>CM056206.1:48859650-49484650 GCA_029692085.1 Gymnothorax javanicus | reverse complement strand
ATATAGCACGTTACCATCACAAAAATGTTTTTTTCGATAAATTGATTAATTTTATAAACATATTCTGCTGTCAATAATTTTTTTAATGAAAAAAACTTAAACTTCAGTTGCACAAATGAAAAAATTCCATTGATGACTAATGCTTGTTAGTTCAAGCCTAAAGTTACCCTAACTGGGCAAGTCATCCGGCTGGTTGACTATCGTATCTGCCATGTGATTGGGTCATCTGGGGGAAAAAAAAACTGCATAGTTGCTAAATGTGGAGTCAGGAGCACAATTTTACCAATAAACAATTTTTTTGAAAATGTATTCTGTAGTGTGCCTGTTAAAGGGTAAAAAAAAGTAACTAAAAAGTTACTTTTAACATTAATGCATTACTTTTTGGTGTAAGTAATCAACAAAGTAATTGAGTTTTTGAATGAAGTAACTAGTAACTGTAACTAGTCACTATTTTTCAGTAACTAGCACAACACTGGTAAGGGGTCGAGTTTCCATGGGGGGCGAGTGTCACCATGAGAGGGCATTGTTAAGTCTAGAGTAACTGGGGCATGATCACTTATAACTATGGGTTGATACTCTGTGGATGAAACATTGGGAAGGAGTTTGGAGTCAGTAAAAAAGTAATCAATTCGTGAATAAGAATGATGTTCGTGTGAAAAAAAAAGAAAATTCCTTTCTGTCCGGGTATTGAAATGTCCATGGATCTGTGTATCCGTTCTGTTTCATGAAATCTGAAAATGCCATAGACATTGCAGATGGGGAGGTATTTCCAGGGTTGGAGCGGTCTAGAGGTGGGTCTATTGCACAATTGAGATCTCCACCAAATATCAACATATGTGAATTTAAGTTAAGAAGATTGTTCAATAAGCTGTTAGCAAAATTTGGATTGTCAAAGTGTGGGACATATACATTTACCAATAAAACTGGGGTTTGAAAAAGCAGACCTGCAATAATTAAATATCTACCATGTGGGTCGGGGATTGTAGAAGTAGGTGTGAATTGGACTTTTTGTGGATCAATATAGCTACACCCCTTGATTTAGAATTAAAAGTGGAATGAAAAATTTGGCCAACCCATGATTTATGTAATCTAAAATTATCTTTATTTTGTATATGAGTTTCTTGGAGAAATACAATGTCTGCTTTAAGGTGTTTAAGATGTGATAGGACTTGAGCTCTTTTTATTTGGTGTCCAGCCCCCTTAATATTCCAACTCAGAAATCTAATAGTTGGTCTAGTTCTTAAAGAGCCTTGATTGATCATGTGGGCCATTTATGTATGAATAGTGAACCACTAGGTGTCACTCTCTGAGCAGAAAATAAGCACATGGGAATATAGAAGGAGTCTACAGAATAGGAAAGAAAGAAAAAGCAAAAAACTAATAAAACAAACAAAAAATGAATGCCCCCTGAAAAAACACAAGAACAATGGTAATGGTGGTGCATGCTTACATATAAGAAACCCATTCCCCATCCCACCTCCCCTCCAGAACTCCCCAAGGTTCCCACTACCGTAAGGTGGGAACTGCAGGGGTCCTCGATTACTGAGCTTGGCTGCATGCAACAACTTTGACGACTTTGCTGAACAAGTTGGACACATTCGGTGAGTAACAAACTGCAGAATTATCAGGAGTAAGCGCGAGAGAGTGGTGCTCAAAATTCAGTGCGGTTGTCATTTTGGAACTGAGCTGCATAGTCTGTGGATCTTAGCAACAGTTACTGGGGGGGCGAAGCTTGTTGGAACTTGTCGGAAAGGTTCAGTGATATGACGGCCATCTCATCGGAAGCCACCATGTTCTCTGCCTGAAAAGGATTCCATGACAATTTATGACTCTTGCCTGCCTCAAAACAGGGATGCATTCAATAGGCCTAAAGTTTGGTTATGCTACCTAACAAGACTATATACAGTGCCTGACAAAAGTCTTGTCACTTATCCAAGTTGTAGGAACAACAAATAATAACCTGACTTGTAGTTGATCAATTGGAATCAAAAATGGCTTATATGAAAGGCAAAGCCCTCTAGATTATGCAAAATATACCAAAATAGAGTTTTGTGTCATTGATTGAGTTTTATAATTTAATTTGTACAGAAAGGTCAGATTTTGCTTGGACAAAAGTCTTGTCGCATTGAAAAAAAATGTGGAAATTAGACATACACTTTATTTTGAATACACAAATATGCCACTATAATATCAGAATATAAAGCCATGGTGCCTTGGAAAAAAGAATTAATATTGCGTATGACTCCCATGAGCTTGGAGGACTGCATCCATACGTCTTGGCAATGACTGAGATAACTTGATGATGAAATCATCTGGAATGGCATAGAAAGCAGTCTTGCAGGACTCCCAGAGTTCATCAAGATTCTATGGTTTCATCTTCCAAGCCTCCTCCTTCATCTTACCCCTGAAATGCTCAATAATGTTCATGTCAGGTGACTGGGTTGGCCAATCCTGGAGTACCTTCACCTTCTTCGCTTTCAGGAACTGTGACATGGAGGCAGAAGAATGAGAAGGAGCAGCAGTATAAGTAGGGCAGCAAGAACTTCTTGATATTTCAGGCTGTTGATGTTGCTATCCACTCTGCAGATCTTTCTCACACCCCCATGCTGGATGTAACAACAAACCATGATTTTTCCTCCACCAAACATGATTGTTTTCTGGGAGAATCTTGGGTCCATGAGGGTTCCAACAGGTCTTGTACGGCGACTGGCATGCAGTTCAATGGATGATTCACCAGAAAAATAAACTTTCAGCCACTTTTCCAGTATCAATCCTTTCTGCAAGTTGTGGGCCTTGGCAAATGCAATGCAGGTTTTTTGTTTTCTGTTTAATGCAGACTTCTGTGTACTAATTTGGCTATGAAAACCACTTTGAGAGAGAATTTGACAAACTCTTCTTGTAGATACTGGGATTTTTGGCGACATTTCCTCATATAGCTTCGCTGTAGTTGAAGAAGGGCTAGCCTTGTACAGTTGAAGCAACAAACGGTCCTTTCAAACAATTGTCATACCGGGGTCTGTCTGACCTGCGCTTGCCATGAACGTCACCAGTTTCTTCAAATCTTTTTCTCATCCCCTCCACTTGACATTTGGATACATTAAAGATGTCTGCCACCTCAGCAGCAGACTCAGTCTTCAGGCTCTTGATGATCAGCACTTTGGTCTGTGGTTGAATCTTTGGTATGTTGTCAGAGGTCTAGTCGCACCTCATATGAAAGTCTGATGTGCTGGGGTTATTTCTATACACATCTGGGAAAGTGTTAATTACAGTATTTGTCATAGATTAAACTCTAATCTGCGATTTGTTGCATCATCTGAAGAGATGACAAGACTTTTGTCCCAGCAAAAACAGATGTTATGGGCTTAGCCAAGCTGTGAACATCAGAACACTTTTTGACAGTTTCATTTTGCACCAAATTATTAATGTGAAAGCCCTTGACATTAAAATGGACCATTTATTGTAACAATTGATTGGTTAGAAATAAAGTTATATGCTATTTTTAGTTACTATGTCCTTATGCGACAAGACTTTTGTTAGGCACTGTAGAGTATAGCAGGTTTACAATAACGTTAACTAACGTTAGATATTGTTGAACGCACCCTAGGCTTTATCAGGTTGAGTGTCTGTATAGCTAATTCCATATTATACCCCTGCCATTTAGAGTGTCCACAGGTGTGAGAGGCTCCACATTCATACTGTGCAGACACAGAATGGGGTATATCTGTAATGCAGTTCAACATGGAATAATACTGCAAATTGAACATCGTCTTCCCCTTGCATTTTTCACCGGTTATGTTTTTTTATGCCAAAATAATGGTGAACTCCTTTCCAAAATCATAAACAAGCAAATATATGTTTTTAAAAAATCCCATGTTTTTGTAAAATTCCTTCATTTTAAGGGTACAGTTTAGGCTCAGTTCATCTGTTGATGATTTCCATAATATATCCACTTGTAATTTTGCTGAATTTCAGACCGAATGATAATTGCTGCAGAAGGACGCACATCTGCTTTAAAATGGATATTGCGTAATACAGTTTCTGTTTTAGGCAAACACGTTTAAAACCTCTCAGCTTCAAAAGTGTTTCAGTTGATCAGCTGTATGCCAGATATACCAAGGAAGAAGTTGCCTTATGCTGTTCAACTAATAAAATAGTTGGCAACCTCCTCTTTATGGTACAAGTTCATTAATAAGTAACAGAGAACTTCCTCGTGAACAGTCGTTCAGTATAACAGTGTAGGGCAGGCATTTCCACTGTTATTCTCTCATGATCCACTGCATGGCTTTTTCACTGATGACGCTTAATTTCTCTCTACGCTTCGTTCTTTTACATTGACCGGTGAAAACATTATGGAGGTTCTCAATCAATACCTATGTCAATATAAGGGTCATATATTTGTAAATGGATTAATTACGGTGGAGCACATCGATTCCCTCCAAACATTCGAGATAAGGGAGAGTGATATTTTTCTGGTCACCTATCCCAAGTCAGGTCTGGATCTATTTTGTTTTCACAGCTTTTTAGTTCTTGCCAACACTTTTTATCACTGTTTACTTTTAGTAAAGTATATAATTTAGTATGTTCCATTTAGAACTTTGGTAGTTTTCATTCGGTTTTGTGTGTTGAAAATCACATTTGACCTTCAAATGACTGTGCTCAAATCATTATCGTGACTGACAGGATACTGTTGGCTGACAGAGTGACGGCCAGCATTTATGTCTTTTTTTATGTGTTTGTAACGTGGTCGTCTTGACATTGGTAAATTTTATGTCCAGTGGTATGACTCTACAAATTCTCATTTGAAGAATGTTGGCCTGAATTCATTCAACATATCATATATTTAGCATTGATTGATGATGATCAGCAATTTTTTTCCTCATCAAAAACCGTTCCACTGATTTAGCCAGAACCACAAAAAGTGTTCATGAAAATTCAACATTGAAATTGTAAAAAAGAATACAAAGACCTTAATACTGTAAAACAATATATTTCCAGGATCATAAACTCCTCAACTTCAGGTGTTTTACATCCGAGTGTGGTATTAAAAAAAATTGCCAACTGTCCGTGAGCTATATTAGATCGCAATTCAAGTGGCTCTCCAAGCTCTCAAAATCATACCCAGTCAAATCTTAAAATAACCATATTTTGCACAAGCAAAAAAGCATGGTTTTGTAAATGCCTTCCACGCCCCTCAAGGAGCAAATATAAATCACTGAAACAATAATATCTGGAAAAAAAAAAACTTTACAAAAAAAGATATTCCATCATCAGGAAAAAGCAGGCAATATGCAACCCTAGATTGAACGAAAATCGGTGCACTGAGCATAACAACGTTACATACTGAAATCCTCGAGCTGTCCGCATAATAGTGTAATGTAAACCAAGACATTCTGTTTTGTTCAATGTGGTATAAATTCTAAAAGAGATTGCCACATTGAGCAAAATGCTAACATGTTCAGGATTAGTAGCAAAGGCTAAAGTTTAGTCATTATAACCAATTTGACTGACTAGCTGCAAAAGTATGAAATCGGATAAACTGAAAAAATTGTAAATAGCTGGCTATGTAATTGAAATATTCCAAACATCAAAAGGCCAATTTACACATCATGGAGAAATATTTCTCATGCTAGCCTTTCTCCTCTGGAAAATCAATGCTTTCAGGCTCAGGGTACCCTCCAGACCTGTCCTATCAAGACAGGTCTGGAGGGTACGATTTTTACGAGAATAACATGAACTCTCCTAGGTTGCGTATGCGAGTGTTTTTCTAATGCATTCGCGGCGTCCAAATGCATATTTAAAATTCAAATGAGCAGTCGAGAAGATGCAACCAAACTTACTGTTGTGCAAGGGTTTGTATACTTCTGCTGAAGGCCCAATCAATTTCTTTTGATAACCGTGGAAAGTTCATACTGTCCTCTCCTGGACAAAAAAACTTGTCAATCAACAAATTACAGCCGGGAAAGTTTCATGTGGGCGAGAACTACAGAGTGAGTAAAAAAAAACTATATACTTTTTAAATGTCCAATTATTATATTCTGTAGCAATGTATACATCTTTTTACATGTACGTTTTTAGCAGCTCTTTCTGTTCTTTTGATACCAGTTTGCACCTGGTTAGATTAAACCCATGACTGCTGTGGAATAATTTAAGAAGTTAAGTGAAATTTCACTTGTGCCAACTGTTCAGGCTCTGATACAAAGCAAACAAAACAGAATTCCCTCTGTGGACACGTTGCATGTCCTATGATATTCAGAGACCAAGAAGGCCCTTTGCCTGGGGGTAAACTGTGGACGCACCATGCTTGGCAGTGCCAGGTCATTACAGCCAATGCACAGGCAAGATTCATATGCCTGTTTTTAAGTTCAAATGACTATGTAACCCATTATGACATGCATGGTCAATTTCATATCCAGCCCTGGTCAGTTGGCACAAGTCAGATTTCACTTGAGTCCCTTGATTGTCCTCTGTGCAGTCATGCCTGAAACCTAATGAGGTGTAACTGGTACACCAGTTGATATTGTCAATGGAAAGATCTGAGGCAAAAGTACAAAATATGTTGTATACATGTATATTGCTACATCATCACAAAATGACCCGTTAAAAAGTGTATAGTTTGTTTTTTTTTTTGATTCACTCTGTACAGCTATGTCTGTAGTTCTAGGAGAGAATGTTTGAGGCAATATCTGACCATTGAATCCTGCGCGGGATGTATCTACGCGTAAATCAATGGTAGGGTAATGTGTGGTTTTAATATCTGATGGTTATAATGGATAGTAAAATGATGTAGAATGAAAACCATGTTGAATTTTTGCATGAGAAAGCCAATTTTCTTCACTACTAAATTGCCATACTTTTGGGCTATTGTCTCAGGTAGCAGCTACGATGGAAACCAAAGTTTTTTGTTTTGAAAGGTAATTTTTATGGAACGCTGGATGGATGCTATTGGCAAATGTGTTGGGCTGTTTGCAGATCAAGCTTTGTTGAGGAGCTTAATTCATACAATTCCTGGGCAGTGGTGGTGAGACGTAAAACATCTGCACTCTCCATAGTTTACAGGCGCTGCTTACTCATGAATATTCAATATATATTCCGCATCTACTCCATATTGTTTGGATACAGCAGCTGAGTGCATCAGTTGAACAGGTTCATAGATGCAAGTGTCAACAATATCCTGCTCTGCACGAACAGATTAATATATTTCTCCTCCTAAGGAACTTTCAAGGATTTTTGAGGCCTGGTGCATTTGGTGAAAGGTCAATTCCTCATGCTTTTGTACCAAGCTAAAGGGAAACAGCTGGTGCTATTGACCTCAGTTCTTCCTTCACCTCCTTTGTTCTAGGCACTATATGGACTCAACAAATCCTCATATTGCTTTGTGAAGCAGACCTCTCAAAGGACATGAACAACTTAGAAAGGATTCCCTGGCTGGAATATCCCAGGGGGCACAGCAACGATGCCTCGCGCCCCTCTCCTCGTTTATTCACCTCTCACCTCACCCCTGCGTTGATGCCTCAGGGACTGAAGGGCAGGAGGGCTAAGGTACAATTCTAAAAAAACTACACCAGGTTAATGTAACAAGAGAAAACTGGTATACATGGACAAATGACTTAGTCTTTGTTAAATGAGTATTGTGAAAAAAGCAGATATTAAGTGATCAAACAGTATGTATCATTGAGCGTAGAGGGTGGAGTCCTCTCCATTCCATAATTTTTCTTGCCATGAGGGAAATATGTGACTGTGCTAAAGAAATCGGCAAACAGTCGAAGTGCGCCTGGAATTCTTTGAATTAAACATATGAGATGGTGCTATTAGAGTGAATGAGAAAAATGGAAAGTTCAGTACAAAAAAGTTTTGTTATACCATTTCAGATCGTGTATGTGATGAGGAACCCAAAGGATGTTACGGTCTCCTTTTTTTACTTCTGCCATATTGGGGCCAAACTGGAGACCCCCAGGAGCTTTGAGGAATTCATGGAGCAGTTCCTGGAGGGAAGACGTGAGAATATATGCTTTCACACGCATTAAAACTTCAGGCAACATACCTGAGCTCACCTAATCTACCAAAAGCAAACTTGATCTCTCGTAGCAAGTAGCCATCACTCTTACAAACCCCAATTCCCTTGAAGTTGGGACGTTGTGTAAAACGTGAATAAGAACACAATACAATGATTTGCAAATCCTTTTTGACATATATTCAATTGAGTACACTACAAAGACAAGATATTTAATGTTCAAACTGATAAACTATATTGTTTTTTTGGAAATATTCACTTATTTTGAATTTGATGCCTGCAACACATTTCAAAAAAGCTGGGACAGGGGCAACAGAAGACTTGGAAAGTTGAGGAATGCTCAAAAAACACCTGTTTGGAACATTCCACAGGTGAACAGGTTAATTGGAAACAGGTGAGTGTCGTGATTAGGTATAAAAGGAGCTTCCCCAAGAGGCCCAGTCTTTCACAAGCAAGGATGGGGCGAGGTTCACCACTTTGTGAACAACTGCGAGAGCAAATAGTCCAACAGTTTGAAAACAACGTTTCCCAACGTGCAATTGCAAGGAATTTAGGGATTTCATCATCTACAGTATATAATATCAAAAGATTCAGAGAATCCAAAGACATCATTACACGTAAGCGGCAAGGCCGAAAACCAACATTGAGTGCCTGTGACTGTTGGTCCCTCAGGCGGCACTGCATTAAAAACCGACCTCATTCTGCAAAGGATATTACCATGTGGGCTCAGGAACACTTCGGAAAACCATTGCCAGTTAACACAGTTCGTCGCTACATCTACAAGCGCAAGTTAAAACTCTACCATGCAAAGCAAAAGCCATGTATCAACAACACCCAGAAACGCTGCTGGCTTCTCTGGGCCCGAGCTCATCTGAGATGGACTGACGCGAAGTGGAAAAGTGTGCTGTGGTCTGACGAGTCCACACTTCAAATTGTTTTTGGAAATCATGGACGCCATGTCCTCTGGGCTAAAGAGGAAAAGGACCATCCAGATTGTTATCAGCACAAAGTTCAAAAGCCAGCATCTGTGATGGTATGAGGATATGTTAGTGCCCATGGCATGGGTAACTTGCACATCTGTGAAGGCAACATTAATGCTGAAAGGTACATACAGGTTTTGGAGCAAAATGCTGCCATCCAACCACTGTCATGGAGTGGCGTCCAGCGTCCATCATCCGTCGTCCGGAACATTTTTTATCTTTTTTTTGGCTAGATGAATTTTCGTGTAAACTTGCAATAACATACTACTAGACCATATCTCCAGACGTTTTTCTCGGATTTTTGATTGAATCATTTTTGTCTGTTTTATGGGCAATCAACTTACCTTGGTACCATCAATGTACAGTGTGAGTGCTATTTTGATTGAATCGACGGAAGTGGGTCTAGTGGGGGCACTGTACTTTATGAATATGCAAGATGGTCTGTGGAGGCCAAATGGTTGCAGATAGAGATTAAGTTTGTATTATCAACATATAGGAAGTCATATATGACCTATACATTGGCTATGTTAAAGTTGACCTCAGATGACTTTGAAAGGTCAAACTCGAGGTCAGGGAATATATTAACAATGTTAAAAGATATGACTTGAAATTTCAAAAAATTATTTCTCAAAAACTGTCTGATAACTTTTTTTTCTAAATCTGGCAATCAACTCACCTTGATACACTTTATGTACAGTGCGAGTGCCATTTTGATTGAATCGACGGAAGTGGGTCTAGTGGGCGTGCTGTACTATTGGGTCTTATGGAGAATAGGCCAAATTGCCTGTGGAAGCTAAATGGTTGCAGATAGAGATTACGTTTGTATTACTGACATATAGGAAGTAATATATGACCTATATTTTGGCTGTGTTAAAGTTGACCTCAGATGACCTTGAAAGGTCAAACTTGAGGTCAAACAAAATGTTGCAGTTTTCAAAGGTTTCTAGGCTTGAAAATAATGAAGATTGGGAAGATATGTGCATTGAACACTTATAGGAAGTCATGCATGAACTTTAATTTGGTGGCCTTGAACTCGACTTTCGGCGACCTTCGAAGGTCAAACTTCACATAGTGAAATTTCAATGACTTCTATCACCAAAACTATTATAGATATAGCTTAGGTTTGTATTGTGGCCATATAAGAAGTCATGTATGAAGTTTCATTGGGTGACCTTGAACTTGACCTTCAGTGACCTTGAACGGCCAAAGTATACAGTGAAATTTCAATGGCTTATATCAGCAAAATCGTTACAGATTGAGTGTAGGTTTGTATTTGAGAGGTATAGGAAGTCATGTATGAACTTTCATTTGGTGACCTTCATATTGACCTTCGAAGGTCTAACTTGACCTAGAGAAAATTCAATGACTTGTATCACTAAAACGGTCACAGATGGAGCCTAAGTTTGTGTTACTGACATCTAGGAAGTCAAATATGAACTTTCATTTGGTGAGATTCAACTTGACTGTCAGTGACCTTTGAGGGTCAAACTCCACAGTGAAATTAGAATGACTTGTATCACCAAAATTTTCACAGATTGAGCCAAGGTTTGTATAGAGACATTTTGAAAGTCATATATGAAGTCCATTTGCTGACCACAACTTGACATTCTGTGACCTTTAAAGTTCACAATTGACATATTGAATTCATATTGACATATTTTAATGACTGATATCACCAAAACTGCTTCAGAGCTTAGGATTGTATTACAGAAGGTCTTATAAATGCATATGAACTTTTATTTAGTGACCTTGACATTGATTTTCATTGATTCAAATGTCAAACTTTACATGAAATTTTCATAACTTGTATCATCGCTGTACGACTGCTTGCCGATAAGCTACAGGACCCTTGGTCCTATTTTTCAGGGATGTCCCTGCTTATTTCAGCGAGACAATGCCAAGCCACATTCTGCACATGTTACAACAGTGTGGCTTTGTAGTAAAAGAATGCGGGTAATAGTTTTTGGAGCTATTACCCGAGTGCGGTCTACCTGCGGTCCAGACCTGTCTCCCATTGAAAATGTGTGGCGCATTATGAAGCGCAAAATACGACAATGGAGACCCTGGACTGTTGAGCAACTGAAGTCATACATCAAGCAAGAATGGGAAAGAATTCCACCTGCAAAGCTTCTACAATTAGTGTCCTCAGTTCCCAAATGCTTATTGAGTGTTGTTAAAAGGAAAGGTGATGTAACACAGTGGTAAACATGCCCCGTCCCAGCTTTTTTGGAAGGTGTTGCAGGCATCAAATTCAAAATGAGTGAATGTTTCCAAAAAGACAATAAAGTTTATCAGTTTGAACATTAAGGGCTCTATCTTTCACACTGCCTTACCCGTTGCCACTACCCGCAACCCGTGAATTACGCATTTAGCAGCTTCCACTATCCCTAAACGATATCTTGCGGCCACACTACCCGCTATACATTATGCCGAATCCTTTATTTGCGCCTGGAGGTGTGCCCGTGGGCGTGTTTATGCGCTTTCCCTAAAATTGCTATCTTGACCACACACGTTAGGGAAAGCGTATAGCGGGTCCTAAAACCACCCGCTACCTGCATTTGGGCTTTCACAAGAGCGCTATGCACTAGCACTCAGCAACGGAAATTTTTTTTCTAGCGAGAGCGGCATTTCAGAACTCTCTTGCAAATGAAGGTAATTTCGGCGACAAGTATGTACACCTGTTTTTGCAGCACGGTCACGCAACTTGCTGTAAAAAACAGACAGCTGTCCGATTGTAAAATGTAAACGGACGAAACCACGTACTTGTCACCAGAATTACCTTTATTCGCTGAAGAGTTCTAAAATGCCGCTCTCGCTGGAGAAAAAAAAAAAGTTACGTCGCTGAGTGCCAGTGCATATACCTAATTTTATTTTTCTAAAATGGGATTTTGTTCTATGCTTCATTTCAGACGGGAGAGGGAGTTGGAAGTGCATGGCGAAACAAATTTTTTTCTTTTTTTCTTTTTTTTTTTTTTTGAAGTTTCCATCACAAAAGGGGTAGGCTTGATTTTTAATTTTTTTTTTACTACATACCAAACATTAAACAATATGTCAATGTCAAATTATAATAATAATAATAATACAATTCATGATTAACTTAACAAAAACAGATCCTCCCCTGACTGGATTTGACCTCATGCACGGGCAATTTAACTTCGTCAACGGAGAAACGTGGCGACCTTCCTCTCTCCATCACGGGTTTCGGTTTGAGGATTTGGGATAGCGCAGCCTGCTCCGAAAGGCAGTGGCACCTGGCACACTGATTGGTTTAACTGGCGTAACGCCCAAACCACGCCTATGCATAATGTAACGGGTAGCGCTGGTGTTTTAGGGTTATAGGAAGGTGTGCAAGATAGCAACTTTCGCGGGGGAACGCCTCTTACGCAATGCGAAATCCCCAAATAACGGGTTTAGGGACTCTGGCGTAAGATAGGGCCCTAAATATCTTATCTTTGTAGTGTACTCAATTGAGAATAGGTTGAAAAGGATTTGCAAATCATTGTATTTCGTTTTTACTCATGTTTTACACAATGTCCCAACTTCATTGGAATTGGGGTTTGTACACCACACCATCATACAAGCTACATTTCAACCAGATTATGACTCCACAGAGATTATGTTCAGGCTAATGACCTTTCAAGCCAGTGCAGGCAGAGGAAATGTCTATGACTAAAGAAATGAAGCTTAACCTGAATTATTTCCGTGGTTTTCACAAACACTTGAATTCCACTTCTGAAGTATTTGCATTAATTACATTTGTTTTTGGAAGTTTCATATTTGGATGCAAATTTTCCCATGAGTACAACATATGTGGGTTTCCTGGAGCCTGTACTCTGTTCACAGTTCCTGCTGCCTCCTGGTTTGATCACATCAGGGAATGGTACTCGAAGAGAGTCCAGTATAACATCCTGTTCGTGAAGTATGAGGACATGATTAAGGTGAGATGGGTGTAAAAGTCTCTTGAGAACTTGAGAAGTGCTCTCTGCCACATTCATTTGGGGATAATTCATCATTGTTTTTAAATTGGCTGTTCGGGAGCTAAAAGGGTCCCAACAAAAAGAAAAAAAGAAAATGGAGCATGGAAATTTTACATATGATATGTCGTGCCTGATTTTCACTTTTAGACTTCGACTTGATCGGAGCATCAAACCGACAACATACAGAACTGGCCTCCTTTAGCGGCTACGTGAACCACAGTAACGAAGCCGCCAGTTTTACGCAAGCATATATTTCAGAAAGCCGTCAGAAAGCGGTCATCTGCCACGTAGGCATTATGTACTTGTTTCTGTGCTTGCTGCTGCTTATACATTGTAACCCGGGACAGTTTAGACTAAATGGGCAACGTTGTGTGAGTGAATTCATCTTGTCACCCTGCCGAAATTTTTCTTCTCCGACCAGGGTTTGCGAGTCATCACATCAACTGAACAGCCTACGTGATGAATTGTTGTTTTACCAGTTTCAAATTCAGGTGGACATTATGCATTTGCAGAATTTAATGCTTTTAAATGACTATTTCATTGTGTCGGAGGACTCTCTTTTTCAGTCTGATAGAAAGGCGGACTCAATTAATATAGGAAATGTGAAATTGCGTTGCATTGTCATGATTTTATTGTTGATATCTGGAAATGTTCAACCCAATCCTGGGCCTGAAATTCCAGTACAACGTTTACCTACTCCTCAAGACTTTAAAAATAGAACTGGACTTGGTTTTATTCATCTAAATGTTAGGAGTCTTGTCCCAAAAATGGACGAGATTAGAATTTGGATGAAAACGACTAATGCCGACGTTATGGTTTTGTCGGAAACTTGGCTTAAGAACTCGATATCTGATGACATAATACATATAGATGGGTACAAAGTCTATCAAACGGATCGAGTTGGAAAAGGTGGCGGGGTTGCCATTTATGTTCGGTCCAATATAAATTGCAACGTCACCTTGTCCGTTACCAAAGCCAAGCTATTTGAGCTCCTAGCCATTAAGTTGCAGTTGTCTGAGGTGGCTAATGTTACGGTAGTTGGTTGTTATAGACCTCCCTCTGCCTCCAAAGAGGCTCTTCTTTCTCTCGAAGATATTTTACATGAACTAAACAATTCAGAATTCATCCTTTTGGGCGATCTTAACTGGGACTGGCGTACTTGTACGTCAGACTGTTTTAAAGAATTGTGTGACTCGCTGAACGTAGTTCAACTTATTGACGCACCAACAAGGCCAAACCCCAAAGAATTAAGAAATTCCTCTCTATTAGATTTAATTTTAGTTAATGCACCTCATAAATATACATCAACTGGCATTTTCTGCAATGATGTCAGTGATCACTGTGCAATTGCTTGTGTAAGAAATACAAAAACCCCAAAAGTAAAACCTTGTTCTATTTTTAAAAGACATTTAAAAAATTTTACAGAGCAAGCTTTCTTGCATGATCTGCATGCTAGTAATCTAAATAGAATTACCCTGATTCCTGATGTCGACTTGGCTTGGGAATATTTCCATTCAATATTTTTGTCAATCACTAATAAACGTGTCCCCGTTTAAAAATTCAAAATCAGTGGTAGGGACAACCCCTGGTTTTCAGATGACCTGGCAAGGCTAATAAGAAATAAAGCTTGGGCTCAGGCTAGATCATCAAATTCCTCTGCTGACTGGACCTCATTCAGAGCTCTTAGAAACAAATGCACTTCATATATCAGGAAATCCAAATCGGCATACTTTTTGAAATCTGTTACAAAGGATTTAACTAATCCCTCCAAATTCTGGAAATTAATAAAATCTTTATCAGGCCCAGTCTCTACTTCAAGCCTTCCAGAATGCGCATTGTAGTTGACTCAGAGGAAATTAAGGATAAAACAGCCATGGTAAATAAGTTTAATGCCCACTTTATCCATGCTGGATCAGTATTTGACAGTACAAATTTTAACTCCTCTCCTTCAACTGGTGTTACTGAAAATTATAATACAAATTGGGGCACATTTGATTTCCAATCTATATCTGCTGCTGAAGTATGTAAAGTGTTGAAACACAATGATATTACAAAATCTGGAGGTCCTGATGGTCTAAATCCTTACCTTTTAAAGGTAGCAGCTGACTTGATAGCTCAGCCCATTGCCCACATTTTTAACTTAAGTCTGTCCTCCAACTCAATTCCTAAAACCTGGAAATCTGCCTATGTGCTCCCCTTGTTTAAAGGAGGAGATGCATATGAGTTAAATAATTACCGTCCAATCTCAAAACTTTCAGTTCTCACAAAATCTTAGAATCCCTTGTAAATCTGCAGCTACAGCAGTTCCTACTTAAAAACAAGATCTTGAGTTCATACCAATCTGGCTTTAGAACTGGCCACAGCACCATCACAGCTTCAGTGGCAGTAATAAACGACATCATAAATGCTCTTGATAAAAACAACATTGTGCAGCCTTATTTGTTGATTTATCTAAGGCATTTGACTCCGTGGACCATGAATTACTTTTCAGCAAGCTCAGTAATGTTGGATTTAGTCCAAAGACTACACTGAGGTTTAAAAATTACCTTTCTGGCAGAACGCAGTGTGTCTGTGCTGACGGTCACAGGTCTCAGATTCTTGAAATTAGTAAAGGCATTCCACAAGGTTCCGTTTTAGGACCAGTCCTGTTTTCAATTTTTATAAACGATCTTGGAAAAGGCCTTCAAGCAAAAAATTAATTTATATGCAGATGACACTGCGATTTATACACATGCAAAGTCCCTGGCTCAGGCTGTCATGGAACTTCAAACAGCCTTTCATTCTCTGCAGATTGCTCTTTTTGGTTTAAAATTGGTTTTAAATGCAAAGAAAACTAAGTTCGTGGTTTTTTCAAGGGCTCGCTCTCAGTTAGTCGATAACTTTAACATTCATACTTATGAAGGTAACACCACTGAAAGGGTGCACTGTTATAAGTACTTAGGCATATGGGTAGATGATAAGCTTTCTTATAGCGAGCATATTTCAAATCTCTCAAAGAAACTTAAAGTGAAGCTTGGCTTTTTCTTCAGGAATAAGTCATGTTTTATTTTTAATGCCAAGAAGAAACTGGTTGAAGCTAATTTCCTGTCTGTACTAGACTATGGTAACATTTTGTACATGTATGCCGCTTCCTCTGTTTTGGGTAAATTTGATTCAGTTTATCATGCTTCTTTGCATTTTATCACTGGTGCTAAGTGTCTCACTCATCATTGCACTTAATATAAATTGGTAGGTTGGACATCACTGTCAAATTGCAGGCAGAGACATTGGTATACTTTTATTTACAAAGCATTTTTAGGCAAACTCCCTGTTTATCTTAGTAATTTCCTTCGTAAAAGTACTGGGAGTTATCAGCTGCGATCATCAAATTTACTGCTCTTCAATGTTCCAAGGGCTTTTTTAGATCTAGGGCAATCAGCTTTCAGTTATTATGCACCTTGGTCGTGGAACAAGTTACAAAAGGAGCTTAAATTGGACTGTTTCATATCCATGGCTGATTTTAAGAGCACTATACAAAATATTTTAACTGAAACATGTCAATGCTTTCTGTGACCAAGCTAGTGTATTCAAATCTCTTTCGTGATCTTAAAATTGTATGTGAGCAAGCTAATGTATTCAACTTTCTTATGTGATTTTAAAACTGTATGTTTTATATGTTATTTATATTGTATTGATTTATGTTGGCATTGTATTGGCTGCTATCTTGGCCAGGTCTCTCTTGCAAAAGAGATTTTGCATCTCAATGAGACTTCCTGGTTAAATAAAGGTAAATAAATAAATAAATAAATTTTACCAATGTTTGTCAGAAGTCTATGTTGATTAACTGCAATGTCGAAGCTGGAAGATCACTACATTTAAGGGGTCTTCAGGGTAAAAATTTCAGTTTTTTTTTTTTTTTTTTTGAAAATTTCAATATTTCTGACTTTCACATAGAATAAATAAAATAAATAAAGGAATGCAGTGAGATGCCAGTAAACACCAAGAATATATGTTTTTCCTCTGCCTCAATTGTTACTTGTGGCGTTAAATGCAAATTACCGAAAATCACAATTTTGACTGATTTTCAACCTTGTAGCATTCGTAAAAGCATTCATATTCATCTGATTGACTTGAAATTTGGACTGAAGTTGTATCTGTTGGAGATCTATGAAATGACATAGGATTTTCTAGATAGGTGCATCCCTAGGGGGTTAATTTTGAAAATGAAGCAAGTTGATCATAGCAATTTTCATTATGGTTACATAACAGAGCTCATTAAATATTCATAAATGTTCCAAACAAAAAAATCCTGTGTCACCTTTCATATGAGACTAACTTGAGTAAAATCTGATCATGGGTTATTGAAATATTAGTGCCACCAAATATTTTCAGATTTTGTTATTAAAGTGCTGTTTCCATGGCAACCATGTAAATTTTTATCAAAATACTACATTTTATGAGGTTATAATCAAGCTGAGTATGTTTATTTCTTAGTTTTTACATTATTATGGTTATTTCTACACTTTTCCCTGAAGACCCTTTAAGCCTGCATTGTTTAAGCTTCTGGTTTGGTTTGTAAAGAATAACCTTGAGTTCCTGTCTCTGGGTATACAGTACCAGTCAAAAATTACGCTCATTTTTTTCTTACAAGACATATAAAATAAAGAAATGGGCACAGTTTATTTTGCATTTAAAAAAAAAGATCTAATTCTTCAATCCATCAAAGTAACCAGCATTTGCTGTCATATTTGCAGAGCATACTCACATTTTCTTTTACTAGAGCAGTTATATGGCTATAATGAGTTTGCTACTGAGCAGCCATCAACGTTCCCAAAGATGTGCTACACTTGTGGTTTGCTTTTCATCGACTTTTTTGCCCAATAAATTCCAAAACAGCTTTTCTTTAATTTGGCTGTTGGAAAATGGAAAGAGCTTGTTTGTCTGCTTACTTTGCAAAATATGGCTTCTTTGAGTATTCTAAAATTTTAGACACTATTCAAACAAGTAAATTATTCTCCTTTAACTCCTGACTGTTTACCTCTTTCCAGATTCCATTCGACATTATACAGAAAAGTTCAGCTGGTTAAATTTCTCTAAAAACAGAGTGCTGTGACATTAGCGAAGTGTGTCCAAACTTTTGACTGGTACTGTACGTACAGGAAATGCTCCATGAATATGCCTTGCATGCCTGCAATAACTTTGATGGGCAATCAACAATCAAATCAAGCCAGATTTTTTGGTTCAGAGAATGGCACTGTGCTCAGTGTTAAAGCGGAACACCACAAGGATCATTTGCATCTTCTCTTGTGTTCTCTCAGGACTTGAGGTCTGAGGTTTTGAAGATTAGCAAGTTCCTTGGGAAGAACTTGGATGGTCTGACCCTTGACCGTGTGGTTGAGAAAGCGACCTTCAAGAATATGAAAAAGGATCCCAAAGCCAATTATGAGTTCTTGCCTCAAGAATGGTTTGATCGAGAGAAGGGACATTTCCTGCGAAAAGGTTGGAGACCGCTCAATCAGCAATTCTGAGACTGTGGGTAAATGAGTTTAGGCTAATCTTACAACCAGGTGTCATAAAGCAACGCTTGACCAGATGCCCTGGGCATGAGTATAGATATGGGAAAGGATACCTCTCACATCAGGTTTCATCGCTGAAGGCCATGTCAGTATTTCATGATTTCGATGAATCTGAGAAAAAGATTAATCTGTCAAGTAGTGTTCATGTACAAGACGGCCACATTAATTGGTGTGCTACCGCGCTAGCTACTGATTGTGTGGTCTACCTTTTCTATCCCTAGCCATAACCATGACCCAATCTTTAATTATAGCCCTTGGGCCAATCCCAGCCCTAATCCTATGCTTAACCAAGTCATCTTAGCACGTCAGCGTAACGTTATCGGTAATCTTAACCCCAACCTTAAACATAACCCAGAAGTTTCATCGCCTAACTATAATCCTAATTCTAACCCCAACCCTTCGCATGACCAAGTAGTTTTCGTACCCAAACCTAACTATGTTATTTCAGTGGATAAAAATAATGACATCAAATTAGGACACCAAAAAGCTCTATTATCATCATATATCAATGCTTGAGCTAAAAGTGTAAGTACATGACAAGTTGAAATGAGGTCATGTTTGATTGCTTGGATTGTCTAGGTGGATTGCCACATAGCCAAACACAAAATTGCTCTGTTAACTCTTGCTTTGATTATTAACCTGTATTCATGATCTGTGCACAAAAATGTTCTCTCCTGTTTTTATATTTGACTATTTTTGTACTATATGTTCATAACCCTGTTAGTGCTTACAGCCACGTACTGGTACTTGCAGTTATTTTGGAATATATTAGAGAACAGGCCTTCTCAAAACTTTATGAAGTTCGTAAACATTTCCAAGATGAACATGGCTAATGTTCTGGCAGGTTTGGTCGGGGATTGGAAGAGCATCTTCACAGTGGCCCAGAATGAACGGTTTGACTGCATCTTCAAGGAGAGGATGAGGGACATCCCACTGCAGTTTACATGGGAGATTACGGAGCATCCTGAGTAACCTGAGCAAAGTGCATGTCGTCTGTCAGACAGTTGCTTGTTTTTTCCCTGAGGTCTTAAAATGGATGGATGGATGGATGGATTTAAGGGCAATTTCACACTAACTTAGGCCATCCATGTCTCATGGGGTCAAATTTTGAAATGGATTTTGTTATGTTACTTCAAGTGGATATTAAAACAACAGATCTTATATTTATGAAAAAATAATGTTAGTAAGCTACAGATGTTATGACAGTTTTGCAATAACAACAAAATTTGAGTTACTTGTGAAAAATTATTTATTCAACCACTAAAAAACTGAGCACCTCAGTATATGGTTTGTACCAAAATGTTGTGGTTTGCTTATCTGTAATAACACCTGAACATCAAAATTTGATACAAAAATACTTCCATGTCTATATGTATAATAAACAATTGAGAAAATTAAGTTTTCAGCAAGTTTTATCTGCAAATTTTGAAAATGCTCATGCAAACTATTTGTTAGAGTATGCAAATTACACAATGAATTGCATAGTTATGTCCAAAGTCAAACACCTGACCCATCTGTAGGTGCTCCTACTTTTGTCATAGGCAAAATTGTTTGGCATCAATTGCCTCAACGACAATTTAATTCATTTGTGCCAGAGTGGACATTTTTAGGACAAAAACAAGAATTGTATAATAAACCTTTTAACCATGTTTTGGGTCGTCTATATTGCAGAGTAGGTTCACCAAATCATATTTTATGCAAATGTCAAGTATTGCTAATTAAAATTTAGAGAAAGAATTTCGCTTACTTGCCAAATGTAAAAAATATGTACAGGAACTAAAGTTATTCTTCCAAAACAGGCAAAATAATACTGCAAAGACAGTTCTCTTGTATCTCCTTAAAGTTACTAGTATTATCTCTAACATCAGAATCCTGAACTAAGCCTTGAATGTCATTAACACAGAATATTTGAACATGCTCCATATGTGTTGGAGTGGACAAACATTTGGACATCATCCATGGTATCTCCGACGTTGTCCGGGATACAATCATTTCATTAAACTGGCCATAGTGGCTTCAGCAACCATGTGTGTTTTATCTGGGAGACTAAAATGTCGTCTGGGAGTTGGAGCGGGCGGATCATCTAGGCTACAAAGCTAGGATCTCTTGAACAGGGAGTGTGTCCCTTTCAGGCTTAGCGGGCCATACAAAACGATTCTGTCCAGCCTGGGGCTTCATAAAGTTGATAGTAGCTGATTCATTTTGAAGGTCTTCCACTTCTGCTGGAATCCAAATATTTTTTCATGTCTTGTGTCGGAGTGGACAATCACTGGACATTGTGCTTGTCCTACATGTAACAATGAAGCATGCGAACTTTCAGAAACTTATAGTTACTAAAATTATTATCGCATATTTGCCTGTGTATTAAACAGAAAATGTCTTATATTTAGCAACACTAAAGACACACAACAAGCAGAACAACAAATGCGTCGGAGTGGACACGTTTGGATGGAAGATGTTTGGTACCTTGACAACAGGTGGAAGTACCAATAATGTAAAATATTGAACTTTTACTGAATATCTCTTCATGTCTGTTATATACATCCAAACTAATGGGCTTCCCCATTCTGTGGCAATAAGTACAGACCAATATGTCGGGGTGGACATGTTGGACGGAAAAAATAGCGTAAAGTAAACAATATGAAAGGTGAATAAATAGTTGCTCCACACTCAAGGCAAATAGCTTTCATTTTTTGTGACACATCGATCTGTTAGTATTGTGATAGAAAATTTATGTGGACACACACACACACACACACACACACACACAAAAGCTACAACAGTTCATGTAAATGATACATTTTTATGAGACACAATATTCTGTCCAATATTTGGAAAGTCCACAAAATGCTGTGAAGCTGCGCCTAATTAAGGCACAAAGAAAATGTTCTAGGCTTGGGTGCGTCGGCACAGAGAAACAAATGAAAAACCGGCAAGGGAAGTACCCACACACCAAAAAATGGGCAGAAACTGCCACATAGACTAATTCATATGCTGAGATATATGCCAAAAGAACTTTATTGAGGCATGATGGATCACAAAAAAAAAGGTGCTCAACGTGCTCAAAAGAAAAAGCGAAAAGAAAAAGCAAACGTTTCAGTCCTTTAGACCATCATCATTGCTACAAGAGTAAGTAATTCACAGCACAGATAAAGACAGGCAGGATCCAAGTCAGGTGCGACCAATTAAAGACACTCGATGCAATTACGGATCAACAAACTAGTGCACCTCAATTGCATAATTTAGATACAAAAAAAAAAAAAAAATTTATAAAACAAGACTATGCTGGTGCAGGCAGATGTACAAGAAAATAAATAGAGCTAGACAGCCTATAGGAAGCAAGATAAGTTAAGTGTTTCATTGAGGCCATAAGGCTGTTCAGTTTTGAGTATAAATCCATTTGCTTTCACACTGAAGAAGTTTGGTTTCAAGATCTGTGTGCCTGCGACTAGGGTCAATTCTATCAATACCACAAAACCTAAGTGCAGTTACTGGATGTTTAGCCTGCTGAAAATGTCTAGCAACAGGGGATTTAGGATCCCCTCTGTGGATGGAACTTTTGTGTTCATTGATTCTAGTTCTGAGTTGACGGTTAGTTTTACCTATATATTGTAAACCACAAGAACGTGAATGAAGATAAATGACATTGATAGAACGACAAGTGATAAATTTCTGAATTTTATATTGTTTTTTAGTGATATGGCTAACAAAGCTGTTCACTTTTTTGTTATTTTGGCAAGAGGTACAATGGCCACACGGAAAAAAGCCACTAGGGCCGTCCATTCTGTCCCCTGGTCTGGAATGGAAAGCATCCGCGTGCATCAGCATGTCACAGATATTACGGCTCCTGGAATGAACAAAAAGAGGCAAATTTGAAAACAAGCGTTTGCCCACATCGTCAGCAGATAAAATATGCCAATGTCTGGTGATGATGTCCTTAATTTGTTAGCTAATTGGGCTATAGATAGTACAACAAGTAAGGTAATTAGATTGAGGTTTCTTAGAAGATGGCTTAATA
The DNA here is from genome assembly GCA_029692085.1 of Gymnothorax javanicus. Classification (NCBI taxonomy): domain Eukaryota; kingdom Metazoa; phylum Chordata; class Actinopteri; order Anguilliformes; family Muraenidae; genus Gymnothorax; species Gymnothorax javanicus. The sequence goes on along the minus strand of CM056206.1, from coordinate 49,462,109 downwards.
GATGAAGTATAAGAATGAACTTTAGATAAAGCTGATTTGAGCCAGCTTTCAGGGTCGCCCCTTAGAACAAATTGGTCATATCATTTTTTAGCCTCCTGTTCAAAATCAGAAGGATTGGTGCAAATACGTTTGATATGCAAAAACTGACTGTAAGGCAAACCTCTTTTCAATGGTGAGGTATGAAAACTGGTTGCATGTAAAAACTATTCTTGTCTGTAGGCTTTACATAGAGAGAGGAAGACAGTTTTCTATCAATCAATGTGAGTATCAAGAAAATGAACGGTAGAAGTACTAAATTCCATATTAAGTTTAATGGTAGCAGAAAGTGAATTAAAATATTCATCTAAAGCAATTAGCTCAGATTGCGAACCCCTGAAAATCAGGAAGATATCATCAATGTAACGGCGATAAAAAATAAGATTAGATTCAAAAGGATCATTGGAATGAATATGTTGGTTCTCAAGGAAGCCCATAAACAAGTTTCCATAATCTGGAGCAAAAGTAGCAATCATTGCAATACCTTGTATCTGTAAAAAGAAATCTTTTTCAAAAAGAAAATAGTTCTTGGTCAATATCAGATTGGACATATCCACCAAAAGTTGTGTAGGTGGTGTTAGGGTCATTTCTTTTATCCAGAAAAAACTGAAGAGCCTGCAATCCACCAGAATAAAGAATAATAATAATAATAATAATAATAACTTCGGTATTATAATCAGATCGGTTCAACAAAACAATCCCACCACCTTTATCAGCTGGCTTTATAATTACCTCTTGTTTTAGAGTCAAGTTATGGACAGCCACTCTCTCACCTTTGGACAGATTTTTTTTTCACACAAAATGATGGCACTTGAAACAAAGATTCAACATCTTGCTCAACCACTTTACAAAAAGAATTGATGGGAGCACTGGAAACCTGGGGGCAAAAAATGCTTTTACATTTCTAAACTGGTCTGTTAACAGATGATGCAACATTAGTGGACACAACAGGCACATTCTCAGATGACCCAACATTTAAAGGCAAACTGGTTCTACCTTTGTGGAAAAAAAAATATTTCAGCTTGATATTACGAAAGAACTTAAACAGTTCTACCTTAGTCTACCTCATGAGGTTTCTATTCTTAACAAAGGACTGTCATTTGTTCCTACACCGGCTCCAGATCCTTTCCAGACTAAGGTAGAACTGTTTAAGTTCCCATATGGAAAAATTCATTATTTATGGCTGGCGGGAAACCGATTAACAATGATACATGGCTAGATAAAAATGTTGCTGAGCTGGGTCGCATACTCAATAGCAATGGAGAAATGTTTGATTTTCATGAACTTAGGGTGAAAGTTAGTTTGAACAATTTGGATATCTTCCAGTATTTGCAATCGAAGTCCATCATGCATAGTCTTGTTCTTAAAAACAATATGTTAGCTGATAATGAATCGATTGATATTAAATTAAAGGATGCAGTTTCTGGCAGAGGTATTGTTTCTAAGATCTATAGATCATTATGTTGTACTTTTTCTAAATGTAGTGCATCCATAAAAACACAATGGGAGAAAGATTTGGGTCTACATCTTACAACAGACCAGTGGGAAGCTATCTTGAGTCACTCAAATTATCTCTCTAAATGTGTAAGGTTTAAAATTATACAAATGAAGATTCTGAATGGATCCTACATTACTCCACATAAACTCAAGAAAATGAACTGTAATGTTTCAGATAAGTGTTGGCATGGGTGTGGGATGACGGGTACTCTTATGTGTTTACTGTGGCATTGCCCAGAGATACGGGCATTTTGGTTAAGTGCAAGAGATTTTTTGTGCAAATTATTTAATGTTAATTTTCCATTATGTCCAGCAGTGGGTCTACTGGGAAAAATATAGATGGAGTAATTTCAAAGGAACTTCAGCATTTGTTAGATTTAGCTTTTCTTTCAGTTAAACAAACAATACTCATCAGTTGGAAGGTAAGGAAGTTAAATTATTTCAATATAGATTGCTGGCTAAAAGACTATCTGGAATTGATATCCATGGAACAAGCAGCCTCTGTTCTGCAAGATCTGGGCAGTGATCACAAACACTAGTCAAATTATGTCACTCTTGAATAAGAAACAAACGGATGGGGATACACTATGATACGTATTTATAATGATAAGCTGTTATGTTTAATTATTCTTTTGATATATAGATGTTCATTTGTTCATTATCTCTCTTAATTTCATAGAAGTCAGTCCATAGGTCAAAACTTGAGGTTATATGCTGTTATTTGAATTGGTGCCCCTATCAGATTATGGTGGGTCTGGTTGTTCTTTTCCCAACCGAGGGTATTTGTTTTACAGCATTTTGACACCCACTTGTGAACATGTTGTATATTTGTATTATTCTGCAATCTCTGTCTCCTTCCTGGTACTGGTGGGTTGGGGCTGGGCCTCTGACCTGCTGGCGCACAGCCGGGCAGGGGCTTTGTGCCTATCTCACTGTACTGGGTCACTCCCTTTTGTGTGTGTGTGTGTGTGTGTGTGTGTGTGTGTGTGTATATGTACGTGTGGTGTGCAATGTTTCTGTTGTATTGTATAAGAAAAATCAAAATTATAGAAAAAATATATATGTATATATATATATATATATATATATATATATATATATATATACTGGTGGGAATGATTTCCATGATTATTTTCATTCTTCTTGCCGCAAATTGCGTTTCTCAATACATTTTCGCCAAAAAATCATACAGAAGTAATATACAAGAACACCTTCAGATGAAAGTGGTGGTGTACAATCATCACCACACACTACTGTATAATAACAATACAACATTGCAAGGAAAATTAATAAGTTCACCACATCAAAAGATATTGTTTCTAGCGGACTAAACCTGTAATAAAAAATAGATATCTCAGAAAACCATATTGAATAAAAAATGCAATGACTTTGCAAATTACAGCTAGTTATATAACATAACATTTTTTGTAAGCAAGATCATAATCTAAGATATGGAATTTTGTGAAAAGAAAGCATCAGGTTGACATAAGAATGAATGACTTTAACAGATTTGTAACCTTTAACTACCACAAAATACTATATAAGAAATCTGAGCTTCCAGTAAATTCAAATGATAATAATAATAATCATAATAATCATAATAATTCAGATTATTTCCATCATAGGCATGAGCCCTGGTTCTTTGGAGACCACTATGGAGCAGAGAACCAGGAGAAAGCTTAGGAGGGTATTGTTATGGGAAGACCAGCCACTGCATGGCTTTTTTATTATAAGTGGCAGGAGTGAACGGCTCCCTCTTCTCCGATGCTCTACTGAGAGACTTAGCAGGTCCTTTGTTCCTACAGCAATCAGGGTCTTCAATAAAGGCTGCTTACTGATATCTTATTATTTGTGCTGTAGTATTGTATAATCTTGTCGTATTAACTATTGTGATTGTGTATAATTACCCGCGCCAACAACAAAGTTGGCAGGGGAGGTTATGTGATCGGTGATGTATTTTTTGTTTGTTTGTTTGTTTGTGAACAAGATAACTCAAAAAGTAAAGAACAGATAACTCTGAAATTATGTGGGTGGGTCGTTATTACATCAGGGATGGACCCTATTGATTTTGACCAAGATCAGAAAAACAAAATGGCCGCCACGGCAGCCATCTTGAAATCCTGACACGCGATAACTTAACTTTGCTCCCACTCACCAAGATTTGGACTGTGCTGCCTTGGCAGAGGTTTGCACTCTAGGAGTGCCTGTAGTTGTATTTATTATTGCGACTTGTAATTGCATTTATTATCGCGATGTAGTTTAATATCTTTATTGTTCCTACTGCAATCAGAGATTTTATGATAGCAGCTGACTGACATCAGCTGTAATGTGGTCGTGTAATATTTTGTGATGTTTATTACCTCCGCCAAACGAAGTTGGCAGGAGGTTATATGATCGGTGCTGTTTGTTTGTCTGTTTGTTTGTGAACAAGATAACTCAAAAACTAATGAACGGATATCTCTGAAATTTTGTAAGTGGCTTGCTATTACATCAGGGATGTACCCTATTGATTTTGACCGCGATCAGTCAAACAATATGGCTGCCACGGCAGCCATATTAAAATCCTATGACACACGATAACTGAACTTTGCTCCCACTCAGCAAGATTTGGACTGTGCTGCCTTGGCAGAGGTTCGCACTCTAGGTGTGCCTCTAGTTATGTGATTGTATTTATTATTGTGACTTTGCACTATATTTCGTTGTTGTTGTGATTTTTTATCTTTTTATCTATTGTACCCTTTTTAAGCCATGTGTTGCGCTCACAGCCACTCATTTTTTGTGCTGCTGTCTGTGGTGCACTGCTTGTGATGTGTGTCTATTGGCCTGGTGGCAAACCAGTTTCCCCTTGGGGATTAATATTTAGTTAAGGGCAATTTTACGCTAACCTAGGCCATCAATAATACTTCAAAAATGAGCAGTAAATCCTATTTTATACTGGGTATGGCTGATGATGTTGATATGTATTTGGAAAAGCAGCTCATGAGCAATCATCATGCCAAGTTTCAACAAAATCGGCATAGTACTTTTCCTATAATGTCCAAATTTGTCCAAATATTGGACTGGCAAGGGAAGTACCCGCACACCAAAAAATGGGCAGATACTGCCACATAGACTAGTTCATATGCTGAGATATATGCCAAAAGAACTTTAATGAGGCATGATGGATCGCAAAAAAAAAAAGGTTCAACTACTATCTCTGCGGTAACAATGGTCACAAGTTAATCCAGCCGAGGTGGTTTCAAACAAGAAATTTATGTCCAGTTGTTTCTGTTTGACCTTTGGAGTGTACTTGAAGTATGTGATAATTGAGATGTTTCGATAGCCTAGTGGGTTAACCTGTCAATCATGTGTATTTTTAACATCATATATCGGTATCGAATCCCGGGTGAGGTTTCATTTATTTTTTTTATTATTATTTTTAATTGAGAAGATTAAACTCGATTTTTATGTTGTCATCACGGCGTCACCACTGTCAACAATCAATGAAATACTTGAATCGGATGGATAGATAACAAGTAAAATTGGATTGTAATTGTTAAGGCATTTGCATGGACAGCTAAGGCCAGTGGAAAATCTTCTGCTGTTGTGAGAAAGACCTGACTTTTGTAAACAAAGGTCACCAGGGGTGCGTTCAAAGTTGGCAACATGTAGCAAAACTTATATTTAAGCGGCAACAGTAGTGCGCTGAACACCCCGTTGTGTCACGCAAGCGTTGCAACTATGGCAGCCGAGAGGGCCATACTGTGCGTTCTCTTGGAAGAATTCTCGGAGCCTGATGAGATAGGTTCAAATTCTTGTTTGATTTTTAAACTTTTTAAACTTCTACTTACCACAAACATGTCGTTTGATATCAAGCTGCAAGAGATGCATTTATATACTACCCTCGTTGGATTCATTGTGCCACTGTCTTTTTAAGATGGCGCGGTTTATATACATGTTGCAGCTGATTGGATAACACCCCTGGCACACCCACCAAACAGGAGAAAACATACCTCAAACGCCGTTGTGCACCGTTGCACACTGGTTGGAGGAAACAGGTCGTTCAACCCGGAAACCGTTACAAAACAATGTGAACCGGTGTGACTTTGAACGCACCCCAGTTAACAGGGAAACCAGTTGATCCGTAACACCGGTGTTCCTTTGCCACAGTCATCTCAGTTGTTTTGCACCGTCGCGGCATTGTCGTTATCGTGCTAAGCCCACCCAACGACTCTCTACAAACATAGAGCGTTGTGATTGCTAATACTGGGGCCCTATGGCTCGTGGCTGGACGTACCGGCTGAGCAAAACTATTTGCTACCGCTAGGGTACGTCTAGATTTCTAGGCTAGGTTTTTTATCTTTCCATAGGAACAAAGAAAATATTTTGTTAATCTCTTTGAACCATTTCTTTGGGATTTCTAAAGGGATAGCAGAAAAAAGAAAAGCTAATCCTGGGAGCACATTCATTTTAAGCACCTCTGCCCTCCCCCACAGTGATAATGTAAGTTCGTCCATCTATTCAAATCATCCCACACAGTTTTTAATAATTTGGGGCCGTTCATCTGACGCCCAGGTCATCTGAGTTCCACTCCTATTGTATGGAAGTCAGAAGGTGTGCGATATCTTGGTGTTAACATCACATTTCCAATTGACAGAGTTTTTCACTTGAACATTCCCACCAGTATATTGAGGTGAAAATATGGGTAATAGACAAAAACAATGAAAACATCAATTTTTTATAACAATTGAAAGGTGTCGGAAATTTCTTTTTTGACACTTGCATAGCCTGAATGCATGTTTGATGGCTCATTCCATGATTATTGATGCTAAAAATTTGTTTAAATTGGTTTGAGGCAAAATTATTCTGCAAAATTACCTCTGATGGTCCGTTGTTTCAGTATATAAGGTGACATGAACTTTGAGCAGTGTCACAGAGTTAAACACAATGGCAGAACGGACGGAGCTGCCCAAAATTGTTCATAGCTGCATAGTGGCCTGCCCTTACATGATGCTGAAGACGTTAAATGCTGCCATGGCACTGTAAGAAACACCATCAAGCATTTCAAAGAGACCAGTTTGCTGAAAACTAGTGGCAATAGAGGTGCAAAACAGAAGTTAAGTGCCTCTGATGTTCGTTATCTGTGTATGACAAGTAAAAAAAAAAAAAAAAAATTAGCAGTTGACAGCACAAGAAATCCGTGATGATATTAATAGCCAAAAAATTCAAGGATTGAAACCCTCGAGTTTTCTACAGTTCCATATCTTTAGAATTTTTAAATGATTGCCCTGACAGCGCACAGTGGCACACTCAATTATTTGTGAATCTTCTTGTTACCAGTACCGGACATATGAATGTCTACAACCATCTGCCTCTTTTGATTTGACAGTTGTTTTGTTTTCTTCATGGTGTTGGATGACAAAGGGATATTGCATGTGTGTTGCCTCATTTTTATACTTTCGTGAAACAGGAAGTGATGTAATGACTCAATATAGTTCCTAAACGTTAAAATCAAACAGAAGTTCTCACGTTGTTGTTTAGAGTTTCTCTATAAATACATTTTTAGAATTTTTTAGAAAACAAACAAAAGTATTGTTTGTGCATTGCCAGTCGGGATGCCAGTAATTTTGGAGCCCACGGTAAGTATCCAAAATTTTAGCACGAATGAGCACAGCTATAGTTTGAAGAACAAAATGTAAGGATTCCCTACTGATCCAGAAATAACTAAAACATGGGCCATTACAGTCCATCACGAAGGATGGAAACCGACTTTGTCATTGTTAATTTGCTTGTAAAGTCCCCCCTCTTGCCATTAATTTTGATTGGTGGCAGGGATACATTTTATTTCTGTTACTGATGAAACAGATTTCAATAAATTAAATCAAAGCATTCCTATCTTGACAGTATATGTTAGCTCACGATGTACAGTTGCAATCAAAATTATTCAACTCCCATTGCAAATTGGGTTTACTGGCAAAATTCAAAAACTTTCAGCCGTTTGTGATAAACAGATTAAACAAGAACATTTTAAATAGCTCAACACAACTAATATTACAAGTGGTTTCTCCAATTTTAGCACAAAATGCCACTTTTAATGACAGTCTCTAAATTATTCAACCCCCCCAAATAGAATCCGTCATTAGAGCATATTTGCAAATCAGGTGTTGCCTCAAGCACACCTAATCAAGAGCCTTATTAGTTGCATCAGGTTTGCTTTGAGATAGAAAAAAACAAATACTTGCACTCGCTAGGGGTTTGTTTACAGTGACATTTGATTGCATATTAGACACATGGCTGTCAAGAGAATTGTCCAAAAAGCTAATAGAGGAGATCATTGCCTGACACAAACAAGGAAAAGGATACAAAAAGGTAGCACAGGCACTGAATGTTCGTAGAGATACAGTTGGAAGCATAGTTCGCAAGTTCAGAGTTAAAGGAAGAGTGGCTCCAGTACCAGGATGTGGCAGAAAGAGGAAGCTATCAATGGCTGTCACCAGATTCCTGAGGAGATGGGTGGTCAAAAACCCTCGTGTGACTGCAGGAGACCTGCAGCAAGACTTGGAGGCAGGAGGGACTGAGGTTTCAGTTTGCACAGTAGGGCGCATACTAAACGTTGAAGGTCTCCAAGACATACACCACAACTGATCTAAAAGCACAAGCTCCAATATGCTCAAAACCATATAAACTAGCCACAGAAGTTTTGGGATACTGTTCTGTGGAGTGATGAGACAAAACTGGAATATTTTGGGCTTATGAATCAGTGGTATGTCTGCAGGAGGAATGAAGACGCATATGCTGAAAAATACACCCTGTCTACATTGAAGAATTGTGAGGGCTTTTTGATGCTCTGCAGCTGCCTTGCTTCCTCTGGCACTGGAAACCTGCAAAGTGTGGAAGGCAAGATGGAATCAGTCAAGTACTAGGATATCCAACGAGTAAATGTCATTCCATCTGTAGGGAAGCTGACGCTTGGGCATCGTTGGCCCTTCCAACAGGGCAATGATCCTAAGCATACCTCAACATCCACCAAGGCTTGGTTTCAGAAGAAGTCTGGGAAGATTCTAGAGTGCCCATCACAGTCGCCTCACTTCAAACCCATAAAAAATCTCTGGTAGGATTTGAAGGAGACAGTTGCAGCATGCAAACCCCAAAATATTAGTGAACTGGAGGCCATTGTCCATGAAGACTGGGCCAAGATTCCTTGGGAATGCTGCCAAATGCTGGCATCTGCCTATGCATCACATTTCCAGCAGGTCATAGCGGCGAAAGGGTGCTCTACTAATTATTAAAGATGCTTGTCATGAAGGGGTTGAATAATTTTGAGCCTGCAGTAGTCATTAAAAGTGACATTTTGTGTTGAATTTGGAGAAGCTACTTTTAATATTTGTTGTGTTGAGCTATTTAAATTGTTCTTGTTTGATTTGTTCATTGCAAATAGCTGAAAGTTTGTAAAGTTTGCCAGTAAACCTAATTTGCAACGGGGGTTGAATAATTTTTATTGCAACTGTTGCTCTGAATCAGAATGATGATAGTTACTCGCATTCACAGTTAGTTGAAAGATGCATAAGCCTCCTCCATGGTTTCTCCTGATTATTGGCTGCCATTTTTCACAAAAAGGTAGGCATACAGAAACTAGCAAACATTTTCACCGTAAAGTGTTAGATTGGATTTTTACGCGCCCACTCCATCAGATGGGGGTATATTGCAAACTCCCCTGTCTATCCGTCAGTCTATTCGGTTGTTGTTGTTTTTTTTTTTTTTTTTACCTCACTCTGCCGACTATAATTTTTGTTGAATATTTTTCTTTTTTGTTTTGTTGGTCAGTGCTTTGATGAAGAGGATGGCTATTGATTTTTGTGATTATTGGAATTTTTGGTCAAATAAAATGCCATTCACAGGGCTGCCATTTGGGCGTATACTGAAACTAGCAAGCATTTACTATGGTTGGCGAGTTTGATTTTTTTTTTAATGCAGGGAGATAGCTAAGCTATTCCTATTCCTTACATGTTGCATGCTTGTAAAAATTCTGTAAAAAGATTGTGTCACAGACCTATAATTACCATTAAAAAAATGAAATAATTATAAGCAAAAGCTGAGAAAACTGCTTATAAAGGGATCCTAGTTTCACATAGAGAGAATCTGCCTAAAATAGGGCAGAATGCTTTTAAGGAAGAGAATGAAATGTATTGCATTACTTCTGTTCATTGTTCTTTTTTTCTGTTTTCTCTTCTGTCATCTCTAAACATGACAAAAGAGACTTATGTTTGTCGACACCATTGCCATTTGGGTCAATGTTTTCCCCTGAAATTAACGTTTCCCTCACGAGAAAAGAACAAAACAATCCAGCGATTTCCATTTTGTGAAATGGCTCAGTGTTGCGCAATGGATAAAACAGCTCTTATTCTTGAGTAGTTGTGACTCTCTCTTTATTGGGACTCTTGCTTGCAGTAGTCCGGTGCCAGGAGCTGTCACATGTGCACAATCTCCTGGAGCTCTCTGACAGATCCTCGATCCTCCTTTGATTCACCCTCTCGTCCAATAAGAACTGCATACAGTTTCAAAAAGACAAAGGCCAAAATGCCTTACTCGAGGCTTCAATAATGGTGGTCCACAAACCAGTGCGTGATACCACAGTGGCTACATCCATATTTTTGTGGTCTATGTATGCGTGCAGCAGAGGAGAGGGGTGATGTGAGGAGCAGAGGATGAGCTTATTGTCAAAGCGGTAAAGAAAATTGGTAAACAAAACGGTCTATAACAGCAGGTTGTTTATGAACTTTATGGCGGAAAGAGACATACAATTTCTGGTTTTCACATTACAAGGGGTCATTTTACTGAAAAATATTATAATAATCTGTGCTGAATTGCTTAATGCAGCCAGTTTGCATGTTTCACAGGGATATTATGCAAATATTATGCAAATACTGCTTGGAATGACTGTTTACTAGCTTTCATTTGGAAGGGAAACATTAAGATTTGCCTCAGAGTCCAAATCTGTCATTTCCAGTAACTGCCATATGTCTTAAAATGATTACAGCTGTTCAGTATGTTTTAAATCAAGCTTTTTTTTGGTCTGTGTCCATCAGTTAATTGATTTGCCCCATTGACCTGTGATTTTTATTTTTTTATTTATTTATTTTTTTCAGTTGCTTGCTCTTTGTTCTGACTGACTCATTCCTGGTGTCCTCTTTCTCCATCCTCAAAGTCTTTTCTTCCTGCTCCTGATCCTGAAATTACCTCCAGCTCCTCACTCTCCTCCCTCAGCCACTTTCCCTGATCACCCGTGCCTGCACCTCCCATCTCTTGCACCTCCTCTTCTACTTTTTTCAATTGATATGACAGCCATCATGCATGTTCTCTGCCTGAAAAAGACTGCATTACATTTTATGAGCCTTGCCTTCCTCAAAACAGGTTCCTTCAGGCTGAGGCTGCATAGCTAATTCCATTCCATCATTTTACACCCCAGCAGAATCGTGTGTACACAGCTCTGAGAGGCCCCACATTCGCACTATGCAGGCACGAACTGAGACAGGTTTAATGCAGTTTAACATGGAGTAATAGTGCAAATTGAACCAGGTATGCTTTGAAGACAAAAAATATATATATTTTTATATTATTTATTTATTTATTTAGCTATTTACAACCCCAATTCTGAAATAGTTGGGACAAAGTGTAAATTGTGAGTAAAATCTAAACACAATGACCCTCATTTATCAAACGTGCGTACACCAAAAAAATGGGTGTACGTCAAATCTCCCGCAAGGATCGGCATTTTTCAATCTGAACATGAGCGAACGGTCCGCAAAAATCTCACCCCAGGTCTGACCAGGTGTACGCAGATTTGAAACCAGCGAACAACATGCAGGAACGAGTGCAGCTGTCAAAATGAGCAGCGATGCGGACGTCATGCTGTTGTTGCTCTTATTAGTAAAATGAATAAATAGGCTAAATAGATAAATAGGCTAAATTAATAAATGAATAAATAAATAAATAAATAAGACACCTGCGTTGAGAAATTAATTAAAATTATATTTTGAGACAAACTGCTTGTCAGGCCAGACGGCTGACGATTACAATCAATTTGATGAAGCGCGATGCGTGGTTTGGCAGATATGCAGTGTGGTATGTCAGATGCTCATCTAGTCAGATATATACTGAACAACAAAAGAAACGCAAGTTAATTAAAGGCAGACAGGAAAATAAGTTTGCGCGTAATTATTTTAGACAACCAAATTTATTACTAGCGTGTGCACATTTACTCTCATTTCATCAAACTTTTCTTTATTTTGCGGTCACTTTGACTGAGTAACCACAAGAGTACATTAACTAACTAGCTAGCTAACTTGGGTTTCTTTTGTTGCTCAGCCTACGGACACTTTGACCGTGATCACATTTTGACAATGGCAGATCTTCTATTAGAGGAATAAGCTCCTGTCCGAAGTGAGAGGAACTTTCGGCACAGAGAAGATCTCCTCCGGGAAAGTGACGAGCGGCTGCTCGTTTTGTGTGGCACCCAATAAAATGTCGTGGAGTAATAGGCTACTAATAAAACTACAATGAAGAGTGATCTCTGTAGACTGTATTTTAACAATTACCTTCATGCAGCTCCGATCGAGGCGGTGGGGACTCATCCATGTCCCCACCGCCTCGTATTCCCACGATGGAGGGGGAGCCCTGCTGCCACGCGATCCTCAAATGGTGACAGCTGGAGGTTCGAGTCTGGTTGGCCTCCACCGGTCTGTGCGCTGCTGCGCCTGAGCGCCGCAACCCGTTTTTGGGTGGCGATCTTAAAATCGGACCACTTTTTTTAACCTACTTGTAAAGCATTTGGATTGTCAATTATGTAGGCTATATAACATGAAATATCATGGATCTATAAATTTTATTTATTAAAGCCGATGTTATTCGCACTTATACGTGTGACCAATGCTGAATTTTTTTCTTGGCCACACTTATAAGCGCGACAGTTGATGACCATTCCAGGGCCGCTTATAGAAAGTACCGCTTAAAATAAGTTTGGCCAAGAAAAAAATTTTAGCTTTGGATACACTTACAATAGGCTAAGTGTGGGCAATGGAGAAATGTGCATCTTGGCCACACTTATAAGTGCGTCTAACGCAAATTTCGATCAATTTTTGTGCTTGGACGCACTTATTTAGTGTAAATAGTCACTTCGATTTATTAATGAATTAAATCAAACATCTTCTGCACTCCGGTTTTCCACCCCAACAGCGTTTAGCGCAGCAGCAATAGTTTTCCAAACTGCAGCCTTCTGGGCTCCCTTTATGCTACTCTTACGGCTTCCAAATAAAATTATTTTGTTTTTCGCCACCTCGGACGTGATAATTTATATTTCCTCCTCAGTGAAGTTCTTTCTTCTTTGCCGTCTTTCGAGAGTCCATGTCATAAAGTGGGCAGGACTATGCCTCCCAGAGCATGAATTTATAGGGGCGTGTCATGTAAATTACGATGGTTTCAGCCGCCAGATTTATCAACACCACGCCAGTTCTACATCGAAATCAGCGACATACACACTTTTAGTAAATCAGACGTGACACCTGGCGAACGCTGATATTTACACCAGAATCTACACCAGATCCTACGCAAGTTTGATAAATGAGGGCCAATGACTTTCAAAACACACCAGCCAGTATTTTATTCACAATAGAACAGAGATATATAGCAAATGGTGAAAGTGAGAAATTTTACAATTTTATCCACAAAATGAGCTCATTTCAAATTTGATGGCTGCTACAGGTCTCAAAAAAGTTGGGACAGGGGCCTGTTTACCATGGTGTTGCATCCCCTCTTCTTTTTAATGCAGAGTGGAAGCGTCTGGGCATTGAGGAGACAAGTTTCTTGAGTTTAGCCATTGGAATTTGATCCCACTCTTGTCTAATACAGGCTTCCAGCTGCTGCAGAGTTTGGGTCTCCTTTGACAGACTTTTCATTTAATTATGCGTCGAATGTTCTCAATCGGTGAAAGATCAGGACTGCAGGCAGGCCAGTTCAGCACATGGACTCTTCTACTACGAAGCCGTGCTGTTGTAATTGCTGCAGTATGTGATTTTGCATTGTCCTGCTGAAATACACAAGGCACTTGAAATACACTTCCCTGGAATAGATGTCGTCTGGAGGGGAGCATATGTTGCTCTAAAACCTTTATATACCTTTCAACATTCATGGTGCTTTTTAAAACATGCAAGTAACCCACACCATATGCACTAATGCATCCCCATACTATCAGAGATGCTGGCTTTTGAACTGAACGCTGATAAGAGGGGTGGTCTTTCTCCTTTTTAGCCCGTAGAACACGACGCCCATGATTTCCAACAAGAATGTCAAATTTGGACTCGTCTGACCACTGGACACTTTGCCACTTTGCTACAGTCCATTTTAAATGAGCCTTGGCCCACAGAACACGGCGGCGCTTCTGGATCATGCTCAACAATGGCTTCCTTTTTGCACGATAGAGTTTTAGGTGGCATCAGTGGATGGCAGTGGATCAATGGATTTAGTAATGTCAATGACAGAATCATGCCAGTGAGTGATGCAGTGGCGTCTGAGGGCCCGAAGATCACGGGCATCCAGTAAAGGTCTTCGGCCTTGTCCCTTACGCACAGAGATTTTTCCCGTTTCTCTGAATCTTTGATGATGTCATGCACTGTCGATGATGAGACCTTCAAGCCCTTTGCAATTTGACGTTGAGGAACATTGTTTTTAAAGTATTCCACAATTTTTTTACGCAAGCCTTCACAGGTTGGAGAGCCTCTGGCCATCTTTACTTCTGAGAGACTCAGCCTCTCTAAGACATCCCTTTTATAGCCAATCATCATGTTACACACCTGATGCCAGTTAACTGAATTACTTGCTAAATGTTCTTCAGTTGATTCTCTTATATATTATTTGCTTTTTCAGCCCTCTTTTGCCTGTATCCCAACTTTTTTGAGACCTGTTGCAGCCAGAAAATTTGAAATAAGCTCATTTTGTGGATAAAAATGTAAAATGTCTCAGTTTCAACATTTGAAATGTTATCTATGTTCTATTGTAAATAACATATTGGCTCATGTGATCTGAAAGTCATTGCATTTTGATTTTATTCACAATTTACACTTCGTCCCAACTATTTCGGAATTGGGGTTATATTTTGCAGGGAAGAAGTATTGCCATTGAATGTCAATTACAACTAGCTAGCTTGCTATCCACCTCGTTAGTTTAATTAATTGCCAAGTCAACGTAGTTTCCACGACGGTAAGGTCACCATGGTAGTTAGTTAGCGGGTGACAGTTAACAATCGCTAGGGTTTGCTTTTATGCCATGGTGTATTCAAGTCAACTGAATGGCTAATTAGCTAGCGAGCACGCAAACGCGATTTTCTTCGTTACAGTAATAAATTTGTGTTTCTACGATAACTTACGCACGAAACGTTTTACTGCAGCTCTTCGAATGAATATTGCTGCAAAATGCGGCCGTACATCTCGGCATTTTAACAATTATATTAACTGTTTTGAAATTGGCCTCGTAGGAAGGGACCATTCATTTTAATGAAGAGTTTGGGTGTATCAATATGGCAGCCAGGTGCTTCACTTTGTGTAATATAAATATGTCATCAGCATTCTAGTGTTCGAAATATATATATCTATGGCTTAGAGGGGTTGGCAAAATTTGCTGTGTCAATGCAGCACTGAAATCAAGCAACGCTACGGTGAAGACTTTTCTATAATCTGTATTTAAATTAATTCAATTTAAGAATTTCATGAGAGCAGCCTGGGTGGTGTGGTGTGGATAATATACCGATTGGAGAATATCACAACAGTTGTTTGGGCCCATGAATGTGGTAACCTGTTGAGAAAGGGCTCTTTCAATGATTTTACCCAAAAATGGAAGTTTTGATTTGGACTGATAGTTCTGCGTTACCGAGGTGTCTAAATTTCTCTGTTTTCAAAGAGGCTTGATTAATGTGATTTTCATGGTTTTGGGGAAACAACCTGAAAGAAAAGTGGTATGACCTCTTTTCTTACATTCCTGTTCCACTGAAACTGAAAAGGTACGTTTCTTCCAAATGTGAGATGAAATTTCTCTTCGCTTTGATCGCACAAGTTTGGCTGATGGATGATTTTAATTTTCTTGCTTTGAAGATTAGCGGCCCTGTTCACGACAACAAGGCTTTTGCTTCCATTGCAGGGTCACCTCTGAAGAGGTTTGATGCACCACTTCACTCTGCTGACTAATAGCTAAGTAAGTTGAGCCTTGCTCACCCCTAACGGGGCAATACTTCCTGGAATCTCCAAAAAAACAGCAACAAGACGCTGACGTTGATGTTACTATGCAAACATCACAAACATGCTGTCATGCTGCCCAGAGACAAGGAGCAACTCGATAGCAAACCAAGAACCCCAAAGTCACAGCAGTGTGGGTAGCATCTTGCACTATCATGGACCACATATACTGACTAGTTTTCAACATGCAATTACTTTAAACCAATCACAGATTTTGATTTAAATGAAACAACTAAAGGGTGTGCTCTTAAATGATGATCTTGGAAATACAGATGTGCACCAATGCCAACGTGCATCAGAAGATTGTTGAGTGCGCGAATAACTGGTACAAAAATGTCATCTTTAATGACCATTTCAGTCTCATGAGATAGAAGAACTTGATCATTATTTCTGAAAAAAAAAAATTCAGTGGGTCTTTTTTCCTCGCAGAAAAGGTCTTTGTCACTAAATAATAGCCTTATTGTCATCCAAATCGGCATCAGCAAGCTCAGTAGAGCCCCTAGAGAGCATGGTGACATTTCAAATTTCCGGCATTTAGCTAATGTTCATCACAGTGTACAGTCTTTTAATATCCAATCCATTTACACAGTTAGATATTCTCCGCAGTTCAGGTCAAGTGCCTCGTTTAGTCTTACAACAGCAGTGATCCAACTAGGTATTGATCCCACAATCTTCGAAGCCCAGCTCTTGAACCACTGTGCTACTCTGTTATGGCACATTAAAATCTGACTTGCCTGGGAAATAAGAGGTTGTCTTTTTGCCTTTTTTAAATGGGGGAATTTCCACTGAAAATGCTACACTGAACACATGTGAGTACAGAGTGAATTAGTGAAACGGGGGTAAGTTATTTTGGGTAAATTAGTTTGTAATTTTTAGGTTAAGGACTTTGCTCAATGGTCTTGTAAGCAAGTTCCAAAGTTCATCTTGTCGGGCAACTAGTGTTTAGTTTAAGAACTACAGAGTTGAACAGAATAATTGATTGGTAAGGACTTGTGCATTCCCTGGTAATGGGTCCTGTCCCCCCTTAACTATAGGAATTTAGTCTGGTCAATATATCCCTCATGGGCACATTCCAGAGATGACCCTTTCAGGGCCACGAGAGTCAATCAGAGGGTCAAAAACTATGACTTGGACACCCCTGCAATTCCTAAAACAGCAGATAACACCATTGCTACAGCCCAACAAGATAAGGGCATTCCCCCATTTTTAGTTAATTTTATTTTCATCTTCTTTTACTATTTTTTCTTTCAGTTTTTTTGTTGTTGTTTTGTACCTCTGAATTCTGCCCAAGATTTGCCCACATCATGTAAATTTTTGGGAGCAGTAGTGAAACTTTTCAGAGATATTTGATAAATGAGCTTCATTTCCTCCAACCATATTCATGTTTGGTCTCATTAGAAAGAGACTAAATCTGTTAATCTCTTCATAAACATTCCATAGTGCTCAGCTCTGATCCTAAAAACATAAGGGCATTTTAATACATGAATGGCCAGTTTCACAGGAGACGATTTACCATTTCTCACACCTTCAGACATCCACTGCTCCACCAATCAGTAACAGCCTGCTTTCATCTCCAAGAAGGGGGATTCCCCCCCCCTTCTGCCCTCTTCCTAACCACATAAAAATGTGGACCTCTTCTTTTACTTTGGCTTACACAGGGCTTCCACAGGAACTTTGGGCTTTTCGGTACCCAGTAAACCACCAGGGGCATTTCTGGCACACAGAAACCAACGGGACACTTTTTTTTCCAAACTAAGACCTACTTGGAGCTTTAACATCTGTGCATTGGATTTGGGATTGGTTATCTGCCGTTTTCACTGTGTTATGACTTGAAAATCACACAAAGAAAACCAACAATGACAACTTAAACAAATTTATTCTTCACTGATTAGGTCCAAAAATTTCTACAAATAATCCACGGTAATCTTATAATAACACTCTAATGCCACTATGTAACTGTGATGCCAAACAAAAACCCTGCCCTTACTGACCAAAATCACAGCATTTATATAGACTAGCAACATTCTGGAAAGATCTACAGGATTGCTGGGTGATTCGGCCCCCTCCAGGCAAGAAGATGCCAGAAGTTTCTAGAAAGCACTAGCCTATTTCTTCACAAACAAGCGGTATTGCATCAGACCATGCAAAATAGACTGTTACACAGACATACCACTAGAGGGTGCTAAATGACAACCAAAATGAACAAATCGCTGACCACTCATAATGGGCATTTAAATAGTGTCCAACAAATCTCCATTTACAAATGATATACAGTGCTGTACACAAAATACTCATACATAACAACTGGAAGATGTCACTGTTTTTTGTTTCAGAGACTTAGATCTTGGCCAACTTTGGGACAGTTTCACAAGGTACTAGCTTTGGGTTGGTGTTTTCTTTCATTTTCTTCTTCTTTGATTGTTCATGTCTTTTTATTTCTTCTCTAAGATAGTAGACCTTCGTCTGTAGACATAGACGTTGTATATTGTGATGCAGTTTTTATTAAATTTTCCTGTCTTTGAATCTGACTCCGAGTTGTGCTTTTGATAAAGATTGATCTAACAGATTGCTCTGCCTATCAATGAATTCGCCCATTTAATTGTTAATTAATATCTTTAGTGTTAATGAATAAATTAAATTGAATAAATTTGTATTACATGTTGGATAAGTGAGGGGTTTTAACAGTTGAAGCACTGGTGTTTGGTATTCAGAATGCCGGACGTTACATGAGGGCAAATAACTGTTAAAACTGCTGGATTCGGACATCGCACATAATTCAATTAAACCTCACTTCCCCATCGATCTCCTGACCTCTTCAGGCGCAAGTCAAACTTGCATAGCCCCTATTGGGAACTCTAATCAATGATTTTACTATTACCAGCCTAGCAACCTGCCAATTAGCTACCCTGCCACCCTGTTCAATGCTTGCTCATTGATATCATGTTTGATTTCCTGTATATTCTTTAAACACTTAATATTTGAACTTGAATATTGCAATAAATAGTCAAATAGCATTTGCTTTTTTTAATATACTATATAAAGAAGCTCGTGAGTCATGCACTTGTGAGAATAGAACTGTCATGAACACTTGCTCTAAGCACGACAGGCACTGTACAAAGCGCTCGTTAATTTCCCTGAGTTAGCAAACCCTTGTTGAAGCTGTCTAGCCTGATGGATGATAGTATAAACAGGTTTTTGTGAAGTCTAATTAGCAGTAGTGTGCTTATTCGGTGGCTCTTGAGCAAAGATTTAATTTCATTCCCAGTATTCCCCATGTTTGAATAAATATTTTTTTTTCCATATCTCCATGTTACGGCCAGATCTTGTTGCTTTGTGGAACCAGCTATAGGGAAGGTATTTGCAATGGTACCAGGCATATTTAAATCCGGCACACTCTCTGCCACATTAATAACATGTTAACTGGCGGTTACTTTTAGGTAAACTTGGTGCTGTGGTGCCTTTTCAGTTCACTAAATAGACCACCTCAGCTGTAATACGAAAGCACAACTGTAGTCTGTTTGATTTACTATAAACCCATTTAAAATATTTTGAGAGATGCATTTTTATTCCCCCAACATGAAATGGAAGGGGGATATAGGAATGAGTGTTATCCTTCTGTTTGTCCGTTCGTCTGTCCGTCTGCGTGTCCATCGGTCACGCCTCTTTTCTGGGCCAGGACTCCAATACCGTTCAATATTTCTCAACAAACTTTAATATATGATATATCTTATTGTGTAGATGGGCCTTTCCATATCTCCCTCTGTCCTCCTGTCCATCTGGACATCCTAAACTGTTCAGTATCTCTGATGTTTATTAAAATGCGCATTAACATGTTAGTGTTCAGAATACCTCCTGGCAGAGGTAACTAGAAACCCCAAATATAGATCAGTTCCTTGAATAGCAATTTATCATACAGAGTACAATTGATGATACATTTATCACTAATACAAAATTATGTTTTGTATGAATTTTTAATGTTAATACCTTATTGGTCTGGGATTTAAATAAAGGCATCATTCTAGTCTACATCTTAAAATAAAGGATAGAAGGTAGAATCAGGAACCAAACTAGAGCCATTAACCCCTCACATGTTACAAAATCTTGAGGTACTTTAAAAAGTTCAATGGAGATCAACTCTATACTCTACTTAAAAGTCCATTATTTCTAATACTAGCTTAAAGTTGAAATATGTTAAGGTGGCACGTATGATGACAGTAAACTTTTGTAGTGACTCAGTTGTCTAGTTTTAAGTGATACCAAGGATTTGCAGGTCTTTCAGCCCTGTGGTAACGTATTCCATAGATTTACTGCTCTTGGAAAGCATGAGAATATAAAGTAATTTTGTCAATGGTTTGGCTTGATGTTACAGTTTTTAGGATCAAAGTTGCATAACCACGTGAGTGTCTGAAAAAGTTACAGTCAACAAGCATAATACCAGACTTTAACTTTTACAGAAGAAGAATGAGTCTGAGTTCCCTACAGTGTTCTAAAGGTAGCGGATTTCTCAACTTAATTTAATGAATGGATACATCTTATTGTGTATATGTGCCTTTTCACACTTCCGTCCATCATCTTGTCCGTCTGTCTGTCCCTCTACTGTGTTTTGGTTCCAGGCCAGATATCAGCCATCCCGTGGCAGGGGATCGAAGGATTTCATGCTTGTTAATTCAATGCTTTTGTAAACAGTTTATTTCGCTGTTATGCATGTTTTAGTATTAAAAATTTTTCAGCACTAGTCTTCATCAGGGTCTCATCGCACAATTAATATAAAACTGTACATATGAGGGAATTATGAATATAAAAAAAAAAAAGATTCAAACACATTTAT
The DNA here is from genome assembly GCA_029692085.1 of Gymnothorax javanicus. Taxonomy (NCBI): domain Eukaryota; kingdom Metazoa; phylum Chordata; class Actinopteri; order Anguilliformes; family Muraenidae; genus Gymnothorax; species Gymnothorax javanicus. The sequence continues at coordinate 49,441,490 of CM056206.1, read as the reverse complement.
GGTACAGCCGAATAGAAAAAGAGACATATGCCCACCAGTGACTAATCCCATACATATGCATTCAATATTGACCTTGCAGGGAACAGACTGGACCATATTGACAATGAAGTGAGTAAAAGCTGCAGGAGGTGCGTAACCAAATGTAACTAATTACAGAGTTCTATTTTAAAATTGCAACAGTAAGAGTGAGGCTTTTAGTCTGTTGAATAATTAAAGTATTAAAGGTATTGGTAGGGAATACCATACATTAACTTTGACAAAAAAAGCACCTTGGCAAGATGATGAGTCCAATAATGGTTATTTCTAAGCTTAAACTGTGCTTTAGAAACAGGGGTCGATATGACAAGGGTCAGTCTGTTCTCTGTTGAATCTATAAACATTCAGATGGCCTTTAAGTACCTCAAGCATAAGTAAACCTTCACATAATGTTGCATGATTGCCCTTGTAGCCCTGTATTCCTATTCACCGCAGGGTACATTCAGCATCCATTATATTACAGCTATTTAGATAATGCTTTCATTCAAAGTGACTGAGTTAATTCAGAGTTAATTCTGGCACAATGTCAAGTTAGGGGCCTTTCTCAAGGGTCCAATATCTGCATTGATCTCATAGCAAGTACTTTCGAGCTTGAACTGACAATCCCCTGAGTCCCAAGGTCCGAGTCACAGTCTTGCACTTTGAGCACTAGGCCTTAAGCAGCCCCTGTTTAGGGTTAAGGGCCTTAGCCAAGGGCCCAACACCTGCACTTGAAAATTAGGCTTGAACCTAGTCTTGTACCACAGCCACTGGGCTAATATGATGCATCCATAATGACCACTGTTCTGAAAGGTCTCCACAGCGGGACTGAGGAGAAGTTGCCTTGCCTGAGTCAGAATCAGGCCCAAGATATCTTCCATGTAAAATTGCTCATTTTAAGACATTAAATAGTGCTGTGGCGAGCTTAACGGTAAAAAAAAAAAAAAGGCCGAAGCAAGTTAGTCGAGCACTGTTCTGCAATAAACATTATGCCGCTCTCTTTCGCATTGCTTAATGAGACAGACTGCACAGATAGTTTAACAAGTAACTCCATCCACTTGTGCATGCAAATGAACTCACCTGAGATAATTTGCCGGAGCCGGCACCTTTGAAACTCCATTTTTAATCACCAAAAAATTAAACGCAATCCTGCTGGGAGTAAATTTAACGTATCCAGATTTACTCTGAGATGACAATGGCTTTTACTCTTGATCTGGGAAATGCGGTAATTGCGTCGCCCATAAAAAAAAAAAAAAAAAAAGTATATCTATGGTTTCATGGTATCCTGACAACCTCAGTCTTCAGTGGCTGACTGAACATATTAAAGGCGTTACATTCTGATTGACTGTGCCATAGATTTGTGCGGGAAGGCAAGAACGAAAATGTGGGTGAAGTTCTGCAGGCAAACCATCGCATGGTATTATAGTTCCTTGACTCATGCTCATATAGCTATGGAATGACGTGAGGAGAAATGCGGTCAAAGCAATGTGTTCTTTTGACAATAGATTTGTCAGCATCTGAAACAAGAAATGAGATTTATGAATTCAAAGGCAAAATGAAAATAAGAAATCATACATGGTTGAAAATTTTAGACGTACTTGTGCACACAAACAACCCTTGAGTTCAGTAACACATCATAAAAGTGTGCTTTGTGTGGCATAGTATGCTCTTTAACATTTAAATATGGGCTGCCTCCTTTTTTATAGCCATAGACTAACGCGAATTCTGATTCTGTGTGACAGTATGATATGAATCTTATCTGCACTACCCTAACTTTGCCCATTATCGGTTCATCCTCAATCATATCATTGCACCACTGGTCTTCCCCTTTAATGTCCATCCATCCATCCATTCATCCATTATCTATACCACTTGTTCCTCACTCGGGCCACTGGAGGAGCTGGAGCCTAATCCAGCAAAACACGTGCAAAAGGCAGGGACACCCAGGACAACTCACTAATCCATCACAGGGCACCTTGTAAATGTATGATAGATATTCGTTTCTGCATAATCTGCTTCAAACATGTGAGAAACAAATATTTTCCCAAGTGTGATACCTACTGGCCAGTGGCCATGCCCTGTGAGTGTATGTTACCCAGGTTGAATTATCCCTCTAAACAACGTGGCAGAATTCAGTGGCGGGCGGTGGACGGAAAACTGGGGGGGCGGCGGAAAACATCCCTTGAAACGTATGAGATTAGTGACCCGATTTCAATCATTGTTCTGGGTCAACATCTTAGTTTCCCTTGTAATGAAATGTTTAGGCGAGTGAATAATAAATTCTATAAAATGTTTACTTCACATGCCTTAATAGGCAACTCTTCACGCAAAAACCACTGTGGATTTTCCGCGTTAAATTTTGTCTCATCCTAAGCAAGCCGTCAAGCCTGTGCGTAATGATTGTTTAATTGAAAAAGATTGAAATGCGCTCTTTTTTTTTGCGTTCAACTGGTGCATTTGATTTCTCGTCTTAACGAAGACAATTAGCTTCACCTGAGAGGGGAGAGTTACAGTGTCTTTTACCAGGGAAATTGACTGAAAACAGATTAAGACTAATAAGCAGTTTAAAGACATGTTTATCGCCCTCCTTGTTCTCTGTCCACCGCCCGCCACTGGCAGAATTTATCAGCCAGTCAGTAGACCAGGGAGACCAATCTTAGCGGTGGATGAATGAGCTATTGCAATAAGTGCCAGTTTGAACTTCAGGCACGACAGCAAGGAAGGCCGTCTCTCTTCCCCCGCCCTCCGTATAAAGCACAAAAACAGGGACAGTAAACAAAGCGTGAAAACTTTCGTTTTGAAATGTTTTATTTGCGATGTTTGTAAAGGCAATTCCAAAGATCTGGAGTTCTAGGATGCCTTTCATTCTGATTAGTTTGCGGTGAAAGCTAATTAAAGTGGAATAAAAAAAAAAAAAAAAAAGTGGCAGTGGATTAGGGGTCCCTCGTCTTTCGATATCGCAAGCACAGTTTGCTTAATTGCATCCTCCCACTGTTTTGCACGCGCGCATGCGTTCGTCTGTATGTCTGCTAAACGTGCGATATTATTTGGGTTTTTACGTATAAATCCCCTGTTGTACGACTATACATACACTAGAGGGCGACATCATCTCACGATTTCTCTTTCCAAAAAGCTGGCAGGGCTGAAACCTCACTGAAATTAAACTGTTTTGGTGGGCAAGTGATTTCTCGTGTGTCTCATGCACTTTTTCCTTCCAGCTCTCAAAGTGCTGCATAATCGTTCATTTTACTTAATTATGCAATGTATTGCCCTGGCTGTTTCATTGTTTCTAATCGAGAAACTAGCCCATTTGATCAAATGTACACATTTCTGCAGAATGTGATGTCTCCTCTAGGCCTGAACAAAAACACTGGATGGGATGAAATGCCTAAAGGTAATTCGTTCCTTAGCCTCAACTTTTTTCGAATAATTCGCAAGGCTGTTCCAATTTTGCTTTGGCCGCGGCATTTTGCTGTTTGCCAACTTGTCTTCATTTCTGCTTCCACCGCGCACATCCGCTTTCGCGTGACATTATTTTTGCATACTCCTGAATACTAAGGTATTTCAAATGGCAGGGGGAATTTTTGCGCGTGAGATCAGTTAAGTGAGTAATCAACTACTTTAATCCATCAATCGAGTGATGAGTAACACCAAAAATCAGCAGACACTGCGGCTCTCCAGGACCAGGGTTGACCACCCCTGGACTAGAATAAAGGATAAAGCCAGTATGTGCTTTAGGGCCGTTGCTATCCTCTGGTCCTTGTCTGATACGGTAAGATCCACCCGTAGATCCACCCCTCGCTTCTCCCCGGATATTCAGTTCATGCTTTCGTCCAATAGGAATCACATCCGGTTTCAAAATGACAAAATGGCGCAATTCAAATTGCCAAAATTGAGGTATGCTGAAACCAATGGGTGACGTCACAGTTGCTTCGTCCATCTTTTTATACAGTCTATTGGAAAGATAGGAATTCACCTCAGCAAGGTTGGTATTAATTTTACCTCACCCATTCTGACCTGGAATATTGTGACTAGGATGTCTAAGCCGCGAGCCACCCCCCCCACCCCCGCATTCTGAGAGTACCTTGTTATGATCTGTAATTATAAGCGTGTTTTTATTTGCCTTTGTCTATGGTTTTGAGCGGATATTCTGAAAAAAGCCCTCATCATTCGGGTTTACCTGTGAATGGTGGGAATCCCTCGCAGGCATTCGTCGGTCATTTCTGCCCTTGGACCTTTCAAATCCCCATCCCTGCACATTTTATGCACAGTCATCCTTTCAGTCAGTTTGTCTGCTCTGACATGGGTCCAAGGGTTCCATAAAGCCTGTTTAGTCAATGCTACAATCAACATGCCTATATGACAGTAGAAAACGCATCCGTCACCTTGCCCTCGGTGCTGTCAAAATCATTTTTATTTCTTGAACTATCCGCGGGGCCGTTGTGCGAGATTTGTTTTGAAAAGGAAATGAGTCCGCTAGACCAGAATACAAATCATACTTCCTTCCGCAAAAAACATTAATTGGGGGCCTTCACCTGTTCCTTTTTATTTCGGACAATTGATCCGCTCGTGTAATATAAAGATGTGCGTTCACTAGCAAAACCTCCATTACAGAAAAGTGCACCCTGTGGTAGCCGCGCGATTGCTGCTGCAAGTGTCAGTATCTGTGAATTTCAGTGGAACTAAAACGTTGCAGTGCTTTATTGGCGAATAAGGCCCTCTGTCACAGTGCAAAACTAAGGAGTTTATTGATTCAAATTTTCCTTAAGCTTGCTACGAGGCTCAGAGGTTACAGAAGTTCATCGGCCTGCTGCGCAACAGTAGCCTCTGAGCACATTATCTTAAGGCAGGTATGTTTTTTAAAACAGAGATTAAACTTCAAAATCAAAATTTTTGAGTATGCAATGAGTATGCATGTCCAACATAACAAATTGCTTAGGACTTCAGAATAATGTCTCGAGTATTAAGAAAAAAAGGGGTCAGCAAGCACCTTCCCCAAAAAGGAAAATTCTGGTCTGATCTTTAATCAGCATACTGTGTAAGACTTATCAGGTGCCCATAGTGCAAAAGGATGTATTTCAGTGGAAAACGGTGGCCTTTAATTATTAATTCACATGCCCTGCAATCCCTTGAATAGTTTTTTATTTAATTGATTTTGTAGAATGATTTTTAATGTTATTTGCTTTACAAAGTGCTCCAATTCAGACTAGGCAGATTAGCACCTGTCGGTATAGATGAAATACAAAATATCTATTAGAATCTGAATATTATGGTGCAAAGTGATTAATCAAGTATTTCATTTTACTCCTCGATGCGCCTTTTGTAAAATAAAATACATTCCTGAATGTATGTATTTATTTTATTTATATATATTTATATATCGAGGCCAATCAGGCTTAGACTGTGGTCAGATGCCTTCGTGGTGGTCTGTCGTAAATCTGTGAAACTTTTTGCCTTGTCAACGCTCTAGCACCTTCAGTTTTTTGGTGATCATTTTCATATTTTATATGCGTGTATATTGGGGATGAAAATCTAGGCCAAGTTCGATTTTGGCTATGTTTGGCCAAGCGGGCGCAGTAGCTTTGCCACTATTTTTTAAATTTAATTTAATTAATTTACTTATTTATTTATTTTTTGATGAAAGCGTTTTTGATCAGGACACTGCTGGGTCTCCTGAGAGGGTTAGGCAAGCAGGAATGGTCTGTGGAAAAGCGAAGCGAATGATAACTTTCGTCGTGATTTATAACTTGGATAAATTGGCGACCGATATCAATGAAAAATTCAATTCAAAACTCATCCATTTTGTGGTATTTGCCTTGATTAAGAAATATTGAGCTCCTTGCTGCGAGGCTGTCGACCAAAAGGTCAACTGGCATCACTGAGCGTGCGTAATGCGATATTTCGGTCGGGGGACACCTTAAGTGCACCTAACTGTACGCTTCCATAGCTACAGGGCCCTCCAAAATCGCTGGCACCCCGAGTGAATTCAAGCGAAACAGTGGAAAAAATGTCTTAGCTGTTTATCTACTCAGATGGTCTCTCAAAATGTACAAGTCTTACTTTTTCAATGAAATAAAATTATTTTTAAAAAATTGACAATAAATAAATATTTTTCTCCAAAACGTTTGCCACAATTATTGGCAACCCTAGATGATCCTAAGACTAAAATCTCACTGAAGTATAATTCCAGGAATATTTTACATTTTTAAGTTCACCTTTTTGATTAGGAACTCATAAGTGGTCAGCCATGAATTCCTGTTTCACTGAGTTATAAATATGTGGTAACAAAGACCAAATTGCCTCAGTCATTCATCACTTAGGAAAGACCTGAGAACACAGTGATGATGGGCAACAACAAGATGATGAGCGGGGCAAATCAGAAAATGGATGTAAGAAAATCTATCGACAGTTTAAGATGCCCATATTCCCGATCATGGCAATAATTTAGGAGTTTTAAGCAACAGGAGATGTTAAGAATCAGCCTGGAAGAGGATGTGTGTGTACAGTAGTTTGCCATGATGATTATACACTTAACAAAATGAAAATAAATCAAAAACCAAGTACTATTCAAGTATTTATTTTGTGTTAAAGTTGGATCATATACAGATGAAAATTCGTAAAAAGATAACTATATGTAGTAAAATAAATAAATAAATAAATAATAATGATAATAATGTCTTTGAGAGAAAAAAATCAATATCTAGTATAGCCACCCTTTGCTTTGATTACAGCATTTAATCTTTCAGGCATTGTGTTCACATTTTTTTATTTCCTCACCCTCTAAACCATTCTTTATGGTTTGAAGTTCATTCCAAAGAGATTCTTTCGATGTTACAAAAGATTTGCTCAGTTAGACTAAGGTCTGGACTTTGAGCAGGCCAAGTCATAATTTTTATGTCACCAGATGATTCTTTCCAACTGAGATCATTCTTTCCCAACTTAGAAGTGTGTTCAGGGCAGAGGTGGGCAACGAGGGCTGTATCTGTCCCTGGTTTTCACACCAACTTCTGGCCTTTAATTAGTTAATTATCTTAATTAGCCAAACTATATATATATATATATATATATATATATATATATATATATATACTCAAAATTTGATAGGGATCATAGGAATTTTTTTGTGAAATGACATGCAAATTTGGTAACTGCCACTGATGAACAATATATTGGATAAATGACATGCAGTCAGACACAAAACACATTTGCACGTGCATTTAATGACATTAAATGAGCGTGCAGCCTCACATTTTGGCTTTGACTAACACTTCACCATTTCAACTCAGACGTGTGTGTTGCTTGTTGATGAAAATTTGGAAGTTCCCAAGATTTTTGCATTACATTTAGCAATAACAATGTCTCCTCAACGTCTTAGACGTCGATTGACTTCAGAGCAATTGGGAAGATGCATCGGAATGCTTGACTCTGGCTTCTCACAACGTCACGTTGCTAATGCACTTAACGTCAGCCAAAGCGTTGTGAACAGAGCGTGGAACCGGCATCAAACGTTTGGTACAGCAGCACACCGTCATGGGGGTGGTCGTCAGAGATCGACAACACAACGACAAGACCACTTTCTCACACTTCAGGCACAAGGTCATCCTTTCTGGACAGCCACCACCCTACGAAATGACCTTCATAACGCCTCGGGGGTCAGGGTATCCACTCAGACGATACGGAATCGTTTTCATACTGCCAGCCTCAACTCAAGAAGGCCATGTGTTCGAATCCCACTGACCGTGCGTCATAGGCGTGACCATTTGGATTGGGCTCACGATCATGTCACATGGACACACAACGATTGGGCTCCAGTTCTCTTTACTGATGAGTCCCGATATTGCTTGGACTTTACTGACAGGAGGCAACGGGTGGGCGAAGACAACGTGAGCGATTTAATGATGCCTACATCAACGAACACGACCGTTATGGTGGCGGATCAATTATGGTCTGGGGAGGAATAAGCAGGAACGGCAGAACGGACCTGCATGTCATGGGGAGAGGGCGATGACAGGGGTGCGGTACAGGGATGAGATCCTCAATGTATGCGTAAGACCATACGCTGGTGCTGTTGGCCCTGATTTCATCTTGATGGATGATAACGCCCGTCCCCATCGTGCTAGGGTGGTGAATCAATTCCTAGAGCAGGAGACAATTGTCCGCATGGACTGGCCTGCGCGTTCGCCGGACCTAAACCCTATCGACCATGTGTGGAACATGCTGCAGGTCGCTATTTCGGTCGAGGGCACAACCCACAACTCTAGATGAGCTCGGAAATGCCCTTGTTGAAGAATGGAACAACATTCCAATTGCAAGCATCCGGGTTCTGATTGACAGTATGACCCGGCGTTGTCAAGCCGTCATTCAAGCTAGGGAGGCCATACCGTTATTGACATTAACTGTGGTAATGAAACATCAAACGAACACTGTCTGTTTTCACTTTACATGTCAGAGGTGAAACCATGAAGTGTTCGTGAAAATAAAAGTGTGAGGCTGCACGCTCATTTAATGTCATTAAATGCACTTGCAAATGTGTTTTGTGTCTGACTGCATGTCATTAATCCAATATATTGTTCATCAGTGGCAGTTACCAAATTTGCATGTCATTTCACAAAAAAAATTTCTATGATCCCTATCAAATATATATATATATATATATATATATATAATCTGACTATTCTGCTGCATTTATTTAAATTATCATGAATGACCACCAAAGACTGTTATTGTCTCCGAACATGAAACAGCTTTTTTTCAAATCTAATCTAAGCTCAAATCTGTGTTTGTGCATACAACCAATTAGCTCAATTAGTCAGAGTAATTGATTGAAGTAAAAGCCTGCATACGCACCGGCCCTCCAGGACCGGAATTGCCCACCCCATTTTAGGGTCATTATTTTGTTGAAAATAAAATCCCCAACCAATCAGTGTCTTTTCAGATGGCAATGTGTGCCTCACAAGGGTGTTGTGATACTGCTTTTGACCCACGATTCCATCGATTTTTATGAGATGACCAGTTCCTTTTGAGCGGACTGAACCCTAAACCATAAGATCACCACCTCCATGTTTTACTGGAGGGTTTAAACAGTACTTTTTGAGACATTCTCCAACTGTATGGCACACATAAGTTCTGCGATTGGATGAGAAAATTTAGAATTTTGATTCATCGGTCCAAAGGACTTGTTCCCAGTCCGTTGGTGTCCAATCCTCAATTTCTTGGTAAACTTGAGTCTTTTTTTTATGTTTCCAGCTCTAAGAGGTGGTTTTATTTCAACTGGACCATTTTCACAAAGGCGTCTGGAAATAGCAGATCTTGATCTTTTCACTTCTGGCACTATTAATATAACCATGGAGTTGTCTGTGGAATGATCTGAAAAGGAGAGTCCACTAGTGTTGATCTCAGAACATGAAGGATCAATAGAGATTCTGATTGGAGGATTCGGCTCAGATTCCATGCCATGTGTTCAATAACCTTATCGTGCATTATAGATGAAGATTCAGAGTGGTTATCATGGCAAAGGGAAGCTGCACAAAGTATTACATGATATAGTGCCAAAAATTATGGCACACATTTTTGAGAAAAATATTTCTCTCATGATATATCTCATCAGATATTAGTGTTTGCTTCAGTTATCAGTAATAAGCATTAACTACCAATTAATTAACAGTTAACTACTGCATCAGAGCTAAATAAGCTTTAGGTAACCTTAAATTATCATTTATTAATGCTCTTTGACATCCTTATTATGAAGCTGAAAACATCCCTTAAGTATCCCTTAAGTCACACCTCAAACTATCAAACTATCCAATAATGTATACATTAATACCTTAGTTAACATGAGCTCCACGAGTAAATGATTAGCAGATCCATAAGTTTGCTGTTAATAAACTGATAGTTAATGCTTCTTACTGCATTAGCGAATGTTAATTAATGTACCCTTATTGTAAAGTATTACCATTATGTTACTATAATGTTACTAAAAGTTGGATTTTTGTGAATATTTTGAAAGAAAGGTCTTGAAGATAAACAAAAGACTTTTTTGCATCTTGGTTTGCTTATTTTTACTAAAGGGTGTCACTAATTCTGGGGGGCGCATTACTTTTATTAATTTATTTATCACCTTAAAGTAGACAATGTATTTGCAGCTCGAGATAATCTATAGTAGTTGGGAACTGGAAAAAAATGAGCAAAGTGACACATTATCCTATGAAGTGTTTGTTGGATAATAATAAAAATAAGGATAAGGATATTTTTTTTACCTTGAAAGAGGACATTGGTCAGCTGAATTAATCTCTGCAATTTAAACACGGCAAGAATGGTACCAATCGAAAATACTAATTTTTGTAATTGTAGAGTGATTATAGTGATAATAGTAATTACTTAATGGTAAGTCCTGCCCGTGGCAATATTTTACTTAATATAGAGATTGTATATATTTTTCAAGTCTCTGAGGCTAAGTGAAAAGATTCTCTTCATGAAAAATTATGCACGAGAAGGCTATTTTTTTGGATTTGCAGACTAAATTATCAAAAAATTGGCATTTGCGGCATTTGATAGAAACCAACTAATACAGCAACAGGACCCTTTTATTACCCATATGTCCAATTGGCTATCTGAGGTCAGTTACTGCGTTGGAACAATTGTGAAAGCTTGAATCAACTGAGACAAGGAGAATGGCCTTTAGATTTCCATGTTGCCCATTTACCCTGTTATGCTCTCTCTCTCTTTCTCTTCCTCTCCCTTTCTCTCTCACTGTTGGGTGCTCGCCACCCACTCACCTGCCTTTCACTCTATCTTGTACAGTTGCAGAAAACTCTTCCCTGTGTTACTTCCCTGCAGTTGGTCTCTTAGCAACACCATTCCCTTAGAAGAGAAAACGTCACCACTACAGTTGGTTGTCCAGTCACTGAGTGTATGCGCGTGTGTGCGTGCACGCATGTGTGTGTGTGTGTGTGTGTGTGTGCGTGCATGCCAGCAGTAGATCCTTTAAGTCCCGTAAGTTGCAGGGTGGGTCCTCCATGGATCGGACTTGTTTCTCCAGCACATCCCTCAGGTGCTCAATCGGATTGAGATTTTGGAGGCCAGGTCAACACCTTGAAATCTTCGTCATATTTCTCAAACCACTCCTGGACAGATTTTGCGGGGACCACAGTGCATCATCCTGCTGAAGCAGGCCACTGTCGTTACGTAATACCATTTCCATGAAGAGGTCAGCTTTGCGGCAACAATGTTCAGGTAGGTGATATGCGTCAAAGTGACATTCGCATGGTTGCTAGGACCAAAGATTTTCGAACAGAACATTGCCTGGTGCATCACACTGCCTCCGCCGGCTTGCTGTTTACCCATATTGCATCCTGCTGCCATGTCTTCTCCAGGTAAACAATGCTCACGCACCTGGCCAGCCATGAGATGCAAAGAAACGTAAGTCATCAGACGCGGCCACATTCCATTGCTTGATGGTCCAGTTCTGACGCTCACTTGCCCATTGTAGCCACTTTATGCATTGGACAGGGGTCAGCACGGGCTCTGTCACTGGTCCGTGACAACACAAACCCATATGCAGCAGGCTGAGAAGCATTGTGGTTTCTGACACCTTTATAGCACAGCCGACATTAACTTTCTTAGTGCTACAATAGGTCCTCTGTGGGACTGGACAAGACGAGCTTGCCTTCACTCCCCATGTGCATCATTGAGGCTTGGGCGCCCATGACCCTGTCGCTGGTTCACCGGTTGTCCTTCCTTAGATTAGTTTGGGTCAATACTTTCCCCTGTATACTAGGAACACCCCACCAGACTTGTCGTGTGGGAGATGCTCTGACCCAGTCATTGAGCCATCACAATGGGGCCTTCATCCACGTCGCTCAAATCCTTTCGCTCGCCCATTTTTCTTGCTTCCATCACATCAGTTTCAAGAAGTGATTGTTCACTCGCTGCCTAATATATCCCACCTTTTGACTAGTGCCACTGTAACATGATAATTGGTGTTATTCACTTGTCTGGAGTTTTGATGTTATAGCTGATCTGTGTGTGTGTGTGTGTGTGTGTGTTTGCGTGTGTGGGTGCGTGTGTGTGTGGCGGGGGGATTCTTTACACTCCCTATTCTGTTTACTTTCTGTGTTGTGTTGTGTCTGTGCAATTTTATAACGGTAAACCTGCACGTCACCTCTTGCATGGTCCTGTATACCCCATTTAAGCTTGTTGGTTGTTCAGCTCCATTGTCCACTGGAGTTAACACTTTGAGAAAGCTCACTCTTTGTAATTCTACACTGTGAACCCTGATAGTGTGGTGAACTCAAATGTTTTATGGAAACCGATTACCTCAAAAAAATTGAGTATGCCAACTTAATGATCTTTTGTTCACAGCACTTAAAACATGAAAAGAAAACTTTACCTTATTTTCTTTAAGTTCCTTCCACACAATGCAATTTAGTTGGCATACACAATTTTTTTGAGGCAATCGGTTTCCACAAAACATTTGAGTTCACCACACTATCAGGGTTTACAGTGTATGAGAGAGTGAACCTGTTCTGAGCCTAGAGGCTCATCAGGCTGGTGCTCAACTCTGGCTAGAGTAGCATGAAGCGACTAGGAGTATTGCTACTCCCCCCTGGATGGGATGCTAGTCCATCGCAGGTTACTCCCCCCAGCTTTTAGTCAGGTCTCCTGGACAATTTTCTGGTACCCAGTTATACACCTGGGTGGGGTGAGGCATTGTGGGAGTGTAGTGTTTTGCCCAAGAACACACCACAAAGGCTATGGCAAGGACTCAAACTCGAGCTTTCGGTCCCAAGTCAAGCGCACTCAACCACTGCACTACCGCATATCCTGTTCTACAAACCTTCCTCTTATTCTGACAAATGTATTATTATTTTTACTGATTATACAAAGGTACCAACTATAAATATTTCATTCATTGTGAGATAAACAACCTACCTGCTAACTTTTTCTGGCACCTATCCTCACTGGCAAGTTACTCAAATGGTACTGAGTCATTTCCTCAAAACATGGTCATAAGTTAGTCAGCATAGCTCCTGTACAGGGAATAGCACCAGTGCAGCTGTTAAAATGGTGTTTGTAGAAGCTGGGTTGCACGAGCCCGTTCCGAGAGATCCTATCCTCTTGTAGTTTTCATTTTAACCATAATTTGCTTATCCTGATTCCTCTACTCAGTGGTTAAGAGCAAATATGTAGCTGTTGAATGCGGTGTATGTGGTTAGGCTTGGAGTTAACCCCTTCAGAACCACAGATCTACAGGAACGGGGTTGAGCAGCACTGCTGTCGGGCTTTTGATAAGATGGACAGCAAGTGAACGTGGACTTCCAGAAACACTTTGTGGCTCCTGGAAGTGAAACCGCACCTCAATTGCATTAATGTGTTCACTAATCACCTCATTTTACCTCTTCATTTTCTTTTTTTGATGGAAAAAAATGTAAATGCACTGCAAGGTTGACCAGCTCAGATGTGCTGAATGATCAATTTTTTGCATAATGTATTCATACACTATACTATTCCTATTAAATGTTGATAGATGTACAGCAGATTTTGTCACCATTTCACATCCACACATCCGTTCATTCCCAGGGACAGAAAGTGGTCATAAAAGCCCAGGGCATCACCATTTTACAAAAACCTGTTTTGAACAGTATTGGGTTTATGCATTGCTGCAAAAACGAAGCTGATTTTATGAGATAAACACTTGCTGTGGGAGGGCAAATCTGTGGGTTCAGGAGAGGGAGCTAAACAAGCTGTGATTCTGGTGACAAGGCAGGATTGTGGATTCTCAAGAAGAATTAGAGAAGGACGGTGCGCTTTTCCTGCCAAAATAGCATTCCTGAGACCTGATACTGGATTCTCACTTGCTTCTGTAGATTTCTGATCAACCACTATAGTCACTCAATTTTCAGAACGTGTAAATATGTGACCTTTTTGAGCATCTAATGCATCCATTTAGAACAGTAAATGGTTTAGACTAATTGCTAAATGAAGAGCCAGTTAATTCCTGTGATGAATCACTTGTACGCATACTTGACCGGCTTTAATGGAATGCAAAAAATAGACATTGCTGGTTTGTGGTGCATCCATTTGTACAGAAGCTCAGCTTTAGGACTTTGGCACTCAGTTTGAGAGATAAAATATTTTTGTCATCTGCGATGGTGTTTTAGTTTTTTCTGCATGTAATTTCTGCACTTTATATACAACCCCAATTCTGAAATAGTTGGGACAAAGTGTAAATTGTGCATAAAATCAAAACGCAATGACTTTCAAATCACACAAGCCAGTATTTTATTCACAATAGAACAGAGATAACATAGCAAATGTTGAAACTGAGAAATTTTACAATTTTATCCACAAAATGAGCTCATTTCAAATTTGATGGCTGCTATAGGTCTCCAAAAAGTTGAGACAGGGGCCTGTTTATCATGGTGTAGCATCCCCTCTTCTTTTTAATACAGAGTGGAGGTGTCTGGGCGTTGAGGAGACAAGTTTCTTGAGTTTAGCCATTGGAATTTGATCCCACTCTTGTTTAATACAGGTTTCCAGCTGCTGGAGAGTTTTGGGTCTCCTTTGACGGACTTTTCGTTTAATTATGCGCCAAATGTTCTCAATCAGTGAGAGATCAGGACTGCAGGCAGGCCAGTTCAGCACACGGACTCTTCTACTATGAAGCCATGCTGTTGTAATAGCTGCAGTATGTGGTTTTGCATTGTCTGCTGAAATACACAAGGCTTCCCCTGGAATGGCCTGCCCTCCCCTGGAGGGGAGCATATGTTGCTCTAAAACCTTTATACACCTTTCAGCATTCATGGTGCTTTTTAAAACATGCAAGTGTCCAACACCATATGCACTAATGCATCCCCATACCACCAGAGATGCTGGCTTTTGAACTGAACGCTGATAACAGGAGGGGTGGTCTTTCTCCTCTTTAGCCCGGAGGACACGAAGCCCATGATTTTCCAACAAGAATGTCAAATTTGGACTCGTCTGACCACAGGACACTTTGCCACTTTGCTACAGTCCATTTTAAATGAGCCTTGGCCCACAGAACATGGCGGCGCTTCTGGATCATGCTCAACAATGACTTCCTTTTTGCATGATAGAGTTTTAGGTGGCATCTGTGGATGGCTTGGCAGACTGTGTTTACAGACAGTGGTTTCTTGAAGTATTCCTGGGCACATTTAGTAATGTCAATGACAGAATCATGCCGGTGAGTGATGCAGTGGCGTCTGAGGGCCCGAAGATCACAGACATCCAGTAAAGGTCTTCGGCCTTGTCCCTTACGCACAGAGATTTTTCCAGTTTCTCTGAATCTTTTGATGATGTTATGCACTGTCGATGATGAGACCTTCACAGCCTTTGCAATTTGACGTTGAGGAACATTGTTTTTAAAGTATTCCACAATTTTTTTACGCAAGCCTTCACAGGTTGGAGAGCCTCCGGCCATCTTTACTTCTGAGAGACTCAGTATCTCTAAGACATCCCTTTTATAGCCATCATGTTACACACATGATGCCAGTTAAGTTAATTACTTGCTAAATGTTCTTTCAGCCGAGTTTCTTATATATTTATTGCTTTTTCAGCCCTTTTTTAGCCTGTGTCCCAACTTTTTTGAGACCTGTTGCAGCCAGAAAATTGGAAATAAGCTCATTATATGGATAAAAATGTAAAATATCTCAATTTCAACATTTGAAATGTTATCTATGTTCTATTTTAATTAACATATTGGCTCATGTGATCTGAAAGTCATTGCATTTTGATTTTATTCACAATTTACACTTCGTCCCAACTATTTCAGAACTGTATCTACATGTCAGTTCCTTTGTGCATGTTACTATTCTATCCAGTGCTGTTTGTTAAATTACATCTGAGAGACCCAGATGGAAAATTTAAGTATATTAAGTGAATTAATTTGCTTTAATGAACTCTGGACCACTCCCAAAGTGGAGGAGAGTATTCGGTGGAACGATGGAGAGGGGATCGGGGCGAAGGCGATGTTGTATGGACTTGGTCAGTGATTGTGCGAACATTGGGAGCCCCAGGTGGCGAGAATCAGGGTGGGGCTCGCGTCTCTCGTCGGAGTCCGTGTGGCTCCTAAGCCCCCCGGGGTCCCAGGTGGTGGCTGTTTCTTGCTTCCCCCTTGGAGACGGGAAGGGTGGGAGGGACGTAGAAACAAGATGAGCGGGGATTGTGGGAATGAAGGTGGTATATATAGGCGTGCAGACGAATAGGATGGCGCATTGGGAGTGGTCTTGTTCATTAACCTCCATTATCGGGAACACCCTAAAGAGGATACGCAGCTCCATAAATTGATTTCATTCCTGGATCTACGGGAATAAAGGGTCTAAATACGCATTAACTGAGACACATTCAACATTTCTCCTTAAATTTCTCATTAAAAATTCTAAATCACTGCACGTACATGCTTTTGTGAGACTAAAACTACCTTTTATAAATTGCATTTGTGGAGGAAATGGAATGGTATAGGGTGTGCATTTTCTTAAGTGGAAATCAAGGGTAAATATTCAAAGTCAAGGTTCATTGTTGACAGTAATATCACGTGAATTGACTATTGTGCCAAATGTTGTTCAGTATTTGACACCATTCCTTTGGTAGTGTTACTAATGTTTCAGAGGTATTGTGGAGTATTATTGAAAATATGAACCATTGTTGTGATTGAAAATGGTTTTGAGTGTTTTTAAGAATAATATAGTTTTGTTGGACTGGTTATATTGTAAGTTTAAGGGCATCAATTTGCAATGGATTTTCGAGTAGAACTCTAAGGGTGATGATGGTACACTGTTGATCATAAGTCTATGAGAATACTGTGTATTTCTGTGTGCGATTTATTTTATTCTTGCTGTTAACACTTTGTCAACATCTCTTTTGTAAGAGGCTGGTATAGGGGGTAATTTATTTGCACTTGTGTAATGACCCAAGTATTCTGATGTTATGCAAGAGTTCTTTACCATGCGCCTGTCTTGGATCTATATACAGTATATGCGTTAATATTCACAATGAGTAAACACTGGTGAAAGGTGATAGTTAATGGTTAGCAGTGTTACATTGTAAATACTCCTTTTCGGCTTCAGAAGGTTAGCCTCTCCCCTATTCCTATCCTATTCTTCAACTTCACATCTGCACATCACATAACGCTAATCGAAACACTGGAATCCCTCCAATATTTGGGAATGAGATTAGCGGCAGCTGCTCCATCTCCATTAGGTGACTTGTCTCCGCCTGGGAAGGCCCTGGTTGAACGCACCCATATTTCCAGCTCGTCTGTTTACCTCTTCATCTCAGCAGATCGGGCGGAAGGCACTCAGCCCATCCAAGGTTGTTCAGGAAGGTTCCGGAACAGCCAGTGCTAATCAACCCTTTTCATGGGGCTGTACAGTGCTGAAGGACATTGGCTATTGTGATGAAGCTGAATAGGACTTCCTTGCTCCGTCGTGGAGATTATGTAGGCGTCTGCTGGCCGCTGAAGACAGTAGGAGATAAACGTAATAGCACAGATGGTGTTCTTAGCCAGAGCGTAAAAAGTGTGACGCAGTGTGGATCCCTGAAGGCCAAGATGCTCCTGTTTTTGGCTAAACCTCCCCTCAATAAAGCCTCTGGGTGGCTCACAGTGAAGACGTTCATCTGTGAGCCCTGTGATTGGGTGTTCAAACCCCAGCCACGCCATTCCCGGCTATGGCTGGAGGTCCGCATGGGTGAGGCAACAATTGGCGCAGCCTTGCCAGGGATAGTAGGGGTTAAGCCAGTTAGCTTTGTTCATTCATCGCTCCGTAGCAACCACTTCTGGTCGGCCAGGCAAATGTGTCAAGGAGCGAGGGCTAGTCGTCACGTGAGTCAGAGGAATCGCATGCCACGGTATCTTCCTCTTGAATCAATGGGAGCAGGTCACTTTCTGGTGGACTGAACAGTTCAGCTGTGTTCAGGGTGGGTGAAAAAAGGGAGAAAATATTAATTAATTAATTAACTAACCGCCCCCAGTTTCCCTCACCTGCCCTCTTCTGTATTTACTGCTTTTATCCTGGAAAAGCTGATGCTGAAATCTGAGATGACTTCAGTTTGCACCAGCTAAGTAGGGGCCAATCCGCCAATGTAAGATCAAGGGCCTTGCTCAAGAGCCCTGCAGCTACAGTGATCTTATTCTGGCTGCACCAGGGCTTGACCCATCCACCCTGTGAGTTCAAATCACCTTGGTCAAGCTGCGAGGCTCTTGGCGGCTTCTGCGGGGACCAGCTGAGAGTCCCAGAGCTGTAGGAGCACATCCAGTGGCTTAACCTGACGGTTTAAAATTATCTTCAAGCGAGGAACCCTGGCAGCCCCATGTCCCCATCCATCCATCCATACAGAGGTCTCCCAGCCTCCTACTCTCTCGCTCAGCATGTGGCAGGTAAGCTCACCTTTTACGGAGAAAATTGAGCTCCTGTTGTGCGGCTAAAAAAAAAGTTATTGATTCCTCTCGAAAACCCGGAGGCAACTCTTGGCCTGGCCGTACGTGGGGACCACTCTCTCTCGTTCTTCATTTCCTTCTCTCTCTCTCTTTCTCACACAGTCACTTACTCACGCTCCCCTGCTGCCAATCGATAGTTCCTCCGTCGCACCTCTGACAGTCCCCGTTATTATCGACGCCAGTTTCAGGCACAAATAAAGAGGCAGAGCATACTGGGCGCTGGGGGTGTTGACCGTAACACACTGTAGCCTCATGGTTCAAATTAAAGGAAACTGTCTCCTTCCTGTGGGAATGGATGGCAACAGACCGCAGAAGGCAGTGAGTGGAATAAGCAAGCTCTCAGTGCTGTTATTGTCTCAGAATGGCCAGGAGAAAGTTCCGCAGACACAATCGACTCCACCTGCAGCTAGACCTCTGGAGACCAATTCCATTCCTGGGGGGGAGCTGATTTGTATGCATGTTCTAGTTTCCTGAGATGGCTGTGTTTTGCTAATTTACTAATGGTTAGGGTAGCGGGATGTCTGGGAGGACTGCGGCATTGATTTTCTGTTGGTACCATGCAGTTACATCCTTGAGCAATGCTCATAGCCTGAATAGCTGCTGTGGAAAACTCAGCTGTATGAATGGATCGCCTGTGCATGGACACTGTGATGTATGTAAGTCACTGTGAATGAGAGTGTGAGCTAATTGCCAAAATGTAACGAGATTACACCGACTTGATTAAGTAATTATCTCAGTATACCAGCAGATTAGTTCACAGAACAACATTTTGAGTACACAAGAGGTTATCAGCTCTATTTCCTCAGCTTATCTGGAAATTTTTGCTCAAATGATGGATCACATAAATTATTAGGTTATTTAAATAATGAAGACTGGGTTTTTTTCATGCAATTTAATCTTGGCAAGGGACCTCCACTTCTGGCCCTGAGCTTGACTTCAATGAATTTATTACTTTGTGACACATGGTTATCAACTGGGTGTCACGCTGTAATAAATTGAAATATTATTGCATGACACATTGAATAGAGCACACCCTCTAGAATGAGGTCGTCTTCTGCATAGTGTCTCAGTGAAGGGACGTTCTTCTTGGCCTCACTGGTGTGGTAATCAGCTGTCGAAAATACTGAGGGTGAGAGGTACAGTCGTTATGTTATGTCAGGCTTTGGAAGGAAGCAGAGGGATGCGATAAGCGCTTTTTAAACTGCATCCGTTGTGTAACTGCTCTTGCCTCTAGACGTGCATTTGCAAGTGGTTACTCAGTGGAATCATAGCGCAACAGCCGGAGCGGTAGGTGGGCGGGCCATTTGTTTGATGCATGTAATTACTGTAAATGGAGCCACTGCTATGCAAAAAAAAAAAAAACATTTTGTGGAAAAATAAATTCTGCGAAACCTGTCAAACGGGTCCTAAAATTCTAGACTGCACAAGTATCATGTGTATAGCATTTTTACTATCTGCCCATGTAAAGCATGTTTGTCATTCTTAAAAAATGTTCCCCCTTCACTTTCTGCATGTGTGAACGATTTTTAGTCATTCTTAAAAATATATTTTCCACCTTCACTTTCTGCATGTGTGAAGGATTTTTAGTCATTCTAAGAAAAATATTTTCCCCCTTTACTTTCTGCCTGTGTAAAGGATTTTTAGTCATTGTTACAAAAATATTTTCCTGCTTTACTTTCTCCATGTTTGAAGGATTTTTAGTCATTAGAAAAATATTCTCCCCCTTTACTTTCTGCTTGTGTAGAGCATTCTTAGAAATAAATTCCCGCTTTACTTTTTGAATGTGTAATGCATTTTTGGTCATTCTTAAAAACATATTTTCCTGCTTTACTTCCTGCATGTGTAAAGCATGTTTAGTCATTCTTAAAAATATTTTCCTCCTTTGGGCCAGGTCACGTGGTAACGGAGTTACAAAATTGGTGTATTTTGTATCATAGCTTCAAAACTAAGTAAGATAGAGTTACAATTTAAATTGCTTTGTGTAGGTCATCCCTATTACTTCAAACAACAAAATAGCTAATTTTGTTAATTTGATTTATTTTGGGTGAAAACGAAATTACAATGTTACAAATTTGTAACTAAATTACTGACCAGTTTTTTGCTGTTTTTCAAAAAACTAAGGTTTATATAGACAAGGGGGGTGATACTCAACTAAGGACCTTTCCGATTTACTCTGACCAGCTCTGCCCCCCTTAGTTACTGTTGCTATGGACTCCATGCAGCCAAGTTCCACATTATCAGCACAGCAGATGTTTGAGCGTCACTCTCTCAAGTGTATTCCTGAACGAATGCGTCCAACTTTTCCGGCAAAGTTGTCCGGAGAGGCCTTACCTATTTTAGGCAAGAATATATCCATGAAATAAAAATTTTAACAGATAGGGAGGAGACACAAGAGTCACAGTGAAGTGCTGGCAGTCGATGCAGAAGAAAAGCCAAACACCCCATTAACGGTGCATGTAAAGCAGGGTAATAGTTTTCATATGTTTGTTGCCATCAGTGAGCTAAAAATAACACTAAATCAAGTATGCTGTCTAACGTCAGATGGCCATGACTCAGACAATACGCTAGCTAGACTTTGTACGAAATCATATTACGCAATGCAGAAAACCCTTAAACTAGCTACATTAGACTTAATCAAGTTATTAATCTAACGTTCACTATTTCGGCGTTTTCCTCCAAACCAATTTCGATGACAAGCTAACTTTGCTCATTTCGGCTAAGCGACAGACATTCTGAATCCGATTGTAGCTTGTTTGCTGGTTAGCTACCTAGCCAACAAAAATTTCTTAGCAGATTACATCATGCCATTACAAAATCCTTCACCGTCTGGATAATAATTTATATAGTGTTGCGAATGCCTGTGCTGGGTGGCATGAAGGAATCATGTTCTCAGCAGAATAGTTACTGGTTTGTAGCTGCATCTGGTATTGCGCACAGAAGTCCTCGGGGAAAAAACAATACTATGTTAACCCATATGTCAATGATGTTGCTTTTGTAATTCTGTCTTCTCAGCAAAACATATGCATAGATTGTTGGTAACTAACTAGTGAGCAAGCAAACAGCCTTGTGTTGTTGATCTTATTTACATTTAGTGGTAGGCCTTCCACATGCTTTAATCCATCGTAAACACCTTTCCAACTGCTTTTTTGGCCTTGGAAAAAGGATTAATTGAGCTCCCTGTGGCCAGGTAGGGTATCTTTCGTCAGTATTACACGTTCTCCAAGTGCATCGAAGAACCATTTTCAATAAAGTCAGACACCTTGCCTATTAAACACAGCTAATAATTGCATTGAAAGTGGGACAGTATGGCAGTGCTGTCGGGGTAGGCAGAATCTTAGTAAGATAAGGCAATCTGATTGGTAGTTATTCTGCACTTGATTGACAGGTCGGAAAGGTCCATTAGGAGGGAGAACAGAGGAGATAATTGAACAATATGGGCAGGTAGCCATGAGTCTAGAAGGAATGCCTAGAAGCAGGGGCATCACAAAAGGATTTTTAGTCATTCTTAGAAAAATATTTTCCTGCTTTTCTTTCTGCCGGTATGAAGCATTTTTAGTCATTCTTCAAAAGGAAAAAAAAAATCCCACCTTAGTTTCTGCATGTGTGAAGCATTTATAGTCATTCTTAAAAATATATATATATATTCCTGCTTTACTTTCTGCCGGTATAAAGCATTTTAAGTCATTCTAAAAAAAAAAAAAATCCTGCTTCACATTCTCTATGTGTAAAGGATTTTTAGTCATTCTTATTTTTCCCCCCTTTACTTTGTTGCCCGTGTAAAGCAGTTTTATTCAATCTCAAAAAATATTTTTCTCTCACTTTTACTTTCTGCCCCTTGCATTTTTTATATCTATGTAGTGAGCGAGCTTTAATCTTAGAAATCACATACCACTCTCTGTAGGCTTCGACAGAAGCACTAACAATAATTAGATGGGAGTAGCAATGGTCTGTGACAATAACTAGCATCTCTGCCTGCGTAGTACCTATGCTCGCCGTGCTGCCTAATTTTACTTTTGTTTTATTTGTGTAGCGCTTCCCGCAAATGACTAATGTTCCTGGAGGCTTAGGGAATAAGTGTGGCAGACACAGCACGGATTAATTACAGTGGTGATGAGCTTGTGGGGAGGTGCCATTTTCTGCTTGTCTATACTGTGAAGTCTGGTAAACTTAAACGAACCCCTCTGAGACAGGTTGAAGTCAATAGTGTCTCCTACTGTGTGGCGCTAGCCACAATTCACTAATGTGCTTCTGATGTAAGAGTTTTGGTGTGTGTCACTGCAGCAAGTCACATTCAGTTACTGCACTGTTTGTAGTAAGGTTTTTAGTCGCAGTCCAGCACTTGTTTGTGCTCTTGGGCCCTTCATTGACCCGTGGTCCACCATGGCTGAGATCTGCCGGTTTCCAACGCTTGTTTTTCCTGGTAGTTAGATGCGAAGCCATTCTGGCCAATCAGAAGCACTTGTTATGACTACTTCGAGGAAACTTAGGGTCAAGATTGGGTTTATGGGCCTGATTTGAGGACCCTCCTCCTGAGATATGGTTTAAAGGTCTGTTGCTAACAAGTCTGTGCTATGGGGTTTGTAGTCATCTAATTTGCCTCTGCTGTAAAGCTGTTGAGCGAAGTTTTTCGCTATGTTAGTGCTTTCACAGTTCTTGTAATGGTCAGTTGGCGTGCCTGCACTGTATGGCCTGCGTCTACATTCGCGGTAAACTATTTTTTTCTTTGATATTTCATGCCTAACAGGTAGTTTTAAAAGTTCTTGTCCCGGTGTTCTCTTATATTGCAATAAAAACTTTTTTTGTCTCGGCAGAGAAGCCAAACGCACATAAATTAATTTTATTTGGTCCCATAGCACAAGAAATGGACTTAGTGAAGCAATTACTCGGGGTACACAAAGGGTCTGGCTTTGCTTACTGCACACTGCACAGCAGTGATCCTGGGAGACGCTGTTAATTACCTTTGAGCAGAAATATTAGATTGAGGTCGGATATGGGGTTAGGATTTGAAAATGAGTCCGAGAAATGGCAACAGGGACTGCAAAAACTAACTTATTCCCTCAGTCCCTGTTTAGCCGTGTTAGATTTTAATTTCTATTACGCACCAGCGAAACGCTTGGCCTAAGAACAGCAGTAATGAGGCCACCTGATCTCAGCTTGCCTGTTCTCCATCTGTGGAGCTGCTGCCATATTTTCAATCAAATCTGGAGACATTTTATGATAGCCTAGTTTTGTGGCCATTCTCCAGAAGTAATCGAAGCCAAAGCCCCTGCCCATAAGAATGATTTCATGTAAACAAACCTCTCAACTGTATTATGTATAATACGTCTCTTTATTGGCAAACGTTTTGTTACCTGCTCGCATCCCCATGGCTGGTTGCCTGATACGCTTTCAGGAACTGTCTGTCTCTCAGTCGATAAGCTGGTCATTCATCCTTTTGGCTTTCGGCTTTGCCAGTTTTCGGCAATAGCAAGGAGCGAGCTACAGAAGCATTATGGGTGTTTGCAGATATGCGATAAGTGCTGGTGTTACTGAAATGGTGTCTGGTCGCGTGACTGCAGCCTGCCCGTCGGAGAAGTCAGTGATGTCCGTTGGGTTTTGCGGTTTCCTGTAAGTCTGTTGCTAGTCTGGGTGAAGGAAACGAGCTGTCTGAATCTGTGGCCTGGAGGTGTCGAATTCAGTCCTGTAAAACCACAGCGCCTGCTAGTTTTTTGGTGCATTCTGCACAAGTGATCAGGTGACTAATGAACAGAACTGTCCACACACCAAGGCAGCTGATTAAAAGGCGGCCATAAGAGCCTGTGGACACTGTGCCCCTCCTGGACTGAATTTACAAACCTGCCTTTGCCAATCAGTATCTGAAATGAATGGATCTCAAACTCTGATCCAAGACCAAGATTGGAGATTCTGGAAATAATGAGGTTGTGAGATATAAACATCAATTCAAGGAAAGGGCTGAAATGGGCCAGGAGCCACACCCATATGGGTTTGACCTCCTCTTGATTAACAAACACTGGCTCCCATGAGTGATAAAAGCACATTGTTAGTAATAAGTGTACAACATTTTTCTGTATTTCTCTGGTTTCTTTTGACAGATTTGTCTTCATTCTTCCTCATCACTTCGCATTAAAAGTTCCCTTATCATGTTACCAGTGCACAGTCAATTGCCATTTCAAGACATTTCATGACATCACAATGGGGGAAGACCACCCTGGATAATATAGTTACTGATTAACTTTTTGGCTGAAGTTGATCAGACCCTCTTGCCTCCGGGAGGTCATTTCTCAATGTGATGTCAAAAAGGCACAGATTTGGGGGAAAAAAAAATAAATAAATAAATAAATAAAGTGTTCCCTTAATCACTTGAAGAAAATGAAATTAAAAGAAACTCACAAAATGTAGCATTTGTTTGTGGACCCCCAAATGGGATTTAGAGAGACAAGGCATGAGTCAGTGTGACTTAATACTACCTCATTTTAGAGCCATTATTATGTGTCATGGATGACTCATGTAATTAAAATCCTGCTGATTGGTTCAAGGCTCCGGGATTAAAAGCAGCAACGATGCCTTCCAGTATGCAATTTGCAGAGCGTAAATATCTAACTATTAATGATAATGTTTCAGCGCGGTAATGAGACTTCAAATAAAAATTTTACATTTTCCGTTGTAGGAAGTCTAAACTTTTAATTAAGCATGCTTTAAGTCACTGTCATGCGAAAAGTGAAATCTGTGAACTTCTTTGGCAATTTTTTTGAGATTGAGATAAACTGTCCAACCTCATTTGCTCACATCATTTTTGTCTTACTTAGCGAAAAAAAAAAAAAAAAAAAATATGATCCAGGGCTTTGCAAACAAAGCTTAGTTATCCAAATTCCTCCTCGACTCAGCTCTTCCTGTCTGTGTTAATTAGACAATCATTAATACACTGCACCGTGGTGTGGTGGATTGCACTGTCATCTCAAAACATGAAGTTCCTGGGGCTTCGAATTGACCAGAGCCTTTCTGCACGGAGTTTTGCATGTTTTGCCCTTGTCTGAATTGGTTTCCTCTGTGTACTCTGGTTTCTTTCCAATCAAGACACGTCATCAGTCTATCCTGTTTAACATTAAAATGATGAACTTGCGCTGTATGTAGATCTGTCCTCAGTACCCTGTATTGAGGGTTTGGCAGCAGGCCGACCTGTCTTATCCCCCCATGCTTGTGTGGACAGTGGCAGGGCTTACAAAATGGAGTCAAGCTGCCAAATCAACTTTACTGCTTTTTATGTACTAAATTCTTACTTTGATGCGAGTGGATCTGATCGAATCAGTGGATCAGCTCAGGCTATATAATATTGTGGATCTGGTTCCCCTCTTAAAAAGTGAAAAATTTGCGGTGTGAACATCTTGAATGGTGATTTAAGGACGACAAAAACCACTGAATTTCGTTCACGGCACAAAATAAGAAGCTCATCTTGTGGCCAGCCAGAATGTCTGGGGCAACCATTAAGTCTTTGAATATGGAAAGGGTGCCGACGCAGAGTGATCATTGGCTTAGGAGTTCATAACAGAAGCTGTTTCAGGAACCAGATGTTCCTCCCTACAGTCTTTGAGTATAAGGGAAGGAGAACCACATTTTTCATTTTCAACTCTGAAAGGAAAGAAGCATTAACCATAAAAATTGAACATGCAAGTCTCTGTGGGATGTATAAACAGGTTAAGGTGTCGGTTTCTTCGCATCCGCTGGCGGGCAGCCTTGTTTAATTAAACGGGTTCTGCATTTCGGAGTCCCTGACCAGTGCCTGAGTTGGAGATTGAGTTGTTCCCCGAAGCCTCCATTGTTGTCTACGTCAGCTGGTGTGCGTGAGACTGTGGGTGGCTGGTGATTCACCGCTGCCGAAGAGATCTCGTTCCACCCACCCCCTCCATCGTAAGTTCATTAAAGTGCCGCATGCCCAACGTCTGTACCATAAATTCCTGCAGAACACACATGAACCATGTTGTTGTGATTTCACCCATTGACCTTCTTCGGGCATGCAGTGAAGCCTTTTCCTGTACTGCCATGTTTTACGATATAGTCGAGGTGCACATCCACCGAGACAGAGATATGAGACATCCTGCTAAGTGTAGTAAATGCGTTGATATCACCTGTTTCATCTGCAAGATATTTCTCAGTTCCCTTAATAGCAGGCTAGCTTAACAAATTACCACACGAGGACTGGCTTTCGGCAATTTGATAAGGTATATCTACCGCCTTCCCGCAGAAACGGAAGGAGAGATGCAGTTTTTCCTGCAGCCCTTGCTTGTTGGCTGGGTGTACTATTTTGTACTGTATATTCCGAATCCTCTAATGTCATATGAAGTTGGGCTATGTTTTGGTGAAAGTCATGAGAGACAGTTCACAGCTACACGTGTATCTTTTTTCTGTTGTCTGTCCTCCTTGATATCTCATTATTAGCAAAGGAAAGCACTAACTGGAAAGCTAGCAACATTAGCAGTGTCTGGAACTGTGCCAATTTTGTCTCTTTGTAATTCCAGACCAGGCAGTGAAAAACACTGCTGCACTAGTGAGGGTTAACTAAACAGAAACTGAAGTTCCACATTCTGGATGCTTTGAGGTCGCAGTCATAATTTATCATTTTGAATTTAATGATGTGCAGATGATTACCATGCGGTAAAAATAACGAGCCACATTCCAAAAATCATAAATAAGTAAAAATCATAGTTTAACTATGTAACTGGCAGACACCGCTCCCGGACGAATTCAGCCTGAAGCATTTTTACTGCTTTCTCTCATCAAAGCCACTTTTATCTTGTAATTTTCACATCGAGCATGTAAATGTTCATGCATGTATATGAAGTTTTAGACTCTGAAACATGTAAATATTACATCTACTTCTGTTTCAGTTTTCCAACCGGATGTGTCGGCTGTGGCAGCCATATTTGATTTCGGATCACAACCGAAATCGATAGGCTTGTGTAGTAACTGTACCCCGATGTCCTCACCAAAAATCATGATGATGGGTGATGGCTTTTTTCAGTTATCTCACGGAATCAAATGTGAACGGACAGACAGATAGACTGATAGTCGGACGCCGTGCGTGATGACAATACCCCATTGCCGCTTTCAGGGCTTAGGGGTATAAATGACTGATGCTGCCTTTGTAAGAAGAAAATATGAACTTAAACTAAAGGCAGAAGGAACTTAACTGAAACCAATAATGGCACAAAGGACCCATTGATTACAATAAACATGTAACTTACACGCTCATGTAACTTTCAATTTAATTTTTTTATCAAGCTTTTATATAAATGAGACAGCTTCTCTGTCCTTGATTTATGTGCCAGACACTGAAAGAAGTGATGTATACGAAACAACATTATTTCTTGGTGGAAAATACCATGAAGCATGCTTATGTAAAATGACATCTCGCCTTACATCAGGATTCTATCCACAGCCAAATCAACCCTGACTAGAACTTGGAGCAGCTGGAATGTGATGCTAAGACTAGCACTATTACCTCTCGAGAGAGGTCCTGGGTTCGAATCCCAGCCTTGGGTCCTCCCTGTGTAGACTTTGAAAATATGGTCAGTGGGTTTTGGTTCAGCCAGTGGGTTGGGGTCTCCTTCGATTACCCAAGCTTCCTCAGAAGGCCAAAAAACATCTAAACCAAGATTTGCAGGTTAAAATTATCCACCATGTCTAAATCTGGTCATTGATGCAATCAAACACTAATGTATTAAAAGATTCTATCAGTTCAGCAGTTTACTCACTTTATTTTGTCGCATCTTTGCGCTGGACTTGGCCGCTCGGTTTGCTCACGGCCTACGCGTCTCTCCAGCCCTCGTCCTCTCTCCAAAATTCGAATGTGGTTTCTATTTAAAAACAAATTGGTCCTGGATATTCTGCCAAGAGCTGGAAACGTGAAAAGGGCAGTCGTCCTCGTCAGTAGTGTTTTCTGTGGAGCAGAGCCTGTGCCACCCACGCAAGAACATGAGCGCTTGGATGTCTACCTGCACTGGGAGAGATGGTTCCTATGGTTTCCAACAGTGTACATTGCCCTAGGTTTTATCAATTTAAGGTATTTCCACGAATGCTACCGAGTATCATTGATGCCCTCTTTATCACAGCACACAAATGCAGTCCCAGAACTCTCATAATAAAGTGCATACCCCAAACATTTGTTTAGTATAACTTTGGTTTTTATGAAGATTGGAATCAAGAGCATAATTTTGCCCAAATACCAACAAGAAGCTTTTTTATTCACAAGACTTTTCAAAAAAGCCATGATACTGAGAAAAAATTACGCCCTGGCTAAATGATGGTATAGACAAACTGTGCTTAACCAGGCTTAACCCATGCTTAGGCAAGGTAAAATTACATTTGCACACTGTTTAACTGAAGATACATTTTAATCTTGTTCCTGACATTTGGTGTGTTTGATTCTTCACCTTCAACCTGAGCTTCTTATTCATTTTGCTTTTCCTTTTTAACCCTTAGAGCGCTAAATGCAGATATAGTTGCTCAATGATGTAAGATATCAAAATCAAAGCTGTTGAAAACCTATCATGTGATGATTTGTTTAAAAAAAGCTCCCATAGAAGTTGCCACATGATAGGTTTTCAACAGCAAAAGAGTAAATTTATATTATTAAGAAATTAATTTCAGCGCTCTAAGGGTTAACCTGCTTGAAAACAGCAGTAAATAAATACCGACACATTACTCCCTCGATGGTCCATCTGGACCACCTACAAACAATAGAAAAGAAATTGTTAAGCCACTGAAATACACAAAACAAAAATTTTAAGACAAAATATTTTTTCATATCTTGCGCTCTTATAACCCATTATATTAAGCGATTATAACCAGTCAATATACTGTACACAGTCGGAGAAGTGTTTGATTCAGCTGGCATTTTGAGGGATGGATCTGAGAAAATTCTCTGTACAAAGCACTAAGTCTATGAAACTGGGCTGAACAGGCCTGCCTGGGTTGTTTTTTGAGATAATTGTTCAAATATAATACTGTGAGTCCACTTCAAGTGCCTACAGACCAGCAGTTGGAGTGCAGTTTCTTTATCTTACAGGTAACTGATTTCAAGTAGGGCATTCTTCTCCACGGGTTCCTCTGGCAACGGCTTGGCGTTGCCATTTTTGGCCCCGTTTAGCAGCTGAGGCATCCCGCTGCCCTCTCCAACTTTTGGGGAGTCCATCTCTTGATCTCCTGGCTGCTTACCCCTCTCCAGCCTACCGTTCCCATTAGCGTTCTGCGTGATTCTACAGATCTCAGTCATGTCCGTCACTTCCTCCTTGTCCCCATCCTCGTCCTCATCGTCGTCGTCTCTCATGGCCCTCCTCACGCTGTCTCTCGGCTTCAGTACCCTCCGACACTCCTCCGGCTCCTGGACATTGTCGGTGGCGTCCTGGTTGTCCACCCTGCGAGAGGAGCGGCACAGGGCTTTCCGGAAGCCCTGCTTGAAGTTGTCCGACATGAAGCCGTAAACGATGGGGTTGGCGCAGCTGTTGGCGTAGGAGAGGACCACCACAAAGTAGTACAGGCCCTGAGGCTCGTCTGGCAGACTCACAACCTGATTGATGATGTTGATGGCGTAGAAGGGGAGCCAGCAGAAGACGAACACGGCCACCACGATGACCACCATCCTGGTGACCTTGCGCTCGGACTTCCTACGCTTGGCCGAGGTGGCGTGGACCTTCTTGCCCGAGCTGCGGATCTTCACCACGATCATCAGGTAGCAGAGGCAGATGACCAGCAGGGGGCAGAAGAATCCCACAGTGGAGGTGTATATAATGAAGGCTGCCTTCCAGACGTCTTTTGGGTCAGGCCACGTGATGTTGCAGATGCCCCCCTCCTCCTGGACGTCAGCGAAGATGACCAAGGGCAGGACCACCATGAAAGAGACCGCCCACACGGTCCCATTGACCACTTTGGCCACCTGGGGCCGGCGCCATTTGGAGGATCGGATGGGATGGACCACGGCTAGGTAGCGGTCAATGCTCATGACCGTCAGGCAGAAGATGCTGGTGAACATGTTGATCCCGTCCACGGTCATCACCAGTCGGCACATGAAGGAGCCGAAGGGCCAAGATTGGATGGCAGTCTGCACAGCCAGGAAAGGCAGGCCTAGCATGAAGAGCTCATCAGCGATGGCCAAGTTGAGTATGTAGATGTTGGTGACCGACTCAGTTTTGGAGTAGTGTAGGACAATGTGGATGACCAGTGTGTTTCCCCCCAGGCCGATGATGCAGACAGTGATGTAGATCAGTGGAATGAGCACCCCAGCTACAGTGGACCCCGTTCTGGGTCCCGTTGAGTTGCTCGAGTTTAGTGGTAAGAAAGAGTCGTTCAGGAAGGAGTAGTTGAAAAAGGAATCGTTGAAGAATGAGTCATTTAGGTTGAACAGAAGGGACTGGGAGAAGCTGGTGGGAGGGGGGAGGGTGGTGACATTGCCCCATGTCCCTGGCGTTCCAGTCGGGGGCATGGAGGTGGGCTCCATGGAGACAGGGCAGAGGAAAAGAGAAATTGAGGGATTCAGTCAGCGTCTGTTCATCTGCCCTGTGGGAAACAGAAAGGAACAGAACAGTTGGACTTTACTCAAATAAAAATGTCAGAGTCTTCCAATATCTTTGGCAAACCTTGATAATTAAATCTTGGAAAAAATATGAACTACATGACTAGCATTGGTTGTCCAAAAAGTGATGAATCCAGATCAGACTGGCTTAATGCAAAACAGACATACCTTTTATAATACAAGGAAATTATATTAGATATAGATATTAGATATTACTTATGTTAATTATGTTATGCATCGTAGTGGATGAGATATTTAAATCAATAAGGATCATTGTTTTTAAATCTGTCAGTAATTTTCTCGGGCATTTGAGGGTAAATTGGCAGTCTTTGCTGGTGAAGAACTTTGCTCCTGAGGGACATTCTTGGATGCTGCTTTTGTACCAAATCATGATCACAATCACTTGCTGGCACTAACTCTTTCAAATCACATCATTTTTGAAACGTTTTTACCTCATAACTAATCTGAAAATGCCCCTGTCCTGACATTTTTTGAACATCTAGCAAGCCGGAATGGCAGGAATGGATGTATATTAACAAATAAAATGAAGCTGACCAGACAAAACATTAAATATCTTGTCGTCATACTCTCTACAATGAAATACAAGTCAATGTAAATTTGGACAATACTGTTTTCTGTTTTTATGTGTACTCTCCAAACCGTCCCAACTTGGGGTTGTAATTATTACCCCGCCCTGCCCAAAGGGGAAGGACAAGGGGAATTGTTTTTGGTTTGGTTTGTTTGTTTCTTTGTTTGCTAACACTTTAGCAGCAAAACCAGTGGCCAGATTCAACCAAAATTGGGTTTAGGGATTTCCACTGACCCAGAATAGATGCCTATTGAATTTGGGAAAAGTAGATCAAAGTTCAACATGTGCGAGGGGTGGGGTTTGTTGTGCCTGGCACCATTTGTTATCATTGTTATTACTGTCTGCTTCGCCTATATCAACGTAAGTAAAAGGGGATGAGGGGAGAGGTAAGGATAAAAAAAGGAAAAGAAAAGGGGGAAAAGGAGAAACAATGTTAAATTACCCTGCTTTCTGAAGAAGGAAGTCCTGAAATAAGAGGATGAAATAACAGGAAAGAGAGGTGAGTACTATGGAACGACAGGAAGACATACAGCAGGGAAAATAAGTATTGAATGCGTCAACATTTTTCTCAGTAAAAATGTTTCTAATGGGGCCATTGACATGAAATTTTCACCAGATGTTGGTAACAACACAAGTAATCCACCCATACAAGGAAATCAAAACAAATAAGTCCATAAATTAAGTCATGTGTAATAAAGTGGAATGAAGTGGGGGGGTATTGAACAAGCTTACTGTAATTTATTTAAATCTTAGTAGAAAAGCCTTTATTGGTAATGACGGCTTCAAGACGCCTCCTGTGTGGAGAAACTGGTTGCATGAATTGCTCAGGAGTTATTTTGGCCCATTCTTCCGCACACCTGCCTTCAAATCTTGAAGGTTCTGGGGGCTTCTATGAACCCTGATCTTCAGTTCTTTCCATAGATTTTCAATTGGATCAAGTCGGCTGATTGACTGGGCTATTCTAGAAGCTTTATTTTCTTTCTCTGAAATCAACTAATAGTTTCGTGGGCTGTGTGTTTGGGATCATTGTCTTGTTGATATGTCCACCCTTGTTTAATCTTCAGCGTCCTGGTAAATGGCAGCAGATTCTTATCAAGAATGTCTCAGTACATTTCTCCATTCATCCTTCCTTCAGTTATATGAAGTCTGCCAGTACCATATGCTGAAAAACAGCCCCACACCATGATGTTCCCACCTCCAAACTTCAGTGTTGGTATGGTGTTTTTGGGGTGATGTGTAGTGCCGTTTGTCCTTCCAACATGGTGCGTGCTATGACATCCAAAGAGTTCAATTTTGGTCTCATCTGACCAGACTGTACGCTCCCAGTATTTCATAGGCTTGCCCAAATGTTGTGCAGCAAACTTAAAACGAGCTTCAACATGCTTTTTCTTCAGCAATGGACTCTTGCGTGGTGAGCGTGCATAGAGGCCACGGCGGTTGAGTGCAGTACTTATTGTTTTCTTTGAAAAACTGTTCTTGCTAATTCCAGGTCTTTCTGTTGCTCTGCACGAGTGGTCCTTGGCTCTTGGACAACTCTTCCGATTATTTTTTGGGCTCCTCTGTCAGAAATCTTGCAAGGAACACCTGGTCATGGCCGGTTTATGGTGAAATGACGTTCTTTCCACTTCCTGATTATGGCTCCAACGGTGCTCACTGGAACATTCAGAAGTTTAGAAATACGTCTGTAACCTATGCCATCAGTATGTTTTGCAACAATAAGGTTGCAAAGGTCTTGAGAGAGCTCCTTGCTTTTACCCATCATGAGATGCTTCTTGTGTGACACCTTGGTGATGAGAAACCTTTTTATAGGCCATCAATTAGGACTATACCAGCTGATATTAATTTGAACTAATAGGATTGCTTTCTTAATACTGACAGATTTCAGCTGGTTTCTTGGCTTTCTATGCCTTTCTGCGCCTCATTTTCTTCATGTGTTCAATACTTTTTCCCTGTGTCATTCCACTTTATTACACATAACTTAATTTATGGACTT
Source organism: Gymnothorax javanicus (assembly GCA_029692085.1). Taxonomy (NCBI): domain Eukaryota; kingdom Metazoa; phylum Chordata; class Actinopteri; order Anguilliformes; family Muraenidae; genus Gymnothorax; species Gymnothorax javanicus. The sequence continues at coordinate 49,407,874 of CM056206.1, read as the reverse complement.
ATTTGTTTTGATTTCTTTGTATGTGTGGATTACTTGGGTTGTTACCGACATCTGGTGAAAATTTCATATCAATAGCCCCATTAGAAATATATTTACTGAGAAAAATGTTGACGCGTTCAATACTTATTTTCCCCGCTGTAGATGTTCCCTGAAATACTTGCCATTAAGAGCGCATTTAAAAATGTGTTTATTCATATACTTGCAATTTATGTTTATGTTTGCTTGAGGCATTTATATTTATGTCATAGAAAAGTGAGAGGAGCCTTATTTCAGAATAATACTAAATCTGCCATCTGTGCGCAGATATCAGTGTTATTTAATGAACAGGGTCTATGGCCGCTGAGAGTTAGAAAAGTCTTAGTTTGAATTCAGCATTCACTCAGGAGTATTACTTCCCCGAGACACCCATCATGTATTTGTATTTTTCTTCAACAATGCAGAAAGCCTTTTCTGTCGATCGGTCACTAAGTTAATCAATTCTTTCAATAGATAATTCCAAGACGCTCTCAATGTTAAAGAATAACGACTGAGTAAACAACGAAGCTGGGGAAACAGGGAAATTATTCATGGCTTCCCTAAACAGCCATCGAGCTGACATCTAGGAAAGCGGCTATGAATTTTTAAAATGGTGAAACTTTTGATATGCAAACCTGAGGCCTCACAATGCCACGGCAAAACTTAACAGCTCTGCAATCCCTGCCAAATAATCGTGGCGCGGCAGCAGAATAGAGTCGCAGATAAAATGAAAATGGAACAAAACAAAATCATGAGAGAAAGCAAGCATAAACAAGACCTCAATTAAAAGGATTAGAAGCGTACGAGACGCGAAGATGACATTAGGAAGAAAGCCGCGATGACTCAGACAAGGAAATGATTGTATCTAAGGAAGTGGGGCGGAGAGAGGAACTGGCGAGAGAGAGCGCGTATGTTTGGCTCGCCTTCATCACCTCAGAGGAATAAAACAATCGCTGGAATGGAAAGTAATTGACATTGTATCAGTGACCCAGTGTGGCAGTCCTCTTTTTGAGCATACACCTGTGATGATTAATTCTGCAGGATGAGGAGAGGGAGGGAGTCTTGGATAGAGTAAATAATTGGAAGCCATCTCAGAGGATTGAGGACTTCTAATATTTTCCATTGAAATCCTGAGCGGAGTAAATATGCTGAACAGCTGATGTGGCTTTGTGTAAGGAAATAAACCCTCCCCAATCGCCCTTCTGTTTACCAAGACCGGAATTACAGTTTTTTTTTTAATAAAAAAGAATGTTGACATGTCCTTTTTATGTTTACGGTTACGTTAATTCCCCTCAGGCTTCGTGCAAGAGGTGAGTAAACATGCGGCATACAGTAAGACAATTGGCCCCCCTTAGAACAAGAGTGGCATTTTTTTTTTTCATTTTTCATTTTGAACTACAAAATACAACTGCACTGAGCACTTTATGCATTCTTGAAGTGTAGAACATATGGCCCACATATTGTATAGTACTGGAACTACATTGAGTTAATCCATTATTGCAATAAACAGATTCACCACATAGGAATCTTTTTAAGATTAGAACTTAAAAAAAAGACAAATATGGAGTTAGACCACTTTTGTTCTCAGGGGCTTTATTGCTGTCCTGCAGGATACAAATGTCACAAAGGTTCAAGCAAATCCCATGTGCAGTATATTAGTTACATTAGAATCTGAGTATGACTAAAGCACACACAACTGTCAGGTGTAGGGGACTGCATTTTGGCTGTGTATATTATTTTCTCTTGAACACAGTGTACGAGCTGATGCCCTTAGGCAAAAGGTACCGGCTTCCACCATGTAGGTTAAACAGATACAAGTTCTCACTAGTACCGCTATCAATCAAGCTACTCAATGATGAGCAATAATGTTCTCCTGATGGACCGTCGCAATTGTGTAGTGGGGCAAAGGTGCTATAACCAGTGGACAGTGTAATGATCCTTATGGACTTATTTTTTATACTATTTATTGGAAGATTTGTGTGTGTGTGTGTGTGTGTGTGTGTGTGTGTGGGAGTATGTGTGTTTGTGTGTGTGCATGTTTGGGCAATGCTTATGTATTCCATGTTTTATGTATAGTGAGTAATTGCCTTCCTGTCATGTAGTTTGTATGGCCTCTTTTATGTACGTGAGACGCCGGTGCTCTCCGTATGCCCAAAACAAATTTCTCTCGAGAGATACAATAAAGATTTGCATTACTTTATTTTCAATGAACAACAAAAAATAGGGAAAATCTTTGAGAGAAATTTTTGGGGCTTTAACTGCAGGCAGCGAATAACTAGCCATAAGTGCAAAGAAAGCTGACACTGCTGTGATTTTACGGATGCCACGGCTCATTTCATGTCCCCCAGGTGGCATTTTCACATCCTGCTGCTAACATCTTCTTTCCAGGACCTGTAGACAAGCTGTCGAAACAATGGCAACCCCTCGGTGCTCAGCAGATGGTAAATTTGGCTTGCACGAGAGCATCGCTAACCGGAATGCTAACAAAAATCAGAAGACCGATCACCGTGCCGACGTGCTCATACACCGAGGGACTGATGAGACTGCGAGAGGCACACACTGCGGCTTTATAACAATTCCCACAATGCCGTTCTGCTACCGTATCCTCATTTTCTGCTATCACAGATCTAAATCAAGCTATTGTTTGCTGCCAGGGAGAAGTGGGGTGACGGTGCATTGTAACGCGCCTGGTTTGTACCTGGCGGAAATCGCAGATGTGATTCCCAGCTGAGGCGCTACCCTTGTATCCACGGGTCCAGGTACTTAACCCCAAACGCTTCAATAAACATTCAGCAGTAGACATGGATAGCATATAAAATGTAATGTGAATTGTAAATTGCAGTAGATAAAAGCATTGTGCCGCAATGTATAATACAATGAAACCAGAGATATATTTCCCCGAAAGTGCTCTCCTTTTCATGTAATGACAGCATTGGGAGGAAACATGGAATACATTCAGGAAAGGGCCAATGAGCAAGAAAGCTCTCCATAGTTCGCATCCCCCCCCAAGGGGGGAAACAGACTCCCCCTGGAGAGATATTTCTCCCTCCCTCAACATCCCTTTCTCAGCACGGCAGGCAATGATTTTTTCCCACAGTTTTGGCCTTTAGCACATGAAGCCTTTCTACTTTAAAAAGAAAATGGTGGAAGTGCCTACAAGGTTTTCTTTTTGAGTTGGTCTCCGTTTCTTTTTCTCCCTCTCTCACTTACTCTCTTTTTCATTTTCTGTTTTTCTTCTTCTCCACCAATCCCTCCCTCCCAGCATTTTTGCCCCCATTCAGTTGAGGGACTTTTCAGGACAGGTTTTACAAAGCCTGTATCCATCTCACCCCTCTGACAGTACTTGTCAACCAGTCATTTTATGGTGGTTTTCATCGTTGTTGGAACTATAGAGGGCACCTGTATCTAGCACAAATAAATCAAGCTGTTTAAAGGTTTAGGTTTCCCATGGCAGGCTGAAATGCCCTGCCTCTGCTTTATGTACACAAGCCAGTTGTGGAATATGTACTGTTTCAATGCATTTCCTGGAAAGTTGCTCTTTGAACCCCTCCTGAAGGTTTGTATCCAGCTACCAGTACCTGTAGCCAGTGTCAGGAGAATTATGTTGGTTCCCCCTTCCTTGTAATTTATCACGTTCCGTGATGGGTTATGTACTTTAGGGATTAAACAGATTTTCTGGTTTCGTAGCAGGAGTAGCTCTAATTATTTTATTCCGTCAACTGAATGTTGTTAACATTTTTCAATTTCATTCGAACTGTTGCTAGCTGTGAGAGCCGCTGTTCTCTCACCTCATGGTAAAGCAGATTTTCCCCTTATGGTGCGATGTCACAATGGCTAGGGGGACAACTGATTTCTGAGGGTAAAATTATTTTTCATGACAACAGCACTGTCCAATCATTAGTGATTCACTGGTACTTCGGGCCAATCGGAGCACTGTGTTAAAGGCTGTCAAGCTGTCATAATCAGTGCTCTTTACAAAGACCACTGCCTTATGAGGGCCATGTTCTCCTTCGAAAGGCAACAAACAAAAAGCAAGCATTCATTAACTGCGAAACGAGGCTTTGTGTTTGAGTTCACAATTGGGTCCTGTTGAGAGATGTGCCTTATTACCCAAACTGGTTCCAGTATAGGTCTAAAATCAACAGTTCTTCATGCAGGTCAATAGTAACTTTAAAGTCAATCATTTTTTTCCCGTTAGTAAATGTCTGCTCAATATGTGTTTTTTGGGAGATTTGAATTGCCCCTAGTATGCCAATTTGCACTTTGCAGACTCCAGCTCCCAAATGTACAACATTTGTGTTCGAATCCCAGCCACGCCATTACCGGCTACAGCCAGAGGTCCGCATGGGCAAGGCCACAACAGGCACACCTTCACTGCAAACAATAGGGGTCAGACTGGTTAAAATTCATTAGGTCATCACTTTTGTTCAGCTAGGCCCATGTAGCTGTACGGACTAAATTGTATGCTGAAAACGTGACCCTCTGGCAGCACAGGCAGCGTGTAATAGTGTGACTGCATATTGTAAAGAGGCCAGGGCTGGTCGTCACATGAATCAGAGCTGGTCACACTGGGAGCTGGTCGCTTTGAGGTGTACTAAACTGGGGCGCATTTCTCAAAAGCGTAGCTGCTAACTACGTTAGCAACTTCCATAGTTCGTCCATTCACAGTCAGAGGGCCCAACAATGCAAGTCGTAATGTAATCTGTGATTTCGGGAAACGCACCCCTGTTCGGCTGCGTTTAGGGTGGGAGAAAAAAAAAAAATCAATAAAAAGTTGACTTGACGCATCGTCTCCTGCGCGGACTTAAACCTAGAAAACTAGGTACCTGGGATCTTCAACCAGTCGGTGCCATTAATCATTCAGTCAATTACCAGTTGGGAAATTGGGAAGAGAGATGTAGAAAAACAGCTGGTCTCCAGGGGTTCTCCATGGTCAGTGTCAGCAGGCCAGCTTTAATGTGATTTTGGGGAAGGGTGAAATTTCCGATTTTGATTTCCTGCCGCCCCGTATTGAGTTCAGGGTGGACTGGCAAAGTGCAGAGTGTGGTACCAGACCTCTTCATCTCTCATCTAAATGGAACTTTTCACCCGCTCCTTCCAATCCCATCGCATCCCCCGTGACCTCTGACCTTTCCTACTACAGTTCCTCTCAATGGGAAATCTATTTATCCTGCAAATTACTCTCGTGGTACCAAGGGAGTTGGTCATTATACTGAAAACTGACGCTTTAAACATGGAAAACGTTTCCTCCTCCAACCCCATCAACGCTTCATAGGACCCACCGCCTCAACCAAGCAGGCCTGACGAAACCTGTTTGAGCTTCATGCCAAAATGTGGACACCCCTACTCGTGATTTGGCTTGAGAGCAAAGCATTGGTGGACCACTTCGGGGCTCAGATACTGGTGACGTGAACCATGAAAGTCAGTTTGTTGGCCCATGGGGGCCCTTTCCTTAAAGTCAGCTGAGCAGGAGGAACAGTAGTGGTGACTGAAAGCTGTGGATGGATAGTTAGCTTCAGGGCTAACTCTTCTGCGGTGATGGGCAGCTGGCCCACCTCTGTCCTTCAACCTAATTATAATGAAGTTGGGCTTCATACATTCTACATTTAAAAGGCACTACCGCTACTTGGTTTTATGCTTTTATTTTGAAAATGGTTGCTTAGAGAAACAAGCCATCTTGGTATATTCTCACTGCCAACCAAGCGATCGTTAAACACGTATTCTTGACATGAAATTCCTTGAAAAGATTAGAACAGTAGTGGAATTTCATGTGTACCTAATCCAGGCTTGTGTCTCTTTAATGATAACTCTAATCTCAATCTAAAGCAAATTCAAGTAAAATGTTATTTGCAGGTTTTACCTCAGCAAAGAAAACCATTATAAAGCATTGGTTTACACCTGATTTATGTTTAAAATCATTCTGGATTCACAGCCTTGTCAACATGGTAAACCTCGAACTTACCACTGCATGCCTCAACAAGGCTCGACCACAAACTGTAACTGTTTGGAACTCATTCTTATCAACGATCATTTCCTGGATCAGGGATAATGGCTGAGCTTGTAGAAATATGTCTGTATATGCCTTTTTTGTACTATTACTGCTGTAATTGGCGTAATATTATTTTAACTGTATTATTATGGTCATAGCATTGGAAAGTACATTTATTCATTTTTATGTATACATTTTTTTCTCTTTCTTTCGCTCATTCTGACTCGTCTTACCATTGCTGATGATTTTGTCCCATCGTGACTGTCTGCACCCCCCTGTTTGTCTATAATATCAATAAAAACTTTTGATCACAAAAAAAAAAGATTAGAACAGTAGGTGCAATTAGAAAGAAAACCAAGAAACAATCAAAATGATATTCTTTGTCACAAGAATCTTACATTACTGTTCCTTAATAGGTGACTCGTCCGCACCCGGGGCTGCACAAGCCATATCGACTTGCACGCCTATGGGTATCCGCGCATCACAACTCCACTTAGACTTGCATGTAAACAGGCTTAATATGCTTGTAAACAGCTTAAATTTGAGAAAATGGGAAAATCGGCTTTGTCAGTCCCTGCCTATACCAATGCTCAATGCCTGCGTGCAGTTTCACATTGATTGTACGACCCACTGAGGAGAGAAATGGATTCAAACAGACAGTTTTCATCATTTTATAGCAGGATAACAAAGGAGTGAGGGTAAAACTTCGAAGTGCAGACTTCAACAATGAATGCCGCCAGACCCGCACAGAAAAATCTCTGAGAGAGAACATATTGTCATTTCAGGTTAAAGGCTCTGTCACAACCCACACTGAATAACTGGACCATTGAATTGGCACTGCACCTGATGCTCTGAATGCAATATAATTATCCCAAGCTTCCCAGAAGCATTCGATTTTAATTGAATCCGTCTCTAAGCCAAGTACCGCACCAACCGTTCTGGCAATTTTTAAAAATCTAGTAATGAACAAACAACACGCATGAGAGAACCTTACGAAAAAAAAAAAAAAAAACGTGGAGAAAAATGCGTCAAAACATTGAGCAAGATGGCAGACTAAATGTGTGAGTGAGGCAATACAGCGAGATGTCTTTATGTTGGCTTTGATTTCTTAGTCTTTTTGTGCTGCGATGAAATGGCTTATTTCATTGCCATTTCATACAAGGTCATCCAATCACACTTTTGTGGAGGCGGTGCTTTAGTCATTGTCACTGGCCTGTAATTCTCCCAAGGTCGTCCGGCCGCAACACAGTCCTCTTGCTTGTTGGGGATAATGATGAAAAATGCTGTGTTTTTCAAAGCCATTTTGTGCCGGTAACCTTTGCCCCGAACCCAGTCAGTTTGAACTATTGCTGTTGAAACAGAACAATCATCACGACCTTACAGAAATCACGACGGCGTGTCTGTTTTCCTTTATTAAGCTCAAAGAAACGCACACAACCATTCACACACACTCACATAATGCTCATTCGCTCATCCACTCGCCCACCCACGCGCGGACAGACATATGTTTGTATTGCTATACTTGTGAGGACATTGTTTTGGCTTCCATTCATTCTGTACAGCCTTTCCCAAACCCTAACCATAACCAAATTATGCCTAACCCTAACCTTAACCTAACCCAAATTGTTACTGTAACCCTAACTTTAACCAGTTAGGCACAATCCTTTGTAATCTTCTGTGAAGAGGACCACCCAAAATGTCCTCACAACACCAAATGTCCTCACAAAAGGTGTGGTTTCTAAAGAGTGGGTCCTCACAAGCATAGCAATACAAGCCCACACACACACATGCACACACCCATCCTCACACTACAGATACTAGTTTATGGATCCAATTAATACAACCTTGTATTGTTTTTTTCAATCACTTTTTCTGATTTTGACTGCCCAAAGCATGTTTCCAAACAGGTAACAGCCCATCGTAATTAAAAGCTGCCTGTCCAAGTTCAGAGTGCGTAATGCTGTTGTGAATTTCCACCAAGCGGAGTTGGTAACGAGGCCGTTCGTCACATGCTGATCCGTTCATCTGCCCCTGTCCTTTCATGCCATATGGACCCAACATTTGGCATGTTTGTGCCTACAGCAGTTCTAAAACTGTGCAAATCGACCCTCTCATCAAAAGATCTTTCCACCGATAAACAAAGCACTGCATCTGTTGCTCGCAGCAGATTAGGTACAATTACAGTTAATATACTGTTTATTGACATATTTCCATATTAACATGTATCAAACCAAGAAGCGAGTCTCTGGAGATGTCCTCCATTAGGTTGTCAGATCGAAAAGTTCAAGCTTTGCTGTGCTCATTTTCATAAATGAAGCACTGCGTAGGTTCTGACAGGCTATACCATCAAACCACCTGATCAGCTGTATTAGCTTGTCAAAGTGACCTGACAAAACTTGACTGTCACCTGACTTCACCCAGTCAGCTGATAATCCGTCGTCTTATTTAAACTCACCATCTGAAGAAGCGTCTCACCACACTCACTTCACAAACCCTCCACCACCCCAGTTCCACCGGTCTAGTTTTACGCTCATTAATCGCGTTTCAGCTGAGTTACACACATCTGTAAAAATTTCTCCTCTTTGATGTCATTGTTGCTGTCGGCTCTGTTCTGTGCGGGAGTTAGTTGCTGCTCCCTTCCTTCGGTTCCACACCTTTATAGGAGGATGTATCCCAGAATAGATCCATGTTGCTAAATTTAATGTATGTTTGTATGCTTAAATGCTGTAAAATGAACTATTTTGACAAAGAGGGTCCGGTCAGAAACCAAACGTCTACTTTATGCATCAGAATTCTAATTTATGGAGCCTTGCATCTTTCATTGTTTCCGATACTCTGCTGTATTTAATAATATCCCATGTGATCCAGGAGGGAGAGTCACATCAGTGGGGATTTAACAAGAGATTATGCACAACGCTGAGAACGCTAAGGTTCAGCCAGTCACCTATCACGTAATCGGCACTCCTTCCCCCAGTTTCTTGAGAAGGAAATTATGCCCAGGGGCCTGATTCCTGGGAACATTAGAATGCGCACGAGCTTGTAGGATTTGCAAATCCAATAACAAAACCAATGATTGGTCATGATTTTTGTTTTAGACCAATCAATGAGTGTGTTACTCATCTACTAATGGTCAAATGAATCACTCTCTACGTGATTATTTGCTTATGAGTCAAACTTAGCTGGCAGCCGCCCAAGGTAGGTAAAAGTGTCCATAATCTTGGCAGAGACGGTTTCAGTCTGCACGACAGCCAAATATTTTAAATTAATAAAAACTAGGAGCAAACTGCGTTTGAAGAGATATTTGCTGGCTTAAAACCTTTAAGTCCCCATGTAACAGAAGTTAGAGCAACCCCTGATCTGACGTATGTCAGAGTAAAATGATTCACCCACTCCAATTCTCTTAAAGATTGGAATAGACTTGATCACTGTTAAATTTTGAATTGAACTGGATTTCAAAACACATAAAAGGATGATGATTGGAGGCGAATGGATGACTGACAGGCAAATTTAATCAACATCATGCCTGCTGGTACCTGATGACATCGTATTAAAAGTCAAATAACTTCAGGGACGAAATATACAAGGTTTACCATCTCATTTTTTTTCATATAAAATATACTCAAGACACTTTCATTTGATTATTCACAATACACAAATCTGGGGGAAAAGTGAATACTGATTTTAGCTAGTCATTAAGAGGGAATCCTCTGTGTAAATGCTCCAAAATGAAACTTTGCATTCTAAATTCAGAGGTAAAGATACAAAATTGTGGTTATAAGTAAATATTAGAAAATATTATGCAATTAAAATTATCTCAGAAGTGGCTTTCTTACAAAAATCTATCTGTAAGAGCTTTCGCTCGTTCTCGTAGCTGGCTTTTTGCTTACTTTGTCCTGTGTGGATTCTCAGTGGAGTATGCCTGATTTAGCCGTTCTGAAACTATGGCCGCACAGCTGGGTACACAGTGCAGCCTATTGTAAACCTGACAGCGGGGGGGAAAAAAAGGGACTGGTACAAGTTTAACTGAAGAAGAACAAATAGTGGCTGCTGGCAGAGGCAATCAGGGAAAGGTTGGAGGGGTGGAGGTGCGTCATAGCTCGAGAAGAGAGACTCGGTGAGGAGGGACCACTGCAGCTCCGTCAAATTACCTCCCCCGTCACAATTTAAATCCTATACCTTTACAATGCTGCTTCTTCTCACTGTTCTCTCAATATCACTTGCCAAGAGAACCTGAGCTGGTCTGCAACGTGTTATACTGAGGGATAGGCCTAGCGGGCCAGGGTTCGCTAATTATCCTCCAGGGACTGCAGCTCAGAGTAGCCTCTTAACTCGCTCTTCCAAATGCTCCTTTCACAGTTAGCTGCCATTCCAGTGAAAGAGGGAGACAGACTCTGAATCTCCTGTCGGCTCGACGACAAACATCGGTATAGGAACACTGCGCCTCCGCACAGTAGCGCAGCGAGACCCTCATATCATATCAGCTAATCTCTAACGCCAATATTATTTAATACTGTCCGTGTTTCCATCTCCAGCGTAATGTCACGGGCTCTGGTCTGAGTCAGCCCGACTGCAGTCATATCTATGGTACATCTTATTTTTCTGTCCCTGCTCCCGCGAAAACTCATCGCAGAGACCGGCTAGCGAATAACCTTAATCAATGACTCAGCTCCTGTTTCAGCCCCGAGATTGAAATCACTAGTCATATTTACAGCACTCCGGGCTCCATTTTCTCCTTCTTTGTTGTCTAGCGAGAAACTTTAACTTTTTTTTCTTTTTTGGAAAATGTCAAGATGCTTCTGTTCAGACAAACATCTTGAGTGTGAGGATCTGGTGCGAGAGCTTGGTGTCCTCATGTGGGCCGCGAGGACTGTGGGTGTATGCTGTAATGCAGCAAGCTGTTCCACCCGAAGAAGGCTACTGGCTTTCTATGTCGCTCTCTTTCTCCACCCCTGTCATGCAAGAGTAATTGCATTATGGTCTACTGCATAGAAGATAATGTAAGCACCCCATCATACAATTAACGTCTGTTGTCATAAGTTCGATGAAGTTAATGGTTTGGGCGATACTAGTGTTTAATTTTCACTGTTTTGTTACCAGTCTTGTGTGTGTAGTATATATTTGTCATTTGAGCAGTATGGCAATTCAATATTCTGACCAAGGGTTTCAATCTTCGAAATAATGCCGTACAATGCTCCATAGCACATTCCAGAACTGCTGTTTCTTGTGTCTAGGAGATGAAAATATTTTATAGGAACTCTTAAAACATCAAATTGAGGAGAAATGGTAAAATATATAAAGATGAAGGTATGTTTGAATGGACATAATTTGTATTGAAAATCAATCAGGGTACTTCTATAATCATGTAATAACATACAGATTGAACTAATTGGGGCTAATTTTTCATTTACAAAGGTTTCTGCAGATTAGGAACACATTGAAACAATCTGAGATGTTCTAAGATTTGTATCCAGCAATTTACTATGAAATTCCATGTAAGCCCATCTACTTTTAACCCTTACATACTGTTCGGGTCAAATTTGACCCGTTTTGACATTTAACGGCAGTAAACATACCTTAAATGTCACTGTTTTAGCCTGAAATTTGACAACTTTTCCTAAAGTGACCAAAAATACATAAAAATTTAAACATTTTAAAATTTTATATTTTTGCACAGGTGCTACAAATTTTTGTCCAATGAGGCTGTTCCAGGTCAAATTTGACCCGTGTCTGCTTTGATGGATTTTATATCCACTAGTGTGGGTCAAATCAGGGACAATGGTGGTTTTTGGGAATTTTGAAACTGTCAAACTGTACATCTGATGTCTGTGTAATTTTTATGGGACAGTGGTGACAGAGTTCAAGGGGGACCTTGACACTATCATGAAAACTGTTTGTGGTCCCACCACTTTGCCCAGGTTCCTGCAGAGACAGGCACCTGCTGGCCTTTGAGATGTCTAGGGGGAATCTTGAAACAGTGAAATAGTGAAACACAATAGGAGTGATCATATATGATACAGACAAGGAACAAAAGTCATGCAGAGGTCAGAGGGTGACTTGACACAGACACGAGAACTGCACCTGCAAGCCCTTACAATGAAACAAAATAATTTAAAAATAAACAAATTCGTATCAATTTGGGATGGGAGGGTGGGGGGCCCTGATGATCAATTCACACAAGAAGCCAACACAAGGGGACAGAAGCGAAGGAGATGCAATTTCTGCTCTGGAAAAAACGATCACAAAACAGGGACAACCTGCTGCAAATGTGGGAAATCCATCTGCAAGTCCCTCACCTGCAAGGTCTCTTACCACTGCTTTCAGAGCACAGACTAGTTTACTAGTTTGCAATAAGTATTTTTTCATGTTTTGTGTTCTGAATGTCAATTTATGTTGAATCAATATTGATAATTGTGATTCTGTGATTCTTAAAATTGTGAATCTTATGATATAGCTGTGAGGACAGTGTAATATGGTTGCAATGTTTATGTGGTTAAATTAAAAATTCTAACAGTTCCAGAATGTTCTTGCCATTTTCACTTTTAATCAAACCTATTTCAGTCATTATGGCTGTTATATTTCATGTCTTAGGTAAAACAGGATATGATATTGTGTGATATTAGATGTTTTTCTCCATAAACAAGTGTTGTACAACCTAAAAAATAGACTCTCCTTGCTCCCTGAAACATCAATTAAGGATTAATCATCCATTTACTAAAGTCAGATAGGCTATTTTGTACATTCAAAATAGATCTGTAGTTCAAAATTTAGTATAGACACTTATTATGAAGATATTCTTGGTCCGGGTCAAAATTGACCCAGGCCATACTGTGAGGGTATCAAATATGAACAGTATGTAAGGGTTAAAGTCTTATGTAACATTTCTGTGGTGCTATAGACGCCACGTTCATATTTTACTGCACAATAAGACCGGTTTCTCAAGGACGCCACTCATATTCAGCTACTTTCCTCTGGAAAAAAAATTAATCATTTTCTCATTGAGCCTTTTGCTCGGCCTTTCGTCAAAAGTATTGCGCAACGCCAAAAAAGTCTGAAACGAAATGAAGTTTGCTCCATTCATTGTTTCCTACCCACTCAATAAGCAAATCTCCATGCTTTTGTATCCCCAGATAGTTCCAGAATTTTCCATGCTAAATTAAACGGGAGCATTCTTATTATTCTATTGAAAAGGTTCCCGGATTCACAGTATTTGTGAGCCTAATATGCGTTTTCGGTGAAAAAAATACAGAATGGAAAATATCCTAACCAGTTCCATTTACCTTTGCACTGAAATCTTTATGTCATATATTTTCAAATGCTAGCTCTAGCTCCATCTAGCTTGTTTCCATCTGCACTTCACCCATATGGACGTGTGAGTCATAACTCATATTCACAGAACAAACATTGATTATTGAGATTTTGGCCGTTCACACCTTCAGCTCTCCGCGAAGCCCTGTGTGACGGACGAGGTTACGCTGTAGTCTTTTAAAGGTGAGAGGGAAACGTGAGACCTGAGTATACTGCTGAGATTAACATACAAATGTAAAACATATAATTGCATAAGACATGAATAAGACTTGCGGTCCTGGTCCCTTCTATTTGATGCATCTCCTATTCTGGGGTGATCACCTCTGAAAAGCTAATGCTAGCAGAACTCATGCCAACATTGTCATGGAATTCTGCATTAAATTAAGAGGTTCGCAAGGTGGAATTCAACTCTGCACAAACCCTCTTCTGGGTAATTCAAGTAGTCAGGCTGTCGGATGGAGTGGGCCGTATTTATAAAGGGTCTTTAATTGGACTGTCAAATGGACTATCGCCCTGTCTCTGCCACCGAGGGACTAAAACCAGATCTAATGCTAAGGTGCCTTCAGATAACTACACTTAGCTGATAGCAGAGATACACAATTTGTAGAGACAGGACAGCTTTGTTTACATTTATCTTTCTTTATATCTTACATATATTTTTCTTTCTTGTTCAAGTAAATTGATTTTATTGTAGTGAGGTACAATTAATATTGGAAAGATAGTATCTGAAAGCTCAAAGTTGCTGACAATGATGCCAGACAAATTTTTTTGAAGGAGCGTAGATGGGCTAGTGCCAGTCAGTTATCTGTGTCCAATGGATTGCCAACATTTAATGTCGTTTTAAGAAATTCTGTGTTTAAATTTATACAGTGTGTCAGATTAATGAATCTAGCACCATAATAATCATGACCTTAGTCAATCCTATCCTCAATATCAATCCAAACTGCGGGCCTATTAGTATAAATGTCTGCTTTTAGGGCAATTAACATTTTATTTATCGTTGTTATTGTTATTATTACTATTATTATTGTTGTTGTTGTAGTTGTTGTTGATGCGTAATTTGTATGCCATCTGATCTTTGTCGTTTATGGACCTATAGTGTGCAATAAAGATGAATTGAATTGAGTATATTTAATGTATTGTTTGATATCATGTATCAATGCCAATATTATAGTTACATATCTCATTTAACCAAGACGAGATGAAGGTGTACTTCTGTACATTATGTACGGATGTAAAATTACAATAACAATTATGACAATGACAGGAAAATGGTAATTATAATGATTGCAATGATATTGACAGGTATTGATGGAGTACCATTATTGCCGAAAATAACTGTTACATCAATGAAGTTGATAGTGAAGTGCTCCTCTATTGACTGTGGTGGTGATCCCACACCACTGATCACTACAGTGATCTCCAGAATTACTGGCAACACTGACTGGAAATGCAACAAAAATACAACAAAAATTAAATAATTAAACAATAACATTATAGATAAACTCAAAATGGCAAGATGCAAAATACCGTATATTGCAGTTTATTGATGCTCTGATGGAACCAACCATATTCATAAGTTTATTTACAAAACACAAAATACCAAAAATGAAGGCTTCGTAATTACAGGCACTCCTAGTTTAGTATATGGTGCGGCTACCTCCAGCAAGGGTAAAAGATAAGGGGTCTTCTCTTGTATTTTTGACAAGATTAAGGCCCAAATTTGGAGGCTGTTCGGACCATTTGTCCATTCAGATCTTTTGAAGATCGGTCACATTCACTGGCTTTCTCATGTTCACCACTCTCTTCAGTTCAGCCCACACGTTTTTCATCAAATTGAGGTTTGGTGACTGAGAGGGCCATTGCAGAACATTGATTTTTTTTTTTTGGTCCCAGAACCATTTCAGTGTGGATTGTTTCTGTGATTTCTTTGCTGGAAATTCCACCCTAACCTTCTGGAAGAGGAGATCAGGCTATCAGACAATTTGCCTGATACTTGCTGGAATCCATTAAGCCACTGAGCCTAACTAGTGATCCTGGACCTCTGGAATTAAAAGACCCCCACCATACTTCACAGTGGGTATGAGGTGCCTTTACTTGTATGTGTCTACATTTCCATGCCAAACATACTGATGCTGCATACGACCAAATCATTGAATTATTTGTCTTATCTGACCGCAGCAACTCTGTCCACTCATAATTTGAATGGCATTTAGCAAACTGCAAGTGCTGCTTCTGCATTATAGGGTAGAAAAAAGGCCTTCTTCTCACGCACCTTCCATTCAGCCTGTGGATATGACATAATGTCAGTCCTTAAAATGTAGATTAACTGAAGTAAAATTTCATTCCTGGTTTACATTTGGTTGATTTTATTTGCATGATCTTTAGGGCTGCCACTAAATTTGAAACTTTGATTTTGAGCAAATTAATTTTTAATTAAATAATCTTGTTTGGTTCCACTGAAACTCTCATAAAGCGCCAAGCATTTCCAGTCAGGGTTGTCAATTATTCTGCAGCCTGCTAAGTGCAAGATCTCGCTACAATCACCGATAACATCACATGAAGCAATCGCATCAACCATGTTCCATCTGTCGACACAAGTTCTCCACACAACCACAAAATTTAAAAGATGCACTGACTCTACAAAAAATATTTTTTTCTTCATGCTGAAATCCACTATATTAATACTCCTAATTTTTTCCATTTGCATTTGTACTGGTTAAGCCATTTCAGCACCGATGTAAAAATGCCACGCTTATGACATAGGCCTACTTTGCTTTCCTCAACTGCATATTATGAATTTTCACCTGTTATGCCTTGCAGACATGTCTTCCAGTCCACAGTCTGCTTAATGAGACATTGCACACTTTCACGGTAAGCTTCAGCCCACATGGCTTTCTTAATTCAGCGACTCACACGGGTTTAGACTCTGCAATCACATCGAGGTCGATCAGACTACATCCTCTGGTTGTGGTATATGATTGAAACATCAAATGGAAAGCAATATAAAACTGCAATTTACATGGTCTGTGAGTAAAAGCCAACTTAATGTGCTTTCGCGCCAAGTGATTGACTACTGTTAACAGACTATATTTTTAAACTCCCGCTCTTCTCCACACACATACGCAGCTGTCTCACACACACACTCCCTTCAAGAGTGGCCTACTTTTTCATCAATTTACAATTGAGTCTCTCACATATGCAGCGCAGAATCTCCCGAGAACCTTTCAAATTTTTGGGTTCTTTACATAAGAAACCACCGAAAACAAATACATTTCAGTTCAAGTTCCCGCAGGTTGTAATGAACACAAGACTTTCTACAATAGGTTTGTAGTTAGGTTAAAATAAGCATGACATGTATGCGACTGTATTTTGATTTTTATTATTATTACTATTATTATTATTCAAGCATGCGTTGACTTGCCTTTATGAGTCCATGCTATCATGTATAGTCAATGATTTGGACAGGTCAGCGACGGGAGCAGAAAGTTAACCAGATTATACATTGCTTCCTGGAAATGTACACAATAATGCAGCAAATGAGATAAACAGCAGAATGAATACCGCCTGCATCGTAGCGTTGTCTATGGCGTTGCCTTGCTGTATAGATGTTAATATTCTGACAGTTTTATCGTTCAGTTGAGTTTCATTAAGTCGTGGAAGAATTTGTTCAGTCAGAACTGACGCAATCGCGTATAATATCATAACAAAATTGCAAAGGAATGTGAACGTACCTCATGAAAACGTGTTCTGTATTCGCGGGTTACTCCGTGCATCCCAAAAGCGTATGTTGATGAATGGGTTGATATATATATATTTTTTAAAAAAGTTGTAAACTGACTAGGATATAAAATACAACATCAAAGCGAAAAGGATGCAGCGCACTCCGACACGCGCTTATTTTCGGGATGATACAGTCAGGCTATACCGAGTCCGTGAAGTTGACTGGTAGGGACGAGACGACAGAGACATGCGGTGAATCCGTCTACTTCTGCTCCACCACTGAGCTGAAACCTGCAACATTACATTACTTGATGCACCATCTCTCGTTCGTATCCAGGTAACAGATCTCAGCGCCCGTGAGAGTCAAGTGGGAGGTGTTGAGGTAAATCACTGCGTTTCCTCTGCGCTCTCTCTCTCTCTCTCTCTCTCTCTCTCTCTGTGTGTGTGTTCAGTGTGTCAGTGTGTGAGTGAATGTGCGTGTGTGGCCACTGTATGTCCATTTAACTGTTAAATACTCTCTGCTTCGGCAACATGTTTGATCCAAACGTCATACCAATAAAGCCAGTTAATTTGAATTAAATTCAGAGAGATTTACCGGATAAGACAGGTATACCGACCGACCGAGATTAAATTAAAAATGTTTTTGTGAATCCCGGCGGTGTTTTGTCCGCTAGTACTTTTACTGCATCTCTCTCTCTCTCTCTCTCTCTCTCTCTCACTCACTCACTCACTCACTCACTCACACACACACACACTCACACACACACACAGTCAGGGAAATAGAGACAGAACACTCAATTAGTAACACGCCGACAATAAAGCACCACCGCGGTAATTCACAGAAAACTTTATTTGTCCAGTTGATAACGGACGTGATAACTAGCATGCTCCTACCGCTGAAATGGAAAATGGCTCAGTTTGTCTTTAGAGCTCAAGGGCGCTTGGCCATTCAGTCACCAGACTTATGCGAAGCGTTAAAGCAAACAATGGAACCAGCAAAAAGCAAGGTTATCTACCGATAAGGACCGTTTAAATTTCGATGTGTTTTTGTTGCATTTAATTCTTGCGTTTTGTGTACTTATCAGCACCTATGAAACTCTTAGTACTCGACAGACCTAGAAAATTATCTGCATTTTGAAACAATGCATAAATATGAGCTTAAAAAAACATCCTTGTTGATTACCTTAATCTGAGTTGCACTTGGTAGGGGTCTTTGTTTTGTTGGGCCTAAGGGTGACTGAAGCCCCTTAAAAATGTTCTTTAGTCCCTCAAAATAATGTACATTATTAGCTTAGGTCATCAGTAATTGGGGAGAGCATTCCAGATCAGACACCCTGAATAAAGGCATAGCCCGCATACAGAAATCTCAAGTGATGCTGCTGGCTAATGGTCACCATTTGTAGTCCACGGACTATTATTTTGTGAGAAATATAGCCAGTTAGGTGGGCGGCTGCCACTATATCGTGAGGTTATATCTCAGAAACAACTGACGCTGGCTGTCTCTTGGTTGGTTGTTCAGTTGTTGACCTTTGACCTTGACACAATGACCTTCACCTTGAAATATGCTTTCAGACGGTATCTCGGGAAGTATTTATACCGGCGCCTTGATATTAGGCTCAAATGAAAGCATTCTCTTTATAGTTCTGCCTTTTGAGGGCTATAGGTTATTAATAATTTTGACCTTTGACCTTTAAACGGAAGTTTACTTCCGCATCAGACCTCAAGAACTATCTATTTCATTGGTATGCCTTTTTAGGGTTATTAAGAATTATGACCTTTGATGTCTGTACAGTGACCTTGAAACTAAAGTGCCTTTTTTTTCAACTTTGCAATTGCGGCTATTTGGCTTAGGATCTTCGTTGAAATGACAATACATGACTTGGGGAGGTCATGGAGCTTATTTTAATGAGCCTTGCGCCAGATTTGTGCTTTGACTTTTGACCTTGACACAGTCACCTTGAAACAAAAACAAATTTTGTCCTGTGATAAATCCTTAGCTTCTGTGAGTCCATAAACTCATACATTCAGAGTTAGTAAGGTCTGTGGACTCCTGCCAACTGTCGATGACCTTTTTTAAAATATTATATATTTTTTAGTTATCATTCTTTGTATCTCTGAAAGTGGAAATGTATCAGAAAATGTGGAGCTTATTTATGAATTTACAATGAATTTGCACAATTACAACCCAGATCATTCAGTTCAATCTTTTGAAGGAACTGCCCTGCTGTACACAGAACTCACAGTTATTAACAAAAGCATAAAGGAAAAAGTCAGGGTTTGACGCGTGGCAGGGTGGACGCATCATCCATAGCATTTGTCCCCAAACACTGAGAAAGAATGAGTATGTAAGGTTGCTCTAAGAATTTTTACAGGCTCCATATCGTGGTATAGCTCAGGGTGATGCGAGAATTCTCATTTGCCCGAACCCCTGACAGGAGTCTTCTGCAGAATCCTTGCGAAAGAGCTTCTCCTGTCCTTCCCAGCAGAACACAGTCCTTCTGCTTGTCCAAATTAATCTTCCCTTCGCTCCTGGTGGTTACATTTGATTATTTTCTTTTCTCCGGCATACGACATTTGTGTGAAGTGTTTGTTCTTGGGGGAGGGGGAGGGGGAGTGGAGTGATAGTGTATTGTTATTACTGGAAGGAACAAACAGATGAAAAACTACCCCCTCAGATTCTCATCAAACTAAATTTTCCATTGATTGTACATCCCATTACTACTAGGCAATGAATATTGTGCTGAAGTTAGAACATTAGATTTATTTGAGTACAGAGGCACTTTGAATATGAAATGAATGACCATTCATTTTCCAGCCCTTCAGTTTAAACTGATGGGCATCAGTCTCCATTTGATTGGCCCTGGCTCAAAATGGCAGAGATGCCAGGTGGGCATCGGAGTGGACAGAGCGAGGGAAGGCTTTGGGATTTGGAGAGAAAAAAGCCAAATATGCTGTGTGCATACAGAGAAAGCTTTGTATTTGGTGCAAGTACTCTTACAACTGAGCATTTGGCCAGAGCTCTCATTCCAAACACCACGCACAGATTGCATCCCTGTTACATCCATTTCATTTAAATGACAGGATATTTTTGCCCAAGCAATTCGGTTGAAGTGCCTTGCCAATGGGTTAGCGGCCACTCTCCGATGGGAATTGAACCAGTGACAATAATTATAATGTAGCGGCTCGCTAGCTTCTATCCCTTGTCTTTTAAAGGAAAACATGGCCACACTTAAGTCTGAGGAGACAGGCAGGCATTATTTCTTTCATGTTAACGAATCATTAATGAACAATTGATATGGCCACTAATTAGGGATTAAGGTTAACAGTTTGACAGCTTCTTGTTGCTATTGTCTCCAGGCTAATTGCTTTTTTCCCGAGAAGATTTATAACAATATTGTCCCCATGCTAATCGAGAGAATAAAGAGGCAGGTTTATTTTACGGGCGGCAAATTTGATATAAAAATTACGTCCATGGGGTGCCCCGGTGGCTCATCGGTCTAAGTGCGCGTACCATAAAGGCTGTGTCCTTCCCGCAGCGACCTGGGTTCGAGTCCGGTTCGGGTCGTTTGCTGCATGTCTTCCCCCATTCTTCTCCCCAACTTTCCTGTCTCTCTACACTGTAAAACTATCAAATAAAGGAAAAATTCCCAAAAAAAAAAAAAATCTAAAAAAAAAAAAAAAAAAAAAAAAAAACGTCCATAGCAGGACAATCATTTACCCACACAAACTCATACCTACAGGCAATTCAAACTTTCTAATTGGGTGGCAAGTAGTCCAGTGGATCCTGCTGTTCCCTAACAGCAAGAAGGTTTTGGTTTTAAGCCAGGTTTGGGATCTTTCTATGTGGAGTTTGAATGCTCCTCCTGTGTTTACTTGGGTTTACTCCAGGTACTCTGGTTTCCTCCACATACAACTGATTAGAGACTCTAAATTGCCCATTGGCATGAATGAATGGTATGGAAGACTGGGGTCCAATGAGCCATGGGGACCAATGAGCCATATCACTATTTTGCGATCAATCGATGACAGAGCTGCTTAAAATAGGCAAAATATTTGACCATTGACTGATGAGTCATGGGGATAAATGAGCCATATCACTATTTTGCCTATTTTAAACACCTTTGGCATCGATTGATCGCAAAATAGTGACATGGCTCATTGGTCCCCATGGCTCATCGGACCCCAGTCTCCCCTATAGACTACCATTTCCTACCCCTGTTTAGAAGAGTTTGGCGGGTGACATGACATGGCTAAAAAAAATGCTAAAAGTATCGTTAAATGGAGTTTTAGGCGTTAGTTCAGTTAGGCAGGGTAGTCAGGCTGGTCACAAGCCTGTTTCTGTCCAATCAGTCTTAACCTAAGCTCCTCCCACCTAACAGGTGAGCTTTTATAACCAAGGCAGTTTTCCTTCATTTCTCTGGTGCCATGCCCTCTACACCGCTCCTACATGAGTTACTAAGAAATGTTTCTCATCTCCCTCCACACCCCCAGCCTGCTCCTTTATAATTTCATTGTTCATCTCAAGCAGCGCTTGTTCATATCATGTTTAATTACTTAAACTTTTATGAGATTTAAAATGATCTCAGGCTCTGCCAGGGGGGTTGTGATCTCAGGGACTGTCTGTCATGCTTGCTCAGATTGTTACAGAGCATTACTGGAACAGAGTCACTGCCAAACTCAACGGCAGGTCGTCCTGCAATAAATGGTTGAATCTGATGAAAGTGTCCTGACTGAAGCAGTAAAAAACAGAGTCTCTAATAAACCAAACATGTCTTTACTTTTATGGGAAGAGCTAATGACATCCAAAGAAAACCCACACGAACATGAGAAATACACACTAACTCCACAAGGAAAGACCTGGGTCGGAATCCATGACCTTTTCGTTGTGAGGCACCAGTAATTCCCCCAGCACCACTGCACCGCCTGCGATGAGAGTAACGCGTGATTACTCTGCTCGCCAAGCATCATTTGCATGGATCTTACTAAATATTGATTTCCTCACTGCTCTCATTTGTTCTCCTGCTGCCAATGTTACCGGGATCATGAGTGGGTGGGCCTTATTGCCGGAAAGTTCAAAATTGCGGGTGGATCCCTGCTTCCCGTAAACCAGGAGCGTACTCTGAATCACGCCTGCAAATCCCCTGAATGGCCAGTAGTGCTGGGAGCATGCCTGTCATACAAGTAGTTAGAAGTGGTATGCCAGCAGCCATACCACTGCTCAATCTGTTCCAGCTGCGTGGCTGAATCTAAGCAGGTGTGGGCTTGGTTAGTACTTGGATGGGAGACCACCTGGGAAAACAAAGTTGCTGCTGGAAGAGGTGTTGGTGGGCCAGTAGGTTGTGATCTTCCCTCTGGTGGAACAATTCCCAATGCCCCAGTGCAGTGATGGGGACACTGTGCTGAAGGAGATGACGTCTTTCGGATGAGACGTTAAACCGAGGTCCTGACTCACTGTGGTCATTGGTTCAAATTATACCTGGGGGGGGAGACAGCAATGCGTCAGGGTCAATGGGGTGAAGTAACATATGAATGCAAACAGCATGGGAGTACCACAAAGGTCTGTTCTTAGTCCATTGTTGTTCACAATGTATATTAACGACCTACCAAGCTGCTGTCCAGATGTCAACTGCCAGATGTATGCTGATGACACGGTCATCCATGTGTCCACTAAAACACCCGGCCTGGCAGGTGAGCATCTGACGCAGGCTTTATTGAACGTCTCTGAATGGCTCGAGTTATCCCATCTAACTCTTAATGTTAAAAAAACTGTATCCATGTGCTTCTCCATGCGTAATAGGCCCGCACATGATGTATTTGAGGTTAGGATTAAGAAGGAAATCATTGATGAAGTGAATGAAGTCAAGTACCTAGGCATCATCTTGGACAAGAATTTAAAGTTTGATAGTCAGGTTAAGTACATCTGCAATAAGGTTAGACCAAATCTTAACTGCTTTCATTTTATTAGAAGGAACCTGTCACATCAAGCTGCAAAACTGTACATGCATGCAATGATTTTTTCTCATCTGTCATATTGCATCACATCATGGTCACAAGCTTCTTCAACCACAATAAAACCTATAATCTCAATATACAAGCAGGCAATAAAACTCATGGACCGGAAACCAATGAGATGGCATCACTGCCGCATTTTAAGAAAACACAACCTTCTCACCTTTGAAAATTTTATGAATTTCAGTACTCTTAAACTGTTTTTTAAATGTCTAAATAATCATGTGTCACTACTGTTCTCTGAATTGGCCACCAGGCGTCAGAGCTCTCATAGAGCAGCCACACGAGCCTCCACCAGTGGTGACTGTCTTGTCCCAAGATACAAGACTTCATTCTGTCAGTCTGCTCTTTCTGTAAAGGGGGCAAAACTTTGGAACTCTCTACCCATTAATCTAAAATTAGAGACCAACAGTAATGCTTTTAACAAAGGACTCAAACAATGGCTGAAATCAAAACAACAGTACTCACATGAATAGTTTTAACTGGTTGATTGCTTGACCATGTTGCCTTTGCTTTGTAGTTTATGTATGTATTTAATCTGGAAAACTGCCTCTCTTTTACTGTTGTAATGTTATTGTACACCGCATTTTTTTTTTTTTTTTTTTCTCTTCCTTTCTTATTACTTTTATTATTTTTATCATTCCAAAAGCCTCCTGTGGCCAAGTGTTGCGAATTAGCACATGTGCTAAAACACTCAAACAATGCATCTGGTTTGTCCAATGTAACTGTGATGTCCACATCAAATAAACAATAAAATAAATAAATAAAATTAAAGATCCTATGACACTCTTCGAAGAAAGTTGGGGGTTCCCCGGTGTCATAAATAAATTCCCAACCTGGCTCTTTCAACCTGCCACCTAATCATCCCCTGATCTAACTGGCTGTGCAACTTGTCTTCTCCCCCTCAACCCCCCAGGGCTCCCTTGAAAAAGAGATGTCAATCTCAACGGGACTTCCCTGGTTAAATAAAGGTTAAATTAAAAAATGGTTAAATAAAGAAAAAGTTTACTTCACTCTCAATGGGTGCTTCTGTTAGACAGGTAAAGGAAGTGTGATGCGTGTTTATTTCCCTGTTTCCAATCCTGCGCTTGCTATTGTAAAGTCAGCCTCTTAGTACGGCTGCCCTTTGCATGATGAATGAAGCATTGAAAAAATTAAAGGGCATTAAATAAATTAACCTCCTTAACCTCTTTTCTTCATGCTGTACAAAGAAACTTGTGCTACAAAATTCTGAAAGGCCAGTGGTATTCAATATGCCTTTGAATGTGTGTACTTCTCTGAATTTTCTCAGGGCCAAGCTCTTTCCTCACAATCAGAACTCCACACTGAATCTGGGCTACATTTCCTTATAAACAAGAAAATTAACTTAATGTCTGTGGTTTGTCTGATCGATAGTTTTCAGAGCTTGCCACATGAACCCTGTCATCAAATTTCATCACAAACAATTTGCTTTACATCTTAATATTGATTTGATCATTCCACTCCAGCTTTCTCCTGTTAAAATACTCAGAGATGGCATTCGCAGAAATGAACACCAGCATTTCAGCTCTATTCATTTTTTTTTTTTTATTTTTTACCATGAAAAAGACAACATATAGGGGTGACTGGGGTCCAATGAGCCATATCACTATTTTGCCTATTTTAAGCAGCTCTGACATCTATTGATTACAAATATGTGATATGGCCCATTGGTACCCGTGACTCATCGGACCCCTGTCTCCCCTATTCCAAATGTGCTGTTATTGGAATCCTGAGGAATTACCTTCAGTCACAGCTATGATGAAGATCAAGACTGTGGTTATTGTCTAAGTACTCGGGGAAAGATACCTTCGCACCTAAACTGCGAAGGTAAGAGAGAGCATGATAGCTGGGTGCAGTATAAAGAACCTTCAAAGCCCTACATCCAAATACAGAGAACAAGGTAAAAAAGAAAAGTGTTAATACCTTTAAAAATAGGAAATATAGGCAGTGCAGCACAAAAAAGGAAGCCATTTTCTTGTGAACAAACAAAGCTGTGATCAGTGACAGCGTTGACGTGTCTATTCCCCGTGCCGGCTGGCGCGGCGAGAAAGCTCGAGCCGCTCTCTGTTCCTCTTGGCAAAGAAAAGTTTCCATTTGTTTGTGATGAAGAGACAGAGGGGAAAGAGAAATAAGGCTGCCGACTGGCGAGAATCAATAGTTAATTACGAGCTCTTGACTTCAGCTGCGCAAATTTGTTTGTTAGTGGCACCCGCTCCGGTGTTTTCAATCTCCTGCGCGCTCCATACTCTGTGCTGTCTCTTTGTTTCCCAATAGGCACTCGGACCTCCTGCCGAGTTAAATGCCATTGAAATTCAGGATCTTAATTATGCAATTATAGATGGTTATTATACCCGGAGACTGATGCGCCCATGATTTCATTATCGTCTCCTTCCCCTCTCCGACCTCATCTCCACCCCCTGTGACTGGCACATAATTTTTCCGCCAATTTCCCATGCCTAATTGCTTCCATGGCTTGTCTGTATTGTGCTATTATTATTTTTTTTACAGGTGGATAAGGGTGAATCCTGCCATTGGAACCCTCATGAGTCGTTAGCTTTCTACTGCTACCTAGCCTGAGATTATGAGGAGTAACGAATGCCAGATAGCAATTCAAAGCTGCCAGACAGACAGCAGACAGCTCATTAACAAGAGGAGGTCACTGAGGCAGGCTTTCCTGCTCTCCCGGGTGATTGCATATAGCTGGCAATGCAAAGCATTATTGGACGCCTTGTCAACTCTGCACTGGCAACGTTTGGATTCCCCTCAGTAAATTGGGCGCAGCCCACTGCTCTCTGTACTGATAAGGCGATAGGGTGGCCGATTGCTTGACTGGCAATTCTGGCGCTGATGGCACACTGACATCCATCTGGAGAGATAAAGTCGGGAAGAGGTCTGCCGTTGAACCCTTTTGAAAGAGATTTTACCCCAAAACCTGTTCCAGGGGCTTTATATGTCTTGCAGTGGATCTATCGGAGATCCCCTCTAATGACAAAGAGACAATGGGACTCAATGAAACTCCCCTAAACTAAAAATAAAAGCTAATAGGGCAGTGGTATCAAGTCATGTTCTTGGAGATCTGCTGTCCCGTCCAATCCTGACGAAGCACACCTCATTTGTCAAGTTGAATCATTTGAACCAAATTAGGTTTCAAATAGGATTGTAAAGCATTGGGCCGGGCTATTCAACATTATCCAGAAAGGGCCAGTGAGGGTGCAGGTTTTCATTCCAACCAAGCAGTTACACACCTGATTCTTCTAATCAACCCCAAGGCTCTTTGGTAAAGAGCTTGATTAGTAGTATCAGGTGTGTAACTGCTTGGTTGGAATGAAAACCTGCACCCTCACTGGCCCTTTCTGGATAATGTTGAATAGCCCTGGCATAGTGAGATTGGTTACAACTGTTTACTGGAGGCTCCCCCAAACCTACAAAAATACATCTGTCACCACTAGATGGCGAAAAAATTGCTATTGAGGGGATTCAGAGGCACAGGATTCCTCTGTGTGTGATGCATTGACTGAATAATTGCTGAATTATAGAAACGCATTCAGCTGAAGCAGTTCATATTTTGACGCAGCCTCTATGTATATGTACTATCTGTTATGCTACATCCCAACATTGGAAATGCCAAAGTCACTCATAGGCTCTCAGCAGGCAACAGACATCAGCAAAAGCCTGCTGTACAGATGTGCCTGCTATTGCACCAGCACCAGACACCCAAACAGGCCTGCTTGCATAATGTTTGAGTTAGCTTGACTCCAGGCGAACGGTTACAGTGATGGCTGGTTAATTGATTGATGAAATGCCGTTGCCTGGCAACAGAGACTACCACCTGATCCTTCCCTTTGGTACCCTAATGAAGTGCCATGATCAATCTTGATTTTGGGATTAGTTGCGGAACATCCTTATCAGCACTATTTGTTTTGTATAGTAATGACTTTAAGTTGCAGTTTTTCAAGCAAAGTATTCCCTTTCATTTTTTTGTCCCCTCTTTCTATCTTCAGTGGCACCATAAGATTTGGATAAAATAATTCTTTACTTGGCTTTTTTGGGCTTGGTCCTCCACAATTACACATCATAAATTTCCCATCCACAGTATGTATAATGCATTTACGCGTGTTTAACGACGTTAACGCACACGCGTAATTAGGAAAAGGCGATGCTAAAATGATCTCATTAGTCAGCGCTAATGGGATTTCTTTAGCCCTTGGGTGGGGGAGATGGTTAATGGAGATGATGCGACCAGTTCTTATAGTAATGACTGTAAGTCAGCTCTTCACAAACACAGGCCTGAGGTCGCTGGACAGGGCTCGAATTTCCTGATTTCCGGACATGCAGAAGGCTGGACGGCATTAAATGAGCCCTGATTTGGTCAGTGTCTTTTTAGATTGATTGACGACCTGGATGGAGCAGACCAGCCTCATCGTTTTGCTGCGGACAGTTTGTTCAGATAAACGAACAGGCTGAAGTGTGTGCAAATTCGTTTGTGCCTCCTCCAATTGCTAACCCCCCCCCCACCTCCAAATCATGTTCATGTGCCTGTAGGTCTGTTCTCAACACAGATATTGCAGAGAAGGCCCCCTAAGTACTTACAAGCGTTTCTTAGCAGATATAATCATTTACTTTTTTTGCAAGCAGAGTGGGTAATAGATAGGGGAAAAACTCCCGTTGAGATATTACCCTGGTGAGAGCTCCATATGTGTGGAAGGAAAATTGCATCCAGCTTGAGAGTGGAATGCCCTACGGGCTCTTAGCAGTTTACAGTACTGTACTGTACATCATTACGTGTGCTATACTTATTTGTTCATTAGGGGCATGGCAAAAGGTTCTACAGCAATGCTAGAAACACACATTGGAAAAGAAAAAGAGAAAAAAGGACAGGGTCCGGCTTAAATCAGGTCTCTCAAGGCTCTTGTACTCTTACTATATGAGGTTTCAGGCGCTAATACAATCCTGCAAATATAATACTTTCAGCGCATTTCAATTTCGGATACAATTCTACTTGTCAGCAGTTAGATAAGTGTTATTTAAATAACGAACAAAAAGTAAATGAGAAATGGCAAGGTCGATAAATTAATGTAAGAGGCGAGAACTGAAGCAAACTCAGGGCGCGTCTGGCCGTATTCAAATATAATCTCCCACGGTCCCTGCACAGCTCTTTCGGGCACTCTTTCTCTGGCTGTGCCAGCTCATTAAGATTCTGCGACTTCCTTTGAATAGCGGAGAACAAAGAATCTCGATGGAGCTATTCTTTATCGAGCCTGCAATCTATTTTACTGAGAGGACCCTCCAGCAAATGAGCTGTATTGACTGCGGTTTTCGTCCCTCCTAGGCTCTAACGGTACTTCTTTACTTCTAATGTTCCATATGATTCTTGCAGCGAGCCCTTAAAACAATCCTTCTTTATTGGTCCGGTCTTTCTTCATGTTACTGGCATAATGTGCAGTCTTTTATCTTTTGGAATGCATTTGTTACGGTATATCACAAGTCTCTTATTTGATAATTTTTCGTGCTACAATCCTCGCCTGAACAGGAAGTCGATCTGGTCTTCCATTTTGAAGGCCATCTCAAAGTTCGTATTCCTGCTTTGAGGAGCAAGGATCGAGGAGCTAGTTAGGATCTCTGAGGAGCCATGAGCGAAAATGCACAAGACCAGCCTTTGTGGAAGTTTTTTTACTGGCCAAATTGCCCCCTTATTAGATATCAGTTATTGATTGGATGCTGCAGCTGATTGATCTGATTTGAAACATCACAACATCACTGTAGTATCATACCAGAGTTAAACAAAATCTGCTAATAGTAGCTCTGAACAACAAAAGGACCACAATCAACTTTTCTCATCAATTAGAAAGATTTTTCATTCAATGATTTGTTAAATCCCCATTACCTTTTATGATGGGTTTAAGTTAGAGAGAGTGGGCAAGTTTGTTTCCCAGCAAGAAACACCATCAATTTGTTGTTTTCATTCAGTCACGTGACACTGATAATTCCTGAGTGTCTGGTTTGATGCAACTTACATAATTTCATTTTAAGGCTAATAATGAATCAACAATAGTCAAAAGACATTAAAAGAATTAATTTACAGTCAGAATATTTTTAAATAGAAATGCAAACTAGAGGCACTCGTAGAGTGCAAACCTCCGCCAAGGCAGCACAGTCCAAATCTTCATGAGTGGGAGTAAAGTTGAGTTATCGCGTGTCATATGATTTCAAGATGGCTGCCGTGGCAGCCATATTGTTTCACAGATCACGGTGAAAATCAATGGGGTCCTTCCTTGATGTAATAGCAATGCACCCACAAAATTTCAGACAAATCCCTGCATTACTTTTTGAGTTATGTTGTTCACAAACAGGCAGACTGACAGACACACACGGGCAAAAACATAACCTCCGCCCCAACTTCGTTGGCGGAGGTAATAATGTATAAGTACTGTAAATGTACTCTGTCTGTAGAAATTGTTCCTTTGCCTCTGACACAGTATAAATACACAGTATCAATAGTGAATACAGGTTGTTATTCATGTGCAGGTGTTTGAAAAATAGGTACTAGGCTACAGAGAGAAGACACTGCTGCCCTCGCAGTGATAACTGTATGCCTTTATCAGTATTAGTGCAGTGCAGATGTGCGCAGACACATGAGGCCTCCACAGATGCTGAGACCAATTACAGCTGATCCAGCTGTGATTTGGTGCTGCCGCCACCAAAACCAGATGTCACTTCACGTGTCCCTCCGGAGGAAAGTTTGTTTCATTTCTCTGAAAACGTATGCAAGGATGCAATTAAGAGACTTGGGATGTACCCTGTGTGTAAGAATGAATGCACACTGATAGGCCTTGCTTTAAGTGCCTGCGTTGTGGACACCACTTCGGTGCCTCAAAGCAGGATATGAGGAAGCACTCATCTTCTTCAGCCAAAAACCTCTGTTTCATTTTCATATTGTCCTTAGCTTCTACAGTTGAGTTTTTCTGACATTGGCTAGTGTTCATTATTCTTTCACTAGACTTATTGTTTGAAGCTTGAATTGAACCTCTAGTGTAAGTGGCCAGACTGAAATCCTTGAAAATCATATTTGTGTACCGATATAACTTCCTTACATTCCCTCCAGTGGTGGCTGGTGAGCAGAAATGTGAGGAAATACAGAACATTCCTTGAACATTGTTGGTAAATTAATAAAAAACCAAGAACGTTGTCCCAATGAAGAAGCAGACTCCGATGTTCGTGGCAGAAGCAGGAAAAAGTTTATTACACAGCCGGCCGTGGGAGCAACAGCATGATGCAGAGTTCAAAATTAATTCATTTCGTAAGAAACTTTATTCATGTAAAAGTACAGACATTTGCATATAACTTCTTTAATGTTATCAGAAGTTGTTGCTGATTGGTCCTGGGGTTTACACATTGATAAAAAGAGATACTCTACAATTGGGCCTCTTCTGAACCACTCAACTTAATTGGTTCAATAGACTCCCAACCCCCAGAAGTGAGCTCCATATGTGGGCATACGGAACCTCCAACTAAAAGGTGCTAGAGCGTACTGTCCTATCGGAACTGAAGACAAACGGAGATCCTAGCTGGAAGTCGCAAATAGGCGATATGTCCTGTCGGACCAGACGGCTTCTCTTTATCTCCTAATACACATACAATACCTATTGATCAAACTGTCTGGCTCACCTCATATTGCAAATACCCAAAAATCCTGTTTCCCAACAGTCCCTCCTGTTTGACCCAACAGACAATGAATGACAAGGTCAACTTTACAGCGAAATAGTTAAAAAGAAAATTACAAGAGTAACGGCAAATGAATTTCTAATGACAAAATATCTACAACAACAACAACTTCACACGGATACCAGGCCAGAGACCAAGAGAGCAAGCCATAGAGGCGACAGCAGCAAGGAAAAACTCCCCAGTTAAGCGGGAGAAACCTTGGACAGACCCAGACTCTCGAGGCCCAATGTCATCTGTCCATGACTGGCATCGGAAGGCTATATGAAATAGGCATGAGTTTGAGATGGAGAAGACCCACTGTTAGTGATCGGTTGTGCATAAGAGAAAAGAACAGGCAAGAAATGTCAAAGAAACATTTTAAAAATAGATCATGTACATGGCCTATTACCAAGTACAGGCACTGCTACTTGGAGTCCAAAGACATAACAGCTCTGATTTGTTGGCATGTTTGGCTGTCATGTGTACCGGTCACATATAAATGTTATTATTGTCCATGACACAGATCCCTCTGAATCCTAAGACAGGGATCTTTATGTTGAAGATCATCATCTTGACAGGGATGGTATTTGGCAGCTGGAGTGCCGGGTGGTGTTCAGATGATCTGAAGACGGTGATGTGCTGGGGGTCGTCAGGTGTTGTTCAGTACAGATGGTGTTCAACGCAGGTGATGTCATCAGCGAAGATGATGTTCGACGCAGATAAAGATGTTGGCGCAAGTGGATGATGTTCAGCGCAGCTGGCGTCGTTCGGCACAGCAGGCACAGTAACACAAAGATGGTGGGATACCTGCAGCTCAGAGGACAGACTCAAAAGATTAATAACACCTTGGTGGCGCTGCACAGCTGAGGGTCATTATTGTTAAGTACAACTGATTAGAGTATAGCGCAGCGCAGCAGGGGTTAAGCATTGTCCAGAACAAGAATGCCTTTGGGTGATGGGCTTTTACCATGACCCATTGCCCAGACTCAAATATCTGTGCATTCTGTTCCCCCTCCTGTTGTTCATCTCTCAGAGACTTTGTGTGAGCTTTTCACGACAGCTGATTGTTTGAACGACCCTCCATTGGAGTGCCTGACAAAGACAGGAAACCCCAAAAAGATCAGTTAAGCATGTTGTGAACTGGCCAGGTTCACAACAAAAGAATGAATGAGTGTGACAATTGGGGGCAATAAGATGACTTTCCATCAAGTCCAGAGGGGCAGAGACTCACTGCTATGGCAGCAGCCTGTGCTTCCTATACACAAGGGAAGAGACCGGAGACGTCCAGGCAAGAAGAATGATATGTAACAGGGCGTTGCACACCTCCATGGAGCTGAGTGTGAACAGCTGTTGCACGCCCTTGTTTAACAACTGACTAAAGAAAGAATGGTAGGTCAGAGCAAGACATTCCTTTTCAATACTTCCAATAAAGCCTGCTAAGAAAGCATGTCATCAACATATTAGAGGCTCTGTGTCCCTCCATACTGAGACCACGACACTGTAGCAAGGACTGACGCCATTACACGATGGGAAAGCGCAGGGCTATTGTGAAAACCCTGAGGCATGCGTGTCCAGGTGTACTGTGTACACCGTTGGTGAAAGCAAACCATGCTCGTGAGTCTTCAGCAACAGGCAAGGTCCAGAAGCCATTTACAAGATCTATGAAAGAAAACACATTGTGAGTGGGTTTTATATCAACAGCAAAGTATTAGGGTCAGCAACAATTGGAGCAAGTTTCTGCTGCAGCGTTAACTGTTCTGTAATCAATGGTCAAGCGAACAGAATTATCACCAACGCTCGCAAGATTAATGGAATGCTTAGGACAAGCAAGCGGTAGGTCAGTAATGCAAAGAGATGTACCAGTAGCAATTAGCATATCGGATGGCCGGCCTCTTAACCACGCACTTAGGTATAGCCTACAGGAAATGAGTTTCAATGCTTCTGACTGAAAAGGAGGCCATTAATCCCCATTGTTTTAAGTTTTCCAGCACGGCGACAAGCGGTTCTCTGCTTAGGTGCAAAGAGTTGCCTTTACCAGTTCTTTATTCTGAGTTAATACGCGGTTTTGCAATTTAATTGCATTTTGAAATTCGCCGCCTTTGTTTGGTTTCAAAGATATGCATACCATATGCGGTTCTCTTAATTAATTAATTAATTAATTTTGTTTAGCCCACTATTATGGCGACGCCGGGGTGGATCCGTTCAGATCCCAACCAGTATTCCACATTTCATGTGATTCATTTGCATCGCCTATTTTTTCTGTGAATAAACAGTAACACACATTCTTGGGAATTCGGCGTTTCCTTTTTGGTGGACATTGCTTATTATTTGGAGCGCTTATAAAAGTAGCTACTTACTTCTATATAGTCTGATGGTAATATGGTACTATTATAATAACTATTTGCAAGTGCAAGCGGAATAAAATTTTATAATAATCGGGATAGTAAGGTCAGAGCGAATATGGTTTTACTTGTAAACGCGTGTTACTTGGCCAACAAAACATCGAACATAAAAGACTCAGAGCATCAGTAGAAAAACGCAAGATAGACATTTTAGCTATACTGAACAAAAGACCAAGGACGAACAAAAAACACAACATTGGACAAAAACGAACGATGACGCGATTCGCCCGCACTTATTCTCCAGTAACTAACTCAAAAAGTTATGAATGTTACATGAAGTCCCATCAATCATCATACAATTCACCAGACTCGCCGGTGCAGTCAATTGAAATCACGTCGGACAAGAGCACGCTTCTTAGATTATGTAATTTAAATAACCACTTCACCTAGTACTCTACGAACGGAATTACTGTGGACTGTCGTAGACCGGGGTTTAAATTACTCAGGTTCCCGGAACGTAGCTCTATACTTCCAGGTACAAAAAAGAATTCTGCAACCTGGAGCCAGGTGCTTCCCTCAGCAATCACTGGACACTCACACAAAGACAAACCAGCTACGAAAAGAATTTCTTAATTCTGGGCTCGGGTCCTAAATTACTCAGTCACCCCGAACACATAAACAAAGACAAAAGTACGCTTCTTTGGTAGCCAATTGTTTTCTCAAAAAACCACCCAATACTCCAAGAATAACTAATCCATCATTCTTGGACCAAATACTAAATTACTCAGGTTATTCGGAACGTACTTCATATTCCCGGGGCTTCCCTCAGCCACCGGACACATAAACGAGACAAGAGCGCGCTTCTCAGGCCGCGTTCCACAGCAAACAACCAACCTAATACCACAGAAGCAGAATAACTCCGTCACTCTGAGGCAAGCCCAAATTTCTCGGTTCCCCGCAACCCGTTCTTCTAATTCCCAGGTCCTAAATTACTCAGTCACCCTGGGACCAGACTTCCTTCAGTTCTGGCATACGAACATCAGTACAGCTATTAATACAAACGATCAAACACACGGTATGACAGAAACTTTAGATACTTTAAGCAGTACAACAGACATATACAATACGCTGCACAACTTTTCAACAAAATGACACAGCTTTTGAACGTGATCACGGAATCCACTTCTCATGGGCAGTTCAACATAAAATATAATAAAGATTCGTACCACTGGGTGGAGCATTTCAGGCCTCTGTAGGTTAACTTCCCATAACGCTAGCTAACTAGTGGTAAATTAAATGTACTCACCTCCCTTCGTATGGGTTAGGAAACCTGGCAGATGGCCGAAAAGCGACTTCCACCCTGCTCGCAGCGCCAAATTGTTGGTAAATTAATAAAAAACCAAGAACGTTGTCTTGATGAAGAAGCAGACTCTGATGTTCGTAGCAAAAGCAGGAAAAAGTATATTACACAGCCGGCTGTGGGAGCAACAGCATGATGCAGAGTTCAAAATTCATTCATTTTGTAAGAAACTTTATTCATGTAAAAGTACAGGCATTTGCATATAACTTCTTTAATGTTATCAGAAGTTGTTGCTGATTGGTCCTGGGGTTTACACATTGATAAAAAGGGATACTCTACAATTGGGTCTCTCCTGAACCACTCAACTTAATTGGTTCAATAGACTCCCAACCCCCAGAAGTGAGCTCCATATATGGGCATACGGAACCTCCAACTAAAAGGTGCTAGAGCGTACTGTCCTGTCGGAACTGAAGACAAACGGAGATCCCAGCTGGAATTAGGAAATAGGTGATATGGCCTGTCGGACCAGACGGCTTCTCTTTATCTCCTAATACACATTCAATACCTATTGATCAAACCGTCTGGCTCGCCTCATATTGCAAATACCCAAAAATCCTGTTTCCCAACAACATGATGATTGGTCTTGACCTCTTTTCAATCACTTTACTTGATTAAAGCAATTCTTACCTTTCTGGCATGTCGCACAGCACTTCGTAAAAATTTTAACATGAACAACTCCGCCTCCCTCCAAAGTCCCACCCTCTTCCCTCCGATTGCCAGACTTCTCCTATGAAAAAAAAAAACTAATATATGGTATTTCGTCAGACTACAAAGGTAACTAAACGTTACGAGGGCATTTTATTTTATACCACATATAGAATTGAATATTATTTAATAACTGTTAGTTAGTTTTCACTTACCGGTGCCTCTGAATCTGACTCCATTGACCCGTTTCACTTGCGCTGCTCACTTCCTCGTGCCGCACGCAATATTTTTTTCATAGGAGAATGAAATGGGTCAATGGAGTCAGATTCAGAGGTAAGTGAAAACTAACCAACAGTAATGACATAATATTCCATTCTATATGCGGTATAAAATAAAATGCTCTCATAACGTTTAGTCACCTTTTTAGTCTGACGAACTACCATTAACGTAATTATCGTAATTATAGCATTTCAGCACTCGTTTGTTTACAAATGCATCGTTTTTTTTTCCTGCCAGAGAGGCGCGTGACTCGCAAGCGGTGACAGCGGTAGGCAACTGGAAGGGGCGCTGCGACGGATGACAGACAGGAAGCTCAGCAAATCATTTTATTTGGACCGAAGAAAATGATTAGTCAGACTTTTATCAGAAATATATGAGAATTGAATATTGAAGAGTTTCAACAGCTGGTGGATTTCTTTTACATTTTAGTGTGCCATATGCTTTTTAGGAGCATTTTAAGATTACAAAAGAAAAGTGTAAAAATGCCAGAAAGGTAAGAATTGCTTTAACAATGATTAGAATAAGCCATTAGCAGTTAAACACACAGCTTCTTTCTTAATGTAATGATAGAGCGATTAAATTGAAAATTCAAGTCAGAAGAATGGTTTATTCCCTTTCCAAAAAAAAAAAGAGATTAACTGCTGTGTAAACCTCTGTGTTAGCCTTTAGTACATCCTGCAGGCTGTCTAACCTGCACTGCTCGATTGGTTAATTTCAACAAAGTAAACAAAAATTAGCTTCAAGTATCTACACCTGAATAACTTTAATCAAATGCAATTTTGCGTCAAAGTGATTTGTTTTATTTTTCGAATTGTCAGGGAAACTGGCCGAAGTGCATAGTCTTGAGCATTTTCAGAGTTTTGGAAATGTCAATTTAATTGAATGATTGAAAACAGGTCAAAACTAATCATTAGTTTCAAGGGATGTTCTGTGGCTCCTCAATTTTCAGCTCACCAGCTACCACAGGTTTTTTTGCAGCCTTAGCCCCGTATACTCCTCTTGTTCACAGCTTACAGGGTCCTGACAAGTCACTCTCTTACTGATTACTAAATGGTGATACAGGTCCCATTTTTCTAACCAATATTTAAGGGCAAAGAAAGAAATGACTGCAGCGCATGTCACAAAATACAGTATCAGGCAATAGCCCCCTGAATTCTTACGTCATTTACTGTACTGAAGTCAGGTGACTTGTCTGGCCAACAAGATCAGGTTTGCCGTGGTATTCCTGGCTCTGTAAAGCAGACCAGTGTGCCTCTTTATGGCTGCGGGAGGCCAGGACCTGTGTTTTTCTTGTGATGCTGGAGATAAATGGCAGTGCTTTGATGTCTGTTGGTCTGCGGGGCTGATGGGTACTCTGTGTAGAAGGGTGTTACGATTGAAGTCTGAGGGGCCTGCTGTACTAGCCTGGCAGACTAGCAGGGAGTGATGTCATTGGCTGTCTCTCTTTCACTCTCCATGTTCATTTTGTCCAGAACAGTCCACAGCTCGTTTACCGTTGCTCGAGTGCCGGAGTTTCTGATTCTGGTTGGAGTGCGTCCTACTTTGATAATGGACAGGATAACAGCCACTTGCCGTAGGATAGCTGTGGCTAATAAGGACTTTGCGAGAGCATCCTTATGTGTCGGGGGTTACTCTGTCCAATGAATTTTTCGAGCTAAATTGATTGCATTTTAAGCACTGTTTTTTAAATTAATTTTTACTTTTCTTGCCTTTTTGTTTATTATTTTTGTTGTTTAATCTTTTTATTTTTTAAATGAGATTGTACTAAGGAAAGAGTATCATTGTTTGATAAAGTATTTTTACTCTATTGGG
Organism: Gymnothorax javanicus; assembly: GCA_029692085.1. Taxonomy (NCBI): domain Eukaryota; kingdom Metazoa; phylum Chordata; class Actinopteri; order Anguilliformes; family Muraenidae; genus Gymnothorax; species Gymnothorax javanicus. Next base: position 49,370,673 of record CM056206.1, on the reverse strand, counting down.
CCAGTAGTTCTGCCTCGCTGGCGATTGTGAGTAAAACAAGCTTCAGTGACCAGCAGAGACAGAAGCTGTAGCCACCCACACATTCTCCACACAGATATAACATTGAATTATTTATAAGTACCTTTTCCTTGCCAGTTCAGAGGAAATGTAGAAATCGAAAAAAAAAAAAAAACGCCTTCGTACAACTCCTCCAGATGAGTCCGTGGGCGCAGGGCGCAGCTGGTCGGTACAGTGGGGAGGAGAGACCTCGTCGGCGAAACATTCAATCAGACAATCGGTCACCATCAATCAAAATCGCAAGAAATGAAGACTGGGTCTCCTTGCCATTGGCTTATAGAGGTCAAACTGGCCTGTGGCTGATTCGATGTTGGCTGAAAGGAGATGATCCGAAGTAGTAACAGAGATGATCTTTCAAACGCACATAAATATTTACACCCACGCACGTACTACACAGGTGCGGATGCGCACATGTTCACAAAGATTGTATGTAAGTTTCCATATATGCTGCATGTGTGAATGTGTTATGTGAGTCGCTTGTCTGTGTGTGTGTGTGTGTGTGTGTGTGTGTGTGTGTGCAGTGTGGGAATTTACTAACTTGTTTTGTCATTTTTTTGGTCTTTATGCTAACCCTGGATCAGAATCAGACCGCTAAGATGTCACGGGTACGCAGTAAAATCAACTCTGACAGTGAACAGTTCACTCTGACAGTGAGCTACGTAAGTTTACTCTGATGAGCTATCCCTGTCAACTCTCATCGGCCTACTCTGTTTGACTTATTCAGCCATCACCAGAGTGGACTTGCCAAAAAGTGTCTGTGAAGAAATAAATAATGACACCGTTTACATTTGTTAGTCAGTGTGTTAGGACAAACATTCACTTGGTAGAAAAATAAACGCTGGCATATCTTAGCTTCAAAGTAGGTGGTTTAACAGAGCAGGAGGAACTACATAGTGGAGTCACATTATAATGACCACGAGCTAATATCCAGAGTAACCGCCGTGTGCAGCACAGATGGCAGCTAGATGGGCTGGGAGTGTCTCAGTAAGGTGCTGGAAGGTTGTCACAGGTATCTGGAGCCATGCTGACTGCAATGCATCCGACAGCTGCTGAAGGGTGTGTGACGGAGGATCCATAGAGCGAACATGACGATCGAGGTGGTCCCACAGATGCTCGAGTCTGGGGAATTAGGGGGCCGGGGAAGTACTTGGAAATCTTGGTCTTGCTCTTCCAACCACTGTTGGACATTTCTAGCCATGTGACTGTTACGTCCCGAATGGGTCTAGGGGAATTATGGGAGTAACACAGTAGTTTTACCGGGAGAGATGCAATTGGATGCAACTACCATGGCACAAGAGAAGGGGCGAGTCCTAGGCAAACGCAAGAAGAGGGGAAAAAGCAAAAACAAGCCACAGCTGTAACAGTGACACGTCACATTGTCTTGCTGGAAGAGCCCATCCGCCCCAGGGAAGACAATCAGCATGTTTGAGTGTGCATGATACAGGACAGCAATGAGTGGTATGTTTGCACAATACCTACAGCATACCTTATATAGCCACCAAGCCAGCTCACAAAACATGCCTTATTTTCATTGGCTATGCTCTGCTGACATCAAAAGTAGGAGGTGGTCATAATAATGTGACTCGACCGTGAAGTAGGCCTGTTCCCCAAGTTTAAATGAATAAGAACCAAGAACTGAGGGAGAATCTCAACACTTATACCCTGAGCTCATAGGAAGCAAAGGGGTAAATAGTTCATGCCTGGAATGACAGGAGGTGGGGGGGGGGGGGCACCAAGGTGGAGTGTAATTAGGATAAATTGAGGTTTAGAGGAAATCACAAAAAGGTACTGATGAAAGATGTGAATCTGACTGGAATAGGGCCAGACAAGGTTGCGGACTGTCCCTCCGCCGGGTGAGACACTTCAGAGGGGATATCTGCCCTTCTCTACTGTGTTTTCCAACAGAACTGAGAGATTAATGAGCGTGTAGAGGCTGGTAATATTCTCTGCTCTGCTGGCTTGGACACTGCCTGCAGCGTCAGAGTCAAAAAATAGGAGATTATATTGGTTTTCTGCAGCGCCAGAGACAGCAGGAGAGGTAAAGGTGCTCATACCTGATTGGCCGATTTCTGTGTGAAAGGGGCGTGGCTAACGAGAAGGACAAAGCCATCATTCAGAAAATCAAACACCTTTCCCTCCGCCGAAATGCTTTTGGATTTTATCCCGCTGTGAACCCTTTCAGTCTGTCGTGTACACTCATACAGAAGTGTACTGCCTCATGCGAATACTTTTGGTATATGAGTGTGTTTGCGTGTGCACTGAGTTTTTATGTGAGAAGACTTTTCGAGTTGTGCTGCACGATCACCATTACAGAGAAAGATTGGACTGGGGAAAAAAAAAAATCGCTGAACATGGTCCTGAATGTAAAGCAACCATTTTATTCAGAAACCAATACAAAGTTTATACTAAAACATGTTTATTTGACAACATTACAGGGTTATGCAGCCCAAACCACTGTTTTTGAGAGCAGAACTTTCAAACAAATTAAAAATTAAAAGCAGAAACCCCATTCATGAAGAAGAAAGTACATTTTCTGTAATATCAAGCCCTGAGATTTGATAAGATTATTGCATGCAAATGAACAATTCCCTGGCAAAGATATACCATATTACGCTGACATATGTTTAAGAAACACCATAGTTCTTTAAAGTTTTTAAATATTTGTAAGACTACTTTATACAGTTATTTTCATTAATCTGCGGCAAAAATTCAAAATAATTCAGACAAAAGATAAGCAGTATAATAAGTGACATGAATGGACCTGTGGACCTTGACGTTCCTCCGTTGATTTGTTCCATGGCCACATTCCTTGTCGACCAGATGAGCAAAGAATACCTAGAAAGGATGAAAAAATAAACTAAATGAATCTTATGAAAGCCCAAAGATTGGACAACCTATAGAAGAGTATACACGGCACACGCAATGCAAAATCCTTGGCATTTATTTCTTTGCGGCAGATAAAAAAGTGAGGTCCACTTTGAAAACACGCAAATAGTTGACTCATCTTTCAGTTGTCCTTGAAGATTGATAAAATGAAAGACTTCATCAGATTTTAAAGTAGTCAAAAGAGTTTACAGTTAATATTGAAGTTAAGTAGCAGTCTACCCAAGCCAACACATTAGTCATACTCCGTCAAAGGAATGAAGACGGCACAGCCTACTTCTTTTCATTCTTCAGATTAATTCAGCTGTTCAGCACTCCATAGAAGCATGCGGGAAACAGTTAAAAAAAAAACTTAATGCATATTCTCCATCAGTCTGAATTAAAATCATCAGTCCCTGAGTTTTAACACAATACACTGAGACACTATACTGAAGATTTTACATTAATTAACCTTTACTGAAATCAATGCATCTGAAACCAAATGGCAATTGGACATTCAACGTTATGTTTTTAGCTAGATGAGACAACCTCGGGAGACCTCAAGGGTACAAGAGCTCAGGATGATAAGGGCAGCTTGTTACAATTGCTGGGCAAGTGCTGCCCAGTCCTGTATCTAGAGACTTAGGTTTTACTTTAGTTGTAAATTGGCACACCTAATGAAAGTAACTAGCTGCAAAATGAGATTTCTGTTGAGCTGTTGAATGACAGGGGCTTTATTTGGGTAGAGATTGGCAGGGACAGGATGGTAGGTCTCCAGGGGAGGGATTGGACGATCCTTGCCTGGGCTTGGTCCCTTTCCGCCTCATACCTTCAGAGTAGCTGGCATCCACGTTTCTTGACCTTGGTTGGCTGGGGGCAGAGGACGGCTCGGATTGCCTCGTCGAACACCGTCTTCAAGCCCCTCTGCGTCAGGGCGGAGCACTCCAGGTACTTCACCGAGTCTGTCCGCGAGGAGGGCGAAGGCAGGACAGACGAACATGACATATCTCATCAGTATGGAGCAGAAAGCACTCTCTCAAAGGCGAACGTCCACATGTCCAGTCCCAGATAGACTGCAAAAAGTCTGTCTTAACAAGTAATTTGATGTTATTTTGAGACTTAACTTTTTGTTTCTTTCACAAGTAGAAAATATGGTTTATTTTCAGTTACTACGTGCTTGACAAGAGACATTTTCTTGAAATGAATCAAAGTAATCTCACATCAATGGCAGGATTTTTCTTTCATGGAGAAAAAGGTAATAGAAATCAGTGTTCTAAGTCGAAATACAAGATTAAAATGCATCGTAAAATTTTGTACTTTTCGCTGTGAACGCCAGCCTCTTATAGAAATGACAAAAATGGATTCAATTAGTGAATCACTCGAAATAAGATACAGATTCGGTGAGGGAGGCAAAACTCATTCAATAACCGCTGATCCCATTGTGGACAGAAATGAATCACGGTAACAGCATCTCAATGAATACTGCAAGTACAATATGATCCGGTAAGTCAGTGTCTTTATGAGGCATCAGTCTTAAAGCGTCAAAAAAAAAAAAAAACTATTTTCCTCATTCTGAAGAAGTATCTGCAGCACAAAGCTATTTTTCTGACTATTCTTTTAAAACAGTGTGCAGCGGTCAGGACGCTCAGGGTCTGGGCAGCGAGCCCATCACCATTTATTGTGTTCCCCTCTGCTTCCCTGAGAGCGATAACACTGGCCATCTGTTACTGTTAACAGCTATTATGAAGGGGGATGAATTTAATAAAACAACACTGAGGTTATTTGAGACCAGCCTACCTATTTCCTTTGCCAGCGCAAGGCCTTGTGGGTAAGTGATTGGCGCAAGTTTCTTCTCCTTCAGTTTCTCAATGGTCTCCTTATCGTCCCGCAGATCCAGTTTGGTCCCGACCAGGATGATGGGAGTGGAAGGACAGTGATGCCGGACCTCGGGGTACCACTGCAAGAGAAGGAGACACAGTCATGGACCAGGGCCAAATAAATGGGTACATCTGAGATAGCTAGGCTGAAAATTCCAACTTAGACAAGTGGGGAATCAAAGCTGGCTTAATTCAAAGGTCAAGCTGTTTCGCCACTCTTCTAGTGAGTTCTAGCTTGTCCGTGGCTGTCCTGAGCTCTACCTGGACAAAGCCTCTCAAACCTGGTAGAGCTATTGGCCCCATTGGAAGAATGCAAAACCGTAGAGGCTGGTCCGCTGGTTGACTTGCTGAAAGTTGTAAAAACACGCTTTAAACCAGGTGGTTGGACTGCTGTAAGATAGATTTTTCTTTTTTTTTTGTGAGGTGGTCACAGGTTAAAGTGAAAGAAGGGCATATGCTTTCAAAGCCTGGAACTGGACCCACAGATGAGAGCCACGCTATAACTTGATGGCGGTCCTAATACCGAGCCACAAGCCTTGAATTGGTGAGCTTCACGCTGTCTGAGTTCTCCTCTGGTACTAAATAAATGTTTATGAGCAGGAGGGTGTATTGAAAGTGGGTTTTCACCTCAGAATTTACAACCCTAACCATTTAGCCCTGGGTGCAATTTAGTGGCTTGAGTACCTCATTATTTCATTAATAATTCAAGCAGGTTTTTTTGTATCTTGACAACATTTTCAAATGAACAGCCTGCCAGTCGTAGATCTCGAACACACTGGCGAGTTGGAGACAGTCCCAGGGCAAAGTTACAAATTAAAATTCCTATTGCGTGCTTTATGTCAGAGAGTTGATGTCACCTTAATTTTACACTGGCAGGAAATTCTTTCCCCTGAATTTCAAACGTCGCCCGTTAAATTATTAAAATAGCTCACTTGCCATGCAATTGTGAAATAGCCTTTGATTGCTACAAACATGCCACGCCAGTCCACTTCAGTTAACCTTTCTTGAATATGCTAGAACACGGTGTGGCTTTACTGGAGGCAAAGTATGATCAGTGTGGCCTTCTCTGGATATTCTGAGCTCCTCACTCACTGAACTGCATTGTAAATCAGCATACAAACAGCTTCAAACCCTCAGATGTTAACGAAAGCTAGTGCTATCTCACACACAGGCTTCCCAAGGACTGTTTTTTTTTTTTTTAAAGGAGAGTCAGTTATGATTGGCCTTGGAGTTGCTCTAAGTGATGTATTGACGTAAGGTTAGAACTGTTATTCTTCCGATTGGAGAAATGCACTATGAAATCATGTTATCAAAGCAGTGAAATAGATATGTCCTCCATGTTTTTTTTTTTTACTTCCTGCAGATATCACATGTTGTATATTACACCAAATGTCCATAAACCACTCATCTTATTTAGCCTGTTTCTATGCAAATTGAAAGCCTTTTCATATTTGAGAGCAATGCACTCCAGCTAATTTGATATAAAGCTTTTTCACTCCGGTGCTGCTAAACTTCATATCTTGAGTAGCGGGTGAACGAGATCAAATGAATTGAGCGAAGGTAAAAAGCCTTTGCATCGCTAATCAGCTGGCTTTGAAGCACTGCTTTGCATGGGAGACATGATGCACCATAGCCAAATCTGTCAGGGCACTTTGCTAAAGCAATATGACAATCTGGAGGCTATATGTGGTCCAGTTCGAAAGCCCAGAAGATTTGGTATGAAGTAACACATATCCATGCCACAGGTAAGGTATGGGACATATTGCCAATCTAGAACCTGAATATATATATATTTTTATTTAACCTTTATTTAACCAGAGAGGTCCCATTAAGATTAAATTCTCTTTTTCAAGGGAGCCCTGGGGTAGAGGTGGGGAGGGAGAGGATAAGTTGCACAGCCAATTAGATGATTAGGGGGCAGGTCGAAAGAGCCAGGTTGGGACTTTAGCCATGAATTGCGGAACCCTCTACTCTTATCGAAGGGTGTAACAGGATGTTTAAAGACCACAGTGAGTCAGGACCTTGGTTTAACAACTCAACCGAAAGGCGGTGTCTCCTTCAGTACAGTGTCCCCATCACTGCACTGGGGCATTGGAGATTTTTCCACCAGAGGGAAGATCGCAACCTACTGGCCCACCAACACCTCTTCCAGCAGCAACTTGGTTTTCCCAGGTGGTCTCCCATCCAAGTGTTAACCATATTCAGAGCTGCTTGTACACTTCTGCACCCTTGGAGTTGCAAGCTGAGCTCTGTGACCATTATTGTACAGTACTGATGCAAGACTTTCCAGGTGTCCATTTTCACCCACACTGTCTAGTTTTCAGCCTCTATGTTTGGGTGGAAGCAGACCAGCAATGGTGTTGTTCTTCAAGAAAGGCAGGGTAGAGTAATTAAGATCACTTTTGCACTCAAATTACTCAAAGCCCCCCTCCACCAACCATCAGACCTACTCTAGTTACTTTCAACTATGACTGGTTCACCAATGCTAATGTCAGGCAGTTCACTCCATTCTGGCCCCAAGATGAATCTGTATTTGGAGCCAATAGTATTCAGTCTATTCCTAGCAGAGAATTAGCCTCTCTCACAACTGTCTTATAGGACATTCATACAATTGATGAGACCTTTAAAAGCCTAAAAAATAAAAATAAAAAGATATATAAAATACAAAAGAACCTTGAAAGCTGCACTTTTTGTCACTGAGTTCAAGGTATCCAGTTTTAGTCAGCTAAAAATGTTTCAATCCCACACTGCGACAAAATAACAAGTATTTTATTGCAGGAGGAGATGAGGGTAGGCGTCCAAACTAGATATGCTACGACAAAATGATATTTAGTTGTATTTTTATGTATGCAGGAAGCGCCGTCTCATTGTAGAATTGAATAAACAATGATCTGCTCAGAGCTTTGTTGTAACAGATTAATGAATTTTGGCCCACTCTTATCGGAAATCAGCCAATGTATTTTCCATTCTAATGTAGTATTAATGACCACAGACGAAGAACGACAGACATTAGCTTCGAGAGGCCAGATGGCATACAGCGTGACATTCCCTTGCTATCTCTACATGCATCTTCCACCTAATTATTTTATATAGGTTTTCATGAAAATCCAAGGCAGCTGAGATTTCATGCGGGTATTGTTACCATGGTTACAATCATGGGAAGAGAGTGGGAAAGGAAAAAAAAAATGCCCAGGATTTTGTTTCAGGAAGAAAGTGGAACCTTTTTAGCATGAAGATGGGCATGAGGAGATTGCAGCTGCCTCGAGATGGGTGCTGTACTCAAAACGACTCTGTAAACATAATTCTGTCTGGGTGAGTTGATTAATCTGGAAGACCTTTCAGCAAACCCAAGTGTCAGTGGCATTTTCTTCCTATCTCCATTAAGCATCAAATAAAGCTTGGAAAATGGTTAAATACACACAAGACTTCAACAACACTAAGCTCTATTAGTTATATAGATATCTGGGAACAGATCTACCAAACTATAATACAGGGCCTTAGAATAAAGTCTGATGTTTATCGGGCTGTTTAAAAGCTTTTAAGTTCCTGTTACATGCAATGTGTATTTTGTATCATTAGGAGCTGAACTACCTTGTGCTTTAGAGCACTGGGCAACAATACTGTTTTTTTTTCTAGAAGCTTCACAGTGATGTGAAAATTATTTTAGCATTTGGTGACTTTAGATATTTGCCAGAATGTTTGCAAGTTTGCTTGGTGCAAATCAACATTTACTCAGCACCTTGAAAATGAAGCTGTAAATTCTTGAAATTGAGGGCAAAGACTGCAGTTGCGAGCACAAACAACACACTTAGGAAACCAGGCTTATTTGTCCAAACAGCTTCAGAAGACATGGTTCTTCAGACTTTTTATGGGTCTGCCTACTTTTATAGATTCATAATGCCTGCTCTTCCTCTGAGTGGTAAATATGATGCATTTCAGAAAGTTAAATGTTTTCAACTTTATAAAAATTTATTGTCAGTCATCATAATGTGTTTACAAGTCAATAACAAAATGCAAAAACTGAAAAATATCACTGTGAGTTTCCTTCATAAAAGTATAACAGCTGGAGACTAAACCTAGGCTGCAAGTATGCCCAGTTTAATTGTGTTTTGCAGCCCTAAAGCAGATATTTTCAAACTGAACATTTTCACGGCCGCCTTGATGGAGTGCTCTTATTCATTATTCTGAAACCGATCGCGTCAGACTGTGCAGCAACACCAATCATCCATTTTACTGACATTATAGTTACTTCATAGTGGCATAAATCAATAGCAAGAAAACGCTGGTTTCCTCCATTTACATATTTAAACAATGATATTGAAAAGTGCTGCTTGCTGAGGTGTGAAATCCAGATTGCGAGGGTAAATATCATCCTCACTATATTGTATCAACCATGAATTTGCTCTCGAGGACAAGTTTTCAGCCAGGAGGTAAAACTAATTATAGTTAAATCAACTAGGGCAGTGCATTGTTGAAAGAAACACATTGCGGAATTTTCAGTTTCTAACCCTGAGAATTAACTCCTCAGGATTTGTGTACAAAAAAACCACAGGTCTAATTACAACTTGTTGCTAGACTTGTAGGTGCACCTTCTCAGGACAGGAAAACAATGATAATGATTTTTTTTTCTTTGGTTTGTGGCCCTTAGTGAATCCTGACACAAGTCTCTCTTCGCACTGGTGATTCTTTGCAATGCTGTTGGTCATAATTGATGCGCTATGAGTGGTTTTCTTTCTAAATGAGCACTTTTCAGTGCAGTTTGAATGGACATTCATTGCTGAGACATAGCTGTGACAATGGTGTCAATCAAAGTCTGAGTTTCGCAGGTCTTTATGCAGTTACCGGAGTCTGGAGCTCAAGGTACACCAGTGAAATACTCAGTTTATTTCTGTAGCTGAAAAAACACTCCCACCGTTTAGGTAGCCATTCCACATCATCAAGTGAACTCTGTCAGAGTAGAATGTACTCTGCCAGAGCTGCATTAACAGTTAATATTTTATTTGCATGTGATGGAGTGGATACAAATAAATGCAGGGCGAGGATAGCTGAACTAGTTAAGGCTGACAGCTCGAGACAGGCCCACATTTTCATATAGAAAGGAAAGTTGCTCTTATTCCCCCAACCGTTGGTGGTACAGGATAGAAAAGTTGCTCTTATTCCCCCAACCGTTGGTGGTACAGGATAGAAAAGTTGCTCTTAGTCCCCCAATCATTGGGGAACAGAGGGGAAGGTTTCTCTTACTTCCCCAGTAAATCTAAGTTACCATTCAAATGGTGGCAAAAAGTTTCACAGAATGATGTCGCTCTATGGTTGGGGGAATAGCCTTTGCCAACAAAATAACACTTTGGCATTAAGTCAAAACTGCAGCTGCTATCACAAAATACTGCACTGTATGAGGTCAAAACTGTCACTGGTGTTGTGAAATGTAGTATTTGTGTTTTAAGAGCACGCATTATTAGTAATGTAGGACAGAAATGAGAGCTAAAGGGAAATAAAGGCAGAAATTAGGCAATCAAGGCGGTCAGATGGCCTGCATGTCCGAGGAACAAACAAGAACATGTTCCGGCATGCATATTTTTTATGTAAATTTGTGTTTGTTTTGCAGCAATGGAGCCTCTCTGCCTCAAGGCAATTCAATAAGTCCTGGAGCTGTCTCTGTTTGCCTGGTTGCCGGGAGTTACAGTAATGTTACATTTTTTAGGAAGCTCCCCAAGTTGGAATGTACTTGAGCAGCCAGCCACTCGGGCTCAGCAGCATACACTGGTGTGTGCTCTGTTGCTGCTAGTAAAGTCGCCTGCTGCTGGATCACTCTTGCCTGCTGCTAGTTAACATCCCACCTCCACTGCATGAATCTCCCCCTAAAGGAAGAAATATTCCGACACTACCTGTTCCTCTCAACCTCAGGGGGACGCCGGGTGTGTTGCGATCAGAGCCCACATTCCAAACTATCACTGTATCTATCTGTTAACACTTCAATTAACTGTTTACATTCAAGCTGGCTGACTGAAATATTTTTTTTTTTAATGCAATTAATTTGCAGTTCATGATTTTTTCTTCCCGTCAATTTCCAGGGGTGAGCTGATTAAGATCAGACACACCTTTCCTCGTTACCTTCATGTGCACTAATATGCAAAATTGTTTGGTACATATGAAATACAGCAGAGTGACAGATTTGCCTGAAAGATGTTGGTGCCTCATATGCTCGTGCACAGCCTCTTGTAGCACTAAGCAAGCTATTATATCAAAAATGATTCATATAATCTCCTGTTGTTTTTCTACTTATTAATAGTGGTGTATATTTTTAACTCCAGCCTAAGCATGTATAGTGCATGTCTCGCAAGCTTACAGAGCGTGTCATTCAGATACACCTTTGTGCAACAGAATGTGAAGTATCAGTAGAATTAATTGCTCTCAGATAATAATAAATGGGAGCTGTGGCCCAGCAATGGCTGCTGTGGTGATACCATTCCCCAACCAAGTCAGTGCTAACATTCTGGTTTTACATGTGCTGAGAGGAATAGTGATTTGATGTCACGATAGAGTAACAAAGGACATATACTCATATTTTAAAGTTATTCAATAATTTAATTACAATATACTGACAACAGTGCTGCCGAGTTGTTAGTGCAGGACCCTGCATTTAATGAGTGAATAGGTTTCTTTTACATTCATATGTGTTTTGTGCAATTTATTTTATTTAAAAACTCCCTTTTGGATTAGAGCTCCGCAATCACAAATTCAGAAAACATGCAGCAAATGATCACGTTGAAGGTATTACAAAACTTAAAATGAAGAAACATTAAAGTAGATCCCAATTTTTTGGGGGTCTCAGGTTGCAGAAAATAAAACCAAGGAGCATCTATGCTGCGACACTGAAAAATGCGGGAACACGCTAATCCGTCCCAATTACGAGACGTACACTTCAACAATTATTCCAGTCACTGCACATCATTTTTTAGGAGCGATTGCTTATAAATTGGGAGCACTGTAGTGTAGCACCCTGGGTGTTCTGTCACATCACAGCGGGATGATGAAAGCCTGAGGCACCATCCCCAGGAAAATTATTTATGAGGCAGCAGTGTAATCTGAGACATAATTTATGGGCAGTCATAACACAGACATTGGGTTTGCGCGTGGGGTGGTTAGCCGGAGCTGAGAGCTGTTTCTTCAGATATCACTTCACGTTGTAAAGGATACCACGTAATGTGCACATCGCCATCTAGTGTTGATTTCAATAACTGCATATCAATCACGCTCCCGCCCCCAAATGTCCATGTTTTATATGGGAGGCAAGAACATAACCAATGATTTAAAAATGAAGCATAATTCCAGCAATAAATCACTGACCTAGATAGACGTCCTTGTGTTTTAGACTGTATAACCAAAAGGCAAAAAAAACACTGCCTTCTTGAAATATAAGAAATTTTTCCCTCACTGCTGGGATTCTTTCACAACTAATTGTATCTGTTATGCAACTGGCCCACCCACAATGACATCTGACTGGCACCTGCTTGCCGCATCAGTAACGCACTTTAGAAGCCATGCCTTTGCATACGAGCAAAGATACATGGCGGGATCTAAAGGACTATACCAAAAACAAAAAAAAAATTCCCTGCGAAACTGAAATGGTAGTCTCTTAACAAAATTAACAGTCCTTTGAGCAGCTAATGGAGATGATACATGGATGTAATGTTCTGTACCATCCCACTCCCAAGTCAATTCAATTTGGGCATAATGACCACACCATCCATGATTGTAGGTTCTTTCACAAGTTTTCCATTTTCTAAAAAGAGTATTTAGCTTTTCAAGTTCTATACCAAGTGCAGTAGCATCAAATCAAAATAGAGCCCTCTTTAAACAGTCAGTCATCGATTTCAGGCACGGAGCACCACTGCTTCCAGAGCTTGTGAGGAGTATCTGTCTGATTCATCTGAATGCGCCCTGAATCATGGCAAAGTTGACTCATTTTCTTGAGTCATTTCCAGCGGTGTGTAAAAAGGCTAATACAATTCCCTTCAGACTCAGTGGTGCAAGTGTGTCAATTTCACGGCTCAAACTCACCTTCGCCCTGACGTTCTCGTAGGAAGCTGGGCTCACCAGCGAGAAACAGATAAGAAACACATCCTGAAAGGAGAAGACAGAGACGCGCACTCAGTCATTGCATTTACTCAAAAAAATTCTGTCTTCAATGCAAAAAACTCTGTTAAAACATGTTTCAATCTTGTAAAGGGAATTCAAATATTTATTTTCTCCCAAGTAGAAAACATGTGCTGGTTTTGAATGACTTGATCAGTGAAATATTCCTAATTCTCGGGAAAATTTTGAGAATCGTCAAAATACTTCAACATTTAAATATAAATATGATACAAATATATTCCTTATTGAAGTATTTACTTTTTTATATCATCCTAAACAAACTCACAAATGCACTCCCTCACAAATGCACAAACCTTGAAGTCCTGTCAAATCCATTATTATCACATGACCTTGACTTATACAATGAAGGTCAACCTGCCCAACAGCTACACAGGCAGAGAGGCGCTGCGATGTTTGGTACCCCAGCCTCCAATTGAAAAGCAAATACTTAAGAACTTAGCTGTCTTCTGCAGGTTACTTCCTGTTTTGCTATTCGCTGACCTCTGACCCTTGGACGCAAAGTGGCAAAGAATTCATTAAGAAGAGTTAAGAGTATGATTAGGAGCTCAGAAGGGAGGTGAGAAATGAATTGAGTGAGGCTGCCAACTGCATTGAAAGCACTTCTGTTTATTTGTATATTCAAGGGAGCATTCATACTCAAACTGACGTGAAGTCATAAAAATTGACAGGGACACTGGATTTCAAGGGCAGCCATTTTGGGAACTGATGCTCATACACTAAATGGGGCCACCAAAAGGGGAAAAATGGGGGTTGTTAAATTTAACTGCTAATATAAAACACTTTGATCGCAAAGAGGCTGCTCAACCCAAGCGAGAAAAGCAACGTGAAACAGCCGGGAGGGATCGCCAAATGTTTTTGTTTTCTTTTTTGATATGGAGTGGGCCTGAAAACAGTCAGTTGTCACCCAAAAATAAAGACCTTTCCGCGGGGGCGACAGGAGGAACAGGTGCTCGGGGTGGCGCACAGACGGGTAGTAGGTTGGGTGGTGGTGTCAGTATGTACGAACATGCGATATTCGCGCTAGCGTTAGTCATGCCTGCCTGCTACTGGAGATGTGTGTGTGTGTGTGTGTGTGTGTAGTGTCAGTTTGGGGAGGATGGGGGGGGGGTGGCGGGCTGGTTGCGTCGCGTATTTTACCGTCTGTGGATAGGAAAGGGGCCTCAGCCTGTCGTAATCCTCCTGTCCTGCTGTATCCCACAGGCCCAGGTTCACCGGTTTGCTGTCCACCATAACATTGGCAGAGTAATTATCAAACCTGCAAAATCAGATGGACGTCGAGTTTAAATCGCAGTCAAACCACTGAGTCCTGCAGAGTTTCCCTCTAGATCTAGATTTGATATCGTTCAAGGCACCTCTGAGCCTTGGTTGATGATTGTTATAATATTTTTTCTTAAACCCCAGTGGTCAGGGTCCCATATTCCTGCCCCAGTGTTCAGGGTACTACATTCTTAGCCCAGTGTTCAGTATGTTGTATTCGTTCTCAGTGTTCAGGATGCTATATTCATGCCCCAGTGTTCAGGATGCTATGTTCCTTTCCCAGTGTTCAGGATGCTATACTCCCATCCTAGTGTTCAGGATGCTATATTCTTGCCCCTGTGTTCAGGATGCTATATTCCTGCCCCAGTGTTCAGGATGCTATGTTCCTGCCCCAGCGTTCAGGATGCTATACTCATGTCCCAGTGTTCAGGATGCTAAACACCTGCTCCAGTATTCAGGATGTTATATTCCTGTCCCAGTGTTCAGGATGCTATATTCCGGCTCCAGTATTCAGGATGTTATATTCCTGTCCCAGTGTTCAGGATGCTATATTCCTGCTCCAGTATTCAGGATGTTATATTCCTGTCCCAGTGTTCAGGATGCTATATTCCTGCTCCAGTATTCAGGATGCTATATTCCTACCCCATTGTTCAGGATGCTAAATACCTGCTCCAGTGTTCAGGATGCTATATTCCTGCCCCAGTGTTCAGGATGCTAAATACCTGCTCCAGTATTCAGGATGCTATATTCCTACCCCAGTGTTCAGTATGCTATATTCCTGCCCCAGTGTTCAGGATGCTATATTCCTGCCCCAGTGTTCAGGATGCTAAATATCTGCTCCAGTATTCAGGATGCTATATTCCTACCCCAGTGTTCAGGATGCTATATTCCTGCCCCAGTGTTCAGGATGCTATATTCCTGCCCCAGTGTTCAGTATGCTGTATTCCTGCCCCAGTGTTCCGGATGCTATATTCCTGCCCCAGTGTTCAGGATGCTAAATACCTGCTCCAATATTCAGGATGCTATATTCCTGCCCCAATGTTCAGTATGCTATATTCCTGCCCCAGTGTTCAGGCTGAAATATTCCTTCCCCAGTGTTCAGGGTACTATATTTTTGCCCCAGTGTTCAGTATGCTGTATTCCTGCCCCAGAGGCCAGGGTGCCGTATTTCAACACCAGTGTTCCGGGTGCTGTATGCCTGCCCCAGTGTTCAGGATGCTATATTCCTGCCTCACTGTTCAGGATGCTGTATTTTTACCCCAGAATTCAGGGTGCTATACACCTGCCCCAGTATTCAGGATGCTATACTCCTACCCCCGTGTTCAGGGTGCTATACTCCCGTCCCAATGTTCAGGATGCTATACTCCCATCCCCGTGTTCAGGGTGCTATACTCCTGTCCCAATGTTATATTCCTGCCCTAATGTTCAGGATGTTATATTCCTGCCCCAGTGTAATGATAACTGTCCCGTTTTCAGTATCCCAGTATAGCTTGCGATGCTGCATTTCTGCCGCGGGGTTAAATGTGTTCTTTCACAGACAGATACTCACACAGTGGGAATGTACTCCCCAGGGAAGGCATTGGTGGTGTAGCTGATGAGAAGGCAGGTTTTCCCCACGGCGCTGAAACACAAAAACCAAAATCCCATCAACAGGAATGCATCAAAAATTAAGCAAGTGCAAATTTCCGAGACAAAACTGGCATTTTCCAACTCGGCAACACACATGCTCTGTGAAGTCAATCTTATAAAAAATTCATGCCCAAATTCAAATTCATGGGCCCTGTATCAGACAGAATCTATCTCATGAAATATGGACAGATTAGAAAAACAAGTCTCGCTCGCAAATCATATCCTCTTAGAACCTTTCTCCCTTGCCTTTTTTTTTATCTTTGGGCTGCCTCTTTAAAGTACAACCAGTCTGCTTATTCAGCCTATTTTCTCTTAAGCAAGCACCGAATGCCTAATGATATTCAAGCCTGCCACACTGGAGTAATACTCTCTATCAGAGAACAGAGCTGCCCAAGCCTGTCTCTGGACATCGTCCAACCAGTCAGCTTTCCTATCTTCCCTTTTCTGGCACTACAGATTGCCCTAATTAACAGCTCTGCAGGACCTATTGCTGTCAAATGAGCAGTGCTTTGTTAGGGACAGAGGGGTGAGGTTGGACGTTGGTCAGACACCCTTGTACTCCGCTGTATTCTCATGACTGTCAGTTCACATTGCCGTTGTGTGCCATTGCTGCGCAGCGCAGTCGCTGCCCTGGAAATGCAGACTTTATGCACAGCTGATGCATACTGCAGAGATCTGACTGACTTGAGCATGCTGAATTCCTACTGCTAAATCCCTCCCCCCGTTGTCGCCAGACTCGCGATCAGGCATGATGTGGAGCGGGACAGGCTTTCGGGAGGCTCTCGTTTTGTGCTGTTCTGCAGGACATACCATTGAATTTGCATTGCCATGCGCTTTCAGCTCATTAAAACCCCTTTGCGCAGATATAGACGCCGGCGTCCATAAATTCTGACATATAAATCCTAAATAATTCTGTAATTGAGTTTCCAAATGTCTTCCTTCACTGGAATAATTTTTCACAGTCTCTGTGAAATCTGAGTTTCTGAGTTATGAAGCCTAAATAGGCTCATGAATAACAGGAAAAATTGGCATTATGTGTATTCTGCACAAATAGGTTAAAGGTCAAGACAGCGACAAAGCAAGGAACGTCAAATTCAGCATCGTAGAAAAACACACGCCGTTTCCCGTCACGGTGAGGAGGTTACACATTCCGCGATCCCGCCTAAGACTCGGGGAACGTGCGCAGGAAAGCATGCGTGCACGGTCACGAACATGCAACCACAACCCAAACATACTCCACGGCTCATTAAAAACTTTACTCCCGTTTAGGCTGCATAAAATCACACGCAAAGCTCGCAGAAACGTAAACCCACTTCCCCGCAACAACACTGGCAACCCAGCCCAGTGATCAGCCAAGGCCTGGCTAAACGTTTCTACTCGTAAACATGAAGGATGGAGCATTTATCAGGACGTGTAGACAAACAATGTTGAATTCCTCCCGCAGATATGAAGGCGGAATGGCATGTGTAGACAGGAGTGCTGGAATGCTAAGCTCCGAGCCTTCCTCGGGTAGGGCATTTAAACACACCCCAGGGGCACGGTTAGAAAAAGCAGGGATTTGCAGGAACATACGCGGGGCTTAAAGATTAATCACATGTACCTGTAAAAGTGCTGTACAGCAGTGTTAGTCAAAATACAATTCAAAAGTGTCTGATACTAATTAAGAGAAACTTAAATGGATTACCTTTTCAAGATGCATTCATTTTATTAAATCCATTTATACAGAAGGATTTTTTTTACATACTCTATATACATACATATGCAAACAGGCACATACAGGGTGTTTCAAAAAAAAAAGCATACCCAAATTTAATCATTGATTATACTGTACTAAAACTATTGAAAATAAACCTGTGGTTAGGGTATCATTTAAAAGAGTAAAATCAGCTCTTTCTAATGACATATCACACTTAAAAATTAAAATTCTGTATTTTTTCTACAGTATAATCGATGATTAAAGTTGGGTATACTTTTTTTTTTAAAACACCCCGTATAGTACACACACACACACACACACGTTTTTTCGTTGTATTCTGTACGTTGCTGTAAGCTGCTTGCAGGCTCATATATTAGCGGCAGACAGCTGGATTAGACTGTGCCCCGACTTGTACAGTGCTAGATGCCACTGCCTCCTCTCAGTGAAAACACGCCGCTCGCGGTGCAGTCGAAACAATCGCTGCCAGCAGCTAGACAATAGCCTCAGAAAGAGGAGAAGTATTATGGGATGCGGGGGTGGCGGTTTGAGCCGTCACTCCCTCCTGTGCTGAGAGCAGAGTGTGTGTGTGGGGGAACACAGCCAGGTGTCCCCCATGACTGACAGAGGCGCTACCAAACTTCTTCTGCAGCCGTAACCTTGGTTACAGACCGGCCACATCGGCAAGAAAATTCCAGAGCAAGAGGGAGAAGGTGTAAAAGAAAGGAAATGAGAGTTAAAAAATGGGGCCAAAAGCAGAGAAGAAACGGATTGAAAGAGGTCCATTTTAAATGATTACCTCTCTTAATTGTTGGTATCGGTAGTAAATGTTGATTATTCTGTGTAGCATTAGCTTTGCCAGTAATGCAAATTGTCACTCAAATATAACCCTTTGACATACAAAAAGAAGAGAAACGATGAAATCTGATGAATGCTTGTGGTTGAGTAAAACGGCGGCACTTCCCTTCACGAAACTTCGACTCAAATTTGAACCGTTACGCAAAACGTGCCCGCTGAACTGACTCAAAAACGGACCGTTGATTCCACCCTGAGTCAAATCAGGACGGTGAAGATGACTCTTAACCTAATGGTGTCCTACAGAATTTGACCCTTTGATGAAGCTATCGATGCCCCCCTTCAGATCCCATCATCCCATCTTCCACAATCTGTGCGGGCAAATACCATGGGTTAGGGGTTGCCATCACGGGGATTGCATGTCTCTGAAGCCTGACAATTCACTTTTATTTGCATTGTATTATAAAGCAACCATGAGCCATCATTATGCCTGCAAAACTATTGGTGTGGTCTTTTTTCCCAACTCCGCGAGGGCCTAAGTGCGTAGTTTTTTCTGCAGTGTCCAAACTGCCCCCGTGGTCTGTGCATTGCAAATTAGTCACTCGTACATTCATTGACATTTAGTAAGAACGCTTAGCAATGTCGTTTGGTGGGACGAATGCGCATCATGTGCCTTAGGTCTGCATGATATCTTGCTTATTATCCCCCGCCACAAAGTGGATCGGGGGATATTGGAATGGCGCTCGTCCGTCCATCCGTCCGGGTTCAATAGGGACAAGTTTTCTCGGAAACTATTGCACCTACGTGAATGAAATTTTGTCTGTGGCCAGTACTGATGACCCTACTGAATGAGTTCGACAATTGATTCCGAGAAATTCGTTTTTACGGAGTTATGGCCCTTGACTCTGAACTTGGTGTGTGGGTGTTTAATGGGGACAAGTTTTCCCCATTCCCCCGGGACCATTCTTACCGTGGCGGGATGCAGGCGCAGAGCCATTATTGACTAGACCAGTTATATTTTATCAGGTATTGTGGGATTTTTCTTGGTGTGTGTGGATTTGTGTGTAAGTGTGTCTGTGGCCGAATAGGAGTGTGTGTAAATTGATGCTTGTTGGAGTACTCTCCTATGTGACCAATTGATTCTTTCTTATTGACAGTGGTAGTTCTCTAGATTGTAGATACTCTACACAGCCATACAAAGGGACCTTTCTGAGAGCAGTATCAGTTCACCAAAAGGAACTGAACGACACTCTTTTTAACCTGCTGCCCGGCCGCAGCTTCTGAGAATACACCCATTTATGCCATGTCATACTGCGGCTGATACAATGAGTGCCTTTTACTCCTCCCGCTCACCTCACTTAAACTATCGTTTTACCGTACTACAAGGACTTAACAGGGTTACGGTGGGATCAGTATCTCTAAACATCTTCAAAGATCTTTTTTCCCCCACTTGTTCGCAAAAAGGTAACCTCAGACCTCAGGCCATTGCCCTGTACTTGAAATATAAACATGAAAAATAAACATGTAAAAATAAGATGAAAAAGTATTTCCCTCGAGGAAAGTCAACAAAAAATGACTTTTTACTGATAAAAACTAGACAAAAATGGGATAATCATCAAAACCACTCGCAAAACGTAACAAATCGAACAAGTTTCTCTTTATTGACGTATTACAGTATGTACCCAACCATTCCTGTTGGGTAATATTAGCCAGTCTGTTATCAATGCATCACTATCAGCTCAGTGTTTTGTCAGTACATTTCATCTTGAATCCTCTTTTTTGTATTTCAAGTCATCAAACAGAACTCGTAAATATTAATGCACTAGTCTAAATCAACACTGACAGACAGACACTTATCCTAGATGGTATCCTGTGAGTACCATAATTCATCGGACAGTGACACATTTTCTGTTGTTTTTGTTTTGTTGGCCGTGTCAATCACTGCATCCAAGGGGATCTAATTGAACTTGCATTTTAATTGTGCATATCTAAGAGGAGACTAAAGACAAAAAGTCTCCAAAACAAACAGGAACTGAAGTTGGCGGCAGCATAAGCCTGAAAAAGCATCATCGGGGGAGATACCAGGTGTCTGATGTCTATGTGATGCAGGCTTCAAGCAGTCATTGCACGCAAAGGATATGCCACCAAAAGTGATTACTTTACTCTACATTCTGGTGAACTGTCCGATATTTTTTGATGTGCCAGAAAACTGGAGGGCTGTGTACAGATGGTGCTGTCATTTCTAAACAGTTCGACTGATATGGATGAAAACACCCCCAAATTAAGGCTGACAGTCCACACTTCACCTCATTGTCATAACATCCTTTCAAACTCAAAGTGTCAGAGTACAGAACCAAGAGGCAAAAAATGTGTCACTGTCCAATGAATTATGGTGCTCACTGTGCTTGCTGAAGTTTGGGTGAGGTTCTTCTGAGAACACAGTAACCCTCCCCCATTACAGTTGGTATGTCAAGTGGTATATCAACACCATTAATCTAAGTCAAGATTACCCAACATGCATTGCTCCATGGTGAAGCACTTATCGTACCTAATACATACGGAAGTTTCCGTGCTGTCTATTTGTGTTACATCAAGAAGGGCAACACAAGGGAAATTAATCAGCAGACAGTGCGCTGAACTGACAAAACTTTAAATGGGGACTTCTCAGTGCCTTGCTATAAACAGACAGCACCTGTGGCATGTGAAGTGTAGAACACAAGACACTGAACGCAGTTTAGAATTATCTGTTTTGAACATCTGTAGTCTCTTTATTGTGCTCAAGAAGGAGGAACAGTTAGGGTCGTTCAGGAGCATGATGGCTGCAGGTTTACATCAGTGGATGAGGAAGTGATGGATTTTGAAGGTATTTTTGTTTGTAGGGGGTTGATGGGGAACTAAGATATGCCGGGACGGATGGCCAACAAACCATCTCTCACCCCCAGAGTCTCCACTCCAAACCCCTGATCTCATTCAGGGGACACTGTGCCCCTAATACTTGCAGAGGGGTCTGAACTGAACTCCCTTCACTGTCAGAAATAGGGGTACAGAAGGAGTCCATTTCTGTTCCCCAAGGTACATTCAGCACTTATGTACCCCCTAGGACTAATTATAGGACCTCAAGGTACCTGTGTGAACCTTTTTGGGACTAAAAGGTACTTTTATGTTCCACAGCAAATAAGTACCCACTTCTGAGGGTACAACAGCAGTACCTTTGATGGTACTGCCACAGTGGCAAGCCTTTTACCCCTAAAGGTACAAATAGGTACTTTTTTTTCTGAGAGTGTGCCTGAACCATAGGCCTATGCTGGAGCTTTTGACTGCAAACCATAAAGAACTACTATAAAGAGGAACAAGACTGGGGGGAGCAATTGTGTCAAAATAGCGCAAGAGGAACTGGGGAGTTTCAGAAAAAGAGATGTGTAAAACAGGAAATGCTTTACAAATATGGCACAGACCGCTTCTGTGGAGCAATGCTCTCATTCTGTCTCTCTGTTCTCTCAGTGTCTATGCTTCAAACCTCTTTCCCTCCTTTTTTTCCTCTCTCTCAGGCTCTGAAGTTTATCATCTCAGGCTGCTCCCTTTCCCCACTCCTTTCTGTCCGAACTTCCCTCCATCCATATCTCTGCCTCCATCTCAGTGTCCCATCCCGACCTCATCATATATCTGCCCATCGCCTATTAGCGTTGCAGAGTCACTTCCGGTTCTTTCCGCCACAAACAGCGCTTAGGCCCGTCATGGGGGTTAAATGCCAGAGAGCTCAACCAAGGCCGCCTCTTGCTTGTCCTACATTCATGAGAGGGTAAAAAATAAGCACGAATTTTCTGTGAAGCAGTCTTCTCATCCGGCCAGAGTTAAAATAGAGTGCATTGCTTTGAAGTTCACTCTTGATCGTTTTCAAAAGCGTTGTTCTGATGTACTCTGTCACTCTAACACTGGGAACAGAATGTCGAACGAGTTTTTATATCTCAAGCAATGTTTAAGTCGAGAGCTTGATTGCCATTAATATTCCAACAATCATTCAAGAAAAGATTTCAGTGGCTTTAGGACATAGTGCAAAAAACCACTTGACAGACCTGATGATGAAACTGGGCCTAAAGTGCCTACGCCTTTATTCAGAAGTTTCGGCAAGAACAGCATAACATTAAGTAAATTCCATAGCAACTGCAGTCAGGTTCACGCTCACAAAGAGATTGGCCGGTACAAAACCTTATTCAGCCTAATGCTGCTTATTCATAAATGAAAAGAATACTGTCATGAACAATGAGAATGATCCACCCGACCACACGAAAGAAAAGTGATGGCGAAGTTATGCAGCAGTTCTTGCCAGAATCATAGATGTGAACTTGGGCAAATTTCATTCTGAATCAAGCAAAAAACTTGAACTAGGCCTTACCCGAGCCGCGGAAAAATGGCTGATGTGAGAAAAATATGGCATCAAGGATGTGCCGGAACAAGTTGTTGATATTATTGGTAATCATTGTAATTAGGCTATAAATTGCAGATAAATTACACGGGAAAATACAATTACGTTTGCATAGCATATTTTCTACGTTGTAAATTAGCACTGTTTAAAAGTGATTGAACTGATTTACAGCACTCATAAACTGGCGCAGTATTTGCATGACTGACGGATAGCGAATCAAGTTAGAGACAGTTACCTGCATGACGACTTAGAACACCTCTAAATTATCACTCCGGGAATATCTAAATATTATAGTTTGTATCAGTAATAAAATGTGACTTACCCATCGCCTACCACCACGCATTTAATAGCTTGCATTATTCCGACGCAGGGTGCTTTTCACTTCAAACTTTCAGAACTAGCGAGACAGAAAAAACACGAGTTGGTACTTTTGGCGTAATACAGGAAATCTCTCTCTCTCTCTCTCTCTCTCTCTCTCTCTCTCTCTCTCTCTCAGAGTGACCGAAAAAGCAAGAGGGAACATACTTTCGTTTCGTGCCTCATCTTGCGAAAAGGCAGCTAAACGTGCCTCAGTTTGTCAAGTGCAGTGTAAAGTTTATGAAAAAACTTAGAATTTTCTAGTATAAAAATATTACATGATTACCAGAGGCTAGTTGAATGATGTAAATTGTCAATTATTGTGCCCGAAGGGTATGTTTATCATAAGGGATTAGCGTTTTTTTTTTTGTTTGTTTGTTTTTTGTTTGTTTTTTTTTTTTTTTTTACATTTTTGCGTTATTATTTACCTATGTTTCATCTCGGCTTGTGTTATTTACTACAACCCCAATTCCGAAATAGTTGGGACGAAGTGTAAATTGTGAATAAAATCAAAATGCAATGACTTTCAGATCACGAGCCAATATGTTATTTACAATCGAACATAGATAATATTTCAAATGTTGAAACTGAAACATTTTAGATTTTTATCCACAAAATGAGCTTATTTCAAATTTTCTGGCTGCAACAGGTCTCAAAAACGTTGGGACACGGGCAAAAAAAGGCTGAAAAGCAATTAATATATAAGAGAATCAGCTGAAAGAACATTTAACAAGTAATTAAGTTAACTGGCATCAGGTGTGTAATATGATTGGCTATAAAACGGATGTCTTAGAGAGGCTGAGTCTCTCAGAAGTAAAGATGATCAGAGGCTCTCCAACCTGTGAAGGCTTGCATAAAAAAATTGTGGAATACTTTAAAAACAATGTTCCTCAACGTCAAATTGCAAAGGCTTTGAAGGTCTCAACATCGACAGTGCATAACATCATCAAAAGATTCAGAGAAAATGGAAAAATCTCTGTGCGTAAAGGACAAAGCCGAATACCTTACTGGATGCCCATGATCTTCGGGCCCTCAGACACCACTGCATCACTCACTGGCATGATTCTGTCGTTGACATTGCTAAATGGGCCCAGGAATACTTCAAGAAACCACTGTCTGTAAACGCAGTCCGCCGTGCCATCCACAGATGCCACCTAAAACTCTATCATGCAAAAAGGAAGCCATTGTTGAGCATGATCCAGAAGCGCCACCGTGCTCTGTGGGCCAAGGCTCATTTAAAATGGACTGTAGCAAAGTGGCAAAGTGTCCTGTGGTCAGACGAGTCCACATTTGACATTCTTGTTGGAAATCATGGGCTACGTGTCCTCCGGGCTAAAGAGGAGAAAGACCACCCCTCCTGTTATCAGCGTTCAGTTCAAAAGCCAGCATCTCTGATGGTATGGGGATGCATTAGTGTATATGGTGTGGGACACTTGCATGCTTTAAAAAGCACCATGAATGCTGAAAGGTATATAAAGGTTTTAGAGCAACATATGCTCCCCTTCAGATGACATTTATTCCAGGAAAGGTCTTGCGTATTTTGGCAGGACAATGCAAAACCACATACTGCAGCTATTACAACAGCATGGCTTTGTAGTAGAAGAGTCCTTGTGCTGAACTGGCCTGCCTGCAGTCGAGATCTTTCACCTATTGAGAACATTTGGAGCATAATTAAACGAAAAGTCTGCCCAGACGCCTCAATGCCCAGACGCCTCCACTCTGTGTTAAAAAGAAGAGGGGATGCTACACCATGATAAACAAGCCCCTGTCCCAACTTTTTTGAGATCTGTAGCAGCCATCAAATTTGAAATGAGCTCATTTTGTGCATAAAATTGTAAAATTTCTCAGTTTCAACATTTGCTATGTTATCTCTGTTCTATTGTGAATAACATACTGGCTGGTGTGGTTTGAAAGTCATTGCATTTTGATTTTATTCACAATTTACACTTTGTCCCAAATATTTCGGAATTGGGGTTGTATAAATCATTGAAAACAAAATTATACAGCTCCACAATAGAGAGTGCTTTATTATTTGCCTATGTTTCATTTTGGCTTGTATGATTTATTATAAATTATTGAAAACAAACTTATATAGCTTCACAATAGAGAAGCGGTATACCTTTGATTATAAACACGTAATAAATGCAGGTAAGGCTTTCTCAGTTCCAGATTATTGTAATACAGAGTACTGTCCGCCGGATGGAGACAGAGAACAGTTGTTCATGAGACCATCCACCGTAAAATGTTCATTAACCCTAATTTTCCAGCTCAGGAAGTAAAATTATTCTTATTTAATGAGAGTCAGGCTACGTTTTTGTTCCCATTTATTCCCATGAATATAAACTTGAATAATGAAAAATAGATATTGAAAGGCGACCTTTCTTAACTCTTAACATCACCGCAAAATAGGCTACCCTTTCGCCTTCCCGCTTCAGCTTTCAAAATGTACAGTTCTCAATCTATAAAACTTACTCAGAATACAGCAAAAATTAAGCATAGATTGTCGTCCACAAAATTACATTACTGTGTGCACGTATGTTCTTGCTCAAGAGTCACTATTTCACTGGCCAAAGTTAGTTGCAGCTAATAGTTCACACCGCCCACTACGTAGTAAGCATTGCGAATTGAATGCGCATACACCATTCACGGAAATGGCGCACAATTTTCTGCGAAGTGCGAACCGTGACGACAGAACCGTAATGCAACGTGCTCTGTAGTATTGAGATCTTCCAGTTGATTTTGCTGGCACTAAGTTGCAATTCAGATACTTTCTTCAAATGACAGAAAATTACTGCAAAGGTAAGTTGCAATGGCTCATTTTATTTCCTTCATTTTGCGACTTTTGATTTTGATTTGTTTAGTCTGTTCATCTGATAGCCTAATTATTATTCGGTAGCCTAATAACAAGCATTATAAAGTTTGGCTGAGCGAGTTATTTATTTATTTATTTATTTATTGGTTCATTAGTTTTTAACTAATTGTAACTTTTTTGACTGGAATAATAATTATTAGTGACTGATGACACCTACTTCATTCTTGAGTATTCTATTTGTTGTGGTCATTGTGTGCCACTACACAAAGGAGCAACGATCACTCTTAATGTAAATTCACAGCTTATTTGAAGAAATTTTTCGAGGTTAACTTGCTGAGTTTGCGAGTGAGGTGGAAAAAAATTGTCGGCTTGTAAGGCAAAGTTTCAATAATAATAATCTGCCCGTAAAAAAAAAAAAAAAAAAGTCGCACACTATAATATCTTGTTGGGCCACCTTTAGCTTTGATAATGTCACATATACATTGTGGTATTGTTTCGACAATCTTATACAATGTTACAACATTTATATCGATCAGATTTGCGTTAATTTTGGCCGAGATGTCGTATTGACGATGCGTCAGTGAAACCACATCATTGAGCCTTCTCCATCACATCCCGAAGACTTTCAATTGGTTAAGGTTCAGACTTTGAGGTGGCCAATTCATGCGTAAAAATAATTTCTCATCCTCGACGAACCACTCTTTCAGTATTTCAGGCCGATGAATCTTGGCATTGACATCCTGAAATATGCCTGTGCCATCAGAGATTAAGAAGTACATTGAGGGGTTACTGGTCATTCAGTTTATTCTGGTTGTCTTTTGAATTCATATTATTGCGGCGGAACAATGCTGAGCCTAGACCTGACCAGCTGAAGCAACCCCAGATCATAACACTGCCTCCAGAGGCTTGTACAGTGGGCACTATGCATGACACTGCATACTTCTCTTCATGGGCTTCCTGTCTTACCCTGACATGCCCATCTCTCTAGAATTGGGTAAATCTGGACTCATTAGACCACGGGACCTTTCTCCATTGCTCCTAAGTCCAAACTTTATGTTCCATCTCAAACTGAAGTCATTTTTTTTCCCAGTAAGCCTCACTAACAAGAGGCTTCCTTGTGGCCTCACAACGGTTTAATCCCAGTCCTCCAAGTTCTTGTTATATCCTGCACATGGAAATGCTCTTACCTTCATGATAAAAGTTATCTATGAGTTCTGCTGCTGATTTTGTTGAGATGAGACTTCACATAGCATTTCGGTGATCTCCAGTCAGGATCAGTCATGTTTTTCCTCCTGACCCATTTATTCTGCAAAGTTGATTGTACATCACTATCCTTCCAGGTTTTAATAAATTGCTGGACTGTTACTGACCCAGTTCTAGTGATTTCAGCGATCTCCTCAGCTGTTTTCTTTGCTTGATGCTGGCCAATAATTTGCCCCTCTTGAAAAACAGTAGCATCTTTTCAACGACCATGAGATACGTCTTTCAACATGGTTGTATAAAGAATGACAAGTTAAGCACTGATTCAGTCAGGATTAAAAGAATTACTGCCAGCTTAAACATATTCATCACCACAATAATGATTCAACCATATATTCTTGAGAATTTGAAGAGCCTCGTGCTAAAAGTACTGAAGTCACATTTTCATGCACGGGGAGGTAAGGCATGAAAGACGTCTTCTATAATTACCAAAGCTCACTGCCTTGATTTTCTCACGATGAACATTTGGTGACTCAAGTACTTTTAGCATTGGGGTCTTCATTTATAGCCTTGGCTAGACAAACACAATGTGTTTTTCTGCTGAACTTGAATTGTCAAAAATGTGACTTAAGTACTTTTAGCACTTGGCTCTTCATTTGCTTATTTAAATTCAAATGGTGACTTTTTTTTTGGATGGGCAGTGTAATAATAATAATAATTATAATGTGTCTTACTTAAGGGCAGCAGTTTGGCAAAGAGATGCCCACAAACTGCACTTCCATTCTGTGAGACGCTTGTAGCTTCACTTTTGAAACAGCTGACAGACCCTCTATACTGCATTTGAAATGAAGCAGATGAATACTTTCATTCTTAAGTCTGAATCTGCTGACGCTATTTGTGGTGGTCGGATTTAAATCTGAGAGACATTTTATTAGAACTTTATCATATCGATTCTTGGTATTGGAGCAGTGCTGAGGAAACATCTCCACTCTGGGGCTTCCCCTTTTACCATGCTGTCACGAAATCTTCCATTCAGTGCTACTCCATAATCAAATTTCTGAAAGAAGGAAGCTTTCCCAATCATGTGAGCTAAGCCTATGTGCTCTTAACCTCTCAGAGAAGCAGTGACTGCTTCCCCTTCTGTTGTAACAGCATCTATGTAGGCCAGGCAGAGGTCTTCTCAGAATTGTCTCCTCCAGTCTTCACACTGACGTTCATTTCCTGTTTCACAACCGCAGCGCAGCGGAGATGGGCACCCAACGAAAAGACAGCTTCCTCTGGGGAAAAAAAGAAGGTACCACAGTCTTGTCCTTTTCATGACTTCATCAGTTTGTTTGGCACGTCTGACTGGATGCTAAAGTTCCCTATCCAGAGCATTACATGAGGTCGAGGTTATGTTCTGTTGATTTCTGAGTCAGACCCTGTGGCATGCTCAAAATCCGACAGAACATGCTTTGGCATGACTCCTTTCCATATTTAGGAGTGTATATATTAATGTCCGCCTGATAGCTGGACTTGAATGCATTAACCATGCCATGTGAAGGATTAGCTCCATTGAGAACAATGTATTGTGCAAGCCGTGGTCCTGTCAGTGTGAGATAACAATGCTAATATGGAAAGAACTGAGAAGCAGAACTGAGGCAGATCTGATTTCCATTTAGAGAACAATAGTGTCTGAACAACTAAAGATGCAGCTCTGCACAGACCCGTCAATCTTCGACACTCTGGAGAACTCTGCATGTCGTGATCTAATACTGTGTCTGCATTAAGAATCTTCATTAGCCAATGGCACTGATGCAGTGTGGTATCGTTCTTAGAAAACTAGGCTTGGAATCCCAAAGTTTCTGGTTTGATTTTCCCAATTGGACACTGCTGCTGTTCCCAATCCGCAAGGCTCTTAACTGTAATTGCTGCTGTGCATTACCATGTTGCCATGCAAAAGTGGGTTGCTGTGGTTACGAGCAGCTGCTAAATGGCCATTCCAAATTGATATTTTGGTTCTTGATTTGCGCAATTAACTCACCTCAGTGCTTCAGCACCGTTACTTGCTGCTATGGGAATGTTGTTAGCCAGAGCAGTCATTGATTTTTATCAGGTGCGTGTACTCGCGTTTCTCCTGCGCTAAGGTAATGCAATGCATGGTATATTGGGCCAATGTGAATCACTGCAGTTCCTGAGGGTTTATTATTAGCTTTGAATCGTTGCGGATGATTGCTGGCTGATTCATGCAGTTTTTGAGTGCAGCTTGGCCCCTCTACCCCACTGGTTCTGTTTTGTTGGGTAACTCATGTGTGGCAAGAGTTTGCTGTACAACAAACTAATCGAACAGATGTTCTATTAGTTGACTGACCAGGGATGCTGCTGCCTTTCGTTGTGGTACTCTTTTGCCTAAATTAGCCAATAGTCCACTGTTTGTTTAGACTGTGGCTTCGCATGCAGGTGTTGGGTCATTTTCTAAAGTGTGTTATGCCTGAAAACCTTTTGAATGCATAGGGGTTAAAGCATTTCAGTAGGTTCCATGAAGAGATTGACTTTGGGTGTTATTAACGGAACAGCTAATGGGGAAATTATTAAATATGCATATGACATTTAAGTTATTGTTCATGATTAGCAAATAGAGGGTGATCATGAAAGCACACAGTCCCACATCGCTATTTTGTAATTAAGTAGGTGAGAGGCCTAAGAGGAAGAGGTGAATCAGATGCACACAGTATGTACTCATAGGTCAAACCTTAATATAACAGGAACAGTGCAGATGGTCTGAGCCGAGGAGGGCAGTGGATATTTAAGTATTGTCAGGGTTAGCGTGTACTTACAGTAGTTATCTAAGGTATCACCTTGAACTGTGTGAGAGAGGGAAAGGGAGAAAAGGTGTGTGAGAGTGCTTATGCATATTAACCCTTAGAGCGCTTAATATATAAATTTAATTAACTTTTGCTGTTGAAAATCCATCACATTGTGACTTGTTTAAAAGAGCTCCCCTGTGGGAGCTCTTTTAAACAAGTCACCACGTGATAGGTTTTCAACAGCTTTGATTTTAATATCTTACATCATTGAGTAACAATAGTTGCATTTCATATAATATGCCTCCATATTATTCAGCTGGATATACGTTGTACACTGAAGCAAACTAGTATAAATTCCTGGTTCAAGGTGTCAATGGCAGTATCCTACTTTAAGTTGAAAAAGCTGCGATTTTCGTAGAATGTGAAAAATGCCAAATTAATGCACAGTATGGTAATTTAACGTAATTTCATAAATAAGCTAAACTTGTTCATCCCGGACAGCTGATGTGTTCATTTATTTGGTGTACTGTATGTACTATGTTCACAAACAAAAATATCAAAAGCTACATGTTTCACAGTGTCAGAAGATCTTACACCAATAGAACGGCGACAGATCCAAGTCCTGAAAATTCACAAGAATGACTTATTGGAGGACATTCAGGTATGGACCAAATGAATGAGTAATCCTTTATCTGAAGACTCTTTAACTCATCATTTTGTGTTTATTAGTTGAGGAATATCTTATAATTGTTATCTCTAACGTGGTTGACTCCTACAGAAACAAATGGCAAGTAAAGTAGGTCTACATCACATATGGGTCTATGATGTTGTCGGCTATTATAATCTTTTGAAAAGATAACACAGAACGTTAATTGGTTTGAAAATGACTCTCTTCTTCTTATATTTGGAGATAATATCTGAAGTTTTTTGCCTTTTTTCTCTGGCTTTTAGAAATTAAGGCTGGAGATTGAGAGTGTGATAGAGGAAATCCAGAACTTTGAATCTGAGGAGGAAAAGTAAGTGGACCTTTACAAATTATTTCACTCATTGCAATAAGACTGAAAACGACCCTGATCAATTGTTTTTGCTCATTCCAAAAAGCATCTTCGCCCAGAGCTAGCTGCACTCAGGGATGAGGACGGCACAGAGAGTTAATAAAATTACAGCTATTTACCGCCCTCCATAGAAATGAGACAATTAGACAGTTCAGTGCTGACTAATGGCTTTAATAAATATGGCAGTCTGGATACTGGATAGACGTTGGAAATGCGCGGCAGGAGCTGCCGAGCGCATTTAATGCAAAAAAAAAATTGGTTGTATAAGGCTACAGCTGCCTTTCACAATACCCGTGTCAGGAGTTACGAGGAGCCTAATTAAGGTGCAGTGCTGGAGCTGCGAGGGAATGGGAGAGAACTTTAACGCAATTAGCCATCGTTCTCACAGCGGTAGCTTGTCACCGGGAAGTAATGTTCTAATTATGCGCGGTTAGCTTGGAGCCAGAGACTTTGCAGATTAGCATCTTGCATTGGCGTTCCCTTTTGCACAGCAGTGGAAATAAGGAAGGCTCCGCTGATGAAGATTTTACCAGATCTCATTGAGATTCGTACCTAAAGTGGTCCTCGGCCTCCCTAGTTAAAGGAGCTGTGTCATGATTACTGCGTATTCTCCAAACTTTGAAAACTGTTAGCCTGACAAAGAGAATCTGCTCCTCTGCAAGTCAAAATCTGTTTCCATTCTCGCCATTTTGTTTTTGTTCTACACTGCATTTGAATATTTTAATTATTCAGGCATAATTCTCCTTTTGTTAAGGAGTTTTCTGTGAAAATTGGAGGATTCAAAGCGCTATTTTTGTACTTTAACAAAGGATATGAAAAGTGTTAGCTTGTTTTCAAACCATGCTAAACATCATAGAAGACGAAGAATGATTCTATGATTATTGGTGGTTGGCAAATCAGCTAACACTCTTCATATCCTTCGCTAAAGCACTAAAATAGCACTTTGAATCCTCCCAATTCCATAGCAAACTTCTTAATATAAAAAGCATACTGCCGGAGTAACTAAAATATTCAAATAAAATTCAAAAAGATGACAAATTAGCAAGGATGGAAGTAGATTTTGACTTGCAGTCAAGTGGCTTTATTTCTTAAAAGTTGTGAGCATGCTCAGTAATTGAGGCACAGCACCTTTAAGATTCTTTTCTTTGCTGGTGCAGTGCTGTAAGCAGAAGGCTCAAATTCACCACACTGATGGAAAGTTAATCCTCCAATACACTTTTCTATTTGCTCTGATAATTTTGCGTTCAGCACTAAAGGTGCACCAACAACAGTACTAACACTGTGATGGGCAACGAGCTGGACCTCACAATTGAAACGTTGTTTTCTGAATCTGGCATAGGGCGGATATGCCCTGGAGTGAGTGTACCTCGCACAAACTTAGTTCAGACTCAAAATTACCACCAGAACCAATTTCATATCAGCTGTCATTTGCTATGCATTAAAAATTTACTGACACCCTTAATAAATATTCAGGGAAAATGCTGAATCTAAACAGCACAACCAATAATCTGCATATTAAGTTTAACCAGACGATATGTAGCTTATAAGCTACATAGCTCCATTACTTTCATTGTAGAGGCCAATAACCTACATAAGTCAGGGGTAATAGGTTCCAGTGAATACATACATGGTTAAAAATAGCCTTCCACTTAACACTGAAAGGGCTATAATATAAATGCATGAAATATGTGGAATAGAAGTGGACTGCTCAGAAAAAGAAATGCAGGCATTCAGAGTTCGATGGATATATTTGGAACAATGGCTGGGCGAGTCAGATGAGGCTTGACATTTTTGGCTAATCACCCCATGGGCCTGCATGCAAGGAGAAGTACCTCACACCAACTGACAAATATGGAAGTGGACTATTGATGTTTTTTGCTAGTGGGCTGAAAAACACTTTCTCCATCATTAGCTCATAGTCATGCCTGTCTCTGGACTTAAATCCTTTGAAATCCTATGATATGAGCTGGAGAGGGCTGTCCATAATTGTAGTAAGCACAGATATTAATGATCTTGAAAATTTCTGCGCACAATCTTCGCATTATTCCCAATTAACATGCACACTCAATAACGTTATCAGTGCTAATTCCACTGAGTCCCAACAGAGGTAAAATAGTCTATAACTTATGGCTATGAATCGCCCTGTAAAGTGCAGACATTTACTTGCATGGTGCCCATTCCATTGTGAATATGACTCAGTGATGCATTTTCAGTAAGAAAATAAATTATGCCGTGTCACTAGTTTATATAAATATACGTGAAATATGCTGAAGTATGCCATTTCTCAATGGGGTTTTCAGATTCTGACATATGCTCTGTTTCCTTTAAAGATTGCCTCAGAGTGCCTGTTTGCACAGTGTACATTTTCAGAATAATTATATTTCTTTTTTATTTCTGCTCTTTAGGTTTAAAAGCAGGGGGTGCAATTCTAAGAAATTCGGGAAATACATTTTTGAAAAGCTCTGTGTTTAGTGCAGGCAGCATTCCACAGAATCTCCAATGAAAACAATGAAGCTGAAACGCTTAACGTAAAAAAGTTAAATGCAGACCTTTCATTTAGTGTCACCACAAAAGATCTATTTACCAATGTTTTTTAACTCAAAGGGCTGAGATAGGATCTTTATCTATGCCTATTAAAACTACATTCTTCTTGTTAGGTTTGCTGCCTTAATGAGTTAAATACTCATAAACAAGCATTCAGAGAATTCATAGTCTCGCCCAACAGCCCGAAATTTATATCGTGCCGTGAGGTCAGCCCAAGGTGTTTACATGTGAAAGATGAGTGAAATCGGTCAAGTGGTTATGGAGATATCTGCCCGGAAACACACATACACACAGACAGACAGACAGACAGACTCACAAGGTGATTACAATAGTCTTGCAAACCCCTCTGGGGGCTCAACTAATAAACTTCCTGCATATATAGGCCCTGGTGGGTACTTCCTCTTTGATTAGCTTGTTTTTGTGTGTGTGGTGATGCTCTGAAGTTTGGTATTGTTGGCCCTTTATCAACACACAGTATCATATCACTGTTGAAGGCAATGTGTTGATACAGGGTTTTAGTCACGTCTTAACCTGAGTGGAACTATAAAGAATGCAGTTACTGTAAAGTCAGTGGGAATCAACTTATTACCTTACCTGTCACTGTAACGCTATGGTGACCGCTTGAACTGGAAATGGGGAAGTTCTTTGGGTGCACTAGAAACCAAAGCCTGTCCGATCTCTGAGCATACGAAAATGCATCCATTGACCGCAACCCAGCAACTTGACTCATTTTGTACCGGTAGTCCTGCAAGATCAGTTGGCTCAGATAATTTGCATTGAAAAAGTCTCTGAATAGACTTATTTTGCATTGACCAGTGCTGCACATCCTCTTAGGTTGTGCTGACAATAGCTTTTTGAACTTTGGGCTGATTCTGCGGTCGCAAATGTGGGCTTCTCAATGTCCTTCATGTGCAATGATGTCTCTCTCTGCAGCAAACACATGGTAAAGAGTAAGCAGTTCTTATGCGGGAAGAAGAAGTTCAACATGGACCCTAAAAAGGTAATTTTCGATTCAGCCCCTTGACCTTTGAGGTAACCAATACCACTGTGGTCATGGTGTTTGACTTGGGTTCAGAATTTTGGTGGTCCAAGCTCTAGCACAGCCACAGTAAGATCAGTTCTGCTGTTTGGCCACTTGAGCAAGGCACATAACCCCGAAGGATTTTCAGGGGGATTGTCTCTGCTGTAATGAAATTGAAGTCTCTTTAGATAAAAGCATCAGCAGAATAAATTATGTACTAATTACCTATCACAGGGCCCTGGAACATGAGGATGTTAGCATGATTGAAGATAAGAATGGGCGACTTAGTGTCATTTAATATTGATGGCATCCTAGCTCTGTGTAAAGTCTACAGTCCAACCATGCAAGTGTATTTACTCTTGCTATACTGTGGACAGTGGGGCAGGGCTTAAGTATGCTTGCTTGACTTAGGACCGAAAGGTCCTGAGTTCGAGTACTTGCCACAGTTTTTGTGATGTGTTTTTAGGCATAACACTTCACCTCCATAGTGCCTTAGTCCATCCAGGCGTATAATTGGGTACGGGGATAATTGTCAGGCAGGGGGACTATCCTGCGATGGACTAGCATCTCATCCGGGAGGAGAAGCAATACTCCTAGTTGCTTCATGCGACTGGAACCGGGGTTAAGCACTGGGTCTGATGAGCCTCTAGGCTCAGAACAGACTTGCTTCTTCTACACTCTGAGCACCATATGTTTGTTTTACTCAAATAATTTGAGTAAGCCAATTGCCCTATTGCTTGTTGAGAGAGGCGCCATAATCTCATAATATATTTAGCAGTTTTGTGGCTTTTAATGCTCACTTTTTTAGTAATTTTTTAAAAGTTGATTTAAACAGACAATCCATTTTTTTTTTGCTCAGTACCACTCAATTCAGTCCCTGTGACAAAATGATAAACACAAACTATGTTATTTTAGCTGACTGGACAATCAGATGTTATCAACTCCAAAATGGTCAGGGGTATGTTTCCCTAAAGCACAGATGCTAACTTACATATTTGGAACCATTGACTGTGCATAGTCGAACTATGTACGTTGCTACCACAGTTAGCAACTGATCTTTTGGGAAACACACCCGAGAACAATTAATTTATCAGCAGCATGGTTGCCTGAGCCAATCAAAATGCTTTGTTATTGAGCTACGGGAACTTTTCTTTGCGATTTTATGACCTCAGCACTGTGCTGACTTCACCCATGACGGTGTCTCTTGCTCATTGTGGTATCTGCTGCCCTTTATTAAGCGACTACTGCGGATACTGAAAGAGGGGAAGAGCAGAACAAAGATGGCCGTCGGTACTGTATGTCAGCACAGTGCTGCTGCAGGCCTTGCACATATTCAGTGAGCTCAATGCTTAGTGCGGCGCTGAGATGCACAGGGAACCACATCCTGCCTGAGCGACAGGAGAACTGGGGCATAGGGGTGCGGAGGTGGGGGGCGTGCCTGCTAAAGCACAACTCAAGCTGTGCTGACACCAAACCAGACCTTATCTGCCTTTTCTGCACACAGAGAACAGGAATTTGGGCTGGGTGTTGTATATTAAGGCTTTATTTTAGATGAAGTAGCATCAGGCCTCTTTTAAAGACAAACTAGCTTAGCGCTCTGTGCATTACTAAGTCAGATGAGGTCTCACCACTAAAAAGTAGCACTTAACTAGCAGTAAAGGGGACCTAAAACTCCCTGAATACGACAAACTAGAGATCATGGTTTCACATGAGAAGTAATTGTTATAAGTAAAATGAAAAAGGAAACTAAGGGCTAGCTTACCTTGGTGCAACCTTTATGTAGGCACAGGCTTTGCAATAGATAGCAGACTTTTTGAGTATGGTCGTCCCTTGCGGATACTACAGTAGTGCTCAAATGGGGAATCAGACCACTCGTGGCTTGTGGCTCTGTGCCTGAACCAAGAAACACTGTTGTTTGGGAGAAGGGTTTTTCTAGAACTCTTGGTTGGCGTCAGCTGAGTTTGGCCCGGCAAACTGACTGGATGTTGGGGTGCTGCTTGGTTCCCTTAGTTGATTGGCGCTGTTGTTAATTGGTTTGCTTGGATAGCTCATTAAAATGTGGCGTGTTTGGGGGTCACAGCTGCCGAGAAACTGCTCGAAACTAAAGTACTTCCTTTCTCACAATGTAGCTCTGTGGTTTTTGCCACTTTGCAACTTGTTGTGGGTGTGAAGACAAGGTCCCTGCATTCTGTTTAGACTTAACGTTTGTTTCTTTGTTTGCACTGTCTTTGTTCAGGCTTGAATCTTTTGTTTTGATTATATTTACTGGACTGGTGCTATTAGCGTTGTCCCCAAAGAAATAAATAAGCAGATAATAGCCGAGTTACTAGCTCAGTTAATTGCTGTAGATGGCAGCACTTTTTTGGAATTGCTTTGCTGGCAGCAGATGCTAAATAAAGATGGTATTTCTGCCTCGCTTGGGGCTTTGTTGAATTCATTTGAAAGTGCCCATTGTCCCGGCAGAATCATGTGATCGGAGCAAAGCGTGATTGAATGCAAACTGCAATTTATTACACTGCAGGTATTGTGCCTGCTGAGCTAAACAGAGACAAAAATTGTGCCTAGTAATCTGAAACGTGACTAAACAGTGACAAAAATAGAAATCAACGTCACTTGAGACAGCTTTTTCAGAGCTGTTGTTGACCTCTGTTGCTTCTCTCATCATACAAGGGTACTTATTATCAATCCACCTCTCCCTGTTCTCACTCTTCCCCTCTCTTGGTCCCCCATTCTTGTCCTTGTGCCGTCTCCTGTCTCCTGCTCTGCCCTCCTCCCTCTCCATCCCTTTCCATCCTTCCCCCATGTTGCTGGCCCACCTTTCTCTGTTGTCTTGCTCTCCGGTTCTTTCTCAATGGAAATGCACCATTCCCTGCTTCTCCTCTCCCTCCCACTCTATCTCTCTGTCATTCTGTATTTCTCTCTCTCTCTCTCTCTCTCTCCAGGGTATTCAGTATCTGGTTGATAATAATCTGCTTGAGTGGGATCCCCAGGCAGTGGCAGAGTTCCTTTATAAGGAGGACGGCCTCAACAAGACAGCCATTGGAGAGTTCCTGGGCGAGAGGTATAATCATCAGGCCACTGGTGACAGTACTCCTGTGATCTGGAAAAAACTAGTATTGTAATGGTGGAAATTCGGAGGCCAAATGCAGCGGACTGGCGAGCAAAAGGCCAGCAATAACGAGCACTTAACATCATCAAAAGGGGAATAGATGACAGGCGGCAAATTAACTCTCGCCCTTCCCAAAATACAAACTTAACAATCAGAACCCGGAAGCCGAGCAAGAGGGGGAAACTGGCAGAAACTAAGAACAGAACCCTCATGCAGCGGTGCAGTAAAAGCAACAAAATAAGGTCTTGAGAAAAGAGAATTCCAAAGCCCCTTAATTGGTGCAGACCTAACGAGAATGAGGGAAGAAATCAAAAGGAAATCTCCCTACTAATATTTTCCTCAAAAATCACTGAAGAAGATCACAAACAATCCCTAACTAGAAATATCCTCTGGCTAAAGTGTTTGCTAAAATCAGACATTCAAGCAAAGGAGGCATGGCAGACTTCCGGCTTATATAGAGTCCGGGAGCCAGCTGGGTAAAGAATCAGATAGTAAAGGAATTCGATGTCGACCCGGGACAAGAGCCACAGAGAAAGTCCTTAACATACACACAGCCTAAACCATGCCAAGTATGTTATGTTGCTCTGGTAGAAATTGAGTTTGACCCTCATTTGCAGTAATTAGGAGTGGTGAAAAATCTTTAAACACTAGCCGTTTGAGTTATTTGAACTGTCAAAATCAAGTTTCTATTTTTTTTTTTTTTTTTCATTTAAGAGAAGTCCAGAATCCAAACGTTTTTGTTCTATTGTGAGACCCTTGCTACTGATGAACTCACTAGGTTTTTCCAGATCACAGGAGAGTAGTATTGACTGCAGTGGTCGCTGAAGTTGATGATGATGATGATGATGATGATGAACAATCACTGACTTCTTGTGTCATAATGTTTGTCCACAGGGACGACGTGCACCTTCAGATCTTGAGAGCATTTGTGGAGCTTCATGAATTCTCAGATCTGAATCTTGTGCAGGCACTGAGGTGAGTATAGGGTTGTAGTACAAAGAAACAGGTCTAAGCCATAGACTGTGTAAAAAGATGGAAGCAGCACCCGGGTCTGAAAAGTGAGGCCAATGCGGAAATCTCTTAAAATTGCATTCTATTTAATGGCCAGCAGATGGCGACGTCAGTGGTTGCAGAAAGAAGTTCAATGCTATAGAAGTCTATGAGAAAATGACCCTACCTTCCCACCTGATTTATTATTTCAATAATGATTTTCGGCATTATTTTATGGTATCTATCGCAAGTTTCAAGTCTCCTTCGATATATCATGATGTTCATTTTTGTAAATTATGGTCCCAAATAGACTAGAATAAAGGATAAAGCCAGATATGCTTTGGGTGCATGGCTATCCTCTGGTCCTCATCAGATACATTCAGATCCACCCGTAGACCCACCCCTCGCTCCTCCCTGGATCTTCAATTCACGCTCTTGTCCAATAGGAATAACATACGGGTTCAAAATGACGAAATGGCGCAGTTCAAATTGCCAAAATCGAGGCTTCCTAAGTGGTGTGCTGAAACCAATGGGTGACTTCACGGTTGCTTCGTCCATCTTTTTATACAATCTATGGTCTGAGCATTATAAGCACACAGAAATAAGCATTACTATACTGAAGCCAAGGGTTTCTGTTCACCAAGTAATCCATAAATATATTTTTCCACAAATTACCATTATAATTACAGCTGTATTTTGTGTCAGTAGTATAAGCATTTGGTTACTTCAAGTGTTGATTTGTTTGTTCGTTTGTCCTTCAGGCAGTTCCTGTGGAGTTTCCGTCTCCCAGGTGAAGCCCAGAAGATCGATCGCATGATGGAGGCCTTCGCCAGTCGCTACTGTAGCTGCAATGCCGATGTCTTCCAGTCCACTGGTATGGCTGCTGATACCCATCCCAGAGCTGCCCAATCTTGCTCTAGAACATCCTGTTGGTTTTTATCTCAACCCTAAATTAGCTCGCCTGATTCGATTAATTTATCATCTCAATTAGATCTGTGGATACTGAATGAGTTGTGCTTTGTCAGGTTAGGACTAACAGCCTTGACTCTCATGAATAGGGCTTCAATAGGAGTCTACTACAACTGTCCCTCATGGTCAAATCTACACTAATGTACCCCAAGGGTTAATTATTGGACCTCACAGTAATTGTGTGTGCACTTTCTTGGGCTAAAAAGTTACATATACATCTTCAAGGGGACAATAGTCGTCCCTTAGGGGGTACTGCCCCAGTGATTAGCCATAGTTTCCTTCAGGCACAATGGTGCACTCAATTTTCTGAGACTGTACGGGAAAGTAGATCTCCAGGAACAGGGTTGGGCAGCTCTGGCCAACCCCATCTTTATTTAACTGGGAAACAGGTGATAAGGGCAGGCTGAGCTCTAGTTTAAATGTAATATTCTGCATGACCCAGAAAAAGGAGGGGAGCAGTCTGTGTTGAGTGACAGTTGACAGATAGACAAAGACAAATAAACCAGTTTGTTGACTCGCAGAGCTATGGCTGACATGGAGCGTTTTGTCACGCTACATTGGTCTGATCTTCACCCAGCAGTCCCCTCTGCCTGTCACATGCCTCCTTCCACATACAATGCAGTCATTTCACTCTAGCTAACTTGTCTTATTACATTTAGGTTTAGAACCTCCTTTCCTTAGTACTTGATTTATTTGATGAGACCCCTGCACTGCCACCCAGCTGATTTTACCATTATATTCTGCAGGGGAAGGGGCAGCACTGACTTGTTTGCTTTGGACGGTACTGGAAAAAACACTGTGCATTATTTATGAAAATCTGACTTTGAATCGAAGACAGCAAAACTCTATTTGTCCAGCTGTGACGTCTTTAGCAGCTGTTGAAACTGTCCTGTAACAAAGGAAATTGTTTCATGCTTGGCAGTAATTATGGGGATATCTCAGTGATGTAACTGTCCTGGTATTGACTAAGACACATCTAACCACAAATCGGAAACACCCCCAAGCAAATGGTGCCAGGCACAACGAACCCCGCCCCTTGCACTTACTTTGACCTACTTTTCCTAATTTCAATAGTCATCTATTCTGGGGCAGTGGCAATCCCTAAACCGAATTTGGGGTGAATCTGGCCATTAGTTCTGCTGCTAAAGTATTAACAAACAAACAAACACACAAATACACAAACAAACTGAACCAAAAACAATACCCCTTGCCCTCCCCCTTCGGGGTAAAAATGGTTTTAACTTTGAAGTGTCCACACCACAATTGCTGAAGTATCATTGAAGGTGATTCCTATTGCTTTGAACTGTGATTAGCAGGATGTCTGCGCTTAAAAGAGGTGTAACCAACAACTGTGGATTAAGGCATGAGTTAAAACTGTAATTTTATTTGTGTGGGTGGGGTAGATACCTGCTACATCCTATCATTTGCCATCATCATGCTGAACACCAGTCTCCATAACCCCTGTGTGAAAGAGAAGACCTCGCTTGACCGCTTCATCAGTATGAACCGAAGTATCAACAATGGGGGGGACCTGCCCAGCGAACTGCTGACGGTGAGAGGGGCGGGGCTGGGAATGGGGGTGTGGTGTTATGCGCACACTCCACCCACTAACTTAAAGCAGGTTGATTCCTGCAATTTTAGAAAAAATGGGTCCAATTTATTGAATAGTTGGATATGTTAGCAATAATCTGGCTTGCTGTGAAGAAAAATGGTTTTCAACAGAAGAGAAATTTTTCATCTGCATGGATGCTGATCTTATGAGTGATTTCAGATGTTGAATTGCAGAGTCCCGTTTGGTTTTGAATAACATCTCAGGGTTTGGTAAATAATTCTTTTTTTGGCTCGAGTCTCACTGTGATAATAGCTAGTGCTATTCAGGCAGGATAGAATATGTTGGGAGCATTTTACTTTTGTTATCACTGTCATGAGTAATGGCAGTGTAATTTCACTGAATTGTTCCTAATATTTTATGGGGCACCCTTCCTATCATTTATATTATGTGATTGAGAATTATTCAGTCCTCTATGTTCTCTCACTTGCAACAACTACCTGTGCTGGCCTGAATTTTGAAAACCAAACACCCCTGAATTATAATTGCCAACGGGCTCTGTTTTTTATGTGGCTTGACCTCATCAAAATTGGAAGCACTGGGTGTTCAGTTCAAGTTCCTGGACATGACAACTGTGTTGAAAACTGTCCCTGGGAACTTAAATAATCAATTCTCTTTAATCCATCTTTGTTTTTCGACCACTGTCGTACAGTATATGGGCACAGAAGTATGAGAAGATGATTATTTTTCCTCAAATAGATTTACCAATCTAAAGACTTTTTTTCTGAGTGGCTGGATTTAAATTGGGCGTGACCCTTTTCATTCCAAGGTGACATCACATTATATTCAATTAGTCTACCTAATTTCACTGGTTAGGAGCTCAACCAATCACAGAGTTAATTTAAATCATCCCCTAATCTGAAACATTTGTTACATTGAGGCCCTGTCAGCCCACACATCCCCTGACAAAGCTCCAGTGAGTCTATTCAGTTATTTCGGTTATGTGTGATTTATTTTTTTTAATTCAAACTTCAGCTGAAGTAAACAAAGTAAATTTTGAAATATGGCATTAATTTTAAAGATTGATTCTGTGTTCCCAGGGACTTTAAAGGATGTTTATAATCATTGCTGTACCTCATTCCCTAGAAACTGTATGAGAGCATTCGAAATGAGCCCTTTAAAATCCCGGAGGATGATGGGAACGACCTGACGCACACATTCTTCAACCCGGATCGAGAAGGCTGGCTTCTCAAACTTGGTGAGCCTCGGAGTGTTGTAACTGATGTTAGCAGCCCTTAATACCATAAAGTCACCCACAATTAGATAAAAAACATATCTCGAGAAAATCTAAACTGTATTGTCGCGTAGTTTCTAGATTTGTCACCTGGGCTCATGAACTAGATTTATTGGAGTTGCGAATCAGTTATTGATCTTGAGCTGGGGAAAATACCTAACAGCTATATTGTGTGCTGCTTTTTGTCAGACAGTTTAATATTAACTTTAATATGCTTACAGTTTATAATTCATGTAATTTGGTGGGCGCTTTAGTGTGTTGCTCTGGCAAAAAGTGACTAAGTGACTCATGGAAGTTAAGTTTTAAATAGAAAATCAAGTTCTAATCAGAGATAAGCTAAGTTAGTCTTTTTGCCTGTCGCCATAAAGATAGATTCACACTCTATGTGTCACTGTATAAATGATGAGTGCCGCACTGTCTCCTAAGTAGTGAGGATGAGTCAAATCCTGCTGAGGACACATTAGTCAGTAAAGATTGTATTATCTAAAGAGAGAGAAGGGTGTTGTAAGGACAGGTTCATACTTTTTTTCCCCTTTGGGTCAACAGGAGGCAGAGTGAAAACTTGGAAGAGGAGATGGTTCATTCTCACAGACAACTGCCTCTACTACTTTAAGTACACAACAGTAAGTTATTCTTGCATTAGGCTGTGCTGACTGCTTGTGTTATTTTTCCATCAGGTTTGGTGACAGAAAGCATTATCCTCAAAGAACAAATCCCAGATTGGATGTTTTGGGGTAGTGCAGGGTATCCAATTTTATCCGAAAAGTGCCAGTGCAGATGCAGTTTTTTTTTTTTTTAACTTCAGCATTAGGACTCCTGATTCTACGCATTAAGGTTTCCATTGAAGACCGTGATTGGTTTTTTAGCTAGTGGAACCAGGTGTCATTGTGCTGGGCTTAAATCACAAACCACAACAGTCATTTTGGCTAAGATTTGACACTGTGGAGTAGAGAATTTCTACTGGTTTGTCCAAAAGATACAATATTCGAAGTCAATTATGCTCACGCTTTGCCCTTAACCCCTTAAACTCTAATTTCCACTCTTAAGTTTTCCCTTAAGTTTTCCTTATGAAGATTCAAAATCAGAAAAATCTTTTTTTTTTCATATTCTGTATCTGCTGTTTGCAGTGCTTCACTGAAGCTACATCATACTTATATTGAGTGAAATATTCAAACCCAAAACGCCTTCTTTTTATGGCCACAGCATTGCATCAAATGGAAAATAAATTATATTGTACATCATTTTATACACATTTACCTGTCATTCAGCAGGACATATTTGGGATTGTTGGAAACCTTGGGATCTCCACTAGAATTTCAAATAGGTCTGAGGTTCCACAGGTTTGAATACAGCAGCTGCATATGGGTCCTTTGGTTTTATGGAGTTAATTTTTGAACAAGGTTTTGTCTGCAGCATCAGGGGAGCTAGCTTCCCATCTAAACAGTGCCAGGTGGAACATTGAAAGCCCTCTGCCAGCCCTCTCTGTAATGGCTGTGGACTGTTTTTCAGGAAGTAAAATGTATTGGCTGTTCTCCTCTAACAGTGTACCTCTCTCATCAGGATAAAGAGCCCAGAGGGATCATTCCGCTTGAAAACCTGTGTGTGGAAGAGCTCACGGAAGCTAATAAACCAGTACGTCTGATGCGCTTTCTTCTATTGTATCTGATGAACTGCAATATGCCCTCTCTTTATTTCAATTATTCATTTCATGAAGCCCTGTTATTGCCTGTACAAAATCATTATTGCTGTAAGACGAAGGCCCGATTCACCAAGACCCTTGGCACGCATGAAATCAGTTGGTACACAGAAAATTTAACAACCTCACAAAGGATTGGTGGAAACAAATGTTATGCTCAATCAAGTGAGATGTTTTTACAAAGGCTAAAAGTTTTTGAGCATAAAGGAATGAATGAATTAGGACTGAAGTTATCAATGGACCCCTGTCATGTTGCCAGGAGCTCAGCCA
Organism: Gymnothorax javanicus; assembly: GCA_029692085.1. NCBI lineage: Eukaryota > Metazoa > Chordata > Actinopteri > Anguilliformes > Muraenidae > Gymnothorax > Gymnothorax javanicus. Next base: position 49,326,271 of record CM056206.1, on the reverse strand, counting down.
ATTAGACGTAACAGCCCATTTGAAAATTTTGTCCTTTGTGACATCAGGGGGGAGGGAACAACCTAATTAATAAAAGAACTGATTAACTGGTTGGCTGAAGGTGCTCAATCCTTCTTGCCTCTTGGCGGTAACTTCTCCATATGATGTCACAAAGGAAAAGATTTTGAAATAGCTTGTAATGACTGATTGGCTGCAGACCTGGTGACATGATATAGGACCCTTAAGTCCAGATTAGAAAAAAGTAGTTTATATTTTCTATGCATATTTTATACCATAATAATTTATTCCATGGCTCAGTATGACATGTGTGTTAATGTAAATATGTGCGCTTGTGTCTGTGCAGAACTGTCTGGAGCTCTATAACCCCAACTGTAAGGGTCAGAGGATCAAAGCCTGTAAAACCGACAGTAATGGACGAGTGGTGGAAGGACAGCACCAGTCTTACAAGATCTCCGCCTCCTCAGCCGAAGAGCGAGATGATTGGATGAAGTCAATCAGGTTAGACCCGCCTCCAAAGTACTCTGGATCTTCGAAAATACAATTCTCAGAGCTAGATTTCTGAGTGAGCTATCATTCCTGAATGACATTGCATTACATTTATTCAGTATAAACTTTTAGACACATTCAGAAGATCATTACACCTACAGAAAATAGGTCAGGTATGGTACTATTCATGTAATGTACCAGTTAACTCATGTGCTGCAAAGGTAGACTAGACTGTAAGCTTAAGCCAAGCCAATTAGAGAATTAATTATTGATCATGGTATTTGTTTAAACCAGTCATTGGCTTTGTTATTAGTTTTCATGTTCTGAAAGGTTTTGCCCATAGTGAGGGTTATGGTGAAGGAGGCTCCAAGTCTTTACAGCGAATAATAGTTTTGTGTAGACAGTAGAAATGATTAATAAAAACTGTAGAAATGTCCTGAATGACAGTAAACATCCTGCTTGTGTCCCTTTACAGGGCAAGTATCACCAAAGATCCCTTCTATGACCTGGTTACTGTCCGAAAGAGGAAGGTAATAAACCACATCTCCCAGGACTGAGAGTTGTGAGGGTTAGGTGGTGCCTGCTGGACTTTGCATTCTGGGAAATGGTGTCCTTGGTACAGAAATGTGATGGACACTGTCTACGATGCTAAGATAAGGCATCCTCATTAATGGCATGTTTTGCCACAAAGACACCTGTGGCCAGGATTGGTCAGGAACACTGCATAGATGCTGACCTCTTAGCCAATCATCTCTCTGCGATTCAGCATGGGTGCTGCCCACTGTGACAATCACCTCACAACCAACCAGCTTGGGATTTGACTTTCAGCCATTCACCTCTCTTCACCATCCAAAATTTTTTTTCTGACTGTAACATTACTTAAAGTACTTTGTGAACAGATGGTTTTGAATGCAACATTTGAAATGGGAAATAGGATGATGCGGTCTATGAGACAATGGGTAAACTGACCGCCTGCACCAAAGTGAAGCATCAAACGCTGGTGAGAAGTTTGAGAAAAGGAAGTCTCTCATAAAATATAGAGCCTCTATTTTTGGAGCCTAATTTTATGACCTCTTTCTCACGTTCCATTCTTTTCAAAAAAAAAAAAAAAAATGACTTTGGTATTCATATATACACTTGTACACATACAGACACATGCACATGCATATGCTAGGTACTGCGGACGTCATATTTTCATAGCTGTGTTGAAATATCTTATATACACTGTCATAAATTGACTGATTTTTGCAGTTAAATTAACACAGTGTTTCCTTGTTATTTTAGCTTTAAGTAGAGTCCTGCGCGCTTTAACTGTGGTTTACAGAGAACCTACACGGAACCACAAAATTGGCACGTCACTGCAGTGGTCCAGGCTTTGCACACAGCCGAGGTTGATTGGGTAAAGCCACACCAGGCTGGCCCGCGGGGTATTCATGTAGGTTTGACCCCTCTAAAGTTACACAAGCGAGACGCAGGAGCGCAGGGATTTGAGTCGCCATTTGCACTCTGTTGTAAACTGACTGTAAAATTGCAGTTAAAATAACTGGCAAAAGAGGTGCCACTTAAAATAACTGTCAAAAAAGTGCCGGTTTATTACTGTGCTCTGTCATTACCTATTGCTTTAAGAATGCAAACGCGAACAGTATGAGCAGAAGGTCATCAAGGCTTCAGCTGTCTTTTCACAGTTATTTTACAGAGATGTAAGTCTTTAATACTGTGATTCATTTTTTTCTGATTCTGACAAGTAGGGGAGACTGGGGTCCGATGAGCTATGGGGACCAATGAGCCATATCACTATTTTGTGATCAATCGATGACAGAGCTGCTTAAAATAGGCAAAATATTTGACCATTAACTAATGAATCATGGCGATAAATGAGCCATGTCACTATTTTGCCTATTTTAAACACCTTTGGCATCGATTGATCGCAAAATAGTGATATGGCTCATTGGTCCCCATGGCCCATCGGACCCCAGTCTCCCCTAATGCACAGTCATAATATACAATTTTTATCATTTAGTCTTTCAAGAGCCTGGTCCTCCTTGAGGCGCTCTAACAACTTTTCACTTATGACTAAACCAGTTTTTTTCTAACAAACTTTGAAGACGATTTCTAAATGTGGTTTCAGTGACTACCATGTTAAGCTAGGCCTGCATAATTCATCTGTAAAAATTTATCAGAAGGGCCAGGTCATGCGGTAATGGAGTTACAAAATTGGTGTATTTTGTATCATAGCTCCAAAACTAAGTTAGATAGAGTTACAATTTAAATGGCTTTCTGTTGGTCTTGCCTAGTGCTTCAAACAACAAAACAACTAATATTGTTCATTTGATTTATTTTGGGTGAAAATGGTGAAAAACTCATCGGTAACGGAGTTACAATTTTGTAACTCTGTTACCGCGTGACCTGGCCCAGAAGCAGTAATTTTAAACTTTGCAGTACTATATTGTAGCATCATGAAATGATTTTGTCATTTTTATGTAATTTTATATATCTGGATATGGTGGTTGATATGTTTTTGTATTGTCTTGAGCTATTGCACTGATTCTGTCTGTAGTTTTTTACATTAGCATTTTTGAAGCACTGAAAGGTTTTTTAAATGTATAATGGACAGAATTTTAGAGGGTACAGGATGTTTGAAGAAAATATCTTTTTGTAGCATATCAATATCAAATGTAAATTAACAATGTAAATAAGAATAGCAGATTATTTTATTGTTTTGTATATATGAAAAGTCTTATTTAATAAATTTATTGATTATCACCAATGCGGATGTAGATATTTTTTGCCAAAAGTGCTCGTTCAGTCCTTAGAATCCAACCTTAAATTGCGGCCTTTCTGAGTGACTGTATTCAACAAAAATGTAATGCCAGCATTTCACCAATGAAGCCGCACAACATGATATCTACTATATTGCTGTTTCTTGGGAGCGATAGATCTGAGTTAATTTCTGCAATAAAAGTGAGTCTGTCAAGGGTTGACAATTAAGACCAAAGTGCAAAACGTGGAAGAAACTTTTGTATTTTACCATTGACAAACAATACAAATGACTTGAAAAAAAAATAGCTTGTTAGCTATTAGCGTAAATGATGATTTATGGGAAAAAAAAAAACACGAATACAAACTCATTCTTATGATTTATTTCCTCAGACGTTAAATTTCTGCCAGCAGGTGGCGCCTATTGATTCATTTCTGAAAGTAAATCTCATTGAGATAACACAGTTGAGGAGAGAATTTGAGATGTCTCAAATGATTTGACCTTTTTAAATGGCAGTTCTGCTTTTTTTGCTTACATCTGTGTTCTATTTGACTCATGTCCTTCCCTCAAAAAAAGGTTAGAATTGAGATAAACAGATGAAAAAAAAAACAGGACTTCAGAATAACACCCATCTGTTTTTCTGTAATAGCCATTGGGCCAGATATCACAAATAATTATGCACTATTCCAGCACAGTGACGCACAGCTGGAGGTCCTGAATTTCAATTTTATTTGAATATGACAGTGAAGAATGACTGCAGGGTAGGCATTGCTGTCAGTTCATATCAGGCGATATGGAAATACAGTCCTTATCGCCAGGGGCGTAGCACCAAGGCCCCCCCAGTTTTTTTAAAAGAAAAAAATATTGAAAGTTTAACAAATGCCAAGGGGCCCCCCCATGCTTGGGGCCCCAGAACAGCTTACCCGGATAACCCCCCACTGCGATGGCCCTGCTTATCGCATAAAGTAAACTCTTTACGTAGTATAGAGAATTGGCCCCTGACCCTGAGAGTGAGGGGACTGATGAGCAGCAGGGCACCCTGTTGGCCTCTACCCCTCAGAAAAGAGAGTTATTGATAGTGGGGGACTCAATACTTAGAGGAATAGACAGTTTAGTCTGTTCGCGCGACAAGGAGTCTCGTACGGTGTGTTGCCTGCCTGGTGCCCAGGTAGGAGACCTCCTGGAGCGCGCGGACAAGCTCCTGGCCAGAGCGGGGAGGGATCCAGTTGTCATGGTCCATGTTGGGACTAATGACATAGGTAAGGGTAGGTTTGAGGTTCTGCAAAGCAAATTTGTTGAATTAGCTGAAAAGCTTAGGAGCAGATCCTCCACGGTAGTGTTCTCCGGGATTCTACCGGTACCACGTGCAAGCAGAGGGAAGCAGAATTTTATCTGGAGGTTTAACACGTGGCTCTGAACCTGGTGTAGGAAAGAGGGGTATAGGTTTATGGGGCACTGGAACTACTTCTGGGACAGGGGTGACCTGTTCAAGCCGGATGGGCTACACCTGAACCGGAGGGGTACCTTTGCACTGGGTCAGCGTATGTTGAGGGTAGCAGAGAGTTATTTAAACTAGGGACTTGGGGTGCAGGGAGGTTAGAGAGTGTTACACAGAGGGAAATGCAGACTGCCCTGATGGAGGCTGACAGCGTTACATGCACTATTGATGATATATTTTTAAAGCAAAAAAGCATGGTGAGGGGCTCTGAGCAGCAGGCGCATGGGAAATCGAAGGGGAAGAGCGTTCATGATAACCTGAAATGTTTTTATCTAAATGCAAGAAGCATTAAAAATAAATTTCGAGAACTTGAGGCCGTTATGATAAGTGAAGGCTATGACATAGTTGGGATTACAGAGACATGGCTTAGTGAAGAGGATGGAGATGAATATAATGTAGAAGGTTATAAGCTCTTTAGGAAAGATAGATGTAATAGGCGAGGAGGGGGTGTAGCACTCTATGTGAACGAAAAACATAAATGTGCAGGAAATTCCTGAAATTGAATATTCCGTGCCTTGTGAAGATATCTGGGTCAGGCTCACTGGCAAACACGAGACTGGTTTAAACATAGGTGTATGCTATCGACCACCAGCTTTGGACAGTACAGTCAATGAAATGCTTTTTAAGAGGATTACGCAAGCTTGTAGAGGAGGAGGGACTATTATTATGGGAGACTTAAATTATCCTGGTATTGATTGGGAAATGGTGAAAGGACAGGGTAGGGGGAGGAAGAATTTCTAGATGTCATAAATGATAATTTTTTGGTGCAGTATGTTAATAAACCTACAAGAGAGAAGGCAATTTTAGATTTGCTGCTCTGTAATGACCCAGATAGAATTAGCAATGTTGAGGCACTGGAGCCACTTGGGACAAGTGATCACTCTACTATTAATTTTGAGGTTTCATGGGAAGTTAAAAGGTGTCTCCAAAAACAAAAAATTTTTAATTTTAGGCGAGCAAACTTTGACAGGATGCGCTCATATCTAAGTGAAACAAAATGGGAGACACTCCTGGACTGTGAGTCTGTAAATGAGATGTGGGAAAGATTTAAGGGGGTTTTACTTGATTCACAATGCAAATTCATTCCAAAGGTGTCCAAAAGTAAGCTGAAAAAAAGCAGAATCCTCAGTGGATGACAGCAGCTATTCGTAGGAGTTTTGGGAAAAGAGGAATCTTTATAAGATGTACATAGAGGATAACAATGAGATTACTAAGGCCGAATTCTGTAAAATGCGGGCTGTGGTCAAAAAAGAGTTGAGGAATGCTAGAAGACTGTATGAAAGACAAATTGCAGAGGGGGCAAAAACTAACCCTAAGCGCTTCTTTCAGTACTGTAGCAGAAAAAGGAAAGTCAAAGAGCAGGTTAAGTGCATAAAGAATAAAAATGGATCGCTGCTATATGATAATAAGGATATTGCGGACACCTTAAACGGTTACTTTGTTGAGAATTTTACCTTAGAGCGGGTCTTTATTCGGCCAGAGGGCTTGTCCAATGCTCAAGATTATTTAGCGGAAATTGAGGTTAGGGATAACGTAGTATTAGACAAGTTGCATCAACTAAAGGCAGATAAGGTGGCGGGTCCTGATGGCTTATATCCTAGAGTGCTCAGGGAAGTTAGTGAGATCATCTTTAAGCCGCTATCTGCCATTTTTAGACGGTCTTTAGAAACTGGAGAAATACCAAATGATTGGAAACAGGGCAATATAATACCAATATATAAAAAAGGGGACCGTGATTGAGCCAGGTAATTACAGGCCAGTCAGTTTAACTTGCATTTGCGTGCAAAATATTGGAATCTATCATAAAAGATGAGCTGGACTTATTTCTTGAACGTAACAATATCTTGAGGATAGCCAACATGGTTTTCGTAAAGGAAGGTCATGCCTGACAAACCTTCTGGAATTTTTTGAAGAGGCCACCAAGACTTATGACCAGAGCAGGGCTTATGACATCATATATTTGGATTTTCAGAAAGCATTTGACACAGTACCGCATAAGAGACTAATTTTTTTTTTTTTTTCCATTGGAGTTACAGGTGGTATTCTGAAGTGGATTCATAACTGGTTGCAGGACAGAACACAAAGAGTGGTGGTCAGTGCTATATCATCTGAGCTAGGTAGGGTGGGGAGTGGCGTCCCCCAGGGATCGGTGTTGGGACCCCTGCTGTTCCTCATCTACATTAATGACCTTGATAGGAATATTGAGAGCAGATTAGTGAAATTTGCAGATGATACTAAATTGGGGGGCTTGGCAAATAGTTTAGAGTCCACTAAAGTGATTCAGGATGATTTGGATAGAATCCAGAATTGGGCAGAAATGTGGCAAATGAAATTTAATGTAGCGAAATGTAAAGTAGTACATTAAGGTAATAAAAACATTAGACGGGATTACTTCATGGGAGGTTTAAAACTGGAATGTGCTCCACAAGAGAAAGATCTGGGAGTGATTGTTGACCAAACCCTCACAGGCTCTAGCCATTGTGCCGTAGCTGTTAAAAAAGCCAATCGGATGCTGGGATACATTGCCAAAAGTATTGAGTTCAAATCCAAGGAGGTGATGCTTCTTTTGTACAACACATTCGTCAGACCACATCTAGAGTATTGTGTACAGTTCTGGGGACCATACTTTAAGAAAGACATAGAGGCTTTAGAGAAAGTTCAGAGAAGAGCCAAGCTAATTCCGGGTATTAAAGATGAAAGCTATGAGAAAAGGCTGAAGATCCTTAATCTCTTTAGTCTTAGGAAAAGGAGACTAAGGGGTGATTTGATTGAGGTCTTTAAATTTGTTAAAGGGATTAACAAAGTGAATTATGTAGGATTCCTTCGACCAAGTGTTGTTAGCAGAACTCGGGGTCACAAATGGAAGCTGACTAAAGGTAAATTTAGCACTGATATTCGGAAATATTTCTTCACCCAAAGAGTAATTTCGGTGTGGAACAGCTTGCCTGACCATATTGTTGAGGCAGAGACCTTGGGAGTTTTCAAGAGCAGACTTGACTTAAAGCTAGATACCATTGAGTCATTGAGTATCTGAAGTGATATATTCACGATGGTACAAAGAACTGGCGAGCCTAGTTGGGCTGAACGGCCTGTTCTCGCCATTCATGTTATGTTATGTTATGTTATGTTATGTTATATGCCTACACTATAAAATACATTATCTCTGACTAACCTTATCAGAGAGAAACCAAAAGCAACTTCACCCTTTACTGTAGGTACTGTTGACATGGATGTTTTGGCTAAGTACCAAAACAACTATGGAGGGGCTTGAGTGGCAGCTGGGGTGAGATAGAAGATTAGAAGCAGGTGGAAAAAAAATGGAGGATTTAATAGCACTTTCTGTAAATATATACTTGAATTAATCCTGTCTATTCAGCAGAACATCAGGCGTGGATATTTTATTTCACACCTAATGCTACTTTTGATGTAGGATTAATGATACGAACGACTACACTACAGGCCAAAAGTTTGGAAGAAACATCAAATTTGTACAAAAAAAGATCATAGTTTCATTGGCATACTTTGCAACAAAATAAACATGATTATTATATAAAGAGTCACTTATCAGAATACAGTTTTACTCAAATTATCAGGCCCATATTACTAGGCCCATGGTCCTAGTGCCCGCCAGATTGCCGTTGGCATCCAGTGGGCTGTAAACCATGACATAGAGTGAATAATGCAAACTGTGATTTGTTTTTTACTTTTTCACTGAAGTTGTGACTCTTGCAAATCTTCTCAACCCAAAAACTAAGCCCCTCCTTTCTTTTGTTAACATTTATTCAGCAATGGTCTGGTAACACCAATGTATACAGTACCTAAAGGTAAATAGAGGAAAATGGTGGATATCATTGAAAGAAAAGTCTAATTATGCAGTAAATACATCCCAAAAATCCATAGATTACATCCTGGTTTTTAAGAAAGGCATTATGAACAGAAACTTGTAGTTGCTTCCAAATTTTTGACCTGTATTGGCCTTGCTTCCAAACTTCTGGCCTGTAGTGTATATGGAAAAAAAAAAAGAAAATTTCACGAGTCACAATTCAATTTTGAGTATAAAAGGTGACCTACTTCTTTCTGGAAGATATTTAATTCATTCAATTCTCTACCTTCATTTGTGTTTGGTTTTGTGTGAAGCAGAGGCTTAAAGAACTCAGCACAATCATCCACATGCCAAGAGATTTAACCTTCTCAAACAAAGGTGGGAGCGAATTCACACAGTGAACCACCTACTGAAAACAAAACCGCAAAGCCACAAAGAATAGTTTCCTTATTTGCCAGCAGAAACACTGCCCTTTTAACCCTGTAGAGTATGTGCTAGCCAGTATAAAGATAATTGGGTGGTAGAATAATTATTCAGTTAAGTTAATGATTAACTATACAGTATACTATCTTTCGATTTGAAGTGTTAGTAGTACTTATCACAAAATTTAGTTTATTTCGAGGGGTCAAGTCATTTGAGCAGTCAAAAAAATGCCCCAGTTGTTCAGTGCTGAATCACACCTTTCAGTTTAGGCATGATCTTTTAAAATAACAATGAAAGCTAGCACCAAGCAACTGGCTTTATTGAACCCCATGGGGTAATTTGTCCTCTGCATTTGACCCATCCTATAGTTAGGAGCAGTGGGCAGCCACAGAGCAGCGCCCGGGGACCAACTCCAGTTCCTTGGTCAGGAGTACTGGTAAGAGTGTTCATATGATACGTTTTGGTGGGTGGGGGAAACCAGAGCACCCGGAGAAAACCCACGCGAACACGTGGAGAACATGCAAACTCCACACAGAAAGGCCCCAGAATCGAACCCACGACCTTCTTGCCGCGAGGCAACAGTGCTAACCACTATGCCATCATGCCACCCACGGTTTTTAAAGCCCAGAGTCCTAGGTTCCAATATCTATTTATTGTTCCCAACATTTTAACAAAAGCTTCCTGTGAGATATGAGCGCGAGCCAGTATGCCAACCCTGTACTTCTGAACACATCAGAGCAGGACATTCTAAATGAGAGCCGAGCAGTATTCTAAAAAATTCTGACACATTCTGGCTTAGCTCAGCTTTTCGCACGGCAACTCCTTCCGCATACCAGGGAGCTCTCACATTTCTTTGCAGAGGGAAATGTTTTTTTTACAAATTCATTAAGCGTGTTGATGGGTATCGCCATGAGTGAAGGCAAAACGCCTTTGTTGTTTCATACAGTGGAACAGAGCAAAATTTTCAGAAAAGTCTACTGAGTGACGCAAGATTAGAAGAAAACCTATCTTGAGGTTACAGCGAAAATCAAAGGGCATATATCAGGACTATGTGGGATTATTTTCCATAAAAGGAAACTTTAAAAAAAGGCATCTTGTTTTTCATTTTTTAGACTTATTTATATACTCAGCAAAAAAAATTTAAAGGCCACTGAGCTTTTTCTTGATTATTTTCTCTTGTTGTGGGCTTCCCAGGGCACTGTCAGGCTGTGGTGAGAGCAAGTGGTGGCCACACAAGATATTGAAATGACTTTGGACATTGTTTGATGTATTGATTGAATGGTTTGGGCTTGGTGTGATTCTGGTCTTCCCTGGGGATGCCCTGTTTTGGGGGTAATAACATCATCTGATCAAATGTTTTGATGCATTTTTGTCTTGGATTAACACCAATGACGATGAAAACGCTTGGGATTTCGGTTCAGTTTTTACATTTTTGCATATTTGGGCAAAAATCAAGTGTTCCTTAACTTTTTTTTTTGTTGAGTATATTTAAGATTTTTGTATATTTTGTTATGTTACATGCTGAGCCCCAAATGAACTTGCCCAAGTTGAACCTAAGTTGGGCTGGGAGATAAATTTATTGTCATAATTTTAAGCGATTTAAATTTGTAGTTGAGCGAAATAGCTCATTGCAAATTGAGCATAGTAACTGGGAACCTTGACATTGCTCTGTTAAGCATGTTGCTGAAAAATACTGAACTCTGTGAACTTCCTTTCTAGAAGCATTTCTTGTGGCCTTTGATTTTTGGCAGCTGTCAGTTCGACTGTATCAGGTGTGATCCTTGGAAAACGAAAGGACCATGCTCGTCTGTTCGTTCTATGATGGGAGTTATTTTTGCGCTTATTGTGATAAATTTATTGCCCAGCCCTAAACCTAAGGTTGAACATAATCAGTGCAATTGCTTTTTGTACAATGTCCATTGTCTTAAGCACTTCACAGATACCAGAGCCCAGAACTCCAGAAAGGCTGATCTGTAAGTTGGTTCTAGTTCCAACCAAATATACCTTATTATTAGTTTTGTGTAAATATATGTTCACTCCTGAACTTGAGGGAAGAAAATATGGAGAAGGGGAGACCAGGGATGATAGTAACACTTTTTGTTTGAGCACCTGTAACTCAGAGGTTCTTTATGCCAGATCTCTCAAACTTTGCAGCATTGTACCCATCCCATGTTTGTCGACTACAAATAGCACTCACTTAGACATCTATAACACAATCACAGAACATGTGAATTAGCATCAAATATGAAGAGTGCACTTGTTACAACCCACCCCGCTGCTGGGATGAGTTATAACACTAGGTGGGGATAAATGTAACACAGAGGTAATCGGCTGAAATAAAATATTCTAAATTCCATTTCTGCAAGGACTTTATTGAAGAATAAAGATTTAACATTATCAACAAGCTGAACCATTTTAATTAAACAAAAAGCAAAGTTCCACAAAAACTTTTTTTAGAGCAAAACAACTGCTGCATGTGTTTGCATGAGTGCCTATTTGTATGCATGTGTGAAAGTGGAGATCTGTGTGTGTGTGTGTGTGTGTGTGTGTGTAGGTTTGTTAGGCGTGTGTGCATGTGTGTGTGTGCTACCTTTTTAAGCATGTGGGTTTAAAGTTAGCATGAATGCAAAGTGCCTGATTAAACCAGAGAAAACTGCTGTTTTAGGTATAATAAATCAAATAATTGTATCTACAACACAATGAACACAAGACAAAACATAATATTCATGAAAAATTTTACTTTCTTACCTGAAAATCAGTTTTTTGGTTATAAAATCCACAAAGTTGCACACAGAGATATGCCACTTCTCCTGTGAGCTCAAAAAGGAATTAGGAAGTGTCCTATATTGATGACATCACTGCATCTATTTCTGATTGGTCAAAAAGACAGTGATACATCTTACCCTGTGTTACAACACTCCCCGGTCTCCCCTCCATATGTCATATTGGTGTTTATACAACAGTCAGATCACAACATACTGGGAAAATTAGGCGATTAAAACCTAAAAAAGGTCAGCCCTTGGAGTACACTCCACAAGCCAAAGTTAAAGCTGCTTTCACACCGGACGCGAAACAAATTTTTCGCACGACGGATTACATTCAAAGTCAATGCAAAGACACGAATACATGCGACACGCGTGTATTCTAGTGTGAAAGCGGCTTAATAGTGATAAAAACTGGAATTCTGGACCCCAGCTTCAGTTCTCTGAACTTCCAACGGGCTTTTCAACAGTCCCCGGTTTGCCAAAATAAAATAAAATGGGCTGCATGTGTCTCTCTAAAATAACGGTTGACAATGGATATGGTTTTCTGTGGGGTTTTTGACCCCAAATCAGAGGTTAATTAAAGCTGTGATGTCATCTGTGGGTATTCTGGATAAAGCAGCGGGCAATTTGGGTGGGTTGATGGGGCACAAACCAGGGGCAAACTTTAAGTACTCCTTAAGCAATTTGTACCACCAATACTGTAATACTACCTACTGTATGATATGTACAAACCAATTACAAATGTACAGTCATGCTGGTTCATTGTTTGCATTCAGTTTACGGTAAAATTATGGCTTTATCAAATGCCCTAATCCAGAATGATGTGACTAAGTTAACACAAGAAGCTCTTGGGCATATGGTCACATTATGAAGACACTTTTTTGAGTGTATGCAGTATTTAAGTTTGAATCCTTAAAAACTTTTATGAGTTAGCTATTGCTCACGCTCAAAAAAAAAAAAACCCGCATATTGTAAAAAAAACAAAACAAAAACAAACAAAAAAAATCCTTATCAAACCATGTGTAACCTAAACTACATTCAATTTTGTATTAAATTGAAGCGGATTAACTTGGAGTTTTCATATGTGCATAATCTTATTAATTTTGCGTGTTTTTTAATCTCAAGTTTTTGTGTAAATCAGAAATCCGCAGAGGTACACATCATTGGGGTACACATGTGCCTGCGCTGTTTTTAATGAGACCCTAAAGCCATAGAGGGTCGCGGCCTTCTTCTGTTGTAGGCAACAGAGGGAAGTGCGTGAGCCAACCGCATAGAATTAACGACCACATTTAATTACATTAATTAATGCCGAAAAACGTATGCAATATCTACAGCAACTACAGAGGTACATGCGCACCCATATGACAGCGCTGTGAAAAAGTATTTGCCCCCTTCCTAATTCCTAATTTCTTTTGCATATTTGTCACACTGTTTCAGATCATCAAACAAATTTAAATATTAGACAAAGATAACCCGAGTAAATACAAAATGCAGTTTTAAAATGACGATTTCATTTATTGAGGGGAAAAACCTATCCAAACCTACCTGGCCCCATGTGAAAAAGTAATTGCCCCCTAAACCTAATAACTGGTTGTGCCACCCTCGACGACAACAACTGCAATCAAGCCTTTGCGATAACTGGCAATGAGTCTTTCACATTGCTGTGGAGGAATTTGGCCCGCTCTTCTTTGCAGAATTGTTTAAATTCAGCCACATTGGAGAGTTTTGGAGCATGAACGGCCTGTTTAAGGTCATGCCACAGCATCTCAATCGGACTTAAGTCTGGATTTTGACTTGGCCACTCCAAAACCTTCATTTTGTTTTTTTTTAAGCCATTCAGAGGTGGACTTGCAGAACTGTAGGAACCCTGGGTGAGGTGGGGATTCTGATCCTGAGCTCTGACCCTACCTTCCGAGGTCAACTCTGACACCATGATCTCGGAAATTCGGGCGAAACTGGCATAACTCACATGGGTCACCCGAAGTCGACCTAAGAGACAAAAGCTGGATTGATTGGTGGTGACTTGAAACATGGCGTTCTTCTGTTGAAGGATTTTGGCTGGAATCCAGTCGCACTGCGAATTTTGATTGCTAGTTCACCTCCAACTTCACCGGGCTGGTTTTACTGCTTGTTGCTGATCACCTGATGTTAATCTGCAATATAAAAAAACTCGCCGTCTTTCCGACCTTTGATCTTCCATTTTTTGGTTTAGTTTTTATTCAATTTTACTGACTCACCGTTATGACGCGTTTATATTTCCTCTTAAAACAACAAGATGCAGCTTTGGAAAAACAGAGGTTCCTCGGAAAAAAAAGCCCAAAGCCTAGGCTGGCATTGGACTTTCGATTTCTAACAACCAGGTAAGTCAATTTTTTTTTGGAAGTTACCTCACTTTGGTCCTTGTTATTTTTATGTTGCATTCTTTATACGCCTCTAATAGACACAAGTCTGATACCATTATGGCCGAGATGGGTCTGACTGCAGCAGCCAAGGTAATAGCATGGATGACCTCCACAGTGGGCCTGAGACCATGTGAGGGGCTGGAATATGTTATGGCCTGTTTCTAGTCAATAGAGGGGCCACATCACTTGACCTACAACACAGGCAAAAAATGAGTGCATTTAGCACAGTCTGTAGAGCATTAACGGCAGACCTGACATACAATATTCCCAGGTATGTAACTAATGCTGCAACATTGGGAAAGCAAGTGTCTGAAGTATCTTTGAACCAGAATACAGATTACGCATCAATGCCCAATTGTCATCTTAACGAGCCTTCACTCAAATCCTCACAGCTTGTGTTGTTCTGAGTCAAGTGCTGACAGAGAGAGACCATTTCTTGAGGTAATGTTTTCCATTCCGCAGGAAAATAAACTTTTTTTCCAACAAAATAAAATTTTATTTTTTACATTTTTTTTTTGCATTTAACTTGTTTGAAAAAAACTCTTTTTTACAATTCCATTTATACGAGTAAACTGAGTATGAAGCGGCATTCATTTCTTGCTTTAAAGAAGGTCCCTGATCGAAACCTCGCTCATTAGAAGATTTTTGGACAGATTTGAGTGTGAGGATGCTTCTTTACTTGTACAATTCCATTTCAAAAATTCCTCCACATTTCCAGCAGTGATGAAAGTTTTGACAATGACCTTACTAACACCAGTGTGGAGTTCAGTTGCACGGACACCGAAGAATGGTATCCCTACTGAGAAATCAGTAATATTAATATGAAATCAAGACAAGAAAAATGCATTCTGAATGAATAGAATAGTTTGAATGCTAAGCAAACAACCTTACCAACTTAGCCCCTGTACATGCAAAATACTGTATTTACAAGCTCTCAGTTTCATTAAATAAAATACTTTCATTTAAAAAAATAAATCATATAATTATTAGCCATTCAATATTTCAGTAATTCCTCTCAAATGTGAAGACTAAAACTTTGGAAAAGAAAAAACTCAACCTTTCATCTCGTCATAACTGTAAACAATGAAGAGAATGTAGTTTCCTCAGTACTGTACTTCCCTGGGGGCTGAATGTATTATCTTAGCATTAATACCAAGGCAAGCAGAAGTCCTATCATTGGAAAGGAAGCTAAGCTGCTCAAACACTCATGTGGGTCTGTGGTGCTAAAAGGTTAGTGAAATGCAGACACACCCTTGAGCTCGTGAGAACATTGAGTGCGCACTGTTAATGGTGGGGTTGTGTCAGCACTTAACTGACTTTATCTTTCAGTTCTGTTTTTAATCTTCAATTCTACTTTCATTTTATATTTAGTCTTCTAAATTCTGTTTCTATTGGGCAATTCTGTCTATTCTGTTTCTTTTGGGTTGAAAAAGGCAATATTAGCAATGATGGGAGACACTAGATAGACACTAAAAATGAACCAATATTTTGTACTACAAAGAAAATTTCTGAGTCTCATTACCATACTATAACACTTGTAAAGACAGACATGTTTGCAGTGTAACTTACAGTGTGGTTATCGTCTCAAGAGCCTTTTGAAAAGAACTTGGAGACACAAGTGCTAAGTCAAGGCCGGATCCCAGTGGCATTGCCAACTTGGCTAGTTTAAGTTTTGCTCCACTATTGTACTGAATAGGGTGTCACAGTGTTGCTTTTGTACACGGCCAGTTGACCTTCTCTGATTTTTACAGCTGGATCCACATACATTGAGTTATTCCATGCGGGGCACCATCTGGCAACCCTTGTTTAGTCATGTTGATGGGGCATGTTCAGTTGCGTCACGATGTTTGCGTTGGGAGGGGTGGAGGACGACGAGGAACGCAGCTGCAAGGCACATCGTATTGCACAAAATCCCTGAGAGTCCATCAGCGTCTCTATCATACAGACCCCTCACTTTGTGCTCATGAGAAAGAGAGCCCATTTAGATATCTGTTAAACTTGGCGACACTCTGTCCATGCTGAGCATTTATATACGGTCTCTTTGGCTCGTGTTCTCATTTGCTCTCAGACACACACACACACACACACACACAAACACGTTAAAACACTCTTTCCCACCCTCCCCTCTGCCTCTTCCTCTTCTCCTCAGTTTTAGGACTGAATACAAGCCTTCTTGTTTTTTCGCTGCCGTCCTTTCAAGCCTAAGAGAAGCAAAGACAGGAATAAACAGATTAAAAAAACTGTTTACAGCTTTAGCTGTTGGCATCTGTGACGCACGGGCTATTACGCAAGTCGGGTACGTACTGTCTTCCTCCCGCGTGTTGACAGCCTGTAGAGACACGCTCCTTTGGCTAATCTTCTTCTTGAGTTTTACTTTCGGCGGAGAGGGCTTCTCCGGGGCCAGGACCTCGCAGCTGCCGTCCAGGCCTTCGGTCACCGTCGCCAGGCTCTTGTGTGTCGGCGACGGGGTCGGCGTGGTGGGCGTTGTCTCGCCCTCCTCGACCATGCTGTGGTTGGCCGACTTGCCCTTCAGGAAGAGCCTGAAGGAGCTTCGCTGTTTCTTTACGCTGGGGCCGTTGAGTCGCTTGGAGTCCTTCTCGTTGGGCTGGATGGCGACGGCGGAGATGGCTGTGGGCTGCGTGGAGAGCTCCTCCGGCTTCTCGCTGCCTCCGCTGCTCCGGAGGAACCTGTCCATGACGTTGAAGCTCTCCCCACCCAAAGAGTTCCTTCTGCTGGACAGGTCCTGCAGAGACCCCTTTAGATCTGCACTGTTTCCCACCACCAGCAGATATTTGGGATTGTGGTACTTGTGTGCGGGGACCCTGAAGTTGGCTTGGCGGGAGTTGCCCAGGGACACCTGGAATCGCGAGGTGGACACGGCCGGGGTCGGCCGGAGGCTGGACGCGGTTCGGACCGGCATGGGCTTGGGCGGCTTGGTGATGTGGAACTCCTTGTACAGGTTCACGCTCTCCGAGATGGCGTACAGCTCCCGAAAGTCATTGTCGAAGAAGTCCACCACTTGGCCCGTCAAGACCATGATCGTGTTCCTGTCTATGCGGGAGGTGGTCCACGTGAAGCTGCAGGCACATGGACACACATTCACTGGGTTTGAGATACTGGGCAGTCAGGATGACTATGCGGCAAAATACCCAAGTTTATCGGTTTAGTTCCTAGCTGGGTAGCTACTTTTGTACCCTTGAGCTTCATCTGAATTGCATCAATAAAACATTGAAGTTTATAACTACAGTGCAGCTCAGCATTTAAACAAACTTGTTTAATGATCAACCAGGAATAACTGTCGTTACTTTATGCAGTAAATATCCACATACTTTTTTATTGGCACTATGTTTTGTCTGTAAACGAAAGTAGGCCATACAATTCCGATACCATGCGAACACAAGGAAGTGGAGGTATTTATTCCATTTTCTTTTTGCAGAGGTTAAATATATTTCTAGAACAAGTTGAATTCCCCAGTCAGTAGGATTTTTCCAGAGGCATTTCACCAAATAGATAATAAATCGTCGCTAGGATACTGACCTGAATGTTCCAAACATGACTTTGTCTCCGTCCACCAGCATGTATTTACTGCTGAGGGAGCCAGGGAGCCTGCCCTGCGACAGAGCCAGTCCACAGCCCTCCATTTTCCGCACGCGGATGTTCTGAAATGCACAAGCAAGTGGGGTCATATCACATGCATGCAAAAATACACATTCATTAACGTGTTGGATTTCACACGCAGATGAGCACTAGCATGCACATACAAACAATATGAGCACGAAAAGTAATGGAATTGCCATGAGGGAGAGAGAGTTGAGGTGGTCCAGCAAGGCTGTAGGAGGGAGCAGGGCACGTGGACATTGGTGGACATATGTAAAATATTCAGAGCAGGTCTGTTTGAGATGTGTAGAAAACCACAGGAATTTAAGGCCAAGAGTTTCAAATTTTGAAGCGAGAAAGTGGGGTCTATGAGCTAAACTGGGGGTCCTCCAAGTTAACCTTCGCTTGACAGTTAGATGGAGTGGAGACTACTGCACTGCTGGACTAATTTGGGAGAAGAATATTTTCCAGAATATGGGCACCTAAAACAAGTGAATCACTTGTGACTTTGAAATACCATCTTATCATGGATAAAAGTTGCAGCTGAGTTTAAAGAGAAGACCATGGCTGTGTTCCAAAGAGCTTCCTTGCTTACTACTAAAAATCTAAGTTACGTACAATTTACAAGCAAACCTCCACTCAGTAAGAGGCTAGTAGCAGTTTTAAACACCGCACATGTAAATAGGGTTGAATTCTGGGAAAGACAACTTTTGGAATTCCATTTCCTTCAGATTTCATTCAGTTGAACTCTAAACTAAAGGCACTACCGAAATCTTAGGTCTCCCTTTGTCTAGTCTGGGGTTTCGTAGTGTCACTACAAGAAAGGGTATGACCCAGAAAAGCAGTGCAGATGGTGGTGGGGCTTTACAAACCAAAACCAAACCAGCAAATAGCACATACTGATGTGTGAGAGGTTGATTAAAAGGAAGAGCTTCAGTTTCGTAAAGATGAACCGATAGAAAGCCGTACACAATTGTTCTTAAGCACTTGGAATTCCCAGGAGTTCCTTCGAATGCTGAAGAATGCTCTGGAATGTGCTACACAAATAACGCCTTTGGTACACTGACGTTTTAGACTCTGGAATGAAATAATAGCCATGGCATTCAAAAGTAGGTTAATCAACTGATAATGGCGCAGCTGCTGGTTTGGGACTCTGGCTCTATCTGGAGAGATGATGTTGGGAAGACGTTAAACAGAAACCATTACCTTTTCCCCTGTTTCTTTCTATGGCTCCCAATATGCAACTATTATATTGGGGTTTTCTCCCTGGGCATGACTGAAAAAGCGAAGCATGATCTCAGTGGAACCTCTCTGGTTAAATTAAAGTTAAAAAAAATACCAAATTCCTTATTAATCATGGCACTTTTCTGTGAAGTGGAAAAAAACCCCATTAAAACAGATGGCCAAAGATTGACGACTCTTTGTTTGGTACCTTCATCCATTACAGGCTTTACAAAACCGTTGCTTTTTAATCTTGCCCAGTATTTCTCTAAGCAGTCATTCCACGAGGGAAGGCCTGAAGCGAGAGCTTACCCTGAGGTGCAAGGGGCCAACCTGCAGCCTACTGCACATGTCCAGGAAGTGAGGAACGCCACGGGAGTCCAGGATGATGTAGACCGGTACGCTCCGCTTGGCAGCCGCGTCCAGCAGGTCCTGTAGGATCTGGAGGTCGGTGAGAAGGTCCATGACCACTGCGATCACCTGGGAAAGCATAAACGGAACATCATAAACCACGCAGGCTCCGCTGCGCTCCCATTCGAAATAAGGGGGAAAGGAAACATTGATACAGTTTGAGTATTGCAGCAAAGCTGTCATTCATGATTTTAAATTGATTTTAAACAACACTTGGACTTCATATGTTCGCTCTCTCTTGACCACTTGGGTGCAGCATTGATTAGCAAATGGAGAACCTAACGTTATTTTGGAGGGTCCAAAAGTATCCCCCCTTTTCCACTTCAAAATATGTAGGTCTTTGGCATTTTCCTGAAAATTTGGCAAAATATTGCTATGCATAGGAGGGTTTCTAGTACTGACAGGATATTGTATCATACAACTTCTATTGTGATGATCACTGTGCCGCAAAATTTAATGCAAAACACTGCATTAATCTGGCATGGACCAGCTTGCAATGCCAGCTTCAGCAACAGAAAGGCTGTCTGGGAGTTTTCATTCAATCCGGAATCATTGCATTTTTTACAGTTGCAAAGAAACTGCATCACCATGGGGTGCGTCCCGTTCTGCAGTTTTCTGCTAAATCAGAGGAGGCTGTAATGCATCCGCTTGTAAACACCCCTATTTGCAGAGCAGACGAGCTCCTCCAATTTGACTGATAGTCACTGGGTTAATTGAGGTGTAAGACTAAAACTCTCAATTGTACTTTTGACAGCCTTAAACAAGGGCTTTTTGCCTGGCTGGGAGAACAGTACTTCAGTCAGTGAAGTGCTCTGGTTTCTGAACTGGTTTGCTTTCTGCTCCAGGCGTTTTCCAGTCTGTACAGAGATCAGATTTATAGGCCTGTGTCCAAACTCATGACAGCTGGACACTTATCCAGAATCAGTGCGTTGGTTCATTCAACATCAGTGTTCCCTTGATCAAGGGTATACCCAGCCCAATTTGTGTACAACAGCCTTGGGAATGACTGTAAATTGAAAAATTCAGATTTAAGCTAGTCTTCTGCTAGGCAAATGGCTTTGCGTTCGATTTATTCCTCAAATGGAAATGGAAAGAGAGAGACTTGTCTGCAAACACTATTCAAACATATCAGAAATGTGTCCTCCAAGTCATGCTCATTTATTTATTTAGTACATCTCATATGAAAAGCATAAATTCAATGTTCTTTAAAATAACAAGTGGTGCCAGGCACAACAAACCCCGCCCCTCGCACATACTTTGACCTACTTTTCCTAAATTCAACAGGCATCTATTCTGGGGCAGTGGCAACCCCTAAACCCAATTTGGGGTGAATCTGGCCATTAGTTTTGCTGCTAAAGTGTTAACAAACAAACAAAGAAACAAACACACAAACAAACCGAATCAAAAACAATACCCCTTGCCCTCCCCCTTCAGGCGGGGCGAGGTAATAATAATCTAAAAACAATGAATAGGCAAGGAAAACACGAAAAGACAAGATAAGTAGGCCTTACAGTAAAATAGGGAATAATAATGATTCTAACCATAATCTTTATAGTTTTTGTAGTTTTTAAAACATGGCTATGAATTGCCCCAGAACAGCACATAAAGCAGTAAAATAAGTAGTAAATTATAAAAAAATAAGCAAAAGTATTAAGAGTCCATATAGATCAATTATTAACCTAAAAGTTCTAAATGTAAGTTAAATTTGGTGAAGAGTGTGGAAAGGGCAGAATAGTTTGTACCACAGTTGAGTGAATTAAACAGCCGCAGAAGCCTGTCCAGAACTGATGGGAATAACTCAAGAAAAGATGGAACCGGAAGACCACTGACGCAGTCAAGTTATTACATCGCGTGCCACCCCAGGCCTTGGGATGAGCCGTAACCGACTCCACGAATCTTACAGGTTTTTAAGCAACAGGCAGCAGAGAGAAGGTACTACAATGGCTGCCAGAAATTTTTATAATTGCCTAGAAAAACTTGCTCGGTAAGAACAACGCATTCGACATGTTTTCTGCCTTCTGACTGTACCCTGCAGTCTCCGATTGACTGACTTTCAACAAATCTGTCCTTGCAGTAGTATAGTCAGGAAGGTAAAATCCGTATGAAACCGCAGACCATAAATTGAGAACACGGAGGTATGCACATGCCCGAACAAAACAGGAAGCCAAAAATATCAGTTATCATTAGACGGTCCCTCTACTGCTAAAATCTAGGAATTGATGACGCATTTTCTGTATGTTATATCCGTATCCTATTCCCCAGTGAAATTAGACATTCTTAAGGAGATCTACATTGAAAATCTGAAAATTTCCAATGGTAAAAAGATGCCAAGATGCAAAACAATTTTGCATGCACATCTATTTAATTGTAGAAACTGAGTTCTATTGAGTAGCATGGATGGCTTTTTGTATCAATATTTGACTGTGTATAGTATCACATTCTGTTTATGTTTATAGTGGGGTGCGTTCTCAAATTATTCACACCTTGCTTAAAATGATGCAGTAATTTCTATACATGTCAGATTGACACTCATATTAAAGGGCAAACATTCGTGCTAAATCCATGCTGTTTTGTTATCATAGATGGATGAAAACCATACCGGCCGAGTCACTGGTAGGCCATGCTTTGAGTAACTGTAGATTAAAAGTGGCCTGATCTGTTTTTTTTTCCCGCTTAAATATGACAATACAAATTTGTTTCTGGCAGGGAGAACAACAAAAATTGCATTGAATCTGAACTCCTCAATTCTGATTCTGATCCTCTCCAATAAAAAGTGCATTATGGGATTCAGTTTCGCGTCTGGGTTTTTAGTCCCCACCGGCCGAAAGCCCAAAAGGGGAGATTATGTCATGGCGCAGTCCGTTCATCTGTCCGTCCGTTCATCTGTCCATATCAGAAGGTAATTGGCTGGTCAAATCAACTCCTACAATTGTCATAGGACATCCCTGAAACTTTGCACATTTGCTGCAGATAGACTGGAGATACGCTATCGCAGTCGCAACTCCGGCTGGGGACGCTGTGCTCTCAGAGTTGTCTCGTTTTTAACTGCGACTGTTGTCTGAACAGTTGGATCTGAATCAATACAACTTTGAAGCAGAGGTCTGTCTTTATATCATGCCGGCTCATTATCAATGAACTAAGATGGAGGAAAACGATTAGAGTGGGGTGGTTTTATTTCAATTTCTTATTTCTTGGCTCCTTTCTTTTCTTTTTCGCACCTGACCCAGAAATCAATCGAGGTCCGGTATTTTTAATCGGATTTCAATCTGTTAAGTGTTAAGTGAAATGAGTAGTTTTCCCCAAAATAACTTCAGTAAAGGAATTTGAGACATCCTTTGCTAAGGTATTTTTCTGGGAGGCGTTACGTAGAAATGATAGTAGAGAAATGACCAGTGAGCCTACCTCTCTATAATCCGCCACATATTTGTCATGCCTAACTGTGCTTAGCGTGAAGAGGCACGAATGGTCAGTTTCACCATTTCTGCGGCCTTGTCCTATCGTCCTTTTCTCTAGTCTACCCACAGAGTCAAGCTAAAAGCAAAAGTTTGAAAACCTTGATAGATGAGTGACTGGGCCGAGGCGTCTGTATCAGGATGGGAGTTCCGATCATCATTCCAAACATGACCACCACGATGACCTCCATTGTTTGTTCATCGCAATCTTTGCAGTGACTGGGCTGTTTGGAGTTGTTCTATTTAGAGTTCAAAGGTCAGTGTCCATGCAGGAGAGATCTGTTCATTGATGTTGTTGGAAATTGGCCATATTAAAAGCACTATTAGTGGGGGAAAAAAAAATCCATTCTGAGCTTGAAATTGGCTCGCTGTAAGCGAAGCCATCAACATGTCCTGTATGCTGTTCCGGTTATGAAGTGAAACTGAAATATTCAGAGCATTCTCATGCACTTGGCTTGAACTCATAAAGTACTGGCTCCATATTATCTTTAGCTTTGCCCAACCGGTTTTTTCTGTCTAATGAATTAACCTGATAACAATGTTTTTGCAAATATGTCACATGCACAGATTGTATCGGTGGATTGGAACAACGTTCAGCAATGCACGCACTTTGAGGAGCCTGGAGATTGCGGGTTTGAATCTTGGGTAACTTCTGTGTCCCTTCGCATTTATGGAGCCTCTCAGATTTACTGTTTTATAATTGTTAATATCTAGAGCAGATGTGCAGTGTGACCAGATTTTAACAGAGTTGACAGTGCTATGAGCTTATGTTTTGAAAGCATCCTCAGATCAATGTGGAACTGATCTAGGATCCCCTATGCCTTTCAACACCTGTTGGGTAAGGTGAAGTTAAGGGTGAGTGAACCGTGATCCGACGGCTATGATTCCTACTGCAATCCCTTGGAAAAAGAGCTGCCTCGACTATATTGATCTATTCTGGAAGCACCAGGGGATCATTGAGTCCTCAAAGCAAAAATCGGTATTTGGCGTCATTTGTATAAACCCGCTTCTTTATACAAAGACGATTGTAATTATCTTTATAGCTGTCATAAACTATTTTCATCCGCTTTTCCATTCCCTTTGAACTCCTGATCTTTGTAGAAGACATTCACCTGCTGTCGCTCCTTTCAAACTCTGTGCATGTGTGTGTATACGTGTGGCTGACTCGAAATTTATGTGTACAAAATTGTTCATCAGTTATTGTTCTTAGAAGATAGTTCTATCTTAGAAGATAGCCTACACCCTTTGAATAGGGAATTCTAGTACCTTCCCTCTGGACAGGGGATAATAGTCCTTGGTTGTAGAACCACAAGATTTAAAAACAGCTTTGTTCCAGCTGCAATCAGTCTGTTAAACAAGCTGTAAAACTATCTGTATATAACGCACAAAGCACTTTGGTCATGTACTGTAGCTATTTTTGTACAACAACTGAACAAAGCACTTTGGTCATGTACTGTAGCCATCTTTGCAAAACAACTTGCATAAGTCAATATGGCCTTGCATTGTCATGTATCCGTTCTACTGCCTGTTTTATTTGTTTAATGTATCTATGTGTTGTGTGTTATGTGGTTGTCCAGGAAATGTAAAGGATGCCCTGCCTTTTTTAGACTGCAAACCTAGTTTACCCAAGGGTACCAATAAAGTAAACTGAACTGAACTGAACTGGACTGAACTTGTTCTGCTGATTGAAAATTTTTTAAGGAATACGTTTATCTACTTCTAAATGCTAAGTGCTAAATCTGCTCTTCAGCATATACATTGTTGCTCATAAAGTTGGAATAAATTTTTTTTTTTTACCTCTTTTCATGACATGATTGTCAGAATGTGATTAATTCTTGATAGATGAAGTGTCTGAATACAAAATTATTCCAACTTTATGGACAACAGAATATATACAGTATATATAGTGTTGAACATCGTCAGGACCTGGGATAAATTTACGCTCAAAGAGTTTCCGTATCCCAAAATCCCATTTACTCACATTTTTATTCTTGCACATTTAAAACGAGACTATATTTGTCACAGAGCCTAAACCCGGCACATAGAGGACTTGTAATGCAACTTATCATGAAATCCTCTCAATTCTCAAATTACAGTCCTGGGCACAACCATGGCACATTGGCACTGTAATCACTTCTTCCCTAAACAATGCAACTACAAAGCGATAGAGTCAATATTATCCTGACTCTGTCAAAGCCACAGCAGGTTAACCATTATTATAATCTCTGAAATGCTGTTAATTTGTGGCCCTACCCACCTTATCTTAGATATATGTCATGAAATTAATGACTCTGCCTTCGATGAATTGCACACCCAAAAAATAACCAGGAGTTTGATTTAAGAAGCATGGATGCACATACACATTTCAGCAGCTGTCGCATTTTATATTTCAAGTCAGATTTTTACATCTTAAAATGCCCCAGACTTGATGCTTGTCTTTCAGACCATTGTGATACTTACAGACGTTGGTAGTTTGATGGAGTCTTCCCAACAACCCAGTTTTGCTGTGCATCATGTACTATACTTAAAGACAGATGTTTGTCAGTGCTTGTCAGAATTTTTGCTTTTAAATTTTGAGGGCGAAAACCAGCATATTTTGTCCAGTGTAGCACACTGTTGCCTTGTCCTAAACTGCTCACTTGCCTGTTATTGACAACACAAGTTGTATTTAAGTTGTTTACAGGATAGTAGGCAGGTAGGATATTGCATGTGTCCCTATGACAGACATTGCTTGAGAGGAATGCTCAGCATGGGGGTTGACGTGTGGACTTCAACATACTACATATGAAGCTCACTGGTTTACTTTAGAGCAGCAATGGCATCCCAGCCAAATGAGTCCTTCCTGTCTTCAAGTGACACCTGACTGCATGAAGACCAGTGGGACTGCTGCTCTAGTTAGTATAGGAGCAGTATAGAATCTACTCTGGGCTAACGGAAAAACCCTGTACCGTAACAGTACCTACCTGACCAGGACAAGCCACCCAACATCCTGCTAGGCCCCCGTAAAAGAGTTTTTAAATGGAAAATGAGCCCTTGTAAAATATGTGACGAGGGGAGAGTTTACACACATACAAAAACACACACACACGTGCCTGCGTGCACACACACACACACACGCACACACACGCACACACGCACACACACGCACACACACACACACACACACACACACACGGTATGTTTTCATGTTTTGCGGGGACATTCCATAGACTTCCATTCATTCCCTAACCCCTTTCCCTGACCTTAACCCTCAACAGTACATACCCAACCCTAACACTAACCTTATCCCAACCTTAACCTTAACCCTAACCCTAAAATAGCTCAATTTTTTTGTGGGGACCCGAAAATGTCCCCACAAGTATAAAGAAATCTGGAATTCCATGTCTTGTGGGGACATTTGGTCCACACAAGGGTAAGTAAACATGGTATACACACACACACACACACACACACACAGGCATACAGACGCACGTGCGCACTGACACACACAAATGTAAGAGCTCCATTAGTAAATGCCAGCTGCAGTGTATGAGGGCGGGATTGCTGGGTTTTTATAGCTGTGTGGAACAGCAAAAGCGTGAACAGATTTCCCACAGTGTAGGTAATTGATTTTATTTTCTTCGAGCAGCAGCATGACACTCCATGCAGTGCTGATGCAAACCAGAGACTGTAGAAAACATACGGACCAAATCATTGTGACATTACCCATTGATTTTCTCTGGCTCACTGATGAACACTTTAGCGTGCGCAAATCTGCGGTTTTCTGCCACTGCCATGTTATAAAATTTGGACCTCGAGTCTGTGCAGTACTGTCTCCTGGTCAGTCGTGCAGACACTAAGCGTGCTACATGCAGTGATGTTACCTGCCCCTCATTTAGGCACTCCAAGCAGGGGAGAAAAATCTGAGAGCCGAAGCTGACGCAAAGAGAGCAAAGAGAAAGGCTGTCACGAAGTCAACTGCATCAACACCAGCAGCATCAGGATTTATCTGTGGGGATTGTGGCCGTGTCTGTCGCTCGCACATTGGATTAGTTAGCCACCTGAAGAAATGCTCGCAATTGCGCTTAAGTCATGGACAATAGTCCGACGACTGCCTACTACTACTATTCTCTATTATCCAAAAGGCCTGATTGCTTAACAATTTGGCCATTTGAGAGACAATTGGCAAGGAAAAAACATGATTTGCCTGATATTTTACCACTGTCTTGGATGGAGTACAAGGTCTCGATGACCAGCACTGGAGCTAACTGAAGGGTCATTACAAGCAACGTCGCTCAGAAAACCTAAGAAATGAGCCGTAAAAATGAAGCTTGATCCTGGTCACATGATCCAAACATATCCATATCAGCTCATGTATGTAAGGAAAGGTTGAGCAAATAAGATGGCTGACGGAACTAAGAGCCGCCATGACGAGCCTGTTTGCTGTGCTTTGCTCAATTCCCCGCTTAATTTGGATATTAGCCTTGATATCGGAGACGAAAGACTATCCTATGCAGTCATAACCGCCAAATTTGCTTGAACCTGTTCACATATAGAGAGGGAATGCTTGTGTACACACCCCGGGAGTAATGGACAAGCAGTTAGTCATACTTCCTGCCCGAAGGTATGGATGCCAGATTCTGTGAAATGAGAATGTGAATTTACCCCTTCTATCATTAACAAGGAAAATTATGAGTAATTTTTTCTCTCCTCAATTCCAGAGAAATTTTACATGCTGTCATAATTAGGGATTAGTCTGAAATCCTGAAACTGTGTTTACAGGCCAGCCTATTATTATCATCTTCTTGCCACTGTTGTAAGCTTAAATGACCTGCAGACTAGCCCAAGACTGTGATAATAGTGCTGTCATGGGCATGCTATGCTTGAATAATGCAATCAAACTTGAGATGGTGTGTTAACATTGTCTGAGGTGTCACTCAGATCCAGCCGGAACTTACTGCGTGTAAGTAAACAACAGCGACACTTCCACAATGCGAGCCAGCTCAATTCACTGGCACACAGTAGGGAATTGACCCAATTTGTTTTGCAGAAAATAACAATAAGACTGGCCAGCTCTCCCTAGGTTTATGAATGTTATTTATTTCAGTTATAAGAAGCATGCTGGCTTTTTCGCTCTTCGAGAGTTTGTGGAAATAAATTGGGAGCTGGGGGAACAAGGAATTAGAGTTGAATACAGAAAAGAAAGAACTATTAACTTTGATGAGTGGTAAAAGAGTTATGAAAAACTATTTCCAGGTCACACAGAATTAACCTCTGTTGGTTTCTGAGGTCAAATTTGGGACAATAAATGGTCAAAATGACTACCAAGCCCCATTCCCCAACAGGCTTTGACTAGTGATAATTAGATAAACCTTGGATAGTAATCTTTCTCTCCAGAAACATTAGTTAAACAAGCTATATGTGTAATCTAAGACCATAAAACACTTGTGCATAGAACAAGATGTATTAGACTAGCTATAAAGCTGCACTAGCTGTTGCTAAATCAACATTAATCTTGTTCATTACTGCGCTCGCTAGTTCCACTTTCGCAAACCTTGTGACGGCAATTAGTCCTTTATTGTGTAATTAGTACACCATAACACAGTGCAAGGCCTCTACATATGGCAGTCGGCCAAGAAGCGATGATTACAGCTATGGAGTTAGAAGGGTATGAAAAGTGCCTCTCGTCGCATTCAATAAAACCAGTTTTACTGCGATTATATATGGTTCTCCCATCTCTTGGGGAGCCCATTTTCTTTTGCGAATGAACTTATGCGCTTCCAATTTCCTCGCACAATACAGCTTGTACAAGCCAAAGAGTAACCTTTTGCCCTTCTTAATTTTAGAAATGACGACGGACAAAGTAAAATGGGGTCAGTGGAGCACCAGGAGAAGCCTTTCTCAAACAAACGCGTCGCTGCGGAATGGATCCCGGATGCTCGGAGAGTTTAATATTAGCTTTGTAGATTACATCACAAGCAGTTTCTGGGGTGGCACAGGAAGTTCATCCTTACTGTTTTTTTTTTTTTTGCCTGAAGAGTTTCATTCGCCAGTAATAGCTTTCATTGGCCTTAACAGTCAGGACATGGGAAGCCCCATGGGAAAGACATTGCGCTGTGAATGTGAATTGAGGCATATGTATCGTCATGGCGCCAATTTCCCGTAGGACTGGTTCCGATGTATGAAACTAACATTTATACAAGTGATGACTTGGCCTTTGCCCTTAGGATGAAGAGATTAGACTCGTTTAAACACGTCTTTGCATTTCTACCTTCACGGCGGGGATTTCTATATGTTACTACAGCAATGTTTACACTCTTCTTTCCTTTCCTCCTCGTCATCTTAGCCATTCAGCAGATGCTTTTATCCAAAGCAACTTATACTTATGCCTTTACACAGTTAGATATTTACTCTATTGTTTCAGTTCAAGTGTTGTATTGAAGAGTAGAATGGCAGTGGCCCATCTCAGAATCAAACAATCAATCCCAACAGTTGCAGCGCTATTACCAAACCAATATCCAACACTACTGCCTTGTGTTTGCTCAGTCAAAAAATCCTGAACAACAAATGGTCACTGGTGCCTGCTAACTTCACAGTCCATGTGTAATTAAATTAGCTTGCAAATGCACACACAGCGTTTGCAAATGGGGCCCATGGAGATTGGAGCAGATGAGCGCAAAGTTTGTGTGGGCAAAATTTACAGAGAGGAACTATTCCTAGGTCTGGCCTCTTTCCCACGAGGCTTATTTGCTGCTAAAGTAAAGTTACAGCATATAGCTTCAGCCTGCTGCTCCATTGATCGGGGCTTTAATATCAACACAAAAGAGAGGCAGTTTTGGTGTCAGCTGAACTTACACAGCAGGTTTTGCTGATCACAGCAGACATTATGTCTAATAATCCCACCATGTAAGTTTGATAACATGAACTAGGACATCCCAGAATAGAAACGTGAGCAAAGGTGGCTCCTGGAGTCAATGGGGGTCCCTTGAGATATATATTGGCTGTGTAAAAGGAATCCACTAGCAACCACAGGCTTGTTTCTTGTTACGGTTACTTGTTTACAGAAGACTACTCCATGATTAATGGGGAGCTCCACTCTCCTTCCTCTTCAAAAATTGAGAACAGGTCCAGTTTCATTACCCATGTAATGCGCCAGCTGTGTAAACGGACTGCTGAATGGTTGCGACGTTACGCTGATGACGTCAGCTGAGCAATAAAACTTTGGAAAGTATGAATGACTGTCTCAAACTTCACTCTTGCCTCATGCTGCCGTACGCTAACGAGAGGGTTGTGGGAACTTCACATGACCACACAGGAATATGCTCTGTATTGAAATTTCTTCAGTTTGAGTTCAAAAGCGATGTCATGTCGTCTACTCTGTCAGCCCCAAAAAGTCGCCCTGACCCCGAGTTGATTTTACGCAGCACTGCGTAAAAACGTGAGCCTAAATAATCAATGTAGTTTTGGTATGACAATGATGAATTTAAATAAGTATGCTGTTCGGTTTCTTAAATGAACAATTTCAAAAGTCAAAGTTTGAATCCAGATGATCAGCGCGGTGTTATACTGTTCATAACAAAATGTTCTTGAGGACATTTGACATTTTGAGAGGGGCGGAATTTCTATTAGGCCTACAATGAAATTAGTCTGAAACGCGTCACAGTGACAGAGAAAACGCTGGCAACTTCAGTCTGAAATACTTCATGTCGTTGGAAAGTTCGTTTATAGCTCTAGGCTAGTCATGCACTTACTCCAATTAATCAGAACGATAGCCTAACTAAGAAGATAGGCCACTAAAGCTGGTGATGAAAACAACAACAACAATCATAATAATAATAATTTTGAGTCTCGCACTGTGGATGAGGTAGCCTACAATCAACATCTTTGGGTTCAACTTTGTACTTTGACATGTGCTAAGACCCATAAAATTGAATGCTGACTACAGAGGACCTACCAGTTACAATGTAATTACCTTGTTGGATTCTTGGATCAGTCTACGAACGACCTCTTTAATGTGGGGTCCGTTTTGTTTGGGAGGGTGCGTGTGTACTGCCACCCGTGTGACCCCCTTGTAAAAACCTCCCTCCGGCCAGCCGATGTCAAGAGGTGGTATCTCCGTATCCGACATTTCAGGCCAGTAAGTGGAATGAACACCAGAGTCCGCTTTAGGCTCTTTCGTCGATCCGTACTGTTCTTTCTCTGTGTCACCATCTAGGTCATATTCTCGAAACGTGTCTCGTATCGTCTTAATCTCACGGGCAGAGAGAAAGTCTTTAACTTTATCCTCTTTAAGCCGCATCTTGAAAGCGCCGTCACCATTCTTCAGAAGCTGCTCAATCGCCGCACGCTGCTCTTCGCTGTAGTAGAACTCGGGTTTAGATTCGGGTACCTTTTCATTGACATGGTTATCGTCCATACACATGAGTTGGGATTCGGCCATTGCGATCCCCGTTCCAGGAAGTGCTCTATCCACCTTTACCTGGGCCGTTTATTCAGGTATAGAGGTGAGCTCAGCTTTTTCTTTCCCAAGCAGCGGATAGGGCGGTACCGAAGTGTAATTTAAAAGGAGTGGTTATAGTTTCGGATGGCAAGAAACAGCCAATGTCTGACAACGGAGGTCGAAATTAAAACGTCATTCTGGAAACGACGAGCTAGGACCGCATGCGCTCATCTTATTAAAAAAAAAAGTTCTGAATTTGATTTCAGGTGGGTAACATTATTTTGATATTGGGTGACTGAGTCTTAACACTACGTACAGTACTGCGCTAATCTATGGGATTCCCATCCATTGTGTAGGACTCAGTGGTTCTCAAACTCGGTCCTGGCGCCCCACTGTGTATTCTGGTTTTTGTTCAGACCACAATTGCAATCTTAGGATTTTAACAAGTTGTTGATTTGCCTTTATTCGGTGTATTTATGTTTAAAGCAATTATTTGTCCTCTGAAGCCACATTTGACAAATCTGCATATGCCACGAAGAATTAAAATTTCATATCCATCATGAGGTATGTTAGAAATCAGTATAAATAACTGCAGAGGGAAACAATTTGACCAAACCCTTAATCAGCATAAGCAATCAATAGATTCTCGTTGGTGAAACTGTCAACACATGGTTGCAAAAACTAACAATTTATTTGGCAAACAATAAAGTCTCACCTCTTTTGTCTCATGTTCAGTTTATTAAGTTCAGCAACCCACTTTGGGAGCTAACTGATTTTCTCAGAGTCTACTTTGTTCTGTTTTAGAAATGTTTTTACCTGAAAATCCTCACAAGATGGAATAATAAGCATAACATGTTTGAGGGTTTTTATTCTTCATGGCACAGTGGATATGTCCATAAAAATGCAGCTAAAGGTGGTAAATAACTGCTCTAAACATGGAATACTGCTAATTACGACAAATCAACACCTTGTTAAAATTGTGTAAGATTGCAGTTGTCGTGGGAGCGAAAACCAGCATACACAGTGGGGCGCCAGGAACGAGTTTGAGAACCACTGGTCTATGGTAAGGCAACACTTCAGCTGTGTTCCCCTTGACTCCTCGTTTTGGTTTTATTGCGTATATTTATTAAGTTGGATCATGTAACTGTAAGTCACGATGACTAATCGTATGAAATCACTTGCGGCGGACCTCCACAGAATCATACAAGATTGGGACTGGCTAAAATTCAGATTGCATCCGGAAGAACAGGGAACGTTGACCTTAGATGTACCCCTGCTGGTAGCCTGAATCTATGACCAGAGGAAAAACGCTTTCCCAACTAGCTACAGTGCCTTTTCGGTTTGATGTGTTCTGCAGTGTTTGATTGACAGATTTCCAGGGATACTGACCCCTCGTTTTGCAAACCACATGGCTTGCCATATATATATATTTTTTTTCACGTATCAAAATCATATTTTCCACCACTTTGACAAGATCTATCCCCACCTTACCCATAGTGTAACACTGATTTTACCATAGGTTTTTTTTATTTAGCCATTAACAAAGTCTTCCATTTGGCATCCTGTTTAGAGAAACAAATAAAATCCACTTGTCATCTGTATTCAGAGTCCATAAATGTCACGCTGTATCCTCTGACTTATAATATTACATTCAGTGATGCTCTGATCTTTTTCACGCCTTCATAGTGGCGTGACAGGCGTGATGTCATATGGGCGTGGTATAGTTGGTGGGGAACAGGCCGACCCGGCCCCTCACTCTTCCCTGCCACCACGATGAGTCCGAGTTGTCCAAGACTTCGATCACCTCTCCAGCACTGAAGCCAAGTTCATCGCTTTCTTCAGCGGTGAAGTCATATAGTGCCCTCACCTGCATAGCTGGCCTCTGTAGGGCACACAGATGACACACACGCGCACACACACACACACACACACACACACACAGACAATAAAAGTTGAATTTAATAGTCCGCATTTTGGGATGTTCATTTCAAGTGGTATTGTTCTTTCTAATGCCAGTAATGTGACAGGTCCTCATTCTCTGTGTGACAGTTGAAGGGTCCTGTCACTAGAAATGCCTCCTAATAAGTATGCACCCTGGCTACCTTGTGGTCAGCGTGTTAGACTATTACCCGGGAGCCTGGAGGTTCAAGTCCCTGCCCGGGCCCTCCTTCAGCCTGCCACATTTGTATCAGCTCTGCAGGCAACTTTTAAATCTGATTTTCCTTACAGCACCCAATTAGCACAGACTGAGCAAAATAAACAAGTCATTCTCGATGATCAGCGTCATTCCACTTTAAATCAGTAATTGTAACTTGGACTATGAGTTCAACTTGGAAACCACAGAAAAGTGGACCACTTTGTTTTCGTCTGTTCAAGGTAGTCACTTTCCACAACTACTAGCATAAATATTCCAATCCAAGGGAGACCATGTTTAACTCGATTGTCGTGAGTGCTAGAGTCACAGACTCTTGACCATGATTTGAAATCGCTCAGATTCTTCGTAGAAGGGGGTGAGGGAGATCTTCGTTGAGTACCTGTGGGAATGACATGGGGTCAGGCGGCCGGCGCGGAGAAGAGGCAAAGTTGGGAAGGCAGCTGATTCCCGTGGTCCCTAAGGTGTTAGCTCTCTCATTCAGTCCATCTCTGTTATACTGCGGAAAAAAATGCTCGGAATAACCGGCGAGTTTTTCCAAGTTACAAGCAAACCAGCGCCAGGTGCTCACCTCCTTTTTTGAAAAGCAGCCTTCATGTACTTATGGATAAAATGTCCAAACACACAGTGATTTGTCTACCAAAAACAAAGCTGGTAGCTAAGCTACTGAGGTCATTTTAAAGCTGTTTAATTACAGTCAGCAGTTCAATGTAACTGTATTTACATCCATATCGAGTGAAGATTTTATGAATCACAGCCATTGTGTCCCTAACTCTACACTTACAGACGTTACAGACGTCTCTGAGTTTGAAATGGGGTTACCTGTGTACTGGGGGGCAGGTCCGAGGCCCGGCGTTGGGCGGAGGGGATGGGGACACCTCCGAACCTTCGAGGGGGGGGGCTTCTCTCCTCCGCGAGGCTTCTGCTCTTCCCCTGTGGGGGTCACGGCGAGATTTGTTGAACCCCACCACAGCAACAGCGATATGCTACCTGTCACTGCGTCAGCAGGAGATGCGTATATTTCATCTTCCATCGGAATCATTGCAGAATTACTCTGCGCTGTATTTTTGGGTTATTTTTATGGCGTGTAAATATCACGGTGGAGGTGTGGAATGTATCATACAAATTACGACCGAAAAAATCCGGGTAAAGACGGACCGTGTTGGACAGTAATAATTCTGTTATTTAATTGATGCTTTCATTCAAATCTGCTTACAGCTGATTAGAGTTAGGGGCCAATAGCCCCTCAGCAAGGCAGAGTAGAGGGCCTTGGTAAAGGGCCAAACAGCAGCAGTCATCTTGTCACAGCTAAACTGGGTTTATCTTACCTCTAGGCAGCAGGCAGAGGGGTGACTGTGAATTTTAGTCTGCAAATTACGTTCTTAGTAATGCATTGCTTTGTTTTTATAATGATTTTTTCTTTTTTACAGTGATGGGATTATAATGATGCGGGTAGAAATGGTCTGCACTGTTAGGCTGTGGTTATGGAATTGGGATGGCAACTCAGAGCCAATAGGTAGGTGCAATTCCTCAGTGCAGAACCGCTTGTAGCCTTGAGCAAGGTACTTAAAAAGATTTGCTTCAGTAATTACCTAGTTGTGTGTGTGGATTGCGTGTAAACGATATGAACAGTCTTAGTCACTCTTAATCGGAGTTTCCGCTAAATGTTCAGAAGTATTAGTCATGTACTGTATGCACGTAATAGTTTTATACCGACATTTATTGATGATTAATTGCAAATTCCACCTAAGAGCGCGTGGTTACACTTTGTTGTAGTACCTGTTTAACTTGTTAAAAAGTTGGATAATATTACCGCAGAGGAATGGCAGTTTGCTTGTAGTGGGAGCAGCGAATATGAATGTCTGACCAAGCACTTACTCCTGAAGTGTTACCTCCAGCTCTCAGAGGGTCATAATCCTGCTTTTTTCCCTCTTATCTTCTGAAAACTCAGCCTGCTCATTTCTCCTCATATTTTCACCTCAGGGGCTGAGATATTGCCCTAATCTGTAAATCCAGATTGGAACTAAATCCTCGCGGAGAACTTATACTTATCGTAATCCAACCCCAATTACTAACCCCCCACCCCTCCCCCCCGTGTTGTACCTGTGTGGGTGGGGGTGTAGGCATAGGCTCCCGGGCCCCGCAGTCCCGGGCCCCGTCCCTCAGAAAGATCTGTCTCTGCCGCGAGATAGAGTTTGTCTTGTAGTACTCCACCATCTTGTTGAGGGAGGTGAACTTCTCCGTCCAGAGGAAGTAGTGGCCCTTGTGATCCATCATCACTTTGAAGTGCTGAACATCGTGCTCGTGTCTGGGGACGGAAGGGGGAGGTAGTGTAGATGAACACCACACTAAGCAGTCATAATTTGGAAGGAAGTTGTCCCTACATCCTTCACCAATCAGAGAGAGACAAGAAGGGATAAAAGAGAGAAGACGAGAAGAGGAGGGCATGAAGGCCAGGGCAAGATAACTTCATATCCCTCACCAATTAGTAAGAGGTTTTACACACTGAGGCATACAGAAATAATTGGAACTTTTACTTCCCAAACCAATGTGCTTGCTTGTTTTTTCCACAAATGAAATGCCACTTCAACTTGCTTTAGAGGATCACTTCACATTTGGCTCTAATTTTGAGTCCTCCTGTGGTTATTTCCAATTTCCAGCCAAGATTGAGGACGGAACGCTTCCAGAGGACAGGGCTGGCTGAGTAAGTGCAAGAAAGGCTGAACAAAAACGCTTATTTCCTCTCATCGGAAGGAATTGAATTAAAATATTTTGTCTATAGGTAGATGATGGTCCAGAGAATGAAAAGTAGGGTTGAAATTGAAATCTTATATCAAAAAAAAAATATATATCAGTTTTGGCATAATTGACAGTCTAGTTATGTTCCCTGGACCTTAATCTACCAATTGACGAAATATGTTCAATTTCTTTCCGTTGAGAAGAAATGAGCGTTTTTGTTCAGCCAACCTCGCACTTACTCAGCCAGCCCTGTGTACCGGAAGTCCTCAGTCCGTCGTCACTAACGCTTCAATTATGCTGCCCCCTCCTGGCTACATGTCGACACTGGAATGTACGTGTTTGCTTGAACAACTGACCTTTCGGTCATCATAACTGTTGATTAACGTGCGGGTGCCTTTTTACTTACCTATGCAATAATTAACAAGAGGTTGAACGTTAAGATTCGCAGAGTAAAGAAAGAAATTAATATATAATCACAAATGTAATTTTAAGCAGATGTTTTTCTTTGTGCTGGAAGAATGAATGGCGAACAGCTTATCACAGTTATTGCACTTACACATTTATTGATAGGTCACTTTCCCCTTAGAATTTACTTCAAATTTTTATTCATTGCGAGAGAAATTTCAGGACTGAGATTTCCATTTCTTTCTCCCTAAGGCATTTATCCCATAAGTGGCTGATCTGGTGGTATTAATGAATCCACTTGGATGAGATTTAAAGTAATGATGTGCTAATTAATCGAAAATTTCACCAAAAAAAATTAACGTCTGACTAATCCCCAGTTTTGGCTTATTCAATTTTATCCTGAATCAGAGACCGTGGCATATAATTTAGAACTAAAGAGAGCCTTTCTCAAAGGTTTTGACATTTTACAGCTTTAATGTTATCACTTAGTTATACAGGAAAATAATTAAAATCATATAATGTGTGTAAGACGTTTATGCAGGAGGTGGTTACAGATTACCCTCGGCCCATATCATATCTGTCGTTTGGAGCATGCAGTACCATGA
Source organism: Gymnothorax javanicus (assembly GCA_029692085.1). Taxonomy (NCBI): domain Eukaryota; kingdom Metazoa; phylum Chordata; class Actinopteri; order Anguilliformes; family Muraenidae; genus Gymnothorax; species Gymnothorax javanicus. The sequence continues at coordinate 49,289,115 of CM056206.1, read as the reverse complement.
CTAGCCAGTGGGTGGAGTGCTTAATGAGAGGAACAAAACCACTCATTGGTTTCAACGTAGAGGTGCCGAAGCCAGCGGATGATTTATGAAGTGAGTGGTTCATTTATTTGTACCATTTTGAAACATACCGTGAAGTGAGTTATAGGCGGTGAAATATTAATGTGACTGCAAGCATTTCGTATTTGAATAAACGGGAACACTCAGGCCAACAGATAGTTTGCTTCTGCCAGGCTGGGCGGCCTGACCTTCCTGCGAAAAGCTGCAGGCCTAACGTGAAATAACTGCATTGCTGCCATCTCTATGACTGTGAGGGTGACTGCACTTTTTGTACTGATTCGGCCGATCTTCCGAGGAATGGTAAACCGTGCAGTGACGGCGGCTGGTACTTTGAATAAGTCACTAGTTACGTTACTTTTCATTATCCTCGTAATGGCTTCTCTTTTTAGCACCTTAAACCAGTCTTCTCTTAAGTGGGTTCAAAGCCAACAAAATCTTTTTTTTTTCACATTGGAGGATAATGTCACAGACGTATTCCGTATCTGCTGTTTGCAGTGCTTCACAGAAGCTGCATCACACTTATATTGAAAGCAGTATTAAACCCAGGATGCCATGTTTTTATGGACACAGCATTACCTCAAACGGAAAAGATCTAGATATTGTGCATCATTTTATACACATTTCCCTGTAATTCAGCAAGACACTTTTGGGATTGTTGAAACCTTGGGATCTCCACCAGAATTTAAAATAGGACTGAAGTTCCACAGGTTTGAATACAGAAGCTGCGTTTGACTGACCCATATATGGGTCCATAGGTTTCATGGGGTTTGAGTGAGTAATTATGTGCTTTGTTTTGCAAGTTGCCCTTGATGGGAGTCTCAAGTGGATTTGAGTGAACACAGCTCTAAAAATCAACAAGGGGTGCTTTGTCAGCTTCAGAGCTAGTATTTTCTGGGGAGTGTTTCCCTGTATGTGCGGCGTGATTCAGAACGGTCTCACGGGGCCTCAGGGGGGCGCTCTCTGACCTGACGGAGATGGAGAAGTCTCCTGGAGAGCTCTGACTGCTGCGGAGCAGGAAGGCCCCCAGCTCGCCGGCCATCAGCAGCTCCTCCGCTGCGTTGCGGCTGACGTTTTCCCGGAACCAGCTGTTGCGGGGGATAGCTGGTTAGCACATGCGCACACACATTCACGCACACATAATTGTCAAAACCTGGACCCGTACATAGTATAAATGTGCATGTGCCCACGTTAATATAAACGCATGCTTGCACTCAAACCATAAGATACTAACGGACACTCCACCATGACTGTGAATACATACATGAGCACTCACATACCGTGTAGCAGTAAGAACCAGGAGTGGAGACACATATGCCGCTTTTCCATTAAACAGTTTTAGCAGTGCTCGCCTCCACTTGACTCGACTCTACTCGGTTTCGGTTGTTTTCCATTACAATTGAGTACCACCTTGACGTGGGTGGGGTCATCATAGCAAGCATCACTCCCTGGCCAATCAGTGGCCTGCAGTCTGATGACGTCATATTTTCGACTCAACTCAACTCGTTTGGAACCCCGGCCAAGAAGGTACTAAAAAGTACCTGGTACCAGGTACTATCACCTAATGGAAAACCCTAAAAACCGAGTAGAGTCGAGTAGAGCCGAGTAGGTGCTAGTGGAAAAGCCCTATTGCGCACACACACACACACACACACACACACACACACACACACACACAGAACTGCAGTGTGTACACCGCCAAGACACACTCTCCCATGAGGACAGACACCCCCACAGGCAAGTATACACACAGGCAGATGTGCACGCACGCATACGCACTAATACGCACACACTGCACAGGCAAGTTGGAGATGTTTTGGCAGCACGCAGAGGACCAACAGCATATTAGGCAGGCGGACATTGTTTTTGCTCACCGATATTCATGTAAAACACACACTCTTACACACACAAATAAATACACGCGCAGTATGCCTACAGATATACATTTGTTACTGAGAGACACACCCATACGCATGTTCATTATGACAGCACGCACAAAGGCATGATATATGCACTGACACCTAGTTATTGTGCTGTCATAAACACTGAACTACACTCCAAACATAACACGCATATTTCTGTTGGTAGAATATGCTGACAAGCCTCAAACTAATTCAGACCACAAGATCGTGAGTCTCACCTGGGAATTCGCCGATCAACATAGTTAATCGGAACAAATCCTTCATGTCCGTGGAACTCTGCCTTGTACCAGTTTTCATTGGTGTCCAAGATCTAACAAGTTTAAAGACTGATTTAGGAAGTGAGTTGTCATGAATGTACAAGGAACAGTAAATGCTTCTGTCATACTTCTGTAAGCCTGAGAAACAATGTTATCTGGTTAATTTGCCTGCTTACGAGCAAATGTCACAGAAAATGATAGAGGTATACACACATTTAATACTGGAGATGTAAATACACATGCTGGTATTTGAAAAGGGGTCTGTTTTAATATTTGTTGAGCATATTTTGATTAATGTGTTTGCCGTCTTTAGGTAAAGATTTAGCTTGGAAATGTTTCGGACAGGGCCGAGAATGAGCATAGCCGCTACGTGAAAGCGGCAGGGGCTCGTCACCTTCAGAACATCTCCCTTTCGAAAGCTCAGCTCGTCTTCTGCAGCGGCGGCGAAATCATATTTTCCAGTAGCTTCCATGGTGAATGCGGCGAGATTTGCTGAGCTATAATGCTGAGAGGGATATGAAAGAGGGGGTACAACATATTTGATTGATTTCAACAAATTACCACAGAAGAAGAGGGGAGAAGAGGAGTGGGCCAGAATGTGCTAGTAATCTGTTTAGGAGGAGTAACATTATATGTGAGTCACACTGCGTTACTGGTAATCACATCAGATTCAAACAATTAGCTGATAGCACTGGCCCTATTAGCTCTGGTCTTCTATCTCTAACTGATTTGACTTTACTGTATAATGGCCATCTACTATTGTGGGTCTAACAAAGGTGGTGTGAGTGGGTCTGTGGTAGTTAATGTGTTTTCGGCAAATAAGGAAAATCTCCATCAGCTTTAGCTGGCAGTAGAGCCAGTGTGTGCTGGGACCTAGATGTAATGGAAAAGGGTCAGAGTAAATGTTTGATCTTTCCATAGACTTCTACAAGACGTGTGGTAAATCAGTGGCTCTGGGAGCTTTGCAGTGCTCCCTGAACGAAATCATACCCAAGATATGGCTGTTAAAAATGTGTCACTTACAGGACAGGACACATTCGCGCCCTCTTGCCCCTCACCCTTAAAATGTGTCCATCTCATTTCACACCTCACCTTAGGTCCAAACCCGGAGCCTCTTGCTGACTCCTACCTTTCACTGCTCCACCTGTGGAACAGGAAATGATTAAGTTGTCTTCAGGCACTTGCGTCTCCAGTTCAATGCGCAACAATTGAAGCCTTGAAAAAAAGATGATTGTCTTTGTTGTAAAATCAGTAACTTATATGAATCACTGCAGAGCACATCATAACCAGCAGTAACCTAGCAAAATTGCATGAGTAATACAGATAAACAAGATTCTCTATGATATTTTCGGAGTAGGCCGATAGAATCTGGAATCGTCATTTCTAGAGCCAATTCAATCGATTTACGCGGCTGTTTGTACTAAATCTCCTGTTAGCCCCTTTAACCCTTTCAATACAGAATACAACAAGTGGTGTCAGGCACAACAAACCCCGCCCTTCGCACATACTTTAACCTACTTTTCCTAAATTCAATAGGCATCTATTCTGGGTCAGTGGCAATCCCTAAACCCAATTTGGGGTGAATCTGGCCATTAGTTTTGCTGCTAAAGTGTTAACACACAAACACACAAACAAACCGAACCAAAAACAACACCCCTTGCCCTCCCCCTTCCGACAGGGCGGGGTAATAATACAAATCCGACTTACCCATTGGATATATATATATATGTCATTTTTGTGAAAATATCATTTTATCAATACCAGACCTGTCAGGAATTGAGACAATACTGGTGGGACGAATATGTCCCACTGAAAAATGCTGTTGCGACATACGTTTTCTGTTAGTAGTGAAATGGTTAATATTTCACCCTCCTTATCCACCTAACCCCTCAAATTTTTCTTGGCCCAGATACACCCTGCAGTGGGTGGAGGGTGTTAGGCTTTGGACCCTGGCTTCAGCCCCGCCCCCATAATTCTCTGCATGATGCTCGTGGATATGAGTTTTCTGGAGAGGTTTCTCTGTAAGTTGGTGCCTCAGAATTATGCGAGGGAAAGAGCGATAAAGAGGGAAGGTGATCTGTTTTCCCAGCCTTTCATTCGTACAGAGCAGGAATACCATAGACTGGACAATAATTATAGACACGTTCACCATGGGGTCACCAGGAGGATGATTCAGATTAACATTAAATGCCGCATGTAAAGCATATTGATGTAATTGAATTTCATGCACTCGAAATGCACTGTCCTTATTGGCTGTTTTTGGGATGCGGTGGGGTTGACTGCGTTATCAAGGCGTCAAAACCATCCCTCACCAGATGACTGCATCTGTCGCCATCACTTCCTGTTTTTTTTTTCTTCCTTCAGGGAAAGCACGAACACACTGGACCCCTTTCATTACTGTAAATGTGGGGACGTGATACTGTATCGCAGCCTTTATATCCTGGGTGAACCTTTAAACCTTGTTAAATGTGTTGGTTTATGTACTGTAACCACAGAAGAACGACTGGCTTAATGGGTTCCAGTGGAAACGCCATCATTCAGGGTCATGTTTACTGACACAAACTGCGCTAAAAGTGTCTGATACAAAGCATAAACCAACATGTGTCCTTAAAGAACACGCTTAAATTTAGATGCCGTTTAACCGCTGGATATATCAGTTTCGTCTGGTGGTACATATGGTGCTGTCTCGCGGGTGGAAGTATGTGAAGCCCTACACTGATGTGATCCCTTCCCTCATCTGCCTTCGATGGAGATTATTTCATTGCTTGATTGTCAAGTTAAGAACATTTTAACCAGATCGGCTCCGTGTTATTTTGTGCCTGAAATGGCCAAAATGTCATTATATTTTGACAGCTGAAATGGTTTCCAAACAGCCCTGCGAGTTGTAATTACAATGAAATGCGTCACAATTAATGCAAATACACCCATGGTTGATGTGATTTAAAGCCTAAAATGCAATGATGACGGTGCACTGCCTACACTATTAGCACTGAACTGCTGCAGCCATGGGAGAAAATTATGATACTGATCGCGAACTTTGAGCACTTGGTACAGATTGGTCGTCTTTCTTGTGTGTGATTTGACATGGGATAGCGGTCGCTCATCATCAAAAACGTTTGAAGACGCCAGCATACCCTTACAAAATGTAAACTTCAAGTACATTTAAAGTATACTGGAAGTGTACAACTTCAATACTTCTTGGGATTAATTTGGCCCACTTTAAATTTATAAAAGTACATTTTAAGTACACCTTAGGTGAGTAGTGAACTTTAAATATACTACTAGTTTTCGTAATGCAAAAGTTTTACTTCATGAAAGTACACTTTGAAGTATACTGCAAGTAAACTTGCATATCAAGAATACTTTATGAAACATTATAATATGAATAATTATACATTCTGCCCAGCATTTATGACCATATCATGTCCACTGTTCTTTTCTAGACACACATAGGAATTAATTGACACAATATTAATTCAAATACTCAGATGAAGGGAAACCACTACAGGCAGGGTTTAATCCAAAAACCTTCCAGCTATAGGGCTGCAGCTTTACCCACTACACCACAGTACATTTTATGAACTTTTAGTTCAGCTCACTATTGTCAGGTAGTACTGTGGCGCAGTGGGTAAAACAGCTGCTACCTAATCAGAAGACTCAGGTATCAAATCCTGCCTATAACATACCCATGTGGAATTATCCCTTCATGTGAGTATCTAAAATAGGAATACAGTCATCATAAATAGTGTATTATTTAATTGCAATGTGTATTTAGAGGAAAATAATGGACAAGTGATCCTCATACAATACTGGGCTTAAAGTGTCATTAATTACAATCTTTTTCATGATGTACATCTCTGAGTTTAGTTGCCGTAAACTTCAAAGTATACTTTCATGAACTAAAAATTTTTAATTAAATAAACTTGTGGTACGCTCGTCTCACGAGGTTAAGTTATGCAAATAGGGAATTGCGGGAATGTATTTTTTAAGCGCAACATCTTGGGGAAAAAAATATTTTCGGTACTTTTCTTGTTACGGTGGGGGAAAGCAATATGCCTGTCTTTGAACAAGTATTTTGGAACACATTATTTTTAAGGTCCAGAGAAATTGCTCGTACATGAACTTGTTAACGCCTCAGTGCAGCTCACTGCCTACAGTTACAGGCACTGGTTGTAGCGGAAGTCCAACCCTGAGTATTTACAGCGTGCATTTTCTCGCCCCGCCCAAAGCCTGCTCAAGTAACTGCATATTTGAGGAAGGATATTTGCATCACAGAGCACCTAAATTTAGAAATGTACTGACTGCATACATAGTCTAATTTTTAAAAGTGTGCAGTTGAAAAAGTTAAAGTGGTTGAATAATTATACGTGTAATAATTCATGACATAGAAATATAATGATATGTGCCAGCTTATACTTTTAGAAACGTCAGTACATGTAAAGCATCAGTACCATAGCTTGTTCTTACCCATTTTTATTATGCGTTAGTTTGCGTTACATTTAGGTCCCAATCTTCCGTGACAAATTTGCAAGGTTTAGAAACTCGTTACCCTTCATTGATGTTTATATTGCTATGTAACCACGGCACGGCACATACAGATTTTCTCTTTAACCACTCAATTCTGAGAGACAGCACCGCAGCTGAACCACAATGATATTAATTGTAATTTCATTCGTATTTACTTGCCTGGCTGTATGCCGTTTGAGGTCGGGAATAATGAAGAGCGGAGAGATCTTCTGTCGTAATGTCAAAAATGGAAACGCATCTTATTCTGGCAGAGAAGCCAGTGGCTAATGAAATGCGCTGGTCCCCAGTTTGACATTCAAATATCCCCAATTATGAATATTCAAATGATCAAACACAACTTTCCCACAAGCTCAGTACATAACTATAGTTGTCTCGGCAGATAATAACTCTAGATCTCAGCCTTGGAAATGGGGGTATCAGTATGAAATAATTATCTGTTGATTTATTCCCAACTGTCACTTTCTGCTTCGTGAATGGAGATAAAAAAACCAATCAAAGTTACATGCAAGATTTTTTCTCTCTAAATTATTCTTAATGAACAAAGTTCCAAGGCTGTGACACAAGCAATCAACTTGTTCTGCCACAAATGGATATTCAATTAATAGACTATTCGCCCTGACTGGAGTTAATGACTGGACTGCTGAATGCATATTATAAATGAGCAGGGTACGGCTTCTTGGCTTTTTAGTCTGGTTTGACAGCCATTGTTCTAAGTGATGAGGTTAGGGCCTGGCATCTGGAGCCAGGGCTGCTTTAAAAAATAATAAAACATTGAGAAAGACAACCTGAGGAAGAGTTGCCGTACCAAGGTCTATTACCCTCCCTGTTCCCTGTACGACTTTGCTCTTCTGACAAACTTAAAATACTCCTCCACAGGTTTGTATTTCATACTTGAAGCTGGAATGAATTGACCACTAACTTGTTGAAAACTTCAACCTTGTGTATCCCACCTCCGTAGCAGCTTCCAGTGAAAAATTATTTTTATCACAAGCTGTGGCAATAGCCTCTTTTTTCTTCCGCTGTTGTCATCTCGCGTGATTCATCACAGCAGTATTTGCTCTGTGGCTGTCCCTTTCTCAATGGGCCTGGTCTATGGATGAACACAGCTACTGCATGAAGTCCTGCATTAAATCTATTCCTGCAGAAAACTTCTGGCAGAATTTTCAACAGGATTGTCATCTCGCAGGAATTTTTATTGATGACTATCCTGTGGTGGTGTGGTGTCGCAATGTGTGCATGGCACTGTCGCCTTGCAGCAAGAAGATTGAGGGTTTGAATGGGCTTGGGCTCTTGCTGTGTGGAGTTTGAGTTCTTAGGTTCGCAATGGTGTTCTCTGGGTTCTCCTGTTTCCTTCGACAATCCAAAGGAACCCATGCTAGGTTCACTAGAGACCCTAAATTGCCCAAAGGTGTATTAGGGTGTGAGTGAATGGTATGTGTGCCCTGCAACGGATTGGTCAGCTGTTCTGACTGTGTTTCTGCCTTTCGCCCATAATCAGCTGGGATAGGCTCCAGCTCCCCTGCAGCCCTCATGAGGAAGAATCGGTTTAGATCAGCGGTAGTCAACACTGGTCCTGGAGATCCGCAGTGTCTCATGGTTTTTGATGTTACTCAGCACTTAATTGATGAATTAAAGCAGTTGATTACACGTTAACTCATCTCACCTGGTGTCTTAGGTTTAAATAGGGTGGAGAAAACCGAACTCCGCACACCCTGTGGCTCTCCAGGACCAGGGTTGACTACCACTGGTTCAGATAATGCATGGATGGATGGAATTATGCGGGCTTTTGAAGGAATTCGGCATAAATTCAAGGGGGAAGCCTGTTGGAATTCAACAGCAATTTATCTGGAAATCAAGTGGATTCCTGCAGGAACTTAGGAGGAATCTATCAAGATTTTCCAAGAGACATTTCTTGAGTGAAAACAAGATGGATAAACTCCATCTGTGCATTTGTTTGTCTCTGTTATCTTTATTTCTGCGAATGCTCTCCCTTGAATTTATGATCTAGCTGCACACGAAAGACTTACACTTTTAGGTTCTTTTTTTTTTAATGGAGCTTTTAAATTCAATTTGGTTTAATAATTCACTGGTTATAATATTAGCACTTGTACTGTATATAGTGTTCACCATTCATGCCCATGTGATTTCTCTGTAATTGGGGTGATGTCGCAGTAACAGAAAGTACAGAGATTTTCTCAGACACACCCACATTGTGATTTTTTTCACATCTAAAATAACTCACAGCAACTAAGTTTACGCCACTATCATGAAACTTCATCTCCTCATATCTCCCATTTCATTCTGAGGCACTCATCTTGAAATGGGCAGCCAGTCCAATTAATTTCTGCCTTCCAGCAAAGCTACTGTTATATTTATCAAGAAAGGAAATCGCATTATTTAAAAATGGCTTTAGATCCTCATCATACTGTGCTGTGAAAAAGTGTTTGCCTCCTTCTCGATTTATTTTACTTTTGCTTATTTGACATATAATGTTTTCAGATCATCTAACTAATTTCAATATGAGACAAAAACAATGTGAGTGGACTCAAAATGCAGCTTTTAAATGAACATTTCATTTATTGAAGGTAAAGAGTTGTTTGGAACCTATATCACCCATGAGGAGAAATAATTGCCCCCTACATCTTATACTGGTTGTGCCACCATTGGCGGCAACAACTTCAGTTGAACGTTTGCAATAACGGGCAGTTAGTCTTTTGTACTGCTGTGGAGAAATTTTGGCCCGCTCTCCTTTGTAGTATTATTTTTTAATTCAGTCACATTAAAGGGTTTTTGAGCATGAACTGCCTATTTAAGGTCATGCCAAAAAAAATCTCAATTGGATTTGAGGCAGGGCTTTGATTTGGAACTCCAAAAGCTTCATTTTGACTCTTCTGAGCCATTCAGCGGTAGACTTGCATGTGCGCTTTGGATCATTGTCCTGCTGCATAACCCAACTGCCCCTGAGCTTTAGGTCACAAACTGATGGTTGGACGTTCTCCTTCAGGATTTTCTGGTGGAGAGCATAATTCGTGGTTCCATCAATTATGGCAAATCTCCCAGGTTCTGAAGCAGCTAAGCAGTCCTAGACCATTATACTACTACCATCAAGTTTGACTGTTGGTGATGTTCTTATTGTAGAGGGCTAAATTAGCTTTCCCCTAATGTAACGGGAAGCATGTCATCCAAATTTTCCACTTTTGACTCCTGAGTCTGCAGAATATTGTCCCAAACGTCTTGGGGGTCATCGAGATGTTTTTTGGCAAATGTGAGATGAGCCTTTAGGTTCTTTTTGGTCAGCCATGGGTTTTGCTTGGCAGCTGTCTAGGGATGTAACGGTATGAAAATTTAACCTCACGGTTATTGTGACCAAAATTATCACGGTTTTCGGTATTATCACGGTATTTTTAAAAATGTGTTCAATATGTTCAGAAAGCACTGATAGGCCTACACAAACTGAAATAGTTTTTAAAAATGTAACGGTGTTTATTATATTTCAAAAATATAGGCAAAACCTTATCAAAAGTGCGACTCTTAGCATCAAAGGAACAAGGGATCACCATGTAAACAGCTTATTTGTCAGGAACATTTCCAGTAGTGCAGGTTTAAATTATACAAATCCAAACATTCAAGCTAAGACATAAAGAACAATACGTAAACAAATCTAAGAAACACCACCTATTATATACTTGTTTTCTTCATCATCAAAATTAAAATGTAGAACTGTCCACGTGAGCACTTTAAAGTAAACCCTAAAAGAATAAGACAAAAGTGCATTATGCATTTAAAATAGCCACTAAAAACAAATTACAAAAATAACTACTACCATCATACGTAATCAAATCCAAATGTTCAAGTGTTGACGACATTAAAATAAAAAAAAAATATGTAAACAAATCAGTGGAACAGAACTCATTGTATACTTATTCTCTCCATCATCAACAAATAAGATGCTGCTGATCTACCATCATGTATTATTATTATCATTGGGCTACCATTCATATCAATGTACATACGATTTCGCCTATAGCTGTTTTTGTTGCAAAATCAAAAGAAAACGATTGGCTAGAAATTCATTATCTTACAGGCAAATAATCATGTTTCGTGTTTTCAAAGACACTTGGCTCAGACCATGTGACTTAGTAAATTAAAGTTATCCAACTTCGCTAGAATTAAACCATTTACTGACCTTGGACAAATACAAATGGATGCGCTACTGTGCGAATGTTACGGCCCATCCTTATTGGCACAGCTGCTAAGTAGCTGCTCATAAAAAGCGGCTGTGTGAATAAAACAACTGCACAGGGACGCGGCTACGGCTTATTTACACAGCGGCTGTGCGAATAGCCACTCCGAATACAAATTATGCAATTTTTTAGAAATCAAGAAATGCATGCAATGCAATAAAATTCTGTTATCTACTACTGTTTAATAAACGCAAGTGGGCATCCATCTAGCTCTTAGGCTAAGGTTAAGAAAGTGTCCAGCAGCTAGCGCCACACTGCACCACTGAAGGAAAATGTGGATTTTAGGTAGAATGCTTCTGGTACCATGTAATTCATTTCAGCAAATGTTTATGACATTGCTGATTAGTAGTGTTAACCGTTGTCATAGTAAACAAATCTGCTAGCACGATTTAGCTGATCTAGCTGCTAGCTCGTATTTGGTTGATTCCAACGTCCATTTAATGATATATGGTAATATACACGCAGTCACTGTCAATTAAATTTCTACAAAAAACAAAGTTTATGGCATTTTTGATGCCTTCAACTAGCGCTAATTAATGCCTTGTTTTCACCGTTTCACCGTCTCTTCGTGAATTAAAGTTTAGCGGTTTAGCTTAGAATATTCGCTGCTAGGTATGCATTCTCGATGGCGACGGGCGCTGTACTTAGGGTTCTGTTTACATTATTGACAAGTCAATAAGTTAGACAGACGGATCATTGCATTCAACCTCAACCCGATGTCCCCACATCATGTATTTCAGCTAAAACGTTAACGTTAACTTTGCATTGGCTATAAAGTTGTGGGTGATGGTCACGGAGATGTGCCATGAGATTTCACGTATTGCTGCCTTTAGCAGAAACTTTTTCCTGCATGCTCTGCAGACAGGATAACTGTCTTCAATCAAGTGTCCCCCGGCATTCTTATAATACCCAAAATATGCCCGTACTTCAGACCTAGTCCTCTTAGAGGGCTGATAGATGTCCTGAGCGCAGTCGTCTCCTCCTTCCACCATGATTCCATTTCCAATTTAAAGAAAGTTTAAACGCAAGTTGTAGGCTATACAGTGCGCCTGCGCGGCTACTTCAGGAGACTCGGATGAAGCTGGGAAGGATTTAACACACGGTTTCCACACCTCGGTAATCCACCGAGATAATAATTTTATTTGAAATGAAAACGGTAATTGTAATTGTCAACATTTTCATCGGGGTTTACCGTTACACAGGTAATCGTTACATCCCTACAGCTGTCCCATGGATGCCATTTTTACCCAGTCTCTATTTTACAACGGAATCATGAACTTTGACCTTAACTACAGCAAGAGAGGCATGCAGTTCTTTAGATGGTAGTCTTGGTTATTTTGTTCCCTCCTGGATGAGTGGTTGATGCACTCTTGGAGGAATTTTGGTTGGCCAGCCACTCCTGGGAAGGTTCACCACGGTCTAAGGCTGCGTCCGAATAGTCTTTTTTTTATAAATGATTGAGTAACAGCTGTGGATAGTAAACAGAAATGTGTGGCCCTATTTATTGATTTAGCAAAAGCGTTTGACACAGTAGACCATATTATCTTTTTAAATAAGTTGTCTTCCATTGGTCTTATTTACAAAGCATGCTCATGGTTCCAGGCCTACCTCTGAAATAGAACACAAGCTATTATTTCTGGGGATGCGCAGTCTCAATTTTTAAAGGTGACAAAAGGTGTACCCCAAGGTTTCATTCTTGGTCCAATTTTATTCACAATTTATATAAATGAAATTGCTCATAATGTAACTAATTGCAAGGTTCATTTTTATGCTGACGACACAGTGCTTTATTCCTCTGCTCCAACATGCTTACAGGCCCTCACATATTTACAGTCTGCTTTTAACGTTATACAGCATGCTCTAGCTGATCTTAAACGGGTTTTAAATACTGATAAAACAAAGTTCATGATCGTTTCTGCACGGAATGCAATTATGCCAGGTGACTCCATTTTCTCAGTGACTGGTGCTCAAATTGAGCAGGTTCAGTCTTACAAATATCTGGGTATCTGGTTTGATCATGACTTCTCTTTTAAGACGCATGTGTCCAACTTGTCCAAGAAACTTAGAATGAAAATCGGGTTTCTTTACAGAAATGGGTCCCGTTTTTCTTTGGACAATAGGAAGAGGATTGTCGAGGCAACAATATTATGCATATTTGATTACGGAGATGTCCTTCACAGGCATCCCTCCATTAGTATGTTAAGATCCTTGGATGCAATCTATCATAGCGCATTGCGCTTCATCACAGGTGATGGTTTCCAAACCCATCACTGTGCTTTATATAATTCTGTGGGGTGGTTTTCCCTTCATTTTAGAAGGAAGCTACATTGTTTTTTTATTTTATTTATTTATAAAGCTTTGCTAGGCAATCTTCCCTCATATCTTACTAAGCTCTTATCCATCAAAATTAGAAGTCAGCATACCAGATCACAAGAATGGTTTTTGTTAGAGGCTCCCAAGACTAGAACACATTTGGGAGGTAACTCTTTTAGTGCATTCGCTTCTTGTATGTGGAATAATTTCCAGGATACCTTGAAGCTAGACTGCCTTATCCCCTTTGTGTCTTTCAAGAAATTATTGGATATATTGCTTCTGGAGGCCAGATGTATTTGCTTTTAGTTTATGGTAGGATTTGGTAGGACCTCTGTCTCAGTGGGACTTCCCTGCAATAAAGGTTATTGATTGATTTTTGCTTCGGAAAGTTCCTAACTCCTAGAAAACGATCCGGAAGTATTTACGTGGCAGCCATGATAAGTGTGTTCGGATTCTTTAAATGTAAAGGAAAGGTGCTACAATGCTTCCTAATTTATCACCTTTAGCATAGGGTACACTTAACCATCCTTTTCGAAAAGAAAGGAGGAAATGCTATCCCACAATTCCACGATGACCGTCCATCCGGCCAATCACGAAAACAAACAAACATGACGGGCAGGAGGCGGTGATCACTGTGCCTAGTGTAAGTGCATTCGGATTCTCTTATTAGCGCGGTTCTCTTCCTAAGCTGTAAAAGAGTCCCCTTTACACCTTTCCTTTACCTCATGATGTTTTACACAGAGGTTAAAGAAAAGTGGTTAGGAATTAGACAATAGGACGTAATTTTTAACTATTCGGACGCAGCCTAAGTTTTCCTTAGTAGACAATGGCTCTCACCGTGCTTTGCTGGAGTCCCAAAGCCTTAGAAATGGCTTTGTAGCCCTTTCCAGTCCGATAAATGTCAGTGACTTTGTTTCTTACCTCTTCTTGAATTTCTTTAGATCATCATGCACTGATGTTAGCCAAATTCACATTGCCAGACAGGTTGTATTTGAGTGACGTTTAGACTCAATGGGTAATCATGCCTGGGAGTGTCAAGTGAAACTGAACCCAATTATCAATTAAATTTGTTTCCGTGGATGATTTGGTTTCCAAGGGGTCAGTTGAATTTTCACATAGGGCCAGGTAAGCCTGGATAGCTTTTTTCCTTCAAAAAAATGAATTCATATAAAAACAGCATTTTGTGTTCAGTCGGTTTTTTTTTTTTTTTTTTTTTTGGTCAAATATTAAAATTAGTTTGATGATCTGCAACGTTTAAGCGTGAGAAAAAGCAAAAATAAAAGAACTCGTCAAGGGGCAAATGCTTTATCGCAGCACTGTAACAATGAAGGCTTTTGGCAAGTTGGGATGAACCGGCTTGATGTCAATGTCAGAAATACGCACTCAGCACAGTGGTTGCACATTAAATACATACAGCATGGCGAAGTTCATGTTCTTTGCAGGCTAACGACAAACCAATTTGTCAATGCATGGTTGGTGTTTAGCGGTATATTTTTTGACAAAGAAATGCAGTTCACGAATGCGCGCCGTAACTATCAGGACTCAACGTAGGGCGATGAGGAAATGACACTTCTTCTGAAACCATTCACTTGCTCTATGCAGGGAGCATTCTTGAAACTTGTGCTTTTATGGGAGTTTGACTAACCCTGACCAGTATTGTTCACTCTGCCATTGTTATTACTCATGCAAAAGGTTTGCGATTTGCTTTAAAGGATTATTCATCCTGTGGCACGACTGCAATTAACACAATTGTCTGATCTTGCTATTGCAATCAATAGTTTATTCCTCTTGAACCCATATTTTTGATAGTTAGCTGGCTCAAAAAGGCAAGCAACTTCAAAAAAAAAATTGATCTCTTGGCTTCGGCCAGACGTTCACCGTTCAGTTTTGCGCTGAATGGAGGGAATCAAACTCAGAACAGCCGCGGAAATTTATGTGGCACAGAATGCGCAATTATAATCAAGTGCCAGAAGATGCACAACTCATTAAACGGTGTTGCAACAAACCGAAGAGCTATACCCACAACCACACTACGTCCGACCCTCGAAGGGACAGTAAATAAGTCGGACGTTACTGAATATTCCCCACTGCAAGATGAAATAGAGGACACGCTCACAAGCAAATGATACCAAGTGGAATGAAATTATTCTTAGACATTCAGTTTGGCCTTTCCCGACCGTTCTGTTGTTTAAAAGAATAATAATAATAATAATAATAATAATAATAACATACAAATGATAGCCTACCATTTTGCTCGGGAATCAGGAAAATGGAACTTACTTATCTTTTCCCCCTAAACATAGGGAAATGATTCCTCCAGGTTTACGATTCTCCTGAAAGTATCCGGGATAAACTCATGGAGCGAGAGATGAAATTTACAATAATCCAGGCCATAAAAATAAATTAGCGCACGGACAGTTGAGGCTGCAGAGTAATAAATCAAATTTAAAAAACCGAAAAACAATCACTTCCCCGTTGGCTGTTTCACATCCGACTGGCCGCGTTTGCGACTGCCAAATCAGTTGAGCAACAAAGTTTAGAATAACTCCAACCCCACCCCCTGTTGGCCTCTTTATCACCTCTTTACACAACATCACGTAGCCCTACAAGAATATATACTGGACAAATAAAGTTAGGGATCACCCCAAATTTTGAATTTGAAATATGTGATAGTTTGTATTTTTTTCCATATCATATTTTAATATTGAAAAGTTGGGTGATCCCTAACTTTCTTTGTCCAGTATACTTAATTCGGGAACAAGGCAGCTTTCAGCCTCCATTGGGAAAAAAAAAAAAAAAAAAAAAAAAAAAAAAAAATATATATATATATATATATAATGCTTATTCACGGGGGCGTTGTGAAATATACTTTTTTGGTGCGGTAAAATATTCTGACGACTTTTTTACTTTTGAGAAATGTGAATAAGCCTTGCTATATTTACATACTGTACCTAAACTTCGTTCATGGGCGATGGATATCATCTGAAATTTTGCCAAATGCTTGACATTTTTCGCATATGACGTGTGAACAACTCATTTGGAGCCCATTGAAGGAGAAAAGTAGGCCTATACTCTATGGTTGAGGAAACGTTTGACCATATAACAGACGGGCATGATCGTCCTCTCAGTTTAGAATAGAACGTACAAAATATAATATTAGTTTAATAAGGGGAGATTAATACCTGAATCAATACTCTGCGTGCCTCTTAGTGCTGGGTGGGTCTTACATCTTCCGAAAGGGTTCACGATTTTCAGAATTTTTAAAAATTAGAACACATATTGGCAGTATTCCCGGTAAACACAACTTCAGTGTCAGTTAATTCTAAATGAGCTCTTCCTTTAAATGAATAAATTAATGTGTTGCCCGTATTTTAGTCATTGCCGCGATACGGATCAGTGGAGTTCACGGTAGGTTAAGGATGTACAGTAACATGAGAATAATGCGGTGTTGCATGTGGACCTGAAGTAGATTGGCTCCAGAGTATATTTTAGTGTAAATGAAAGGAAAGTAAAATTTTTATTATGTCATGGCATGAATTTAATGAAATATTTAGGAGGTAAGTGCATTCTTAAGTCAAATTTTTGGAGTTCCTGATTGGTTGTGCTTTGGGGTAGGAGTAGAGGGAGGACCCACATCTCAATTTGCGAAGTTTCGTTGATCAAAAAAAAAAAAAAAAGATTTCGAATCTTCGATTTTTAAGGATTGCCACACTCCCCAGCATATTCGATGGGATAGATTGATATGACAAATGTCACTTTAATCTAAAATGAAAAATTAGAATTTGGGTATATTCAACCGCTGTTTTCATGACACCTGCTATTACCTCCGCCAAAACGAAGTTGGCTGGAGGTTATGTGATCGATGCCGTTTGTTTGTGAACAAAATAACTCAAAAAGTAACTAACGGATATCTCTGAAATTTTGTGGGTGGGTCGTTATTACATCAGGGATGGACCCTATTGATTTTCACTGCAATCAGTCAAACAATATGGCCACCACGGCAGCCATCTTGAAATTCTATGACACGCGATAACTGAAATTTGCTCCCACTCACCAAGATTTGGACTGGGCTGCCTTGGCGAAGGTGTGCACTCTAGGAGTGCCTCTAGTTTGAAAGATGCGATATGCATTTTTCGAACATCCCGTGTTGATTAGGCTATTTATAGCCTAGCATGTATGTTGCCACAGGAAGTTAGGACTGTGCTGAGAATGACATGGTGTAGAACTCTGTGGTCTCACAGCATTTATCGCTCTCTAAATTCCTTTCCTCTCCCACTATCTGCTGGTTCCACACCATGTTTAAATGTCTGTTGAGTCAAAAAACGCAACATGTCTTCACCTACTTATGGGGAAAAAACCATGTCTATTGTTTGTATGCTGGAGCAGTGGTAAGACCGTGTTGCCTGATCGTGTTATTTTTTAGTTTTTCGCTAATAATGTTGAAAGTTACGTTCGTAAAATGTTATGGCATTTCTGTGATCCGAAATCTGTGCCGAAAGATGAGAGAGTTTATTTTCCACAATTTCTGGGAAAGAATGGTCAAAAATGAAACGCACACTCGAGCATAAAATGGTGCGGGTATCATTTAACCAACATGATACACATGTTCTCTGTGGTCCCTGAGTAAAACAACAAAGTAATGCGAATGAAAAATGCCACACACATCATCACTAAACCAGACTTTGAATATGTTGTTTTAAACCTGAAAAAATTCCTCTTTACTTTTCTCCAGATGGACCTAGTGTGACTGTCCTTGCCATAAATTAAACATGAAAGTGTAATGCAGGACGTGCATCAATATCAGTTTGATAATGTTCTAATGTACAGATGCATTGCAAGGGCTACAGTGCGAATGTGATTAGGGTGGGGTGGTGTGTGTAGGGGGAGGAGGAGGGTTGGTAACTGGCTTGCAGAATTAGATAATTACAAGTCTGAATCTTCAGGAACAGAATGGCCTTTTTTGCTGAAGTATATCAGAGATAATGCCCTCAAATGTTGTGATAATTTTGTTTATTTGGGTTTGGGGTTGAAAAATTCAAGTTGGGGAACAAAATGTAAAAGGAAAAAAATGAATCAAATTGTCTTACATTTTAAGTCAAACTCACGTTTGTGGATCAAAATGACGGACAATAGTTCGAATGAGGGCGAGCTAACCCGCTCAAAACTCTCAATGGACTAAAACTGCAGGCTTATCAGCCCAGGTCCTCCCTGAAGCAGCGGAGCTGTACCTGACAGAATGAGAACCTTGCTGCTTACTGCACCTCTTCAGAAGCAAATGCCACTGGTGGAGAAAAATAACTGAGGTGGCAACTCTCCAGTGATTGGCCGCACTGCTTGGCTATGAGAGCCTCCCCAAACTCCACCTCTGCAATAATCATCTGCAAGGAGAAATTAAGAACTAAGAGAAAAGCAGGTCTCATCTAGCAGACTGTCAATGCATAATCGGTGATTGAAGTACGCGTGCTAATGATGTTGCTCTTTGCGCTGTGAACAACACTGCAATCATTTAACCATGTTT
The DNA here is from genome assembly GCA_029692085.1 of Gymnothorax javanicus. Taxonomy (NCBI): domain Eukaryota; kingdom Metazoa; phylum Chordata; class Actinopteri; order Anguilliformes; family Muraenidae; genus Gymnothorax; species Gymnothorax javanicus. The sequence goes on along the minus strand of CM056206.1, from coordinate 49,270,280 downwards.
GTTAATGTGTGAAATATTAACTAGTTTGCCAGCCTTTAAAGCAGTGGCTGCTGAAATATTATGAACTTCTCCAATCTCAGAAATCAAGAAATGGACTGGACAGAAATGGCATATTAGCACAAAAAATAAGGAAGGTACTTTGGACACTGATTTCTGAAATGCTATGTTGCGTTACTGCTGTGGCAGCAGTTTCAACAAACATACCCGCCTTCTTCCTCTGCTGAGAAATGAGAGAGAGAGAGAGCGAGAGAGAGAGATGCCCTCAAAAACCTTCAAAAGATCTGTTATGTCATAGAATGTGGCCTTCAGCACTACGTAATACAAAAAGACTTTCAGAAAGTCCCTGTGTTTAACATAAATGTTACAGCCACATCATGATGCAGGTAGCAAGTCTTTGGAATTCAGGTCAAATGCTTGTCCTTGCGAATGATTACATATCAAACCAGCAGAATTTAAGTGTGCCTTTAAGTTCGGGAAGTTCAGCATCTGCCACTTGGCAGGTTGTAACTCAAATGTGTATGCTCTAAACCAGTCACTTTTCCCCTGCAGAGAAAGTGGCTGGTACTGATACACTTATATTTCAACAGTTGTGAGCTGCTGCTTTTGAGCTAAGTAATGATTGAGGTCCTGTTCTGGATTAAAGAACATTGATCCTTTGCACCTATTTTGCTTGGGGGTAATTGCGTTAATGTGCATGCTATTTGAGGGGTCAAGACTAGGTTCAGACTTGAAAAAATACTTTTTTTTTCATTTTGTGAAAAATCTTTCAAAACATTCATAAAAGGTGATTTTAAGACCAAAAAACTATCTTTTAAGTGGATTTTTATGTGAACGCCTCCAGTGCATTCGTTTCGCGACAAAAACGCTATTTTCTCGCATCGCAAAATTTCATAGTTTATCAGGCTTGTGGCGGGCATTAAATCCACATTTTTCAAGGTATTGCTCTGAAATTTTCACCATAGCATCAGTTTGTTATGTTCTATACAATGACATAGCCATTTTTGGGTAGGTAGATACATGGTGTATTTATGATCCATCTGCCAGGCAGGTTCTGCCACCCATTTCTAAAATTCTATGACCAAATAATTTTTCAAAATATTTTCCCATGAAAATACCCAGAATGAGTTTGTCATTGTATAGCTGGTGATATTAGCTTCAAAATAAAAAAAAAGAATTACAGGAAAATATGGTATAGTTTCTGAGATATTGTTGCCACAAGATTTCACATTTTTTGCCAATAATGTACGGTTTTCACGGTAACAAACTTATTAAATTTGATTAAAATCAAATTCCATTCTGAGCTTTTTTCAGTTGACACAATTTTTATGTGTTTTTAGTGTTTAGAAGTACTTAAATTGAGTGAACCCAGGCTTGACCCCTTAAAAAGGTATCCATGGAAAGACAAAGTTAGCTTGCAATCTATTGAGAACATGTTAGCATTGCCTGTTAATTTGCATTTTAAATGGAGTGCATTGCTGAGGTATCCCAGACTAGCCAACGTTAACTTGATTGCCTTGATCACCTAGTGTGGTTGTGGATTTCATAGCTTTGATTGACAGCCTAAGATGTGATAAGCACATTCTGTTTAAAGAAGACAAATAGTTTAACCAAATTATCTCTCTTAGAATTATAACCAGTGGGCATACATAGCATACATTTCAATTTCACAAAAATATCTTGAACACCTTGTAACACATTATTGGACTCCAATCATTGGTGGTCATTCTTGGTACTCGGTGTATTTGCTTTAATTGATGGTTTTTTCGTACCCTTGCTGTTCATTGTTGGTCATATCTTCAGTCATGGTGGTTTTGCTATATTAAATTCTGTTGTTACATGGACTTGGCACATTTAAGAAACAAAATTTCTGAGCTCCAGATAAATAATTTTTGAGATGTTTGGTAAGTTCTACCCTTGTATATGTCACTGGAAGGCAGTTGATACCAAGAGACCGAGTGCTTCCACGGTTTATGGTATCATCGATGCACATGTTAGCCGTGGTCCAGTGACGCAACTTGATCACATTTACTTCTGTTTGCCGTTTTCATGCCTCAAAGTGAATGAAAATATAAAGAAAATGTTTAAATAGAGAACGCTTTGAAATATGACGAACATAACACCGTCATTTACATGACAAAAGAGCTCTTACAGGATGGTGAAACAGCTGAAGCTAGTTTATAACGACGTGATATTTTCACACTTTTATTGACAAATGTATGATTGTTATGCGTTACCATCATAATGTTTGCCGAAAATCTGACGACACTTTTATGACATTCGACCTTTGTTCTGTCTCATATTAAGAATGTAATGGTGTTATCTTAGCCCTAAAGTTAGTCAAGGGATTTATGTAAAGAAAACAACATTTGCTGGTAAGCGCAACGATGCTAAAGTGTCGTGTTTGCTAGACTTCATGGCTGTCCGCATGAATGAATGAGACACCAGATGTGTTACCAAGCGTTAAAGGAGGTGTTATGATATGAGGTGACAGACCACATAGGAGGCCATAAAACATCTGAATTCAACTGTTCCCTCACCCCTCCATTTCACACTATAATCTGACCTCTGTAGGTCCAAAAATATACTGTACGCATATTGTTAGCTGTGAGTAGAATGGCACTGAAGTAATGAAGTAACTGAAGTAATGTGGATCCTTTCTAATGGAGCACCTTGGGCTCGCCTGCTGTAAGAGATACCACAGGCAGAGCATATTGCGTGTGCTTGTGTATAACCTCCCAAACTCAATGCCAGTCTGGCCACAGTCTGACCACAAATTGCATTTGTTTCTTAGTGAATTACCTTTTATTTGGTTTCCATTAAATTGAAGACATATAGCTCTTGAACTCTCTAGATAGTGCGTATGTATATTTGTTTTCCTGAGAGTGACGCAGATAATCTTCACTGTTGTGCAGTAGTTGGTGATTACAATATATGGTCTGTAAGTGTGAACATACTGTGTAATGCAGATAATGCTGACAGCAAGTTTGCTGTAGCTCTGGGCCAAGAAACTTGGAATATCCATAAATAGAAAACTTTACAAACAACTGAATGCTGAAACATATTTATGACCTGAGGCATTTGCCTGAGAGATATTGCCTGTGTCTAATCTGTACTGAAATCTCTCTAAACAACACAGAAACCTGGTTTTTTTATGATAGCCCACTCATAGACACCCATAATGCTCACAACGGCTTCCGGGCAATTCTAGGTAAAAAAAGCTTGACTTCTTAGAAAGATGTGTTCAGTTTTCGTCAATTTAATCTCAGTGCCAATGTGTTTGTGGCCATATGGCTTTGAATTTAGTTTAATAATCTAATTTAAATTTTAGTGCAGAAATACTGTTTTTCAAAATCATTGTTTACATGTATGCAGGTACATGATTTAGTTATTCTGACAGAAATGGTAACATTACAGTTTTCAATGGGGACAGTCTATCACATCGACAGAAATTTATTTGAAAAGTTCAGCTCCATGTGTCTTGTCCACATAGTGCAATTGTACACCGTCCAATTAAATATTCAAATTGTGGGGTTCAGAGACTTAATGGGGGTGTCTTTTTTTGTTTTTTTGGGGTTTTTTTTTGGACTCCTCGTCCTGAATCAGTTCTCCTGCCAAAGTTGGAGTCAATTTTAAAGTCAATGAAAGTATAAAAAAAACCCATCTACAGTCAACATGGCCAAGTTTGCCCATATAAATTAACTATTATTTATGAAACCAACAAACATTTTACAAAAACTTTTAAGAGAACTTTTCATTCACCAGTGCACACCACACCATCTGATTGAGTTTCAGCAACATCTGAGATGGTTGATGTCGAAACTTTGTTTTCTGCGGATGACCTGACATGGAATACTCCAAATACAAAATGCATCTTAAGTTACCTTGAGTTTTTCTCTGGAAAGATGCTATGATGTTGATCATTTTTAGAGACAGCGAATAAAATGGTTTTAAAGTAACCTACTTTATTCATAAATGCATTTTTTCACTTGCCCTCAATCTTTTAACAGAGTGCATGCTGTTGACAACCACCATCTGCACCTGTAGCAGCAGTTTGCAGGCTTCCGCCCTGACTAACCACAGTGCTGACTCTCATTGAGAGAGAGAGAGAGAGGTGGGGGTGGGGGAGTGATGACTGTAGAGTTTACTCAGGGTAATGAGTTTGAGAAATGTATCGCTATCATAGACTGGATAAAAAGGTGGACGCAGTACCTGGGTCTGAAAAGTGAAGCCAATGCGGAAATCTCGTAAAATTGTATTCTATTTAATGACCAGCAGATGGCAACATTGGTGGTTGCAGAAAGAAGTTCAATGCTGTAGAAGTCTATGAGAAAATGACCTTATTTTCCCACCTGATTTATTATTTCAATAATGATTTTCCGCATTATGTTATGGTATCTATCGCAAGTTTCAAGTCTCCTTTGATATATCATGATGTTTATTTTTGTAAATTATGGTCCCATATAGACTAGAATAAAGGATAAAACCAGATATGCTTTGGGGGCATGGCTATCCTCTGGTCCTCGTCAGATACGGTCAGATCCACCCATAGATCCACCCTTAGCTCCCCCCTGGATCTTCAATTCACGCACTTGTCCAATAGGGATCACATCCGGTTTCAAATTGCCAAAATCGAGGCTTCCTAACTGGTATGCTGAAACCAATGGGTGATGTCATGGTTACTTCGTCCATCTTTTCATACAATCTATGACCACTATTGATTTTGTATTACTCAGTTGTTCATTACTGTACCTAACTTCGCAGTTTCTTAACCACAATTACAAAAGCATCTATTCAGGTCATTCCAATTACTTTGAATGCATTATTATTATTATTATTATTTTATTATTATTATTATTATTGTGTGCTTGCTTCAGTGAAGCTGCACACTATTCTCTTACGTCTTCTTATTCTTTTTCTTCTTCCACCTAAATTTGGCTGACTAACTCCTCCTTCACCGTTTAAGCTATTGATTCCTTTCAAACTTTGAAAAATTCAGCTTGTTCTGAATTACAGTGCATCTGTATTGATTTTTGATTTTCTTTTTAGTTTTTGAGATATTTAATTTTAAATGTCATTTTTTTGGGGTCCTATTAAATCAAGCCATTTTTGTGCTGATTCAGTAGATTCAGCTATTTTCTGCTATTTTTTCACTTTGTCATACTTTTAGCAAGAAATGTCATTCAAACTGCAAAATGTTAAGTTAGGCTTGTATAATTTCTTCCCCGTTCAAATTTTTCGTAACTTCTATATTTTTTTCATTATAATTTTAAAAAATAATTTCTGTTACAATACATTCTGAGAACTTAGAGTGTGGTGACGTCATTGTTAGAGTGTCGAACAGCTGTAAAATCATCAAGAAGTGTTCTCTTTAACTTGTTCCAACTCCCACAGTTTTCACTCCTCATAAATATTTTTATTTCCAAGTTGCAGCAAAAGTTGTGCTGCTCACAAAAATGTAACTATGCAAGCAATCGGACGAACAGTTTTGGCAGTATGAGCCGAAAAGCGACGGGAGCACAAACCGAAACTCCATTAACTCCTGCATTAAATGAGACAGAAAATTCCGGTTGGAAAGCTGAAAAACACAATTTTATAACTTGCTCTTGTTCCCACATTTTTGGCACTACACACACAATTTTGACATATTTTTCTCAGCAGACTCTCCTCTTCAGTATGGTATCTCCATTGTATAGATTGGACTTACTATCTTTGAGGTAGAGGCAGTAGTATGTAAGAGACGCCTTAGCTAAAATCTCCCTTGGACCAAATGCTTTAACCATTAACTCAAATGGCTCAGCGAAATTGTGGCATAGCGGTATACCGGTTCAATTCTGCCCTCTGCTGGACTTTTTCCTGGCATCAGCATTATCATTGTTCGGATTAAGTTTGATACGACTGTTTGACAAATCTCATTCTTCTTCGTCAAACTCAGCGAAAGAATTTTCGGTAGCGTCGTTTGTACAGTCGCTCAAACCAGCTCGAAGAGAGCACATTTAGGGCAGCAAAGACCGGTCTTTTTGCAGGGCGGGTCCATGAGAACACGTTACAGTAAAAAATTGCAAAGCAGAAAAAATATATACTTTTCCAGTATATACAAGCAACTGTTTGCACTAGCTAGATATATTTACGATCGTGTCAAAAACAGGCGAAATACTGGTATGAAAATGACCGTAACTGCCTTCCTTGCTAAGCCAGCAGACGTAACTTTTCCATACTCATTGAGTAGTTTAATAGTTAACCTCAGCTAGCTATTGATTATGTCATCTGCAGTGATGGCAATTTCAATACTCAAGTTCAACCCATTTCGAACATGTTCTGTGCACTGCGTGTTCGTGAGCTAACTGGCTAATAATAGCACACAAATAAAAAGGGAGCTGTGAATAATATCACAACATGTGTGAACGATATCTTGCAGCTTTCTATTTGTTTAGCTATTTAGCTAGTGAATACACAGTGCACAGAAATGAACAGAGAGCCTCGAAAAAGTAGCATTCCACTGCCAGGCGAGGTCAGCGTTGCACAGTTCGGGACTGTGGGAGACACTGACAATGAGCTATAAGCAACAACAGGTGCGGCAGTTTGCCAGTGTGGCCTGCCATGTTTGCTCCACCATAAAGCTAATTTCTCAGTATGCACTGCGTTGACCTAGATACGCACAGAGCCATAGAGAGAGATGCATCAACTTCATTGACTCCAATTCATCATTTTTTTCTTTTTTTTTTACTGCTGGGTTGAAGCAGAGTAGGCTCAATCATCATGCTGCTGAAAAGTCAGAATTCCTTAACCAATTACTTTCAGCTTTAAAGCCTTGTGTTGACATTTCAGCAGTTTTTCAACATTTATTCAGCAATGGCCTTTGCCTCTCAGTTTCCAAGCACCTTCATTTTATAAGTCAACTGCTTTAACTTTTCTCGCTGAAGCAAGCACACAAATTTTCTTCAGAAAATTTTGCCTTTTATAGTTATTATTATTATTATTATTGTTATTTCCATGTGTCTTGCTTGCATGTGACAAGAACCTTTATTAATGTCAATTCATGCGGGCCTTCAAGGGTTTAAAAGGTTGCAAAAATGCTTTTTGTCCTAAAGCTTGCAGCTGTTTCAAAGGCAGTCATGGCCGTTATATCACATGTGGTCATTTCCTCAGAATGGCGTTGTGTAAATCTTAATCGTTACAGGAAAGTTGAGAGTTGCTAAATTTACACCTCTATTTGGAGACATTAAAAGAAAATCTTTTGACAGAAAAGGTTGGGGATGGGTCTGCAGCACAGTTTGTAGTGGAGTTGCCTCAGATGAAAAAGGTTGTGGGTTTGAATCTAGCCTGGGGCTTTTCTGTGTGGAGTTTGCATTTTCTCCCCGTGCTCGTGTGAGTTCCCGTCCGTGTACTCCGGGTTTTTCCCACAGTGCAAAGACATGCATGTCTTGCTAATTGTTTTCTTTTTTTAAATTATTTATCCTTTATTTTACCGAGGAGCCCCATTGAGATTGCATGTCTTTTCCGCGGAGGACCTGACCCATAAAATAAATATAATGGCAGGACAAATGAATGAAAACAAGACAAGTCACTACATAAACAAAATGCTTAAAGCTGCTTTCACACCGGACGCAAAACGAATTTTTCGCACGAGTAGATTACATTCAAAGTCAATGCAAAGACGGTGTGAAAGCGGCTTAAGATGGAAAAACAGGTCTGCTTTTCAGGGAAGGTATGGAACACTTGGCACTTAAAATTGTAGAGTGGTATTCAAGTGTTAATATCAAGTTATATCTGAATATTACTCTTGCTTTTTGGCACTAGGTAATTATTTATTTATTTCATTTTATTTATTATTTATTTATTTAAGAACTGGGACAGTACATATTGATGAACATAAACATGTAAATATGTCAGATTATAGCCAAAGGCTAATTTACATCTGTTGTCCCTATGCAGGTTGATGTTTTGAAGAACAATACAAAAATACAATGATACATAACAAAAATACACAAACCAACAATACACAACAATTTTACAAAACAATGACAAAAAAACAATACAAAAATATAATAATACATAACAAAAATACACAAACCAATAATACACAACAATTTTAACAATAAAACAGAGGTGATTCAGGCTTGTAGCTCAAGAAAAATCTGAATGCGGCCATCGGATAACTGTGCTAACAAGAAGAGGAAAGTACTGAAAAATTACACTGCCCTAATTTGTCACAAAGTGCAAAAATGAATTGCACTAAGCCCATAATTCTAAAGTGCTATAGCATATTGCACATAGCCGTGTTATTGTACTGTGAAATATTGCACTAGGCCCAATGAAAGTAGGAATAAATATGAAGAAAAAAGAACAAGTTAAAGTGCTAATAATATAACATTTTGATCAATATATTACACGCTGCCCTATTGCACATTTATGCTTGCATTTTGGTCAGTATATTGCACGTTTCCCTATTGCACATTAATGCCTGCATTTTGGTCAGTATATTGCACTTTGCCCTATTGCACAATAATGCCCGCATTTTAGTCAGCATATTGCTCGTTGCCCTATTGCAATTAAAAGCAGTAACCTGAGGTCTATGAAGGTTTGAGGGTCTTCCAAGAGTGACCCTTTGCCAGAAAGAAGCTAATAGTTTTAGGAATTTCAAGGTAAGAGAATACAAGTATAGTGCCAGACAAAAGTCTTGTCACTTATCCAAGTTGTAGGAACAACGAATAATAACCTGACTTGTAGTTGATCAATTGGAATCAAAAATGGCTTATATGAAAGGCAAAGCCCTCTAGATTATGTGAAATACACCAAAATAGAGTTTTGTGTCATTCATTGAGTTTTATAATTTAATTTGTACAGAATGGTCAGATTTTGCTTGGACAAAAGTCTTGTCGCATTGAAAAAAAATGTGGAAATTATACATACACTTTATTTTGAATACACAAATATGCCACTATAATATCAGAACATAAAGTCATGGTGCCTTGGAAAAAATAATTAATATTGCGTATGACTCCCATGAGCTTGGAGGACTGCATCCATGCGTCTTGGCAATGACTGAAATAACTTGATGATGAAATCATCTGGAATGGCAAAGAAAGCAGTCTTGCAGGACTCCCAGAGTTCATCAAGATTCTATGGTTTCATCTTCCAAGCCTCCTCCTTTATCTTACCCCTGAAATGCTCAATAATGTTCATGTCAGGTGACTGGGTTGGCCAATCCTGGAGTACCTTCACCTTCTTCGCTTTCAGGAACTGTGACATGGAGGCAGAAGTATGAGAAGGAGCAGCAGTATAAGTAGGGCAGCAAGAACTTCTTGATATTTCAGGCTGTTAATGTTGCTATCCACTCTGCAGATCTTTCTCACACCCCCATACTGGATATAACAACAAACCATGATTTTTCCTCCACCAAACATGATTGTTTTCTGGGAGAATCTTGGGTCCATGAGGGTTCCAACAGGTCTTGTACGGCGACTGGGATGCAGTTCAATGGATGATTCACCAGAAAAATAAACTTTCAGCCGCTTTTCTAGTATCAATCCTTTCTGCGAGCTGTGGGCCTTGGCAAATGCAATGCAGGTTTTATGTTTTCTGTTTAATGCAGGCGTCTGTGTACTAATTCGGCTATGAAAATCACTTTGAGAGAGAATTTGACAAACTCTTCTTGTAGATACCGGGATTTTTGGTGACATTTTCTCATGTAGCTTCGCTGTAGTTGAAGAAGGGCTAGCCTTGCTCAGCTGAAGCAACAAACAGTCCTTTCAAACAGTTGTCATTCCGGGGTCTGTCTGACCTGCGCTTGCCATGAACATCACCAGTTTCTTCAAATCTTTTTCTCATCCCCTCCACTTGACATTTGGATACATTAAAAATGTCTGCCACCTCAGCAGCAGACTCAGTCTTCAGGCTCTTGATGATCAGCACTTTGGTCTGTGGTTGAATCTTTGGTGTGTTGTCAGAGGTCTAGTCGCACCTCATATGAAAGTCTGGTGTGCTGGGGTTATTTCTGTACACATCTGGGAATGTGTTAGTTATCAGTACTTGTCATAGGTTAAACTCTAATCTGCGATTTGTTGCATCATCTGAAGGGACGACAAGACTTTTGTCCCAGCAAAAACAGATGTTATGGGCTTAGCCAAGCTGTGAACATCAGAACACTTTTTGACGGTTTCATTTTGCACCAAATTATTAATGTGAAAGCCCTTGACATTAAAATGGACCATTTATTGTAACAATTGATTGGTTAGAAATAAAGTTATATGCTATTTTTAGTTACTATGTCCTTATGCGACAAGACTTTTGTCAGGCACTGTAGGAGTTTTCCAATAATCCAACTTAGTTGACCTATGCAGATGAAGAGAGATTAAGCAAATTTTATAAAGATTACAGTGATTGTATAAAGGTTTGGCATTTGCAATGAATCAGAGTGCAGTATGAAATACTCTGTTTAAAGCCTGCAAAAGGGAAGTTGGGTATGTATATACTACATTGTGTATCCTCATAGTCAATGATAGGAAAATTTTAGCTAAAACTAACCTTTCGTTGACCTCAGCTGTAAACTTGCTTTAATTCTGAATTTGAAGCTCACTTTTACTTTCTATTTACTAAAAAATTCTCTGTAAATTTTAAATCTCATTTCATCATATAAGCAGAATCCTATATTTTTGTAAAATGAAATTCACTCATTATCGATAGCGTGTAATTTTACTGTTTGCAAGTCATTTGGTAATGGACTAATGGATCTAGCCAATAAGATGCTCATACTTTTTGAGGGATTTAGACCTAGTTGAAACCGCTATTTGAGCTAACTGGGTTGAATTAATAGCACTTTGTAGATTTTTAAAAACTTGAGATGCGAGGGATCACAACAGTAAAGTCATACCCTTTTTTCTGAAATTTTGAATTGCAAATCCCTGCATCTGTGTTGTGTTTATAAATTTTAAAAAGAACTGTACCCAGAACAGAACCCTGAGGGACATTTTTAGTAACCATCATAGGTAAAGACTTCAGAGTCATTGGTAAAAACACAAATAGGTCTATCAGACAAGTAGGTTGTAAACCACTTGTTTACCACGCTGCTGCAGGACTAAGAGCAACAGCCCTCAGTCTCTCAAATAACGCAGTATGATCAACAGTTTCAATGGCCTCGGAAAGATCAGTGAATGAGGAGGCATATTGCTATGACTAAATCTAAAGCCTGATTGAACTTTACTTAAAATATTATTTATATAAAGATGCTGTTACTGCTCAATAGTAGCCACACTCTTAGTTCAGAGTATAAACTTTTGCCATCTAGGGTGCGTCTAAGTGCTTTAGGGCCAAAACAAACAAGTACCAAAACTCCTTTTCCCTTTCTCCATTAGAGCCTTAAACGCTCTTGGCCGAATAAAATAATCTGTTGCTGTTCTGGTGTTCCCTTACTGGGGCGGCAGCGGTGATGTTAACTGTGGATATTATATGGATAGTGGTGATGATGGCTGTGAGATGTGGCCGTATTTTTTTATTACTTTATTTATTAATTAATTTATTTGTTGTTATTAGTAGTAGTAGTAATAGTTGCATATTATTATTTTACTTAAGACATGCCGTTCTTAGTGTATCCTGTTTATTGTATTTGTATTGGGAGATATGTTGTGTGTCTCTGTTTCATGTTTTTATGATTGCTGCAGTACAAATTGCCCATTTGGGACAAATAAACTTGAAATTGAACTTGAACTTGAACTCGAACTTGAATACTGACCTGAGACGCTATGGCATTACGCAGGTCAGTGAGTTTTAAAATAGGGCAGTAATTGAGGTCAGGAGTCTTCACATTTTAGAAGTCAGCTTTTATCCTACCTTAGTGTGGATAGAGTAGGGTATCGGAAATAAAGTAAAGATTTTAGAGATAGGCCTTGTAATTACCTCTTTAGCTAGTTTGAGGAGACGTGGGTCACAGAGATCAGGGTCTGTAGATTTGTTCGAAGTGAATTTTCCTCTGTGCCACATAAAAATTAGCGGGGTTCGTTGTAATTGATGTAAATTTAGAAGATGCATTTACAATAGGTTGATAAACGGACTGACCCGGCAGTATTGGTTGCTGCTCAGTGTAAACCTTTGAAATGATGTCTTGCAAATATGAAATGCTTGTTCAAAAGATTGACTATTTTAGCCTAATTAGTCACGATCTGAAAGTCTCTAATAATATGGTCGGGAGGATATGTCAGTGCCTGATGAAGAACTTTGCTGGATGGATGAGGGATTTTAGATAAAACTCCACTTTAGATTTTCTCATGAAGGAAGTCCAATTATTTAGCGAACATAAAATAGTTCCAACAAGGAGTCTTTGCATGTTTTCCTTTAATCAGGCAGTATTCCTTTGCAGAAAAAGATCTGTAAATTTAGTTGTAACCCAGGGAGTATTCCTTTTACGCTATATCTTTAAAAGAGCATGTACTGTAAATCACAGACCATTTCTACCTCAGGAATATTATTATCAACACTGAATAAATATGTTATGCAATCATGTAAAAATACCCTTAAAAATGAACTGACTTGGTTCAGCAGTTGCTGCCTACTGGCAAAGCAGTGATCTCTGACAGTATTAGTATGGAATTGTAACTGGTTTGGAGGAAGCACTGACCCTTGTTCACAGTCATGGTCAGCCCAACATGAGCAGCCAGTCAGCGGGAGCACCGCTATTGTATAGCCACAATTATGGAGCTGTAACTGGTTATTGCAGAAGTACTGACCCCATGCAGTGGAATCAATCAGCCCCGCAGTGGTCACTCATCACTAGTCAGCAACAGTCGTGGAGTTGTTAAATTTTCTCAAATAATTAATTTTAGATGCCATGATCTGCAGTTTATACCTACTGTAATGCCCCTCCCCTTTGGCATTCCAGAACCTTGGCCTCCTGCCCCTATCCAATCATTCAATGAATCCTCAGTTCTCTCCGTTAATGATGTCACCTGGCTCTCCTTAGTTCATTATGATCCCCTTTTCTATTTAAACCTTAGTTTTCTCATTTACAGGCAGGTAGCCTTAGTCAGAACCACATCTTTGTTTAGTGCTCTCCTTTTTTGTTTATCCCTGAAGTTTTGTATTACTTTGGTTATTTTACTTCCTTTATTTAACTTCCATTGTTGCTACACTGGGGTCCTCATCTTTCTGTCACTCTCCTGGTGCCCTATTAACATCGCTGGGTACCAGAACATGACACCTAGGAGTTCTCTAACCTCTCTAATCTGACAAAAGCCATGATAGAATGACTTCTTACATCTTTAGCAAACACGCTAAACACAGAAAATGTATGGAGGTCCTTCGAGTTGTTCAAATGAACCACGTATAAATAGTGACTCTTAATCTCCCGTACGTATGAGTGAATGGTGTGCTTGTGAGAGTCAGAAGAATAGCACAATATGGCTTCTAAAATTTGCTTGAGTGCCGTTTAACTTGCGACAAATAAATAAATTGCCAGAGAATTTCAGAATGAAATGCTACCTATTGATTCATATTTTTGCAAACCGCTGTGATTAATTACAGTGTTGAAACCTCTTAAAAGCAGAGCCCAACTCATTTGGATGGATTGAAGGTACACTTTATAATACACTTACCTAATCATAGTATTTGTTGCACTGTAATTCATTTGATGTTGATCAGGCGTAACTGTCTTACTCTTTTGTAATCCATTAGCACTCACGTTGAAAAATTACATTCTCCTGTTATTCCTGGTTTTGAATAGGTCACTAGTCAGGCGGAAATATTTCATGTCAGTGCTTATTAGACCTTTATTGATGTAGTATGCTGTTCTAGGGCACGCACAAGCTGGCGCTGGTGAGACTTCTTAAATAGTAGAGGGAGGTTAGTTTCCACTAAAAACCCTTAAATCACACAGAAAGATGGCCTAACAGCCTGCCTAGAACAGGTCTCAGCTGTTCTCAGCTGTATTACTCTGGAAAGGACAGTGATGTATCAGTCCAGTGGGATTAAACCAGGTCGTTCATTAGCAGCAGCAGACCTTGGCAAGCTCCACCTAGTATAGAAACACTTATCCTGCAAGCTCTGTGCTGTATCACATGCAAACATTTCTATAGGTAAAGCTGCTGTAATCGGGTTTATATGACAATGTGTTGCAAATTATTGTGGCCCCTGGACAAAGTCGGCGGCTACAGTGGATTCTTTATCATCCCTGGTGCCGCATCCATGGAAATTTTCCTGTGGACGCTTTACAGGCCACAAATTTCAACTGATTCCGTTGATATTTGGTGTGGGCATACGTTATGGTTAGGTCTTGACACCTATGAATTTTGAATACCATGGCAACAGAATTGGCCAAAAAGAGCACAACTTCATGCTGAGAATTATGGAATTTTCAACAAAATGCGAAAAGGAAACAAACAGGCGCTTGGGGGCAACACCCCTGGGTCGATGGTGACCGGACTGTTTGGTTGATATTACATACTGTACAGTGATTGTAAATAGGCCCTTAGATGGGTGCCTGTCAAGTGATTGTAATGCTCATATGGCTCCAGTAGGGGGCCACAAGAAGTATGCTTCAGATTGCACAAACACGGTTGCTTTTGCACAGAATACTTTATTGCAAGTTAAAATTGCCCCAAGTTGCAAGTATGCAAATAAATGGTGTGTGTCCTCTGTAGTGAATTGGAGGTGGAATAATTCATTTAATATCTTAACTGGTTTTGTGGAATGTACCCTCATGACAGACCTTCTACACTCAAATCATCGCTTACTCTCTGCCGACACAGAGAATTGAGAGAGAGGGACAATAAATCAGATATTCCCAAAATTTAAAAACCTTCCAGACATCCAAAAACTCCCCATCCTCTTTCGGGAAGAAAAGAAATGCCATCACCTGGCAGCTCAATATATAGCTGCCTGTCACCATCTCAGGGACAGTGAGTGACCTGTGTATATTTCCCTTTTACTTTCCCCCGCTGTATTTATTTATTTATTTATTTATTTTTACTATATGTTTTAAAAATTTACATTGTTGATTATTATTATTATTATTATTACATTTATATTGCCATTACCATTAATGCAATGTTAATTTCATGCATTTGTTGTTATATTGTTTTTTTATTATCTTTAAAATGCTTAATTTTATTTATGCTGTTAGATCATGTTAACAGTAATTATACATATTGCTGTTATTATTATTATTATTATTATTATCATCATCATCATCTTAGGAATAGTTCTTATTCCAGTCAGTGCCTTCTCATTACTTTTCTTTCTTTCTTTTTTTTACGAGTTTACTATGTAAAATGTTTATATATTGATTTTTTATGCTTTGGCAATATAAAATGTCATTTTTTCATGCCAATAAAGCAAACTGAATTTGAATTTGACAAAGGAATGAGACAGAGAAAGGAAGAAAGAGAATGACATGAATGAGACAGAGAGAGGGAGTGAGTGAAAACAGGGAGTGAAAAAGACTAACCTTGACCCGTACTCTTGCCAATTTTTGTCCGACTATCTTACCAGGAGTCTTCAGCCATGGTCGACAGACACTAGCTAGCTTGGTTCATTGTTGTACTGAGTTTGATCACCTGGTTACTGGGGTCTAAATTGGCCGCTCATTTTTAGTTGGGGAGTTGGTGATCCCTCCCTCAACCAATGGGAGTATGGAGACTAACATGGTTTATCATTGTATTGGCAGTACAAAGTGCCTGACATTCCCAATTTACAGTTCTTATTTTTGTCAGTTATACCTGCTGATGCAAATCAACAAATGTGCCGCAAAGATAAAAAAAAAGTGAATGATTAGAGAATTGCGCTCAATTAAGTGATATTGCGAGGTCTATAAGTAGACATCACCCTCTAATGCATTCCATGGTGGTTTGTGCTTAAACTGCATTTTCTCTTGTCGCAGCGAGGCTACACCGATCTAGTGCACAGAGTTTGAGTTTGTCTGCCAGCCATACCGATACTCAGGTTTTATAAACTGTATCTGCAAGAGTGAGCGGATTGCAGGCTGGGGACACGTCGCTACAGCTCGCCTATCTAATAGTGATGTTCACCGTTTACAAACAATGACGTCAAAGTTGTACATACACAGTTTGGCGGTTGGCAGAAAGCGTGATCAGGACATAAATAACATGGCAAGTAGCCTCTTTGGTTCTTCGCCTAAAATCTTCTAAAACGTGACTCCTGAACCCTTAGCGAACCTGTTGGTGCAACCTGTAACACAAAAACTGACTTGCATCGCTATTTTAGATGTTTTATTAAGTACTGTACATATAAAGACGGAGATCTACTAGTGTAAGATGAGCCTTTTTTGCCTACCAAGTATCAAAACATTGACGTCATTGTGAACATCGCTATTGACATGGCCTGCTGAGGGAGAGCTGGGATTTTCAGGGCGAGAGCGGGTGACCATGTTAAGGAGGACGAGCTTTGTTGAGACATTGGCCCAATCCCAAACCGGTCCCTATCCACTCCCCCTCCATCTGCACGTTCGCGTGGAGGGTCTACCACATGAAGTGCCATCCCAAACCAATTAGTGCAGAGTGGAAGTGGCTGATTAAACCCTTCGCAGCGAGTCTACACCGATGCAAGCTAACAAACCACCCTCCTTTCAAGTGCAGCGCTTATTTTGTGTCCGGGATGAGAGAAACTCTGCATATCTACAAATGTCAGTGCCGGGCAGCTATTTCCAAAAGATAAGTAACACATTATCTAACCTCAAACAGACATTTGATTGACTATTTAATGCACACTTCACGGAACTAAAAGGTACATGGTATTCTGAAATGAACATGCAGATGTGCACCCAGGAGAACATAAGTGAGTAGTTTCATTTATTTGAATCAATGATTGCTCTTTTTCATAATGTGCCATTTCAGGCACAAACACCTTCATCTTTGTCGATGCCGTGTATGAAATATCTTTAATATAAATTTCATGTAATTGCATTGGCCTCTCTGAAATATTTTGGGTAAGAGGTGTATCATTAAGGTATTAGACTGTCGTATGCAATGCAACGCACCCATCAGTAGGCATGGTGATGATTACCTCCGCTTCCCGTTGGATAAAGGGCAAGAGCATCCCAAAGTTTATACACGTTTTTACACCCTTCCCCTTTTTGAAGCTCCCTCCATAGCTGTGAGGGAGACTTCATACGGTGTGACACTCTGTAGTGAAGTGCTCATGGTGACGGAGTGGTTTGAGAACGGGCCATTCTTCCGCGGAGAAGCTGAGCTGTATCCAAACACACAGCCTGCTTAGATGATTTGTCAGCAAAATGAGAGAGCCAATAAATCTGGAATGTGACATCGTTGCAGTACTTCTATGATTCAGGTTGACTACATTTTCCTGGACAAGTCCAAGCCTGATCGTAATCGGGGAACAAACAGTAATTTGGGCAGCAAGAAAGCGGCGGTTATGAATGAAACTGCTGGGGGCCTCTCACTTAATTGGGCCTAGTATTTGGTGGGTGAGGATACGTGTGGAAATATGACGCATGGAGCAGCTGGGCGTTTGTGCTTAGGACTGGGACTTTCTGCTCAAAAGTTAATCCGAATTGTTGGCGGGATTACAAAACAGACGGCCAGCAAGGACTGACAAACTGGAGAGGGCAAGCTTTGTTGAAGGCGGGGGCTGTGCAGGGGGTTGTTGGTGGGGGAATGTTTGGGAGAGTTCATTTGACTTCTGTTTGTTCTTCAACTTTCATATGTATTTGCTCATTTGCTTTTTTTGTTCGGTGGATTATTATTGCAATTATTATTATTATTATTATTATTATTATTCGTAGAAGTAGTAGTACAAAGTAGTAGTATTGTTTATGTTGCTTAACTGGTTCTTGTCTTTTATTTCAGTCTTTATTTTGGAAATTTTTTCGTACTATGCAGTGCCAGTTAAGCATTGTTGAATTAGAGGGAAGAACTCTGAGCCAACATCACATAAAAAATCATCAATTAATAGTTTTATTAGCTATTTAAAAGCAGCAGTATTTATAATGTCTGTCTATTATCCACGGTTTCTCTACATTGGCAAGTTGCGTTTCCAAATATCACTCTGTTTTAATTAATACAGATTATTGATCTACAGAACAGCACCAAATGTCATCGTATTGACAAGTGAGTTATGATTGAATTCATGCATTATTTTTGTTTAATTGCCGTCCATAATTCCCCCTCTGGCACAAATTATGCAGCCCCATCATGGCGCCAACCAACAGTCAATATTTGCAAGATTGCCTTGCTTATTTTGATGTACTCTGCAATGATCTGGATGGGTGATAACATTAGCAATACTGGATTTCACTTTATCACTCTGATTTGTGATTAGAGCCTGTGTGTCGAGAGGGTATTGGGACTGTGGCTCTAGCTGGACAAAATACTGGATTTTTTTTACATTTGTGGACTTTTAGGACAAGGCAATTATGAAGAAGCGACTTTGCTAAGCTGTTGCAACAGTGTTCGGAAAAACATTTGTATTTACTGCCATCTCTTTGCAAAAAAAAAAAAAAAGTTTTGTTTCACTTCAGACAGCTCTAAGTGTGTTTTCCTTTGTTTAAAGAAGGCAGTGGAAGACTTCAGTTTTATTAAAAAAAAAAAAAAAAGTTTTTCTATGTGACATTTTTTCTGAAGACAATTTGCGAAAGAAAAGGAGATGGGACGGTCTCGGTGTGATTGAGCTTGACTACTTTGTTGAACAGGCCTGGGTAAAACACTCATTAAAGTGTTTGTAAGAGGTCTTTGTAACCTTTTTTGTAAACGCTGGCTCTCTGGGTCATTGGACAGATACTGGTTTTTATTAAACTGTACATCACCAGGGTTTTTACCATGGGCCTGGATGGGGGAGGGAAGGCTGCCTGCCTATAACCTTTGTAAGTTTTGACGGAAGGCGACTCGCTCAAAGGATCGCTCCTAGAATGGTCAGCTCGTGCCGCTTTTGTCCTTAATCAAGCCCGGCGACTGCATATTTGCATTAGTGATGGGATTAATTGCACCGGAACTGCGCGGAAATGGAGCCACTGGCATCGACAAGGGCACTCCTGCTGAGAACGATTTAATATTGAGTGTGGGTTGCTGGTACAAACTGGATGCATTCCAGTGGACGGGACAACAGAAAAAGGGTGTCAAAGAGAGGAGCTGAGAAATTAAGGCTTTCTCCTCTTTCTCTCACTTCTCACTTTCTGTCTATCCTCTCTCTCTCTCTTTTTCGCTCTCTCAATGAACATCTGTAGACTTCCACATGTTTTGCAGCAGTTGCAGTGATATTAGTAAATACTTAGATGGGTACATTTAAATGACTGTCATTCTTACTCAGTTCACTTCATATGTATGGAAACTCCCTCCAATCAAAGCGGACTGTTTGCACATTAACGTGGGGGTGTTAGTGTCCTTGTGGACTGTGTACTTAGGAATGATGACCCTTAGATAACTGTTGCCGTCCAAAATGCTTGTGGCCCTCACTGTTGCTTTTACAGTTGAGAAGAAACTATGACAGGACATGTCTATGCGAATAGCTGTCCAAAGTGTGCCTGTCTGCATGGGTAATACAGCATATCTGCGACTTCACCTCTATTCTTTCAACCCCCGTCCTCCGTGTCTGAATCCATCTTCACTTTGCTGTTGAGTTCATGATATTGAGCACTTCTGACAGAAAGAGTGCATATTCATGCAGCTGATATTAACATAAATGAGTTTCAGAGAGCATTGTTAATACTCAAGGACTTTTCCTCTCAGTGTGGCCCTTCCTCTGTGTGATGGGTTTCTATGGAAATGGGTGGGTTCCTGCTGTAGTTTCCCTTGGCATATTGATGAAGTTCTCTAAATGACTTCCATGTTTATTAGCTGGCATGGTTCTCTTTTCTATGTTTGTTAGCTGCATAATGCTAACTCCCATTTTAACTATTAACATAATGCTAATTCCCATGTTGATTATTAACATAATGCTAACTCCCATATTTATCATTAATATAATGCTGACTCCCATATTTATTATTAACATAATGCTAAGCCCCATGCTTATTATCAACATAATGCTAAGTCCCATATTAATTATTAACATAATACTAACTCCTGTGTTTTTTTTAACGTAATGCTAACCCCCATGTTTATGTATTACATAATGCAAACTTTCATGTTTATTATTGACATAATTCTAACCCCCATGTTCATTTTAACATAATGCTTACTCTCATGTTTATTATTAACATAATTCTAACTTCTATGTTTATTATTAATATAAAGCGAACACCCATGTTTGCATTAGCATAATGCTAACCTTCATGTTTATTGATGGCATGCTGCTTACTTCCATTTTTATTAGAAGCCTAGGGCAAATTCCCATGTTTATTCCTTCTGTGGGGCAATGTATTTACCTTTATTTTTAGGACACCGGAAAGGACCTGGACTTATTTATTGCCGTCTTGACGCATGAAAGAAGCTGGCAAGGCCAAGTGAAATGCATATGAGGTCTTTTTTTTATTTATTTGTAGAAATTGGAGGAAATATGGTGGAAATTTGCAGGTTATTCTCCAAGCCTGTAATCTGTAAGTCAAATAAACTACACCTCAGGGTGCCCCAGTGGCTCATCGGTCTAAGTGCGCGCACCATAAAGGCTGTGTTCTTCCCACAGCGACCTGGGTTCAAATCTGGCTCGGGTCATTTGCTGCATGTCTTCCCCCATTCTTTTCCCCAACTTTCCTGTCTCTGTATAACTATCAAATAAAGGAAAAAATCTTAAAAAATAAACTACGCCTCAGCTTTGTTAGAATGTGTTTTATTAAAATGTGATGTATTTTATTATAATATTCAAACCATTATCTGGCCTGTTACTGGAGCCCATCGCTATGCTTTGTGTTAGAGGCAGACTTCACCTTAGAGAGGTTTCCTATCCATATTATTATTATTGTTGTTATTTGTAGTGGTGGTAGTGGCAGTATTAGTCGTAGTAGAAATCCTCATCTTAGTAGCAGTTACTGAGGTAGTTGTAATTGTTGTTGAAGTGGGAGGAGCTGCAGTTTTAGTAGTAGCTGCAGTAATAGCAGTTCTTGTAGAAGTTGTGCCAGTCGTATGTGGGGCAGTGGTGCTAGTTTTTAGAATGAGAACAAGTCTGTAGGTAGCACATAGCCCCATTCGAGCTGCAGTTGCTGGACTGGCGCCTACAGGTTATTTGTCAGCTAATAAAGTTTTGGACTTATTTCAGACACAGCAGATGGGCTCGGCAGGTGCCGGGCACCGCTGTGTTTGGCCAGAATTAGGAATTGGGAAAAGTTGGATCTGAGCAGGAAAAGGTAGATCTGAATCTGAACCAGATGAATGCTCTACATCCCCAGTAATATTTTGCTCAGTGTGAGCTGCTCCTTTGAAGTCGACTGTAAATCTATTACTTGCCCCTATTTGCATTTCCTGAGGAGATCAGAGAGTGGAGGGAGTTTAAACTTAAGTTATTTGAATTTTGGGTCACATCAGAACATCTTTACAATTGATAAACAGGGACTAGTGGATGAAACCTTCCAGCATTTTTCCATTGAAACCACAGGTTGAGGGGAAAGTGAAGATCAATAAATGTCTGGTCTGGGATAGAAAACCGAGGCGACTTTGAAATAGTTTTATATGGATTAGTTCAATGCAGTTTGTGCAGAAAAATAAAAGGCTCTGTTATGGTTTATGATGCATATTGTTAAAGTGAAATAATGAAAAACACAGTGCAAAATGACTTTACATTCTGTTTTTACTCCAGCAGGGAATGCACAAACGGAAATAGTATCAGTACCGAGACGTTACATTGCTCGGGGAATAACGCCGCGGTAAGTTATTATTTGTTTTTGTCTTATTTGCTGTGAAGTGTATGTTATGTCAGGACTATTTTTTTCCCCATTTTATTACTTTTACGGTTCTTGAAAACTGAAGTCCCGGAATCTACCAACGGAGGGCAGTGTCGAACTATGGTCTCATTTACGATTTCAATAAAGGGAATTGCACGTGCTGGAATCCAGGAAGGGGGGCATTCTGTGACATCAGCACAACTCAGATGTTCCTCAGTAAGCCTTGAAGAGGAACTGGCACGTTGGCAGCACTCTTAAGATTCAGAGATTATGGGGAAGTGATGATATACATTCAAAGATTGAGGCGAGATCAGGAAACGCTGATCAGTTAAATCTACTGAACAAACTGAAGTTTCCTTCAGCGATGTTGCGTAAACAGAGATCCTTAAGAGGAAGGCTGAAAACTGCTCCTCTGCCTGGTAGTGACTTCGATTCTTTACTTGATCACTGAGAAATACACCAAACCAAGACTTTGCTGCAATCCTGCAGCAAATGATATTTCGCAGAATGCGAATACTTGGTTTCCTTCGTGCACACTTTCCTTGTCTCTTTTTCTCTGTCTCACACACGCACACACTGAATGTGCGCCAAATGCAGGAATAACTCACCTACACTCATGAAACTCTGAGAAACTGAATTTATTCAGAACTAAAAGGGCGCTTGGTAGTGTACATACCTCTTGCTGCACCATCATTCTGACCTTTTCTGCGATGTTGACCTCGACCCTTAACCTGAACTCTAACCCTAAGTGTTAAATAAAGACACCAAAAGCTTCCTTTTGCGTCATATACAGTATCGACTCTTGGTCAGATAGCGTCACTATATGACGAGTCGGGATGAGAATGCGTTGATCTGACAGGGTGAAAGTACTGCAGCCTTTGCTTCTCTTTGGGAGGGTCAGACGGCCTGTGCATTAAGATGGCCCACTGTTCGAATCCTAGCCACTCCATTGCTGGCTATGGCCGGAGGTCTGCATTAGCGAGGCAACAATTGGCGCAACCTCGCCGGGGATAATGGGGGTTATGCTGGTCAAAATTTGCCAGATCATCGTTCTGTAGCGGTCAGGCGCATATAGCTATATGAACTAAATTGTATGCTGACTGTGATTCTCCAACGGCAAAGGGAGTGTGTAATTGGTGGTGGGACTACAAAGTGTAAAGAAGCAAGGGCTGGTCGCCACGTGAATCGGAGGAATAACGCACCACGGCATCTTCCTCCAGGGTCGAGGGTGGCAGGTTGCTTTTCAGAGGGTTCAACAGTTCAGCTGTGGAAAAAAAAAAAAACAGATGGCCATCAGTCAGTCAGGCAGGCGACAGAGAGAGAGAGAGAGAGAGAGAGAGAGAGAGAGAGAGAGAGAGATATGTGATGCCCTGTCGCTATGTTCCACTCAATGAACGACAAGGATCTGCCTTTAAATCAAACATCAATCTTCCGTCAAGAAACCTGGAAATCACTCTTGCCCAAAAACAACTGAAGTGTTTTTATTGCGTGGGCATGTTTAATGCTGAGCCATGAAAATCTCTGGCGTGTTTTTGAAACAAGGCCTTTGGTGATTTGTTGTATCAGCTGGCTTTTGCCACCCGTCCCCCTCCAAATCCCCAGCCAACCTGCTGCGCCTTGCCCGGGCTGTAGTTATGGTGGATGCTGTTGTATTTACGAAAGCCTATGGCCTATAAGTAATAGATTCAGAATGGTGGTCTGGGGGGGGGCGGTGTTCAATTCAGTCAGTGTAGGAAATTAATTCATAGTCACTTAATTGAAATGTAACATGGTGCTCTGCGAGGAATTAGATAATTAATTGAAATGGTGCAGCATGCTAGCCTCAGTTAGCGCTAGACCATGCTAAATCACCGCGGGGATTTCAGATGCAGCGTGCGGGTTGAGTCTCTGCCGAGCTCAGCTGTGTTCCTGAGGGACCAGATGGTGTCACCGCGGGAAGCTATCGCTGAACGGCCTCCGTGTCCGTGCACCGTGGCTCCGCTTCCCACTCATACTGCTGCGTCTGCATTCCGGAGCTTTCCGTCCGACCTGTGCCAGGAGCGGCTGATGCGGTCCAAGAGGGTCTCGGCCATTGTGTTGTTCGCCCTGATGATGATCAAAAATTTAAGGGGCTCCAGGGGGGGTCACAGGAAATATATTTTGGCTCCAATCTCACCAGGATGGACATATGGTTGGGAAGTATACAGTAGCGTGCAGTGATGATTATACATCGCCACTTTTGTCTAAAAGAGGTCCTAATATATTACTTCTCAATAATTTTTTGGCAAAAAAATTGAAAAATACTATTGTTGGCAATGAGAGCAAAAAAAGAAAAAAAAATCATTTCCACAAGTATATTGAAGTAAAAATATGGATTATAAATACAAACACTGAAAACATCCATTTTTTCATAACAATTGAAAGCTGTCGTAAATTTAATTTTGTTTTTACTCTGGCATAGACTGAATGCATGTTTGAAGGCCATTCCATGATTACTGAGGCAAAAAAAATTTGTTCAAACTGTTTGAGGCAACAATATTCTGAAAAGTTACCTCTAATGGTCAGTTGTTCCAGTATATAAGGTGACGTGAACTTTGAGCAGTGCCACGATGTTAAACACGATGGCACGACGGAAGGAGCTCTCTGAGATTGTTCGTCGCCGCATTGTGGCCTTACATGATGCTGAAGATGTTAAGTGCCTCTGATATTCGTTATCTGTGTATGACAAGTAAAATAAAAAAAAGAAAATCAGCGGTTGACAGCATGACAAATTTATGAGATATTGTGCAATAATTATCTCAGTTGGAAAGAAACATCTGGTGACATAAAAGTTATGACTTGGCCTGCTCAAAGTCCAGACCTTAATCCGATTGAAGAAATCTGTCGTCACATCGGAAGAATCTCTTTGGAATGAACTTCAAACCATCTGTAATGGTTTTGCGGGTGAGGAAATAAA
Source organism: Gymnothorax javanicus (assembly GCA_029692085.1). Lineage (NCBI taxonomy): Eukaryota > Metazoa > Chordata > Actinopteri > Anguilliformes > Muraenidae > Gymnothorax > Gymnothorax javanicus. The sequence continues at coordinate 49,245,573 of CM056206.1, read as the reverse complement.
AAATAATATGTGAAAACTATGCCTGAAAGACTAAATGCTGTGATCAAAGCAACGGGTGGCTATACTAGATATTGATTTTTTTCTCTCAAAAAAAAAAAAGACATTATTATTTTTGTTTTTATTATATATTATCTGTTTATTTAAATTTATATGATCCAATATTACATGAAATAAATACTTGAATAGTACTTGCCTTTTGATTTATCTTCCATTTTTTAAAGTGTATAATCATCACTGCACTCTTGTTTTGTCAAATCATTTGCCAGTGTGGCAGACCATAACAAGCTGTGGTGACTGACTACAGTTGAACAGTTTTTGTGAAGGAATTTTTTACAGCTAAACACTGGACTGTGCACTGTAGTTAAATGGCTGTGGGCTGTGAGTTATCTTTACATCGTATTAGGCTGCGCCATGGTTTCGCTGTATCTCTGTAGTTATCATCTCTATTTTTGAAGTTATTTATGCTATGTTAATGTTATAGGTATTCCTATGTAATGGTCTCACCGTTTCGCTAAAGCTGCCTTCACACTGGACGCGAAACAAATTTTTCTCACAACAGATTACATTCAAAGTCAATGCAAAGACGCCAATTGCGTCTTTGCATTGACTTTGAATGTAATCTGTCGTGCGAAAAATTCGTTTCGCGTCCAGTGTGAAAGCGGCTTAAGGAAAATTGAAATTATGTGTCTTCATGATAATGCTGCACTTTTACATTCCCGATATTATCACTTATGTTTTCCAATCTTGTAAATGGCTTTGGATGAGTGTGCCTGCTGAGTAATTGCAATTTAAAATACTCATTGTTCTTTATTTCAATCTGTCCTCAGATTTCCACTTCACACATCCTTTACCGAGACTAGGAGCAATGGAGGATTCCTCTGAGGATCTCTCTGGTCAGGGATTTTACACTTCAAAGGAAGTGTCGCGTTCCTCGCTCCCTGCGTTCTCCCCATTTCGCTCGCAGCATGTCCTTCTCAAACACCTTCCACTTGTGAAATACGACAGAGTGAGAAAAATCTGTGCTATCCCCCATGTTTCTCAATAACCACGATATTGCCTCTGATTTTGTCACCGTCTCTCTTGAATGGGGTTCTCTCCCAGTGATAACTGTAACTCCGCTTTTCCCCGAGGAAATGGAGCTACATGTGGGGTAATGACCCAAATCAGTCACTGCCCTTGCATTCTGCTCTTGTTTCAAGTCGTGTGTTAATCCCACTAGTCACAATTTAATCCCACTAAACCACTTTTTTTTTGCAGAATGACACATTCTTCTAATGCATTAAACCCAGTGGTGAGCGAATGGCCCCTTAAAAGACAAGAAAAAGAAGCTATGCGCCATTCGGGCTGGCAGTGTAAATTTGTTCCTGTTGTGATGGGAAATGATGCTGTTTCCCCAATTACCAGTATAGTGAAAGGCACTGTGACAGAAGATAAATACAGGTGCGCATGGAATACCAACAAAACTGGATCTACAGGGCTTCCTCTCAGAGCCCAATTAGTCATTAACAGTGGAGCTCCTCCTGCTTCTCCGCTCCAGTCTCCTCTTGCTCTTTGGTGTTTGACAAAGCGCAATACCTATCAGTACATCAGTAGTGAGAAGAAAAAGACGATAAAAAGAGTCCTTGCCTGACCGGCATCGAGAAATGGAGTGAAACTGGTGAGTATAGGAAATGACCTGCAGTAGTGTGCAAGTATGAAATCAATTAGTGATGTATCACAAGCTTCATGCATCGCAGGACATAAGTCTCCATTAACCCTTTCAGTACTAACGGGACACACATGCTCCACCAGTGTTCCTCTGTGGGACATATTTGTCCCACCAGTATTGTATTAATTCCAGACAGGTTTGGTATGACAATTGATAAAATTATATTTTTACCTGGGAGACAGGTGTGAATACAATTTAGCCAATATGTGGCAATAATAATTCACCAAGTTGCCTGGAGGGAGAGAAAGCTAGGCCTGGATTTTGGATTCAAGGGCTAAAGTTAGCAGCAGTGATTTAGACCTTGGGCCCTGGAGGAGAACCTCTATGTCACCAGGCTTTTTAAGTCTTGACTAGTTAGGTAAAGCAAACCGCAAGATACCCTTTGGCTCTCGCAGGACCATGGCTGGGCACTGCTGATTCGAACCAGGAAAAGAGGTTGTCTCAAAGGGAAAGACTATAAATTAAATTTTTAAAGGTCTCCAGTTGGTGTTGTTATTCTTTGGATGGTTGTCCCTTGACCGATTTTCATGCTTGGTGCCGTGTACTCGTCCAGTGTACAGAATCTTGTGATGAATTTCTCAGCCCATGTTTACCCCTTCCAGGGTTTGTGAAACTTCCAGAACCAATGTCCTCCCCCTGCACGGACATGCTTGTTGTCTCTGGGAAAATGATAGAAGTGAGGACCGGCCTCGAATACTCGATGCTGATTTCATGGGGGGGTAAGTGTTCATCTGAGACCGAGGGGTGGAGGAAGAGATTTATTACTCTGGGTGAAGTTGTTTTGAAGGGAAGGAGGCAGAGGAGAGCTGAGAAGATGAGGTCAGTGAGAGTGATGGGATTGACATATTTTGGCTGTAAATGCTCATGATTCCTGCTGCAGAGCTGCTCTCTTGCAGCCCCTCGCTGTGCTTCACATCGAACCGCAAAGTCTAGAAGGTGATCTTGCGGATCCTAATGCCACACTGGACAAATCCTGCGGAGGGTAATCTGGGCACAAATTTCCTCCTATATTTTCATTGAATTACATTGACTAGCAGTCACTTTAATCTGTTGATGTTTCTTGCCCTCTATCTTGAACCTCAAGGTTGAACAGGGTAAAGGTTATGCTTGTTTTTGCATTGTGAATTCGGGATTTATCAGATGTTCTTACAGGGAGTAACACAAGCACAGCATAAGCACGAGAAAGCTGCCTTAAATCATTATCTGATTATTGACTCGAGTTAATTTCTCACCAGAAAACCCTATAAATTTGAATTTTTGAGCATTTTGGATTTCAGAACTTGGTTTTATAGTTTTTTGATATTTTTACACTTTAAAAAAATCAAAGAGGTATTCAAACACATTTTTATTTATTTCTTTGTAGGTATTCATTAATATTACCTAACTGTCATAAGTGATTTGCATAGAAGCAGCTCACCAAAATTACACAATTACAATTGACAATTACACAAATGATTTGACAAAATTTTTTATTTTCATTTTTTTCTTGTTTGGCGCGAATAATTTCTCGTTTTCCACTGAAGCACACGTTTTGTAATAAATACTACAAAAAAAAAAATAGTTTTCTAATTTGTTTCATCATGTTTATTGAAGGTCACCTTCTCCAAATTTAAATTTATCGTAAAATGGCAACTGATACCAACTGTTACCATCTGAAAGTACCTGTGGACGCTGCAGTTTTACCATGAATGAAGCTGGACATCCCTGGGATTCTAATCCCGATGATCCCCAGCCACGTCTCAGCTCAGATACAAGCTGAACAGGAGTACTCCTGCTCGTTTCAATGTCTCCCTGATTTAAAACTCCAGATTCATCTAACCAGCTCATTATTTGAGTGTGTAACTGGAGGTGTCTGGTCAGGGAGACATCTAAAATATGCAGGACAGGGGTACTCCCAGAGCTGGGTATGAAAACGGTGGGTGCATCTCAAAGCTTAGGCTGCATCCTTTGAAGGCTGCATTTTTAGGGGTCGTCATTTAATTCTATCCGCCAAACTGACATGACATCATTTCATCGCTGTTAAAAAGCTTTGGTTCAAGCAAGTCATCACTGGTTTCCCTCACCCTAACCTTAACTCCAACCCTGGTGCACGGTGCCGTAGTGATTAGCACTGTCGCCTCACAGTAAGAAGATCGTGGGTTAGAATCTGGCCTGGGGCCTTTCTGTGTGGAGTTTGCATGTTCTCCTCTTGTTTGTATGGGGGTACTCCGGTTTCCCCCAGGCACAAAAACATGCATTATAGGAACACTCCTGCCCGTACCCCTGACCAAGTTACTGGCTTGAGAACTGGAGTTGGTCCCCGGGCGCTGCTCTGTGGCTGCCCACTGCTCCTAACTATAGGATGGGTCAAATGCCCAAATTACCCCATGGGGTCAATAAAGTGTATCTTATCTACCCCTAACTGAAAACCTAGCCCCTAATCCTAACCCTATATTTATCCTTATCCCTAACCCTAAATATTAGTTTCCCGGGTGGAAATAAGTGATGACCCCTAAAAATGCAGCCTTCAAAGGATGCAGCCTACGCTTTGAGATGCACCCAGTGTTGTACATGCTTGTGTACTGTATAGATGCAGTCAGCGAACAGAATGCCTGAACTGCCAGTATGCTGTGGCCTGCTATCCGCTTCAGTGTTCTCATGTGTACTATCAGCTTTTGTCATTTAATTTTTTTGTTCCTTTTTGTCCATATCACCATTTGACACAGTTACATGACTTTTACTCAGTGTGGTCTTGAAATAAACTCAAAAAAAAAAAAAAATTAATGCACAAACCTCAATATTTGTGCTCGTGTCCTGGCTATTGTCAGATGTTGTATGGACTATTGTTAAAAAAAAAAAAAAAAAACTTTTTTTCACCACTGCACAGCTTTGATTTGGAAAAACAGATTTACTTAAATGTTGAGAGAGTTCTGAAAATATTACACCAAAAAAAGAACATTGATTCTTGAAAGCCACAGATAACATCACTTTAAGTTTAGCTACTTTTTTTGTAATTTACTTTTCCTGTCTCGTTTGTTAAAGATTTTATAAAGAAGCATTGAATACAATCCTTCTTTTACATCACCTGTATGGCGCTAGTTAGTTGTATTTTAGAGTAGAAACAGTTTGATAGACGTTTTAATAGGCAGGCATCGAGGTAAAATGCTGAGAAAGCCCTATTTTACTACATTTTGATTTGATGCAAAACCACTTCATTCGTTCTTTGTCCTTCATTGTAGTCACAAATTCATGCTGTTGTTACAAGGCATTACATCATGCTCTCATTGGACACTGAATTTAATTCTTAAAAGTTGTTTAAGGAATAGGAATCAGCAGATGTAAAAGGTGTCTTTCGCAGTTACAGGCGCAGTTACAGGCGCAGTATACAGGCATACATGTCAGGCGTGGAGCCAAAATTTTAATAGTGACAATTACATGTACAGTCATTTTATAATCCATGATAACTTATTGTCAAAGAGACCTGGTCCTCATAAGATTTTTACTGCCTGTTGCAAGCAGATACCAACACTCGTCTGTGAAAGAGGATTCAGGGAGGACGGCGATCTCAAAGCGGCCATTTCATCAGTCATACCACTGTTCCGGGCCTCCACAGTCAGGGAAAGGCTGTCGGCCAATGACTGTGCACACCGACTTTGCATCGACCTTCTGCCATGGGAATGGATCTGAGCCATCAGCATTGATTTGCCAGGTTATTCCCTCCCATTAAAACGACACAGAGTCACATTTAATTAATCTGATTGATGGCTCTTTTCGAGCCATGCCAACTCGAGGCATGATGACTGTCATAGAGGCAGTCACTGTGGATGAAGCTGCTAAGACACAACATAAGAGTGGCTTTAATCTTTAGACACACACACACACACACACACACCAGACACATTCTACACAAACACACACACACACACACACACACACACACCTGGCTAATTATGAACATACATAGGGATCTGTAAGGGAACTCTCTGCTGAGGCGTGAACTGATGACATCCCTTCCCCATAAAGCCACTGCAGCCAGACACACCCATTTCTGTGGCAGCCTTTACGCCACTTCCTTATCTGACGACACAACTTCCTGTCCCTTCAGCCCCCCTGTCAGAACATGAATTGTGTTGCTAAATGATGCCAGTGTAACATTGGGTCATCACATGTCATATTTTGATGCTAGTTCAAGAAATTATTCTAAATCTTGCTTTCCTGGTGTTGCCTCAAAGGAAAATATTAAATTTGTCCATTAGGCAGTCTCAGGTGATATATTAGCTACAATTCATCCATAGCCATATATTTAATTTGTTGTATTTGTTTTCATTTTAGCGTACACACGTTTTAGGAAGCTAATTAGCGAGCTTCATTAATAGACTTCATATCACTAACGTTAAAGTGTGCAAGCTAATTAGCTGACAAATTTTAAGACAAACACTAATGGTTAAGCATCAAGCTGCAAGTGTGTCGTGGTTCTTTCAGTGCCTGAATGCTAGAGTGCAGCAATCAAAATGTGATGTGTCACAAACGAACACTACTCAACATGAGCATGTAATGACTTTGATGCTGACTATTCTGTGGTGCAGATCGCATACGGACTCCAATAGTGCAGGATAGACTCAGCCTGTCCTTCAGATACAGCTTCATTTCCTCCGTCTCTGACACTCTTATTTCCCCCACTACCCTCATTCTCATCCTCCTGAGGGCCCTGTCCTTTTCTCCATCTTTGACCCTCTCTCTCCACCTCCATTTCTTCCACTTCCAGTTCTTTTCTCACCGCTCCATTTTATTACCTCCGCCAACGAAAATTGGCAGGAGGTTATGTGATCGGTGCCGTTTGTTTGTTTGTCTGTTTGTCTGTGAACAAGATAACCCAAAAAGTAATGAACGGATATCTCTGAAATTTTGTGGGTGGGTCGCTATTACATGAGGGATGGACCCGATTGATTTTGACCGCGATCAGTCTCCCAATATGGCCGCCACGGCAGCCATCTTGAAATCCTATCGCAAGCGATAACTGAACTTTGCTCCCACTCAGCAAGATTTGGACTGTGCTGCCTTGGCGGAGGTTTGCACTCTAGGTGTGCCTCTAGTTGTAAAGGAGATACGGAAAGCATCTGGAAGCTTGCAGCTGTAGTAATGTAATGCAATAACACACAAGTACACATGCACGCACACACGTAAACAAACACAAACAGAGAAGTCATAATAAATGAAAATAATTCTCAGGCAGCAAAGAGGAAATAGAGTGAGGCCCACAAGACACCTTGAGGGCTGGGAAATTATTTTTTCCCCGAGATACGAGTTTCCCCAGAAATCATGTAAAATCGACCTCTCTGGGGCTGGGTTACCCAAGGGCTCAGTCAAGGGGTAACGGATGCACACAGCCACTACTTATATGCCCTTAACTTAAGAAATAATAACAGCAAAATTATAAACTATGCATCAAAAGACAGAAATTGGTCCCCTTTAAAACATATTTTAAAATAAACATTTGAAAAAAAAATGGACGCATATTATTACCAAAAACTCCTTGGTAACTCAGAATTAACACTCCCCTAGCAGAACCCCCCAAAAAAAAGGCCTAAAAAAGACCTAACTATTATGAAAAAATGAGGGGAAAAAACAAGCTGGAAAATGATTTTATGCCAAGATATGAATTTTCCCAGAAATCATATGAGGTCGACCACTCTGAGGACCAAACAAAATATGTAGGAATTCTTGCTGAATTTCCTCAGAAATGACCTAACTATTATGGAAACATCAAAGATGGGCGAGGAAATTCTTTTATGCCAAGAAATGAGAGCATAACAACCCAGAAAAGTGGACTGAAACTTTTTTTTTTTCCCCTGGGATTTTAGCTGAAATTGAGATAAGACAGATAAGACAAAACTTTATTGTCCAGAGAGGAAATTCCTTTGGCACATTCAAGTCTCATCAGTTATAAAAACACAAAAACATACATATTTAAATCAACATGCACTCACTCATACGCACACAAATCTCAATATAAACAAATATTAATCAGAAATGAACTAACTTTTAGGGAAACATCAAAAAGGGTAGGATACATACAGCGCCCTCCATAATTATTGGCACCCCTGGTTAAGATGTATTCTTTAGCTTCTAATAAATCCACAATTATTTGCACCCCTGATGTTAATACTTTGTACAACATCCTTTTGCCAACAAAACAGCACCTAATCTTCTCCTATAATGTTTCACGAGATGGGAGAATACAGAAAGAGGGATCTTCGACCATTCCTCTTTGCACAATCTCTCTAAATCATCCAGCGACCTGGGTCCTCTCCTCTGCACTCTCCTCTTCAGCTCACTCCACAGGTTTTCAATGGGGTTGAGGTCTGGGGACTGAGATGGCCATGGGAGGAGCTTGATTCTGTGTCTGGTGAACCATTTCTGTGTAGATTTGGCCACATGTTTAGGGTCATTATCTTGCTGAAAGACCCAGTGATGACCCATCTTCAGCTTTCGGGCAGAGGCCACCAGATTTTGATTTAAAATTTCCTGGTATTTCAAAGTGTTCATGATGCCATGCACCCTAACAAGGTTCCCAGGGCCTCTGGAAGAGAAACAGGCCCACAGCATCACCGATCCTCCCCCATACTTCACAGTGGGCATGAGGTGCTTTTCTGCATACTCATCTTTTGTGTTCCGCCAGACCCACTTAGAGTGTTTGTTGCCAAAAGCTCTATCTTGGTCTCATCTGACCAAAGCACACAGCCCCAGTTGAAGTCCCAGTACCGCTTAGCGACCTCCAGACGTTTGCGTTTATGATTGTGAGTGAGAAAAGGTTTTTTCCATGCATGCCTCCCAAACAGCTTGTTGGCATGTAGATAGCGCCTGATGGTTGTTTTGGAGACTTTGTGACCCCAAGATGCTACCATTTGTTGCAATTCTTTAACAGTGAGCTTTGGAGAACTTTTTTTTTCTCTTACCATCCTCCTCACTGTGCGTGGTGGCAAAATAACCTTGCGTCCTTGGCCAGGCTTGTTTACCACTGTTCCAGTTGTTTTAAACTTCTTAATGATTCCTCTGACAGTAGATATGGGCAGGTGCAGGCGAGTGGCTATTTTCTTGTAGCCATTGCCTGACTTAGAAAAAGTCGACACACATCTGCCTTACTTGAATGGTGTGTTCCTTTGTCTTTGCCATGTTGAAGAGTGGATAAGAGAAATGGCCTCTGTGTCCCATCATATTTATACCACAGGGAAACAGGAAGTGATGAATTACTAATTAAATGTTCCTAGATACTCTGATCAACTTTGTAAACTACTGTAGAAATGACAGAAATACTTCAATTACATTTATTTCCTAGGAATTGTTAGGGGTGCCAATAATTGTGGAACAGGTGATTTTATGAAAATAATTATTTCTTAGTCAGGGATTTTTTTTTTTCCTTAAAATTCACTTGAGTTGAAGGTTACATTTTTCTACAATTTTCAGTGTGAGAGTATGCTTCTGCAATAAAAATTGAATTTATTTTAAGGCTTTTAACACATCTTAACCAGGGGTGCCAATAATTATGGAGGGCGCTGAATATTACGAATTAGAAAGCCAACGAGCATTTAAATCTGTATTTACAAAATCTGAATAACTCATCACTGATCCCAGCGTTCCATTCCCCAATACTTTCACTCATCTCTCCTCCCAGCACATAATTCCTCTGCCTCTCACTCACGCTCTCAAAAGAAAACAACCATACTATACCAGTGTCCATTTTGACAACAAATAATTCATTTGCTATCAGGCATTTGATTAAATTTTTCCCATTTGAATAATACTAGTTTTAATCTAGTTTTAGTTCAGAAAAACTATCAATTTAATCCAATCCTTCACTGAAGCCATAATTATATTTTATTTATATTACAGCCAACCTTTTGCATACTTGCTAGTTATTAGATGAAAGAAGTCGACATAGTCAGTTATACCTCACCATGCTATCTGATTGCCTGTTTTGATGCATTATGCAGAATTACAAAAACATTTCACTTTGTTTTTAATCCTTCAACCACCTGCTGATAGCATTTGTGTCTCATTTTTATTAATTGCTTAAAATATTAGTATAGTCTGTTTATCTTTTAATGTGTGATTTAATTATTGGCACAGAAAAATGCAGCTGACAAATTTTTTTTCCTGCTTTCCTCAACAAAATCAATGGAAAAACACACATAAACACTGAGCAATATACAATAGCACACAGTAGTGTATTACTTTACCTGGTGTATGTCCACTGCGACTTGGTCGTATTAGCACAACAGGTTCAAACATATTTACCCTGTTATGGTTCCCAAAAATTCAAGAAACGTATGTATGATCATGTGGTGGAAAATCGAATCCTTTCCAAACCTGACCAAAGGGCCTTTGCACTTCAATGTTCCATTTATTTAGATAATAAGCAAGAACTCTTTGGTAAAATTAGGTCTGGTAAGAATTGAATGCCACATCATCATAATTGCGGTCACAGTTTAACCTTTAAAATGATGATATTCCTCTGTCTTGCCACTATTAATTCAGGTGCGTTTGTGCTTGTAAATGCGTTGACATTTCTGCGGCCTCCTGGATTGCCCTACCCGGCACTCTCGCTCACAGTCATTTGTCTCTGTCTGAGCCTAACAGAACTGGCTAAAGTCTGTGCTGGTTCATTAAAACAGATGGACACGACTTTCTCCTGACTGCAGTCTGACCACCTGGTGTTTCCACCAGAAGGTAAGTGTCCTACATAAAGCTGGATGCGTAGTGGCAGGACTGAGACAAGGTGTCTTGTGTAAGGGAGATGAAATGAATGTGTATTAGGGAGATAGCAGGAAAATGTGCTATCCTCTAAAATAGGCAAAGTCATTCTCTTCTGAGCAGGATGTACCATTTTTGTCATATTCCTCTTCATGGAACCAATCTGAGTGTTAAAGCTACACTGCGCAATATTATGTGCATTTCAAAATGTGTAAAATGACCCCTTGCAATGTGCGAGACTGAATTTTTAGGTCTCTTTCCACCGTAGAGTTTGCTGTCAACCTGCTGTTGTAACCTGTTTTTTGTTAACAAAATTTCTTTGCCGGCCAGACAATAAGCTCTTCCTCCGCCTGTCATGTCACCACTCTCCCCTGTTTCACGGGTCTCATGAAAAATGTGCCATTTCATCTGGATGAGCGTGGTTGAGGGCACAAGGGAGCCCATGCATGGCTTTGCCCATGTCTGGAAGCCCTTCCTGGCTAGCACATAAATAAGTGAAAGTATGCACTAATTAGACAGATTAAACAATTGGTACGCAGAAAAAACTAAAAAAGCTGATAGTAACGCTGGAGGAAGATTACCGTTCGCTTGAAGATTAACTAAGGCTTGCCAACTGCCGCTGAGGTTGCCTTCTAGCTACTCGCAAAGCTAGCAAAGCGCTAATATTACTTTACGGCTAATGCAAGGAATAAACAGAATTTGAACTTATTTTATCATAGTTAAAGGCATATAGAACTAGAGCTTTCATGAACTTGTTCAATGTGACTGAATATGGATGGTAGCAAGCATGCTACCCCTAGCTAGCAAACTTTCCCATGTTGGATCAGCCCATGGCAATGTAATGTTGCCCAATATGAGAATTTATCGAAAGTTAAGTAAAAGCGATTTGAAAACCAGCAGGTAAGCGTAGTTGCAGTTGCAGTCGCAATCAGCCACAAGGTTTTCCATCTCATTACACTTCCACTTGGATGATGCCTTTAAAAAGCAACAACATTCCCTCCTGTCAGCTGCAGCAAACAGGATTTTTCCACTCACTTCCCTTCAGGTAGTGTCAACTTCCATCCTTTCAATGTTAGGGCGAGATCAAATCACGTGGGCCCAAAAAGGGAACCTTGAGGAACACATGCAGCAGCACCATAGGGAATATCATCATGACAGCTGGCAGGTTACCCAATGTACTGACCTGAACCAAAAGCAGCATATGGAGTGTTCCAGGGAGAGCTAACTGATGTGGTACTTTACTTGTTAGGATTTCCAAAATTCACAAATGGCTGCTTTACACAGCATTTACAGACAAACTAACTGAAATAACATTTTTTGTCTTGCTTAAATTCATCATCTCCTCTTGGCTGGGCTAAACAACTATCTGAAACATTTCTGCAACCTCCACGGTTGAAACAAAGTTGTGCTGTGCTTCAAAGCAGTCATGCAGTACTTCTTCCTGTCCCACAATCTCGAGGTTAGGCTTGAACAGAGATTAGTCAAAGCAAGAGACTTCAAAAACAGCACAGCAGTCATACTAGCTGTGCCTGAACCACCAGTGGGGATTGCGCATGAATGATAACATGCTATGACCCTGGCCAATGGAAATCGCCCAGTGCTGGTGGCAGTTACACAACACCTAGTGGAGTTGGCAGCGACAGTTGATGCCATAATGTTGAACTCAAACATGCAGCAGCATGAATGCATGCAATTCAGATGGTTCAGCAGATGAGGTTAAAGTTCAATGTGCAGCCTGTGTTTCCCCAGTACTTCCCCCATAATCTGTTTCACTCTGTGCAGCCTACCATATCCAGAGAATTCCATGAGGAAAAGAGGAAAAACAGCTGTTATCAAACTGTTCGAGAGAGAGAGAGAGAGAGAGAGAGAGAGAGGTGGGTGGGGAAGTGTAATATATTTTTTCCAGTTGACTAATTGAACTTCGCTGAATTTACTGACTCATACTTGCGCCTGGATTTGGCTAAATTTCCTTATTTCAGGTTTTAATACAGAGCATTTTTAGTTCCTCTGTCAAAATTGCAATACAAAAAACACTTACACATTCTTGAAAATTAATTGAGCTCAACCCTCTTGACAGAAAAGTTACTGACCAAAAACCTATGGGAGAGCAATCTACTGTGGGACAATGTAGAAAAAAATCAATTACTTTTGAACAAATTTAAACAAAAATTACAAACAATAAACATCCATTTACAACCAAATCCAAGTTAACATGCATCGATTGTAGCATTTATAATAACTTCTGCTCCAGACACATTAATTTTCATTGCTTTGTTGCACTAACAAACAGAATATATTATTATCTAATGTAGACCGTATTTATGCATCTGAGCTGTTTTCCCATATGATTAAGCATAGAGGATTTTATTAACTTGATTTTTTTTGTTGTTCATAATTATACTTTCTGGCAGACTCAGTAATTGGTTGATAATTATTCAAAACATATTTCATGCAACTCCAGTCCCATTTGCTCCATGACAAATCCAAATACCTCATTTTTTAAATACGATTTAGCAATACAACACATACTCATCTCTACTCGACATATAGTGACGCTACCTGAATAAGCGCAGATATACCAGGAAAAAGGAGGCTTTTGGTGTCCTTATTTGACGCTTCGGGTTAGGGTTCGGGTTAAGGGTTAGCGGTTAGGGGGTAGGGTTCGTTTTAAACTGGTATCAAATAAGGATGCGAAAAAATCTCCTACTTCGTTGTATATCGACGGTCAGGTAGCTTCATTGAATGATGTGTCGGGATGAGGCTCGGCTCAGCAATGCCATTATTTCATTTGAAGAAATGCTCTATGCCATTTTAAGTTTGATTAATTTGTGTGATTTATTCTGCTGCTCATTTAGAAACCTAAACTATACTGGAAAGCTTCTGCAGTATAAACTAAAACAGCAGTATCCACCCAGGATTCAAGCCCACAGCCTTCAGGCATGGGTGAGCGTCAGCATTAACATAAGAACATGGGTTTTGGTCCATTGAACTACTGAAATCTCACATGAAAAACACAGCAGTATCCTAAACATTAAAAAGGCAGGTCTGTTCAACTGAGTGGTTTTATCTCCTCCATGAGGACATGGGGATGTGTGCTCTGTGTCTTTGGACGTCAGTGTAATTCTATACACGTCAACAAAGCCGAGTGAGAGCTACATTTTGAAGTTTGGCAGTCATTAATTCTTGTCATGTCGACTAACAGTTGCAGTCATCAGTCCTGTTCACAACAACTGAACAGACTTCCAAGGATAGAGCTTTTACTTGCCACAGGCTCTACTTTGTAAAAAAAAATTTTTTTCTAATATTTCAAAATAATTCTTTCAAAATGGTTACAACAAAAAGTTTGGTCACATGAAAATAGCCTATAGTTATTTCTTAGTAATACTACAGTATCATTGGCATAACTATAGTATTACTATAATTTGCATAGTATAAGTAGAGTAGTACTATAGCCATCACATTATAATGATAGTATTACCACAGTCAATAGTACCATGATATTACTATAGTCCACACCACTGTATTGCTGTAGTTTGAATGACTGTGTTTGACGTGAGGAAGAGATTTGTGAGAGTGGCGTGTGGCTAATTGCAAAGGGAATGTGGGTCGGATACGTTGGCTCTCCACTGATAGGCTTGTAACTGGTGCTCAATCAACCGCGTGCTTCACAGCTCATTTCGTTCCTGCCTTGACACAGAGGACCCACGGCTGAGACGTCCCTTCCTTTGCAGCTTATTTATTCGCCTTTGTGCTTGATATTATTTGACTAGGGGATCGCACTGACAATATACATTATGTATGTACCATGAGTCATTGTCATGAAACAATGAATATTCAATCCATGTTACTTCAAAACCTAGAGAGGCATTCAGCAGGGGTCAAATGTCATAAATCAGTGAGGGTTTGGACCTGACAGTCACCAGCCTAGATGGGTGTGCAAGGCTTCAACAGCTGATCAATTTACAATCGAGTAGAATAAGGTCAGCACTGGGAACATGGTTACATCCTTTTACACCCAGTAGTTATGCAACTATTCACCAAGTTGTTTTCATTATTATTACTATTATTATAATACTACTTCCATCCTGGGGGCTTCCTGCCATCAAAACTGACACAGGATCAGTTTTCCCACAACTAGTCCATCTTTCCTCTTTATCTTGTAAAGGTTGTGACTGATTCAGGATATTCCCCAGAGAGGAATGTATCATCTAGTTCCCCGCTCCCTCGAGAGATTTCTTGTTGTCTGAACCATGCACAATCCAATGGCTGCACATCAGCCTACGGTCTCCTAAACGCATTATTTATTCCTTTACATAGTGCGCGTCTCAAGGACTGGAAGACTGATTGCAAGACTATGAACTCATTTATCAAAGTGAATGACGAGCTCGGCATGTCTCGGGGCCTCCCTTGTCTATCTATCACAGGCAGCTGTTATGGAATTGCTGAGACGGAAAGAGGTGTTGGGGTCTGTGGTAAATGATTGGAAATCTGTGACGGGAACACGGCAAGCTCTCAAGATAGCGAGCGCGAACGCGGGTGCCGAGCGGTCAAAGTTATTTATTCACGCACGGATTTGGGCCGATGCTTTTCTCAGGGGTGTTTTTTTTTCCTCCAAAGTTTGTTTAGACATCACGGGTGATGTTTCCCTTGCGAAACAAGCAGAATAAAGAAACCAGGCATCCTTCTTTATGCTTTCATTCACAAACTCGATTGGTAAGGTCCTCCAGCCCATACAACCACATAAGCTGTTTGGTCCTAGACTCTATTAAGGCTCACAAGAGCAGTTCTGACACCACAGGACAATTGCTTCCTCAATTACCAAATGTAACAGCGGTATTGCACCTTAAAGAAAACAAATGGTTAGAAAAACACAGTGGCATCAATTTAAGTCGCTATCTGAGATGTTCTGAATATGAGGGGATGACACAATGTTATGCCATCTTTAAAATGGCCTCAGACAGCAGGATCTAAGCCAACAAGTCTAGAGATGAATCTCTGTGGTAGTGAGCTGCTCCTGGCTGCTTTGTTGCTTCAGGATCTGGGCAAAACTGCCATGATTAATGGAATTTTGAGTCCTGCTCTCTTCCGGAAAATAATGAGTGAGAATGTCCGGCCATCAGTTCATTATCTAAAGGTCAATCGCATTCGGGTTATGGAACAGGATAATAATCCAAAGCACACAAGCAAGTCCACCTCTGAATGGCTTAAAATTAAGGTTTTGGAGTGGCCTGGTCAACGTTCTGAATTGAATTCCATTGTGATGCTGTGACAGGACCTTAAACAGGCAGTTAAAGCTTAAAAAACTCTCCATTGTGGCTGAATTAAAATAATTCTGCAAAGAGGAATGGGCCAAGATTCCACCTCAGTGATGTATATAACTCATTGCTAGTTAATGCCAACATTTGCTTGCAGTTGTTGCTGCCTTGGGTGGCACAACCAGTTATTAGGTTAAGAAGGGCAATTCTTTTTTCACAATGGCAATATATGTTTTTAATAACTCTTTACCTTCAATAAATGAAATGATCATTTAAAAGCTGCACTTCATGTTTAATAACATTGTCTTAGTCAAATTAAACTTGGATAATTTGAAAAATGTGACTTCGACAATTAAGCAAAAATAGAAGAAATTGGAAAGGGGGCAAATACTTTTTCACAGCACTGTACCAATGTAAACTACTCCATCATTAAGGTATTTAACATACAGATCCTATAAACTAGCAAGCATGCTGCTCTACTGTGCAGAACTAATGTCTAAAAATGAACTGGTCGATCGCAAAGTGAGGCGATATACACCAAATAAATATATCAGACCTGTATATATCTTGAGAGTCCACTCAGCTCTATGGTGCTAGAAAGTGGGATTATGTTCAGGCAGATGAATGTGTGCATCACCCAATGGAATGAAAGAATATGGCAGAGTCGCAGTTTTAGATCAGAAGGAAAATTATGATGGAGGCTTAGAGCTTATTACCAGATGGCACAGTGAAGTGGGAGAAATATGAATTTAATGAACCACGGCGAATCTACGGTTTTTATCTCTTTTCATGATTGTACTGAGCAGGAGGCATTTTGTGCTGTGTGCCAACTTCTTATTGGATCCCACTTTCCGGCTGAGATAATAAATGTGTGAATACAATTCAATCAAAAGCAGGTCCACGGCACGGATTTACTGTATAACTTGTCATACAGGCAATGAATTTGGTGTGTGTTACACACACACACACACACACACACACACATATGCACGCGCACGCACACACACACACACAAAATATGTCTGTGCACTATTCATGAAACAAACACAAATGTAAAAATATGTAGCCAGTGGTCAATGAGACCATAGTACAAAGAACAGAGGCAATGCACTACAGACGAGGAGGGAAAAAACTCATACGGTCATGAATCCCCGAGCACCATGACCAGACCAGGAGGGAAATTTCACAAAGCAGATTTACCAAGTGCATAACTCTACTGGATAAAACTGCGCTTGAAATCTACTTTTACTTAATTTCATGTTCCAAACGTCATATTCAGTGCAGTTCTTTTGCTAAGTCAGTGGTCATGCTTTGTTCGGTCCATATCAATGCTGAAGATGATGTAATAACTCAGAGCGATTACCTTCATCCCATGTTGCTGCATGTCTTTCCAGTCAGGAGAGGTGTTACCCAGGATGACATCAGGTGACCATGGGGGCATGTGATGTCACTGTCCAAAGAGCAAGGAACCATTGCTGTCCATAAGCCATGGCCTTCTGAATCACTAGACCAGAGCCGTGTCAGTCATTTGTGGCTTATGCAAGAACAACTGCTGAAACAACAGCACACAGGTACGCGAATACACACACACACACGCGCGCGCGCTCACACGCACGCGCGCACACACACACACACACACCGCCAACCTATGTGCAATTTACAATCAAGTTGAATAAGGTAAGCACTGGGAATATGGCCATAGATTCTTCCACATGCAGGAGATACAGAACTATTCACATAAAGCTTATTATCATTTTTCAACTTCTTCCATCCTGGGGGCTGATTCAGGATCAGTTTGCCTGGCAAAAGTCCATTCCTCCTCTTTATCTCGTAAAGGTTGTGACTGATTCAGGATATCCTCTGCAGTGGAACGTGTCATCTAGCATGCAGGCATGATCCGTTCCCTCGAGAGATTTCTTGTGGTCTGGACCATACACAATCCAATGACTGCACGTCAGCCAATGGCCTCCTTAACACGTTATTTATTCCTCTACATAGTGTGCATTTCAGGGACTGGAAAAATAATTGTGAGACACAAGGCTTTAACCCCTTTGCGAAGAATACAAATAATGCCATTTTTTTCCTGCAAGAGTTATGCAAGAGCCTATTTAGGGTTTATAACTCATTATTTGTGTGACAGAGACTCTGGAAAATTATTACAGTGAAGCAAGACTCTGGAAAATTATTCCAGTGAAGCAAAACGTTTGAAAATTCAACTATAGAATTATTTAGGAATTACATTTCGGAATTTACGGACGCCGGTGTATATATTTGCGCAAAGGGGTTCACACACACACACGCACACACACACACACACACGCACGCACGCGCACAGACATAAACACAAGGCTTAACTAGCAAACAATAAATATGCCATTTAACAGCTATGGATGAAGAATTAAATAATTTAGAAAAAAATGAGAAGGCACTGGAAAGATGAAAGAGAGCCAATCAAGGATTGCTCGCTGGATTAGAATGCACAAGCTCTAACTGAAGCTCCAGCCTGGCACCCGATTCCAATACAGAAAAACAGGGATTAGAGGAGGAGAGATTGATTTTCATGGAACTTCATCCAGTCTTCTGAGCTGAATCGATACCATGATACTCATTTCCTCTCCCAAGGAAGGAAAGGAACTGTGAAACACCACCCCCAATTGACTCAATGAGCTATTCAGCAGCTGATCAGCCCTTCCACATCGCCTCACTCCACCAACTCCATCAGCTCTGAGTCTGACCAGCCACAGACCAGCCATGAGCAGCTGGATATCTTGAAAACAGCATATACCATTGTAAAACAGTTCAGTACAATCCTAGCCAGCTGAAGCAAAATTGCAAAAAGACTTCCTTTATGATCAAACGGTACACGGTTATGAATTGACTGAATTTAACAGTTAAATGAACGCATTGTCTCCTTGTTATTTTAACTGTAAGTGGAGTCCTCTGTGCATTTAACTGTGGTTTACAGTTACATACACGGAACCTCTGTTATAAACTGATTATAAAATTACAGTTGAAATAACTGGCAAAATAGGTGGGCAGTCAAAATAACTGGCAAAAAAAGGTGCCAGTTTATAACAGTGTAATCAAAAGGAATCTGTGGCAAGACAGTGATAGTAAGAAGGACATGTCACACCTGTTTGTTTTTTTTTTCATAAATAGTCCTCAATATCATTAAATTTTATTTCATACAATACATTTTACAATGAAATCTTTACCAGGTACCATGGATCATGTACACAGGAGCGTGGGGAGGGGGAAAAGGAAACTCAATTCTTTATTTTTATTTTCAAATCATCTATTTGGAAGTCACTATTTCTTTATTGCCTGCAGGCACAATATTTACAGTTAAATTACAGGGTGTTTTTTTTTTTTTTTTTGCCATTTTTCATTATTGCAAAATTTCAGTTTGGTTGAACAGTACATAAACATAATCTTAAAATAAAGCAATTAATCGGAGTTGACGATATTGTACAAAAGAACAAAAAATAATGCTATGTGCGTAATTTTATATATATTAAATATATATGTATATTCATAGACCTTTTGAATAGAAACATTTTATCATTTGTTTAAAAGTCTCCTGGACACACAAAGAAACAGAGAGGAGAGGCCAGCCAGCTTTGTGATTGGATAGCAGGACCTAGTAATGTCGAGCTGACCAATGGGAGGAGTAGAGCCCACCCACCATGACCCACATGACCCAAACACAAACACATTGACATTCTCATCTCACTTTCTTACAGACAACATTTCAAACTCTGGTCTTTGTCACTATAATCCCACAGCCTATTGCTGACCTCTAGCTTTAAATATGGTGCCCAAAAAATTTATTTACTCAAATATCGATGAGGTGTCAAGGCCTGAACAGAATGGACATGGGGAGGATGATCTGTTTGAATCTCTTTTTATTTTCTCAATCCTGATACAGTTGGGGATGTGTATTTGCCTACACAAAATATCTTTAAACTGCAGTTGGCCCAGTATATGCCCTTATTTGTCTGTTAATGTGTGCATTTAGTAAGTTAGTACAAAATAGTCATGAGAAAAAAACTGCAAAGCAGAGCACCTAATCGACTTTGCCCGGATAGTATTGAACGACTTGAGCGGATTGCATTAACCTGATCAGTGAGGCAGATATGTTTTTTCTTTCTGTAATTTGAGCCATCTCCTCTCATTCATCATACTCTCCCCATGGTTACATAAGAAGCATTTTTATTCAAGCGAACAGCCTGTGTAATGTCTACTGGAAGGAAACGCAGCTTCCACTCCATGCAGTGAAGAGATATAAAGGCGAGAGGGATGGTAGTTCGTTTTTACGCTCTTTCTCAAATCCTTTACAGGGCTCTCATTTAAACCTCTGACTCCAACAGCTGCTGTCACAAAAAAAAGGCCCTTCATGGGGCGTTATACCTCGAAGCATTAATTGCCAAGTTCTTTTTTGAAAATGCACCGCGTTTAACCCAAAAGCCCGCAACAGAAAGTGCTTATTTTCTAACGCGTTGCATCGTTTTTGTTTGAATCGAAAAAGGCTGTATATTCCTTGACGCGGAATCGGCAGGGCAACTGAACAGCATGTCGTGGAACAATACCATAAAATCAAGAGGCCTGGGGGAGAGAGAATAAATGAAAAAAAAAAACAGGAAAAGGATAGGCCCTGTCTATGAAATCTTCCCTGCTTGCTAAGATATAAAAAACAACAAAACAAATCAAAACTTGGCCAGCGCATTCCTCGTGGCTTCTCGCCAACTGATGCGTCTGCGCCATCGTCTCTCCCAGGAGTCGGCTGGCGTGGAACGTTTCCCGCAGTTGAAACTAGATGGGAAACGGAGACCCAGACAAATTGGGCTGGGTGCGTAGCGCCAGCCTGCGTGAGCACTGCTGAAATGCCTGCTCCCTGATGCTCTGTCAGCACTTACACTAAATCACTGCCTGCATGACTGGGCAGGCTGCGCACACACCCTTGCGCACGGCCTGTGTGCCTGCTCACTGTGAATATGGGCCCACACTGATGCCTGGTGCTCAAGCCACAGGGGCAACTGCACAGCGGATATTCCTACATAAAGACCCAAAAGACAAGCAAACAACTACAAGTCAGAAACACAGAGACGCATCCGACCGTGAGGAAAATTTAGAATTACTGAAATGTACAGGACAAGGGAATATTACACCAGCATGCGATGAAATGAAAAGAATGCTACCTCTGAAGGAAGTGAATCTTGGTTTTTTTGAAAAATATTTTCTTCATTAAAAGCATTCAGCCTTTGACTGTCATGCATCCTCGATGCCAACGAAGCAACCTAGCTTTCAATGTAAATAAACAGGAGAGCAGAGATGCCCCGAGGCCAGAAGAACATGACATGATTCCTCCATTTTCAGCGCGCACTAAAACAAGAACCTGGTACATATCCCCAACTTCCAGACCAGTGGCCTCCTGCATTACATTGCAATGAAACATTGTGAAAACCTTGTGACTCAGGAAGTACAACTTCTAAAGATCATCACATAATGAAATATACGGATTATACTGATGCAAAAATAAATCTGCTTTTTCAAATTACACACCAGTACCTCAAATAAGCCCAGTGCTCAGGTGAATTCAGCAGGCTGCGTGTAGTGCATAAGTCTGAGTATTCAGGAAGTGCAAACCTGAATTCTTATTGTTAAACCTGTTCAGGAAGAGCAAATACTATCCACAGAGAATAAATTGCATCCTGTTTTACACTGTTGATGCTGACTGGACATTTCACTCTGTAATATGTCATAAGTCACCAGTTACTCCATGTTGGACAACGGCAGGAGTGGGGTAGAGTTAGCTGGCAGGCACTGAAAACCCCATAGTAAAAGGGTTTAATCTACTACAATACCCACAGTTCATTACAGTTTTTATCCCCAACAACACAGGTAATAAGTACACAAGAATTTATTTCACCCTTTATGGCAGTTATTATACCCCAAGGAAGCAGAAGCGTAATGGAAGGAGCAGTCATTAAAACTACAATACAAGACTGAGCCAATTTATCTTTCATAACATTTCCTGAGCGCTGTAGCAGTATGATTAATGGACTCGGATGGCTGCCTTATTAAATCTTCCATGAGGTGCATAAACATTGCAACTAAACGTCATCAAACTACAAAATTTAACTGACATTTTTTAACAACTATGCTCCGGTTCATTAAGTGCTCTTTGTCATTTTGTCCCTTGGACTATTGGCACTTAACTTGCCTCCTTGGAGCTCTGCACTTTTGTCCTGAACTTCTGCACTTTTGTACGTCGCTCTGAATAAGGGCGTCAGCTAAGTCCCTGTAATGTAATGTAATGTAACGGTTTTATGAGTCCCTCTAGTTGTGCCTCTTCTATCCTACAATCTTTTCCCCTTGTGTGTTCAACACCTTGCAAGAAAAGGGCAACCACTGTCAGAGGAGATGAACAAGACTGATTTAGTGCTCTCGCCAACATAGAATACACTTGCATGTAATTAACCTCCGAGTTTGTACAACATACCCGAGTAAACAGCTTCACTGAACAGCTCAGCAACAAAGGCAACCTCCAAATGCCCATATCCTTAAGCCCGCAGAACACCAAGGATATGGCCTGCACTACAAAGGAAGTCTAATCAATCACCGTGACAGGCACATTCTGGCTCATGGTTGATACTCTGGCTGAAACATTCTCAAAAACCAAGGTGGTGGAAAAGCAGTTTGAGGCATCAGGTATGCTTATATCCGTAAATATCGCCATGCTACCATGTGCACTCGCTGCTATATTGGCGAATGGGGAGATAAACGATTGTTCTGGCAGGTGAGGGTTCCAGAGGAAACCATAGTTTGGTGTGAAAATGAGCACAATGGGCTCCACTGGGATTTACTGTTGATTTTATTCCCCTTTAGAGAGCTGGAACCAGGCCAGCACTGGCTGACCCCAATCCAGCAATATTTGTACCGTATATTACCTGGACCACAGCCACGACTGAAAATATTTTCCAAAGAAATCATTCCCCTCCCCTTACAAACACAAGCAACTTGGAGTACCAAAAAGTTCCTGACTAGCAGTCTAAACCTGCTTTCTGTTCCTCTAACTTCAGCACATGAAGCTCACCATTTTACGCAATCATGCAGCCAGTGCACAGCCTTACGGATGGCCTGTGTTGAGATGTAGCGCACAGGTCAGTGCAATCAAAGAACCGTGAGGGAAAGCTCTTTGTTGTCCCCGTTTCAGGCCTGTGGCAAATACTTCACGGTTTGGGTGATGAGAACAACGTTCAGTTGGACTTTTTATTCTGCTATGAGAATATATGAATGATACAGACCATATCAAATGCTATTGAGTACCATTTAAAAGGTCACACTGTACAAATAAATATGGAGCTTTTAAAAGGATAAGATTCGATTCAAACCGCTTCGCTGTTGGGAACATACGCTACATAGACAAAAGTATTGGGACACACAGCTCTTAATCATTGAATTAAAATGTTTCATTCAGACCCTATACCACAGGTGTATAATATCAAGCACCTAGCCATGCAGTCTGCATTTACTAACATTTGGGAAAGAATAATCATTCTGAAGAGCTCAGCAAAGTCACGCGTGATACTGTTATTGGATGCCACCTTTGCAATAAGTAAGTTTGTGTGAAATTTCTTCCCTGCTGGATGTTCCACGGTCAACTGTAAGCGGTACTATGAAAAGTGGAAGCATTTTGAGACAACATTAACTCAGCCACAAAGGGACAGACTGTGTAAAGTCACAGAGCAGGGGCAATGAGTGCTGAGGCATATATTGCGTAAAAATGGCCAATGCTCCGTTGACTCAATAACTGGAGAGTTTAAAACTTCCTCTGGCATTATGTTCAGCACAAAACCTGCACTCCGGGAGCTTCAAAGAATGGGTTTCCATGGCTGAGCAGCTGCATACGAGCCTTACAATGCAAAGCGTCGAATGGAGTGGTGTATAGTAAGCTGCCACTGGACTCTGGAGCAGGGGAAATGAATCACGCTCCTCTGTCAGCCAGTCTGATGGAGGAGTCTGGGTTTGGCAGATGCCAGGAGAATGTTACCTGCCTGACTATATTGTGCCGGCTGTAAACTTTGGTGGGGGAGAGATAGAGGTATGGGGTTGTTTTTCAGGGGTTGAGTGAGGCCACTTAGTTCCAGTGACGGGAAATCTTAATGCTTGTGATTTTAGAATGGGATGGGCTGGGTATAGGATGTCATAAAAATTCCAGTAGGTGTAATGGCCAAGTGTCCCAATAGATCTGTCCATGTGGTGTATGCGCGTGACCAATTTACTTAGCAGCCTAAAATAAAGGTCGAATGCGAGGTCAACGAAAGATGAATAGGCCTAGATTGTGCTTCACATTGATTAGCAAATCCTGCTTACAGTTCCTTAAATGTGATGTTATGAAAATTCAATTCCCCTTACGCCGGTTGTTTTTACTTTACGAAGTGGCTGGAGGTAAGTACATCTGTACCACTCATATCTCGGTCTTAAGATACGTACATCCGGTGAAAGGTAGGGACAGCAGTCTCACGCTGCCTGTCTCATGTCAATCTCACTTTGTCTTGGCAGGGTTCGACTAGGCTATATTTTTTCGGCCTTGAACTCTGGTTATGGCACGGTACCTTTAGGCCTAGGACCACTGATATGGGTCTGTACCCGTAGCCACGGCTTTTGCTTTAACTTAAAACTAGCCTGATAAGGCAACGGTGCACACAAAATGATTTGCAGTTATACATCATTGTACCCAGCACTGACAAAATGGTTCCTTGGTTATGTTCCGGAATCAACTTTTTTTCTTTTTCTTTTTTGAATTTCACTTTTAGTGCGTGATGGATGTGCGCACCGTCTCAAATCCGAACAAATGAGTCACGGCAGCTCAGTCACGTCTCTCCAAATAATGCGCTCTACCTGATGGATAATTACAAGTGACTGCACGCCTGAAAAATGAATTAAAACTCCCCCAAGAACCTGCATCAAGGTGGACACAATCGAACTGATGTCAACTCTACAAAAGCACTCTGAGTTAAGTCCCCTTCAGTGTCGGCACTTCGCATTATAATTGAAATACAGATGGGATTTTTTTTTTTTTTATTACGGTGATGCATTTAGAAACATCAGCCACCTGTTTTTCCCCCCAGTTTTTTTATGGTGTGAAAATCCGCAAAAATAATCAATGACACAACCGGTTTTTGGGCCCCTTTCGACCAGAATCGCAGACATTTCGGGCCAGACTGCTCACCATACAGAGAAAATGTCAGTCATATCCGCACACCCGGACACTTACATTCCTGTTTAGTTGAAGTTTTTCCGTCGCAAGACCTAGGCTAAATCTAATAGTTAATTGGTATCAGGATTCGAGGGATGGAGATTACTTTCAGTGTCGACCACTTTGTAAGATACCCCACGAAAATGAAAGCCCAGATTAAATTCGCGGTCAGGCACTGCGGTTGTATCACGGTGTATGGATAGGATTAGCGGAGGGTCTCTGTCTGTCAGGCTTTGCATAGAATCAATATCGACGAAGAAGCACAATTGATGTGCAGGCTTAGTTTGAATGCCGGGCTGCGAATACCGCAGGATTGACATCAGATCAATTCCGCTAGTGCCAGCAAACATGCTGAAACGTGCAGCCTGGCAAAAATAACTGAATTTAATTTGCATGCACAAAAAAAGAAAAACCAATTCCTTATTCCCCACGTCTTATCTACACATGCTATGGTCACATTCTGCTCAAATCAATGTAGAAATTGGAAACTGAAAATGACTGATCGTGTCTAATTTTTCTTTGATTACAACATAATACGTACAAAGGCTTTCCAACGCTCAACGTTCAGATTTAATTTTTTATTACACTAAAAAATGCGGCACTCGGATCACGCACGCTGTGAAACAACCCGACCATGCAAATGAATGTCACGCTTAGCTATTGCTTTGAAGTGCGCTGCTATTTTAAATTGAGATTACTTGGAAAGACTGTTGTGTTTTCAGTTCCCGCTAGTATTTTGTTCAATAAGACAGGCACATTGGATCTGCATTTCCACCAGGGACAATCAGCGTCTTATTTTCCACTTCACACCCAGAATAATACTTGCTTTGATGAAAGGATAGGGTGGAGGACTATTTCAGCTTGAAAGCTGATTACAACTGATTTGTCTAAATATGTCTATATAATCATAGTAATCGCTGCGCTACATGTAAACCAGGGTCAGGGATTCTAATGAACTTATGCGTGCCAGAAGAAAAAAAAAAAATAAATAGAGAATCATCATCTCACTTTTCTGTGGCAAACATTCCAACGGCCTATAGCAGTGTAATGGGTTTTGTTACACAGGGGTATTGTCACAAATGAAACTAACCAATGTTGTGGCATCTGCTGAACCTTAGCCACAGAAAGATTCCCCAATTATCCGACTTACAAAGTGTGATTATACCCTCAGGCAAAAAATACATGTCCAGCACAGGCTAAAAAAAATCTATGTTTTTGGCTCCATCTATTCAATAAAAACCCATATTCCATTTACTGCGGAGCTCATTTTGAGGATCTGCGGCCTTAGCATCTTGCGCACAACAGTAATTTCATCTCAGGCCTTCGTGCAGACCCGTGAGAGACGCTCATGGCACTGAAAGAACAAGAAAAGACCAGACAGCAACTACATGTATATTTTGCAGACTCCATGGAATGTTATTTTTTGAATAGATATGGTAATAAACCACATCAACAAGTTTATGCTAATCAAAGTATTATATTGGTAGCATATACTTTTTGTTATGATTAAAATCTTGACAGAAGCCCCTTAGCAAATTGATGTTAGACCCCAAACACGGGGTGACATCGAGAGAGAAGCAGGACAAGGAAAGGCAACAGAGGGGAAGCAGATTTTGGGGTTTTTATATCAGCTTAATGACTGCAAAAACAGAGGAGAAATATACTGAGAGGCATTAAAAACGCAAAGTGGTTTTTATCGTCTAATTTGACAACTGATAGTTTTTCCTTTTGCTGATTGACATGGTGACCATCAGGTATGGTAAGCATTGCAAAATATCAAGTGTCTGGGTTTGAATCCTCTCTTGGTTTAACACCTCATTATGATTATTTAAATGCAGCACAGTTCCCTGGATCATGCTTGTGAATCACATTGGGAGAAATCATTTTGCACATGAAAAGTTGAAGATCAGGGCCAATAAAAACACACATAAACAAAGTCACATCATTCCCACTTCAAATGCCACAAACAAATGAATCTCAGAAGAATCAAACATTTCGAATGTTGTATGATGGCTGGTCTCAAAGAAAAGATTCTGGACGCATTAATGTCCATTAAATGACTGAATCCACACTGCAGGGATGACACAGAATCACCAGATGTGTCAGCTGTCGTCCCCGTCAAAGTGCATCATCTGTGACGCCACAAAAACACATTCCATAAAACGTCTTCTGCCATGTCAGATAATGCGTAAGAACTGCTGAATTGGCGAAAGAAACCACTTACCACTACTTACAACAGTATATTTTATTATGCTTTTTAATGCCTCTCAGTATATATAAAATACATTTACCTCTACAGAAGACACATTCACTCACATTTAGTCATATGATTTAGCGCTATGATGCCAAAACTCAATTTGTACAGCTGTATTTCTCTCCTGCAAGCTACTAAGAAGCATCTTTAGTCGCATAAAGTTTTTAAAAAATGTGTTTTAGGCCATAAAAGCCTGGAATCAATTAAAGGTTTCCTTGAACTTGAAAAGTGAACTGCAAGTACTCAGTGCAAAGTAATATTTCACGCAATATTGCTGACTGCACAAACCTCATTCAGGAAATAACTACTGCTCAAATTTAATTGTGAAGCAAAATGAAAGATAAATTATGACTGAATTCAGATCAAAGGGAGTTGTCTGAAGAAATTCCTTCAACTCCACAACTAAAAAAAAGAAGCAATTTGTCATTTTTAATGTGGAAGTAATTTGTTTCAGTACACCATGACCAGACACTGGCAGTTACAAAGCAAATTATAACTAATATGTTTATGCTATGACAACTCGCATATTAAAATGCCTTTCATCTTAATGACTTCATAATTACACTGAAGAGTAACAGCCATTTTTAGAGTACTATCATCCTGGAAAATTGATCCAGCCAATGGAAATATTTTCTGTTATAATGAGGAGAAGTGGTGCAGGAGCACCGGAGTATTAGACAAAAACTAGTGCGGAAATATAAACAAACAAATGCATGCCAGCTAACTAATGAGCTTTGCCACTGCCTAAGATACTGAAATGTGCCTAAAAACAGATACCAGTCATAGGAAAAGATTTCAGAACAAGTTCGAATGAACTACGTCCTCAGGACGACGGTGTATAATTAGTGAGTACTTGTGCAGGGTGGACGTACAAGCCTCGTCTGCCCTATTTGCAGGATAGGGCTCAGTTAATGCCTGCGCACTGACATGTAGAATATGCTTGTCAAGTTTCATGACGATATGCTAAAGTGTATATTTCAGGTTAAACACTACTCTCGTCTAATATGTACGTAAAGCCTTCAAAATGTACATACAGTATTTCAGTATTTCTAAAACTATCTACAAATGCCGTTAAAGTAGACTTTTTGCCTGTTTCAGTAGTAGGTGGGTTTTTTTTAACGTAACCTGGTAACTACGTCACGTAGGGGATTCGTGGAGGAAAGTAGCCTCTGCTTACTATGGGGAGTGATTGGGAGCATGAGGAGGTGGCAAGAAACACTGCAGAAATTTATGATGGGTCGCAACCATATAATTTCGAGCCGGTCAGGCTTGAGAGAGGGGAAGAAAATCCAACTAATAATGGCCCTCAGAGACGGATTAATCCTTCAACGGAGGCAAACGAGTGGAGGGTTGGCGAGGTGTCCTGGAGAGTAGCTATATAGCCGCTAGCGCTTGAGCTAGTCTACGATCAGCAGTGAAAACTGTAACAACACCACCACCACATATTTTACGGTGTATGAATAACACTGAGTGAAGAAGCCAACGTTTTCTGTACATCTAGCTGCTGTGATAATGTGATATGTTCAGATGAAGACGTTGACTAAACATGTACTAGCCAAATGATAACGAAGGCATCATGCTAGCTAGCCTGGGTGTAGCTTGCCAGTTCCCACCCCGCCTGTCAAAATGATGTTTCTTTTATCGGGATTCTCCCTTCACCCTGACGTTGTAAACATATCCGCTTGACTGTCCCCTGCTTCGATAGTGTGGTACCAGCTCTACAACATCTAAGTCTAGCGGTGGCGGCAGTTTTTTTCCTGCTGGTGCGAGCGTTCATGTGCGCATACATAATCATTGTTGACATGCCAAATAAACGAAATCTCAAATGCCAGGCTTAATCTGGTGTTGATCAAACTTCATAGCTGATTCATGGGAATGCAATGGTCTGTCTAGGGGGAGATATACAGCGAGAGAGGGAGAGAGAGAGATTGGTGTCCTTTGTCGCTATTTTTGACAGGTGCTTGTGTGGGCGGTGTCATCCCCATGGTCATCCCATGGAAACTGCGGTGTGATATTAGCGTACGAAAAATTTGCCCGTCTGACGCGGACAAATTGAACCCACTGGCATAATATTTGTTTATTTTTGACAGGGAACGAATGGACCCTGTGCCCTGTTTAGGATGAATTCTTACACCCCGCACAAACACAATTATTCTTCATTGCAAGCTGCTGTATAGTACAGGCTCATTGACAGTCGTACTCTGACAGGCTCTTCTCTACCTTTCGTGACGTAGGCATTGCATTATGGGAGCGTTGTAAACCGCTGTTAAAAGTACCTACTTTTTTGTATTATATTCCTTTTTCTGATAACCAACAACATAAAAATATGATGTATAATCGTTCAGATATTTATTTCCCACCAGAAAATAGTACAAAATCTTTGGAAAATTAACCTGACATATACACTTTAAGTAATAACGGAGGAGTAGCGGTTCAAAGTTCGTGTCCACTGTCACACCAAGAAGACCAGGAACAAGAAGAAGAAGTACATGAAGAGGAAACTGAGTGAGTTTTTAGTCCCTCATCATGAGCACAAAAAAGCATAAATTAGACAATGCAAGCAAGGATGGATGGTAACAGCCAGAACAAATCAAACTAGAGATTGTTTTTAAGGCAAAAAAACAAATTTCTCCCTCCACCACGATGCAGCCGCGCCTCATTGATGGAAGAAACTAGAGAAGATAATAACCTATAAATAGCAAAATGCACATCTGCACGACCGGATGCAAATTTGTGCAAATTTTCATGGAAATATATCAAACGGTTTCTGAGTTATGGTCCAGAAATGATGGGAACGCCAATATGGACGCAGACACCCACACAATTGGGAAACTGGACAAAAACAACATGTATCCCCCCTCCAGTATGTCTAGTCCTCCCTTTGGGGGGGGGGAGACATAATGATGCACCAATTATAAGTAGCTGAAAATTACTGCGCACGTAACAGCTAGATGGATTATTTTTGTCCCGGCAAGTCACAACACGCTCGCCAAATTTGTGACAGCTGGTGCTGAACGTTATTCGATGGACAAACAACCACAAAAAAGGCAGATAGCAACGAATTCTGGACCCCTTGCTTCAATATTGCTTGGGACCCCTTTATTTAACCCTTTGTTGCATATGAACAAATGCCTCCAGTATGTTAAAATTGGATATCAAGTGTACGTTTGGGAAAATTTGATGGGATTTGGCGCAATATTGTTTTTGGGAGGGGTACAAGAGGGTGGTCGGTCTGCCTTTATTTTGTTTTCAGAGTGTCCATGAGCGTAGATGGCATAAACCCCACTTAAAATATGTCCAAAATATTGGACAAAATGCAACAAAGGGTTAATCCTAATAGAATTTTTTGAGGGACCCCCAAGCTGAGGGCCCCTAGAATTGTCACCATCTCTTCCACCCCCCGCCCAATTAGCGATGATGACTCGATCCTCCCGAGAATTCCTAAAAATCAATCGTTGATCAGCTCACTGTCACACGAGAACCTACTGCCTTCCTGTTTGGAGAAAACATGGGTCTTTGAACTTCCTCACAGAGGGAAACAGAGGCAAATTCATTCATCTCTAATCAACTAACAACTCATTTACGAAACTTTCACCACATTATTTTACGACTATATTTCAACATCTACCCAACTATTCTAAACGTGTAGGAAGGAAATGAATCATATAATATTCACTCAGATACTCATATCATGGGGCAGTTGAGTCTTTGGACTGAGAGAGTAAACCCACATGAACATGAGGAGAACACGCGAGCTTCACAGATACAGGCCCCAGGCCTGACTCAAACTCATGACCTTCAGGCTGTGAAGTAACAGCACAACCCATCACACCACCCCCTTTGATTTAATTCATTTGCACGTGGGATACAAACGGACCAGACATCAAAGAGCTGCCATCTCATAAGTCGTCAACTATCTCAGGCCTACCAAAGAAAACGGCCAAGCTGTAACAAAAGTTTGTCAGATGTCTACCTTTTTCAAATAACCAGCAACACAAAATCGAAAACATGCCACATTCCTGCTAAACTTCGCATCACAACACTTTGAAGTCGACACATTTTCACCAGAACAAACTAAAAAAAAAAAAAAAAATCGCACAACCTGTAGCAAACCGAGTCAAACCAAATGAGTTTTCAAATGCGTGTTGCTGGTTCTTTGAAAAAGGTAGACATCCGATAAACTTTTGTTACAGCTTGGCTGTTTTCTTTGGTAGGCCTGTATCTGTTTGCCTCTGTATAGTCCTGCAATAAAAGTCATTTTTTTTATTAAATGGATGGACATTTCACAGAATCTAAAAGACGTTGAGTCTCTTCGGCATGTAGCATAGCAATTTTATTCCAGCTCACCAAATTACTTGGCAATTATTACAATTGTGTTTTGTGTTTACATAATGCCATACAACATAGTCCTCAAATTTCTCACCAACAATAGCACTGGGTAGGCACCTTGCTCGAAAGAAAAAAAACAGGTGACTTGTTACGCATTTGAATCTGGAACTTCCAAAGCGGATCAATTTCCCTCCAGCCACTTCAATACGTCGGCGTTGGCCTTGTTCTTTTCAAACATCTTTCACCGCCATCTGTTTTTGAAGCATAAATGCAACACAGAAGGATAATTCTAAACCTCCGACTGCCTTGGAGCAGCCTCACTGGTTGACGGGAATAACTTTGCATTCATTACACTCCGCTTCCAAGCGGCGAGTTTAAGCCGGGCTCTGGGAGCGAGGCGCTAGGTTTTTACCGCGGATTCGCAGGTGTGATAAACTACCGGACCAACTGTCGGCCTTCAAAGGAGCCGAGGATTTCAAATCCAAACATCTTTGAGCCCTTCCCACACACCTGCTTTGAACATGCAAGCAACGGTAACTGATTAACGGTAAAAAAAAAAAAACAGAAGGATTCTTGCTGTGCATTCAATTGAACCTGAACATGACAGCAGAGGAGGCAGGAACTCAGTGGAGGTGTGGAGAGAGAGCATAGGACGATGTTAATTAGGACACCTGCTTTTGCCAGGTAAAGAGTCTTCGGGTCAGTCGAGGATTGTAAAGGGAACGAGGAAGGGCTCTTCCCTAATAAAGACCTTGTGTCCAGCCTATTGTCATCCTGCTGTGTTCCACCAGGGTCTGCATTTCAATTAGAAGACTGGTCAATGCTGCTTCAGGGGCATCCAGCCTCCCAAGTCCTTTGACTCCATTCAATTCAGCACACAAACTGGTTCACTCTGAAATATCTCATTGTAAGATGCTAAGAACAGTAAATATTTCATGTTACATTAATCAGACGTACCCAGGGTTTCTTAGAAGAGCTAAATTTTAAATCCCTAAAATGCTGCTTCACTGCTCCCTCAAAGCTATCCTCTATCAGTATTGGGTGCTGGCTTCTTAAAAATTATATGCCTACTGCCTTGTTCTGGTAGCGAGGGATTGAGGAAAGCAGTTGTTATTTAGCATCTTGCTTAAGGGTACAAAGGTAATGCTTCTTTGGGGGTTAGAACTCACAGCAAGACAGTCTTTCTGTTCTTTTGCTTGATGTGATTCTATTTCTATAGACTCACTACTAAACAGATTTGTCACTGTCACATGTCCAGTCAAGTTAAAGATTTAACCGAGCAGAGCTCTAGACCAGGACCAGGAATATGAAGTCATATGAGGGTCCCGGCGTGGTAAAATCAATAAACTAACCAGAAAGGCGGACCAGACAAAAACATGTTTTCCACTGCAGTGCAAAAACAAGTGTACTTTCGTTTGTAATGAATTATGCATTGGTCTTAGTGCCGTGAGGTGAAATGTTCGGGGAGAAGTGTGTTTTTAGAGCCTTTTCGGACCACAAGCCTTTCTCTGGAGCCTAAGGGAGAGTAGAGTACACAAGTTTAATTTTCCCTGGCAGGACTACAGCACTGGCTGGACAGAGGCATTTTATGGCCTGCTTTTTCAGATAAAGCACCATCACTGCACTCAATCTCCCTGGAATGGAAAGTTCTAACATGCTGTGACTGGGAACGGGGTGTAACAAGGTAAATATTACGCGCATTTTCGACGGCAGCATAGCACGTACCCTTGCCCCAAATTCCTCCAGCGCTAACAAACGCCGCTAGGGGATATCCTTGTTCACGCCGGATAAACTGAGCTAAAGCGAGCCCCCGAATTTAGTCACGTTAATCTCAGAGCCCAGACGAGTTACCTTGATGAAAATCAGATGCAACAAAGGAGGAAAAATGCACTCCAACTTCAAAGGCGCAGAGCTGGATGGGAATAGTTTAGATAGTATCGACGTATGTGCTCAAGAAGTCATCTAGCATTTGGCCTCTTTCACCACACAGGGGTTCAGCTACGGACATGAGGACACGTGTATGTACACACAGCAAAGCAGCTCTCTGTCAAGTCGCAGCCTCAATGGTGAATTTGACATGTGGGAGAAAATTATTTCGCATTAGTATTCTGTGTGAACTGTAGTAGCTCACAGTGGGTTATTTTGTGTTCTGCTTGAGAAATTGTATTCTGTTTGACGGAGAAGCACTAGGGCAAGAAATGTATCTTCTGGTCAGTGGCAAAAGTACTGGGTGGTAGAAATCAAGTGTTACAATGAGTGTGTGTGTGTGTGTGTCTGTTGTTTGTGTACAAAGAAGCAAAAACACACATTTGGGCCATCTTTGCTGAATGCACAGAACGTCGTGTGGCTAAGATAAGTGGACCTGCCCTCATGAGAAATTATTACAGGTCTAAGTTATCGTTATCCTACAGTAAATGGATGGTATTTTTCGCCACCATAGTGTAGTATTGCTATAGTGACACTATAGTTACTCAGACTACAGCAATACAGTTGTGTGGACTATAGTAATATCATGGTACTGTTGACTGTGGTAATACTATAATTATAATGTGATGGCCATTATACTACTCTAGTTATACAATGCAAACTATAGTAATATTATAGTTATGTCATTAATATTATAGTATTACTAAGAAATAACTGTAGGATATTTGCATAAGGGTAGCATCAGCAGTTAAACAGATAGTGAGAAACCGGACGATCAGTATGCAACAAACAACATGCCCCCATCCCAGCAGAGCGGCATTTAAGTAAACTGGGAAAGAGCTTTAAGGAAGAGCTTCTCTCTGACCCCTTACTGCATCTCCCCATTCTTTGTTATATAGCTGCAATATTTAAAAAAGACTTTAAAGGATGTCCATTGTGTTTTCATGCTCTGTGAAAGTGTCCTAATTATTCTCCAATACATGATATAGCAAAGGTTCACTGTCCTCTCTCAGACCTCCCTCTACTCTATCGGTAACACAGGTCTGCATTAAATACTTAACAGGAATGCGATGGTTTCAAGCGATATCTGTGGAAAACTGGCTCAGTAAGATCAAAACAGCGCGCCTCCACCACAACTTTTAAGTGGATCTTCGAGATCAATACTAATTTGTGAACTGCTACTAGGGTTACTTATCCAGTGCCACCTGGAAAAAGAACCAGCAGTAGAAAAATGCCACTGGTTTCTGTTTTGTTTTTTTTTTGGAGCAACTTTGAAATGCATTTGGCACGAGTAGACAGCTCAGTAAATCATGGATTTTGAAAAGCATCGAGAGAAAGGAGGTATTTTGATAGCCAATTTGGGGTGAAAGTGCGTTAAAAATCAGAAAGCAGTGCTGTGCTAACTGGTGATGGACAATGAAATTGTTCTCTAGATATTTACCATTTGGTCAGCAAGGCTGTGGGAATTCAATGACTGATACAACTGAACACGCAAGGGACTTAGGTTAAGTTTTCATATACTAGTATAAAAGTACAACTGACCTCCTCACCGTTCTAACTCACCAGGTCCATAATACATCTTCCATGCTTAATATCACTTTTTATCTGATATTTTCGCTGCGCATTCTGGACATATACAAGGACTCATTTCAGAACTTCAGAACTAAGTACACAATGGAACAACATCCCACTGCAGGTTAAGAACACCTACAACCAGCAGATGTGCGAGACTGAATTCGTATACATGAGTCTGGGTGCAGGTAATTGTGTGATTAATTAAGGCCGGCCAATAGTGGGTTTTAGGTTTAAGTTTATGCTAAGTTATTTTGGAGTTACTTATGCGTAGTGTTGAGTTCAAATGAGATGCAGTAATTCAGATGGTCAGTGTCAAAATCCTCAATAAATGATATAGAAATCCTATATGCATTTCCGTGAGTTTGCATGTTTCAATTCAGTCTCAGCCACCTTTTGTTTTGTTCATTTTGTTGTAATGACAGAGCCATAAGGGAGGCTATATGTTCTTATGTTGATCCATTCCATAACACATTGAGCCTAAAAATGGTTATTGTGTCGACTCCCCATCTGCGCTTGTTTTTGTGTTTTGATGAATTTCCAAAGCGGTATAGGGGCAGCCCTATCGTGCAAGCATGCGTCAAGTCAAAAGTGCCCCTTCTCGATAGCCGCAAACACAAGGAAGACGCTAAGGCCAGGACTGTAAGATATAACGAACACAATTCTCGGGGTTCTTTTGACCACAACAGAATGAAAAAACAAAACAAAACATAAAAATCTTAAGTTTGACCTTTCCATTTTAAAAAATGCATATCAGTAGCATCAAGGAACACAGCAAACATGCAATTCAGTGTTGAAGATACGTACAGGCTCAGGATCGTACACTGCGGCACAGAGATAGGGTTATATCTCAAACCCGATCATCCAAACATCACTGCAGGGTACAGCTCAAAATGCTACTTAAAACATCCCAAATATTCTGTATGAAGGCATACGATTTAAGGAGTTCCCCAATTCCAGTCCTGAAGAAACAAAACTTCATTTTCACTTGTGTCCCAGTCCCTGAGTTCTAGCAGAGATCTCTCACTTGTTCAGTTTGGATCAAGGACCGCCTTGGTTACTGATCTATTGGAGAGGGCGAGCGAATTAACTTTCAGTTCAGGTGACCAGGCAGAGTATACTTAAATATTATGAGGACAGGGGCTTCAGAATGAGAAAAGCATCAATCATTGTGACATAAAGTACACAAGATACACAAAGTAAACACTGGTTCTTCTAATCTGCCCATTTCAAATCAGGACTGTTAACGTTAGATTAATGTCTAAAAATAATATCCCCTCCCCTAAATCTTAACAGATCTTTCCATAGAATCTCAGTCCACAGAGAATAAAAAAAATCTATTTGTCTAAATACAACCACCAGGACAAGAGAACAGCTAATACTTAATTTAATAGATAACTTTCTCCGGAGGGTTTAGATTTTATGACGCAAAGAAGTTGATTAACAATCACTGGTTTCCACTAGTTCCTAAAGATGAACCCTTTTCAACTGGCTGCATTAAAAATGCAGTTTGTGAAAAGGTCCACCTTGATTCGGTGCATCATTTGAATTTTAAACAAGTTTGAGGGGCGCTCTACACTATCACAGAATAACATTAAAAAATAAATTACTTTTGTTTGAGAGGCAGACAAAGGGGTCAAACATATTCTCAGTCATGACAATAATACAATTAATTTTTTTCATCACTAGTTATGGGTTGGTACAGGTACACAGGAAATGAGTGCAGGAAATGCTGTCTTACAAAAAAAATAAAATAAATAAATAAAAACAAATAAAAATAAAACAACACGTCAACATCCATGCTACAGAACACCAATGCATCATTGGTTGATTAAGGAACATCCAGAAAGTGCCACTTTGCTGTTTGACACTAACAAAAAAATCTTCTGGAGTCATTGTCAAACTTAGTTTAGCATATGATGCTAAAATAAAAGCAAAAATCATAAACAAAATTCCAAATTTCCCACTGGAAAAGTCTATGAGATATGA
This sequence comes from Gymnothorax javanicus, assembly GCA_029692085.1. Taxonomy (NCBI): domain Eukaryota; kingdom Metazoa; phylum Chordata; class Actinopteri; order Anguilliformes; family Muraenidae; genus Gymnothorax; species Gymnothorax javanicus. The sequence continues at coordinate 49,208,548 of CM056206.1, read as the reverse complement.
ATACCTTCTTGTGCTGAATTGCTTTGGCTGTTTCCTGCTCTTTGTTGACTTCCTGTAGACTTAAACTCCAAGGGAAACCATAATTTGCAGTCAAAGGTACTCAGGGAAGCAATTAATTCCTCTTTTGCGTTTTGTCTGTTTTTTTTTTTTTTTTGCTTGATTGATCCCGTATCACCCCGCCTTACAAAAATTGTTTTATGTTATAAAACTGGAAGCAACTTGCAAAAAGTAAGTTAGTAAACCATCACCAGGTGATATCCCCTTCTCTTCCCGCTTTCCAGGAAACCAACTCACAAAAACAAATCTTATCCAGAACTGGTATCCATAAATATCTGTACCCTTTTTAATTCCCAAAGACGAGAGGAAAAAAAAAAGAGCAACTTCCTGTATTTTTGCCATGTAATCCCTCCTCCAACGCAAACTGTGCAATGATGCTGACGTACTGACATGCTCGTTCTGGTAAAAACGCTTCGATTCCGACTGATGTTTAGACTCAGTCATCCAAAACCCACCCCTCCCCCCCCACCTCTCGGCTGAGAGTCACTGGCCCCGCCCATTCCAATGTAAGCCCCGCCCCTCTGCAGCCACAGTGTCTTCCTGCTCCAGAGAAAAGGCCAGGCTCTTTGCATTTTTGCATGCAGCACATTTCCTGTCATTAATATCATTTTCCCTCTGACTCACACTTTTAACACTCCAGTCAGCATTGTACTGCCTTCAAATGAAACTCCTCATCATCTTTTTCCCCCTTACTGAGAAGAAGGATTAGTGAAGAGAGAAAGTTACATTTTTCAGCTGAAAAAGTTTTTTTTTCCGCTACCATGAGCACAGTTTCACAAAACTCTACCCGACAACCCCACAGTCGGACACCAGTGAACCTTCTCTAATGGACCTTGCCGTATGGTCACCTATTTGTTCGGTCTCTTTGGGAAAACATACCAACCTATGCATTTAATAGATCCCTGAACCACTGCCATTGTACAAAAGCTCCGTAAATTAAACTCTGTTCATTTATTGACTATCAAAAATTAACTTGAGTTCTTGGTTTTTTTTTTTTTTTTTTTTTGCTTTGTGAACCCTTGCTAATCACAACCGCTGGCAAAGTTCTCCATTTCCACATTGCGCGCTCATGCTCTTCCTCCAGCATCTGACCTCTTCAAAATTTGCTCTGGTCGGTTTGTGAGAAGCACCCTCACCATGCATCCAGATCTCACGCTTCCAGACTTTCTTCCTCTGCTGCTTTTGCCCTTTTGCAGTTTGTCGTAAATCCCCTTCGTAAAAAATGAACACCTCCCAGCTAACTTCGCTCGGGGGATATGCAGGTTAGGAATGCGTCAGAAACGAAAGAGAGAGAGGAGTTTACGGAACGTGGTGCGTCAGGCTGCTCTCCAATCAGGAGAGGGAAGAGGAGGGGGCCTGTGGAGAGCGGCGGTAATGACAGGGGAGAATGTTTCATCTGTTTTTCCTCGTGGCCGCCACCGTCGTCCGGCTTGTACTTTTAATTTGTAATTCGGACACCCCCGTGCCCCCTCCTCTGCTCCCCTGCTCGTCAGTCCAAGGGTTCGAGAGGTAGCCCTGGGCGTCCGTGCCGCACATTTGACGCACTTCCTTCCCCCTTGCCGTCAGATTTGCTTGATCGAGGCTACCGGTGCTGTTGCATTTTTTCACCAGAGGGGGCGCCAGAGAGCTGGGAGAGAGCAGCGAAGTCAGCGACAGGCTACTTAACGTCTCCGACAAGTGTTCGCTATTTCCTGCCTGGCTGGAGCCGCACCCCCCGACCCCAATGCCCAGATCCTCGTCGGAAGGATCTATAGAGTCTTGCCTGTTGCAGCCGGGGCTCATGCTTCCGCCACAGCTGCTCTGACTCCTCTGGTGCCCCCTGGTGGCCTGGAGGTTGAAGACAGCCGAGCGATTGGCTAAGGGGTGGCTGGGAGGCCCTAGCGATTCCTCCTCCTGGAGGGGGCAGATTAGCGGCAGGGGCAGGTCAGCGTCTCGAGGCGGAGACACACTGAAGCTTAGGCCCTCTTCCAGCGTGATCTGCAGGCTGCCCTCCGAACTGCCCGTCGCCAGAGACGAGTCACTGTGCGAAGGATACTATGGAAAGATGGAGAGGGAGGAGATTGGTAACCTTTTTGAAAAAGGCAAGCAATAAAGATGGCCCCCTCTAAATCGCAAGCTGTAATTCAGAGTAGCCCCTCAAGTCAAGTTCTAGAGTCACAGCCACAGTTTGCAAACCATCTTTCTAACCGTGCTTATGGGGTTTGATTAAATCACAGCTGTTCTCCTTGTAATATTAATCAGAGCTGAAAGATTTACGCTACCAGTCAAAAGTTTTTGCACACCCTAAGATCTTGTCAAGTCTTTGTCTTATATGTATGTTTACAACAAAGAAATCACTGGAACCCAATACTTGTTTATTACAAATAATACATTTAAAAGAAAAATCCACAAGGAATCCAGCACAGGTGAGTGAAATGATCAGCTCGCAACTAACCCCCTGAAGCTGCTTGATAATGAGTAGATCATTTGAATCATCTGTGCTGGAGCAGGGAGAGATCTAAAACATGCAGGACAGGTGGTCCTCCAGGAGAGGTTTGAGAAGCACTAGATTAGACCATCGTTACTGATCTGCTTAAATATTGACAAGACAACTGATCCTGGTTTTTATTAATTTGTTTTGTAATATACATGGTTTATACATTGGGCCTCAGTTTTCCTACCTTTCTGTGATACAACAAATATGAGACCTTTACACAAGAACAAATTGTAAAAATTACAGAAAATATTGGGTGTGCAAAAACTTTTGACTGGTAATGTATTTTCCTGTTCTTAAGATTCCTTTGCACTTGTGTGGAGAGGAGACAGTGTTCTGGCTACTGCTTGTAGGTCTTCACAGCTGGTGGCACAATGGACTTGTAAACACTTTGTTTAACATTGCAAAATGATGAATGCATTTCTATCGATATTTGAAGGATATTGAGAAATACAGATAGTCCACCCTCCTCCCATACATTGGCTGCTTTATTTGGGCAACGAGAGCAGAGAAGGTCCCTGATTAAGATGGAGCCAAAGTAGAGAAAACATCACGGAGAATTATCAAAGGTTCAAAGCTCAAATCTCCCCTCAGGACTGTGCATTTCATCTCGTTCCGAATGAAAAAATGTAATTAAACAGGAATACTTCATTTTCGGGCGGTTTTCACATCATTTCATTTCTAGTGCGTCACATACCGCCTGATTTCAATATCTGGTGCAGAGGCATTTGCTGGTTTGTAGTTTAAAGCGAGAAACTCTTCAATTAAAACAGCTTGTACCGCTATGTCATGCCTTCAGAGGTTGAATGTGCCAAAAGTATGTTACACGATTATTCCTCTGAATTATTTCAGTTATTGCACGGAATTCATTTCCTTTAGCCCAGGCTACTCGAGATAGCTGTCTACCTAGTGGAGCACTGGACTGATACATCATACTCATACGTCTATTAGTGCTGTCACTGTTCAATCAAATTTACAAAGACTTTGAAAATTCAATTTCTTGTTTTAGACCACAAACCCATGGTTGCATGCGTAGCAGCTGTTGAAACTCCAATACCTACCCAGAAAGGTGTTGAAATGCCTAAGATATCTATTGTAGTGCACAATTGAAGGGCTGTGCACCAAAGTGGATTAACCACAAAAAATGAAAATAAGAGTTTGGATCATATCATGACAGATGCTGATGAGATTCATCAGTGTGAGAGTGGTCTAACCCAAGCCAGTCACGCTTACCTGGCATTTTGAGTAATATTTTTTCATTCTCTTATATTTCAAAAACTGTGACATCTATTATCTCAAAAACAATGTTCCGTGGGTTAGGCCGCTCTGGTTCTAAGCTCTTCAATTCTTGTTGGAATAATTTTTTTTGTCTTCTGCTTTTCTGGTCAGATTGAAAAATAATCTATCACTACCTAGCTATGCATAATCGAGGGAATCAGTAATGTCCAATCAAATTCATGTTCTTAAATGAGCCCGTTCGCAAATCTGATGAAGGACCGGCTTCATTTCTGGACCAAGGTAGAGGATTCTAAAAACATTGATGCTAGCTACCTTACAAACATTAAAATCTGAATTGAATCTATGCCAGCACATTTACTCATACACACACACAAAAAAAATGGTATTTTCCGTTGCATTGTCTGGTTGATTACAAATATTTGCCCAAAAACAATTATTATAACCATTAAAGTTGCTTAACTGATGCTTTTATTCAAACAAACATGTTGATTAGATTAAACGAGGGCCAATCTCCCAGGACCAATGTAAGGTTAAGGGCCTTGTTGAAGGGCCCAATGACTGCATTGATTTTACATTGGCCACTCTGGGGCTTGAAGTCTGGTCAAATGGGCTAGCCACTAGCTTAGATGCTGCCTCAGAGCTGAGGAATCAGAAGTCCTAAGGAAAATGAGGCACTAAGATAAATTGCCTCATGTCACTGTATGTAATTACAATATGCCCATGTCACTTGAAAGCAAATTCATTCAAATACATTGCCTCAAAGACCCTGAGCCACGAAACATGAAAAGCCTCACCTGTGTGCCCAGTACTCTACAGTGGGCCCCCGGGGACCGTAGGGAGGCCCATGACGCTGGCGAGGGGAGCCTGGAGCCTCGAACCCTGGCCGACCCCGCCCTCCTAGTGGAAGTGCGCGGCGCTGCGGCGACGGGGTGGAAGAACTCCGCGGGGAGGTGAAAAAGAACCGATGTCTCGTCCGCGTCCCCTCCCCCGGCACTATTGCCGCTACCTACAGGCAGACATGAGAACTGTCACCCCTTTTAAACATCAATCAAACAGCCAAGCACACACTTTATCATCACGGACGGTGCCAATAATGCCAATACCCACCAGGTCTGTTTCAGCAGTGCACATTCTCACAGAATTCATTATAATTCAGGAAATATAATGACTGACCCACATTAAAATAATTGCAAATTGTGCATTTTAATGCCTGTCTGAGTAATACAGTAAGTATTTATCAGTGTGCCGACAGTCTTCTAATCCTACTTCCCTAATCTTTCTTCCAATTCCTGATTGCACCATTTAAATCTCCATTACACTTCCTTGTCCATTAAAAAATGTTAAAGTGCACCTATTATGGTTTTTCATTATTCTAATGTCGTAGTGTGAATCATATCGTTTTTATACGCATTTAAAAGGTCTGTGTCGGAAAACAACTCGAAGTCAGCTCCAGAAGAAGCGCTCTCCGCCGCAAAACTCACTGCTCCAGAGCTGACTGAAACGCCCCAATCGCTTCTGGCCATTTTTTTCATCAATTGGTGATGTCACCATTTGAATTTTTGCGCCAAGCAGATAGTTTGGCACGCCCTTGAATAAAGCGGGTTTCGGCCACAAGGCATTTGTTTCTAAAGCGGAAATCCATTTATGGTGAGGGGCATGACAAGTGGCGCCAACGGAGGACCAATCACAAGTGAGTGATCACCTTGACCAGTCACAGCACACTGAGGTTTTCGGGAGGTCAGGGGCAGGACTTTCAATGGGGCGTTTCACAGACAGGTACTGCAGAATTGGCAAGCATGAGAAAACTCAAGTTTTTTTTTTTTTTTATAATGACGCATTTAAACCTTTTTTTGTAGAGTTCAAGAATACAAGACTGATCTGTGAAAAGTCACATAATAGGTGCACTTTAAACTGCTTAATTTCCACCTAACATAAGCCCAGTAGTATTGCCCCTTTTTGTAGTCTGGAGGGACTGGGGTTGACCTGTACCGTGAGTGGGACTGTGCTCTGGCTGCAGACCCTGGTTTTGGGGACCTCCCTCTGTTCCAGGACTGTGCGGCCGGCTTCCCTCTCCGGCCTCGGAGCTGTGAGAGTCACTGCTCCCTCTGTCGTCCTATGGGAACACAGCACAGCGTGCGGTCAACCAATCACAACACAGGGGTGGGGCACAGGAAAAAGCATCGACGAAAGTGCGGCTCTTTTCAGATGTTTCTCAGAAAAATCATTGACAATACCAATTTCACAAAAAAAAAAAAAACCTTGATTAAATACCAGGAATTCTTATAGTAAGTCATTGCTTTCCCTTGATTTTACAAATGAAAACATTTGCTTTACCAAATGATGCTTGACCGGTTAACAGCATTCATCCATGGCCTGTTCAATAAACCAATGCATCCTGGCTTCATTGAATAGAACTATAGCTCAGAGAAAGCAGGCCAGAACTCAAATGTGTTATATTTCGAATGCTACGCTAGCTGCACCTTCCAAAACAACAGGCCAGCCGTATAACCTGGCATTCTGAGACTTAACTCAACATTTGCTTTTGCAAGTTGTCAGGCATTTATTCAGACTGAGTCACAGATCACATTAGCGCACAGGCAAAGGGATGGAGAGACCTAGGCTACCTTTCCCTCCCTCAAAAGCAACTGGAAAACACTGTGATCGTCCAAGCTGAGGTCATCGGGAAGCGCGGGAGACGAAGACTTGTCCGAAAGCTGCTCGGACCTCAGGGATGCCTGCTCCACCTCGGCCAATCGGATCTGCCAGAATGAGGAGGAGGGGGAGTGAGATAGAGAGAGAGGACAAGTGAAAAAGAGTGAAAATGTGAGAGATCAGTATGTATAGTATATACTGTAATTGGAAGCTATCTGGCAATGGGCATGCCATGAATGACACCGTGTTTGAAAGAAAACAAGACGCCAAGTGGGCGCTCACTGGGGCTACCCAACGTCATAACGTAGCCTCATTTTCATGAAGCGATACTCACATGCTTCTGGATAATTTTAATACTCGACATGTACAATAAATAGATAGATAGATAGATAGACAGACAAAACAGTGGACTTAGACTCAAGCTACTTGGCTTAAAACTCACTGAATAAAGCACAAAAACTCCCTGGCACAACAGTGCACTGTTGAGAGAAGGGACAAAACTTTGGTTCAGGGGCAAACTCATTAGCGTAACAACCGCTAGCACTAACTCAAGTAGCACTGAATACAAGTTGGGCCAAACTATGGAGCGCATTTCATCAAAACGGGCCCACAGGTTTGACATGGATGTCCCTGTACGTATAACGCTTCTAAAATTCAGTTTGAAGAGTCACTTTTGCTGAAGTATGAACTCTTCAAAATGTGTTTGAGAAGATAATTATGAATTTTCATCAAAGTTAAAAGAGAGATAGATAGATAGAGAGATAGTGAGAAATGCTTAAGGGGGGAGAAAGAGCTACAGATGGGGGAAGGAAGATAGACAGAGAAAGAGCAGGGAAGGAAGTAGAAGTTTAATAAATCAGAGATGAAAAAGGAGGTGAACTGACAGCGTCAGATGAAAGGTGGCGAGTAAGCGTGACAGGTGAGGAGATTCACAGATATTATTAACTGGATACTCTGTCCAGTTTCCCTCCATCAGAGTGACGGACGGTCTCTCGGGACGGGTGCATCAAATGTTAAAGTATGTGTATGTCTATGCCCGCAATATTAAGACAGTAAACTGTGTAAATAGGTGAAGGGGTCCAATTTTTTCCCATAGTCTCTGCATGTACAAAAGCAGTGTATCCCATTGAAGCCACCCATCGCGTTGATTGCTGAAAGTTGACCGGTAATTATGGTCACCTCTTGAGGATGGTGCTTGCAGTCCTTGCACACAGGGGGGGAGGAGTAGTGATGGAAGACGGATCCAGAAAGGTTGTCAATCATCAGCAGCTCTCCCTCAAACGAGTCCTTGATCAGGAGAGAGACACTGTCCAGCCACTGGTTCTCCTGCAAACGGAACACACGGAGAACCCAAAGACTGCAATGTCATCATAAGGTTTCTAGGAAAGCACTCATTACCTTTGCCAACCAATGAAGTCAAGCAGAGGTTACGTGCTCTGTTCGTTTGTTTGTTCAGAAGATATCTCTCAAATTTCTCTATCAATTTCAACTATATTTTGCGGAAGTGTGGGCCATGGGAAAAGGAATAATTGATTGAATTCTGGGATTGGCTCAAACTCAAATATGGCCGCGGCAGCCATTTTTGTTCAGTTCATAGTGACTAATGCGTTGGTGGAGGTATGCACTCCCTGAGTGTTTTCTAGTATATTTTGCATTACACAGCTGACATAAAACTAATGCTCTCATCCAGAGCAACTTACTACGAGTGTGGGTTTGATAAAGGATGGACTAATGGAGGGATGGTTGTCTACTGAATCCAGGTTTAAGCTCAGGGAAAACGCAGACAGAAGACAGTATATTACCTATTTAAACTACAGTAGCAAATTGAAACAGGGATGTCCACAGTGCATTTTCGGGTGAAGGGAAGTAGTCTTAAATGCAAAAAGGAGCCACAGACTACAATTAATTGCAATTCTTTTGAAATATTCATCGCTCCATTTAAAGAGCAGTAGTGTAGCTGGCTGTCCCCATTTCTCACACCACCATCTCCACTTTCCTGTAGCATTAATTCAATAATTTAACCATAACTAATTTGACTGGGTCAGAAGCACAATTCACTGCAACATTAAATAAGCTGGGAGTAGCCTGTAAGGCTAAACCCCAATACTTTGACTGAGGTGAACTTAGCTCTGTAACAATTCAATTTGTTCCGCAACTTTTTCTGTAATTTTCTGGGCATAAATCCAAAACCGAGAATCACAGCGTGCTTCCCTCTTACCGTACGGGAGCGAACACAGCCAAGGCTGTACCCCGTGCTATAACTGAAGCTGAGCGTTAGATATACAACTCCAGATTCAGCCTGTATAATCCGATGTCTTATTTCTGGCAGCAGCTGGACAAAATCACAGCCAACTGTGCACTCTCGATTGCGTATCACACTGCTTTAGACAATATCAAATGTAGGCTGCATTGAGTTCAAAGTCCATTACGTGGGTGGTTTTATTCAATGAGTGCTATACTGTATTTCTAAACTGACACCAGACTCGACTAAAGAATCTTAGATGCGAAAAGGAATTTATGAATATTATTTAGATTAGGATGATAAAAGAGCGCATGCTCACACATGCACTCAGGCACATGCAATTAAAGTCCACCCGTTCATTTTTTTCGTGTAGCCTGGTAGTAGGTTACTTGACTGGTAACCATAGAGTTGCTGGTTGAAGCTCCTGGTGTGGTTGACACTTTGACTTGATCTGGGCCCTTGAGCGAGGCCCTTAACAAAACTCTTCCAAGGGCTTTACTTCTGTTTCTCTCTGTCCCTCTACTACAACTTTTCTCTGCCTGGAATTTCACCTAGGGTGTCCTTGAAAAAAGCATTGTGTTCTCAATGGATTTCCCCCGGTTAAATAAGGATTTAAATAAATTGGATGTCACCATTCACCATCACACGTTCTAATCACATCCCCACACAGCTACCTGCACAGGCATAAAGCAATTTGACTTGCTACTGGCAGAGAGTCTTTCTCAGGTTTGCACCTCGACACACACAACAGAGTCAAGAGGCACAAACAGGGCAGGTGCCAGCGAAGCAACGCATCCCAATGCGGCAAAGAGAATAATGTATACAGGGTGCAATATTTCACACCTGATGTGCATTAACAATCCTCACACATTCAATCAAAGGCTGAGCCAGATCCTTCCATTCACATAAAGGTCAGCACCTCCCAGTATTGACAACACACAGTGGATATGTCACCGCGGTTTTCAAGCCCTCTGTACAATGGCCACAACTTTGGGGAAAAAACTGGTCCCAATATAATCCCGATGACTTTAGACACGGCTTTGTGGACAACAGGACTGACAGGGCGTTTCGCAAAGGGAATGTTTACAAAAATGTCCACGTTCTTGTTTATAAATTCAGCAGAAGGCTATTAAACGAAAGAGGATGTATCAAATATGTAATGGATATTTGAATTTACATGTGCTCAGTGCACAATACATTAGCCCAAAACATTAAACCAGCGTGCTTCTGACTTAAAAGCATCCAAACACCACATCACCTCCAATGTAATTCAAGTGAAGATGAGCAACAAGCTCAACGACATCATGGGAATATTCTAGAATCTCATCCTGTTTTCATCAGATGATCTGCATGCACCATTACCCGCTGCAACACTGCTACACGGACAGAAAACAGATGAGATACACATGCAGTAATTCTGTTGTGATTTTAAGACAAACAGCAACAAAAATGTTGTTCTATTTTGCACATAAAGGGTTGTTGGGAGTAACAATGACTTGGCATATTCGGTACAGGGAAAAATGGCAGCTTTACTCAAATCTATTCAGAATGTTCCAGAATGGTGGTTGAGAGTCGGGCATCCAATAGGGATCCAGGCTGCAGTTAGGGATGCTTGATCACATCGCATGTGTCATAAATAGGCACGAATACGATATGCGGCTCATTTTAGGCCTCTAAGGACCAGCGAGGAAAGGTTTCAGCAGGAATCGGCGACAAAGCTGATTACCGAAAATGCTCCAAACAGTGCGCATGTAATATATGAAGAGTTTGTTACCAATTTGCAATAACTGCCAAAATAACAAAAATTGATATAATACCATAGAGCGATAGCCCTGTGCTTCCTACACATGGTGCAAAAACCCATTTTTAGAAATTCATGCTATAAGGTGTATTTTTTCATGGTCAAAGTTTGTGTTTTTCTATAAACAATATACAATAGGCGCCAACACATAAAAAGCTGATTTACTTAAAATGAGTAAGGTGAATATATTGCATTTTGGAAACAAACTCTTCATGTGATCCCTGATAATAATCTGTGGACCCAACGTTTAATTGGCAGGGTGAAAATTTCCGGAACATGCCGCAGACTTGCGGTTGGATGATGGAACCACTGTCACCGCAGTGCAGCTTCATTTTTTCTCTCTCTCCCAACCTCCCTCTCTTTCCCTTCTCCACTATCCCCCCCCTCCACCCCACCTCCTTCCTTCAGTCTTTTGGTATTTGGAGTTCTTTTCCCAGTTAGGTTCACCCCCTGCTTCTCTCCCCCCCCAATCCATTATCTCCTAAAAAAAGCTCATTCCTCCCGCCCCTTCACCCCGCGCTGCCCTCCTGTCAGTCTGGGACTCTGGAGAGCCAGATAAAGATGTGGGCCTTCGTAGCGAGCCCCACGCCGCGGCTCTTAAACGCTGTCCTTTAAACGGTTTTGTGGCTCCGCAGCCGGGTGGCCGCATCGGGCAGACGGGCTCTTGTTCTCCGCCGTGTCCCATCGTGGTCACCGGCAGCAGAGGCGCCGGTGGGATGTTATGGCAATTATCGGCGGTAAAAGCACCGACTGGCCGGTCATATTATTTTAAGTTCTGTTCCTGCGTCTTAGTTTTTCAGCCCCCTCCCACCTCCAGTGAAATTTGAAGAGAGCGTGCAAACAAAAATACAGTAAATATGGTAGTGGACTGCACTGCTAAAGCAGAAGACTGCAGTCAGACTACAAGCAGATGGCAAAGCAGCCCGAAACAAGAAATTTCCTGTAAGTAGACAGCAATTAGTCTGTAAGCAGACCATGCGTAGATAGCAAATAGCTGGCAAGCAAACTACAGACAGATAATAGCCTAACAGCAGACCACAAGCAGACAGCCAATAGCCTGAAAGCAGATCACAAGTACATAGCAAATAGCCTGTAAGCACACCACAAGTAAACCGCAAATAGCCTGTACTGTAAGTAGACAGCAAGCAGATAGCAAATAGCCTGAAAGCAGAGCATAAGTAGAAGGCAAATGGTCAGGGAGCAGATGATAAGTAGACAGTATGTAAACTACGAGCAGACCACAAGGACACAGCAAATAGCCTACAAGCAGACCACAAGGACACAGCAAATATCCTGTAAGCAGATCATAGGTAGTTGGCAAACAAGCTGCAAGCAGACAACAAGCAGACAGCAAATAGCAAATAAGCAGACCATGAGCAGACAGCAAACAGCCTGATAGCAGATCGTAAGTAAATGGAAAATAGCTGGCAAGTAGATTAATAGCAGACAGCAAGTAGCCTGCAAGCAACCTGCAAGCAGACTGAACACTTCAGACTGACAAGACCAGTCAGTCCTCAGGGAGCGTGAGGTGATTGGAAACACTCAAAGCAAAGCCCTCCTTCCCTGAAGGGGGCCGTACTCTAACTCCCCACTACTGATACACACTATTCCTTTACATTTAACCCTTTCACCCCCACCAGTGCCCAGTGCCCCCTGCTATTTCTCCCCATGGCCTTTGCTGACATTCTAACTAAATTTCTGGCTGTCTGTTCTTATTCCTGATTGTTAAAAGAAACAGAACAAAGAGAGTGCCATATGGCACTATAGGGGGTGAAAGGGTTAAACAGAGGAGAAAACAGACGCTGGCACAGAAGTGGGAAAACAGTACGGAAGGTGCTACGGTACCGAAACTGAGCCTCCCGTTGCAGGGGAGGCATCCTCGCAGGAGGAGCATCGGCCGTCCCGAGAGACCTCCCCCGCACTATCCTCCCTGAATGAGCCCCCCCAAGTAATTTATCATCTGCCTATAGCTCCCTCAGACGCGGGCTTTCACAGGATACCGTCCCGAAGCGAGGGACGCGTTCGTCCGCCCCGCGTTTTCAAACGGTCATATCCACGTGCGCTATTAGTCCCTTCCTTTTCCTTTAGAGCTGCACGTAATTACCTCGTTATCGCAGGCCCTCCCCCCCCACTTCTCCTCGGCTGGTTTTCTTCTTCTGTGCGTTTTTTGTATTGCTGTGCGTCCGGCTATAGATAAAGCGGCCCGTGGTTCTGTAATTACCACTCGCCGCTGAAGTGGCGCTGAGCTCGGGGTTACAGCTTGTCTGTCAGTTGCATAATTGCGTTGGCTGAGCGAGGCTAAATTTGGCAACTTAAAGCCTTTTATAGCTTGGTGAGGGTGATTGGGGATGTTACATTAATAATACCTTTGTTTATGTGTTTGTGTGTGTGTGTGTGTGTGTGTGTGTGTGTGCGCATTCTCTCTTAGTACCCTTGGCAGATGGATCTATAGTACCCACCCCCGTTGATACCACTGGCATTCTTGATCTCATGGGCAAGTGTTTTGTGTGTGTGTGTGTGGGTGTGTGTGTGTGTGTGTGTGTGAGAAAGCACGCATGTGTGGATTGGGGCTCTGCTCCGTTGCACCCTGGAATCACTGAAAATGTGTGTCTGTATGTGGGTGAGCATGTGTGTGTGTGTGTGTGTGTGTGTGTGTGTGTGTGTGTCGCGCATGTGTGTATGTGCGTGTGTTTGGGCTCTGCTCCTCCCTGTTTGTGGTAAACTATGTCTATGTGCCGCGGCGCCCGGGGAGGCGCTCGTTGCCATGGCGACGTGACGCAGCACATGCCTGCAAGGAAAGGTGTGCTCAGCCGCTCGCCCGCATCTCTCTTTCTCTCTCTCTCTCTGATAATTATGCACCACTTTCTTTTCTCCATGAAGTGGGGGAGCTGTGTACTTGTCTGTCGTCTTGCCAAGCGGCGCTTCAATCAGCCGAGCATCACCATTTCATACCACTCAGCTACCAACTAACACAAAACATTATGACAATGTTGCCGCCATGTAGTGACAATGTTATAGCTTGGAAAAAACATTCTACAAACACAGGAGGAACATTTCATTATGTTAGCTGGGCCATCAGGGATTGGTGATCCATGCTTAACAGTCAAGACCAAGAGAAGACCCCATGCACAGTGATGAGAGAACATTCTCCAAAATGATTACAACACACAATGAGGGTAAAGAAACACAGGTATGGCTATTTCCACACACATATCATCCAGCACTGAAATAATTTTTAAAAATATATAAATTTCATTATCTTGTGCTGCTGAAAACCTATCATGTGGCGACTTGTTTAAAAGAGCTCCCCTGCGTTGCCACATGATAGGTTTTCAACAGCTTTGGTTTTGATATCTCACATCATTGAGCAACAACAACTGCATTTGGCGCTCTAAGGGTTAATGCAAGATGACAAATTTAGGCGAAGTGTCATGTCAGCTGATAATGGTGCAGTCTTTAAGCATTGGAGGAGAGCCACTGCATGCAAATGAATGTGATTCACAACATGGATCTAAATAGTCGAAAATTTAATCTGACAGCATCTACCTTAATCTCATATTCATTGTTTTTAAATCCAACGCGCTTGAATCCTGCGCCTAAAAGCTACAATGCCTTGCTGAAACAATAATTCTGGATAAGTAACGTTTCAAAATACACTGCAAAGCCGTTACCCTGACGACTGCAATATCAATAAGCAATGCTTCATAAGACATAAAGAAGGTGTTATGAAGGTGTTATGAAGCTCTTATTAAACAGGTGAGTAAGGCGTGAGAAGAATCTCACCTGAGCGGGCGAGTAGATTTTGCGTGGATTGTGGGGGTCCTGGGGGTGGAGCGAGGGGATGCATGGGCGGGGTTTGGGTTGGCATGGGCTCGGTCTGAGGTGCTCGGGCGATTCCCCCGTCCCCTCCCCCTCCCCCTCCCCCTATGCCCAATCCCATCCCCCCTATGCAGCAGAGCCCGCCCTGAGCCAGCTCCATCTCGATCTCGGCGTCCATTTCCGCCTCCTCCTGAGCCTCTTTGTTGGAGTCATCCAGGTGCTTCATCAGCACGGCTACCACCACGTTGATGAGCACGAACTGCGCCGTTAGCACGAAGCTAACAAAGTACAGTGGGGAGATGAACTGCAAGCTCGGGTTGCACGTGTACTCGCCCGTGGGGCACTCACGCAGCGTGTCCTGCAGGGGGCAAACGGGAGCAGTAAATTTAACACCTCACATTTGAAGAAATATCTTTTGTTTTGTTATCATTTGTTTGTGTGGTAATATTGTTATGTTTCCTTGGATTGTGCGTCTCGATATGTTTTAATCTTGTTTTTGTTATAATGTTTTAATATTGTTGGACCTCAGGAAGACTAGCTGACATCTTAGCGTAAGCTAATGGGGATCCTTGCCAATATCCAAACAAAGTAACAAATCAAGTGGTTGCGAACCCCTTTCCTGGAGAGCTACCATCCTGTAGGCTTTCACTCCAACCAAAGCACAAGACACCTCAATTCCGATTTTGAGTTCTTGATGAGCTGCTAATTATCTGAATTAGGTGTACTGAATTAGAGTTGGAGGAAAAAACTACAGGATGGTAGCTCTTGAGGAACAGGGTTGGAGACCACTGGTCTGAAGTGAAACTCTGATTTCTTTGTAGTACACGGCGGTGGGTGAGAACTGTAGTACATGTTGGTGGGCGAGAACTTTCCGTTCATTCTTGAAATGACTGAATTGACACAAGCAGACGCTGAATTACAGTTAAGTGTACGTTTTTTTGTTCATCTGACAACTCACTCAAATCTTGAAAATCAAATCAGCTATTAACGGCCACATTCATGCTGCAATCGCTGTGACTGTTTGAGGCGTTCCACCAGCAGGAGTCACCAGAGAGCAATAGAACATAGAATAAAGCATCCTTAAAAATCCAGTTTCGGGGCATCAAAATCTTCAATGTCCCTGTTGGGCTGACCGGCAGCTTTGACAGGCACTGGTTGAGTTTGGAACTGAATCCGGCTTGTGTGGCTTGTCCACGCACTAAGGGCACTTCCACCTGAATAGCATCCCCTCCTGCCCCACAGTACAAGCTTAATGCAGTGTGTACCCAAGACATTAATGCTAAAACAGGCATAGAAGAAGAAAAGTAAACTTAATCACTCAGCTAAAGCAAAGCGGGGTGACATTGTAAATACCATTGAAGATGTAATGGTCCTCTAACGCAGAATAATCACCCATAAAAGCTCATTGAATTGTTAATGCGGAACTGTCCGGAAACACTTTTGACATGGGTGGGTATTCTACGCCCTCCATCGCCAAACACAGCCCGTATCAAACCACGAATCTGCTGAGCTGGGGGTTCTTTTGACATTAAGGTATTCAAAGGATGAAAGAAACTACGATAAAAGGGCATTTTATAAGCTGCTCTGGGGAACTGAACCTTAAGTATCTTCCAGAGGTCAATGAGAAAAATGGGCAGTTGCTTTGTCAGCATGTGTCAGATAATGGATAAAGGTCCTTTCAGAAGTCGGCCCTTTACACTGGGCTACAAGGTCAAGGGCCTGGGGACTGATTCGTACCTTCATGATCCCGTTCCAGTTGTCCCCCGTGGAGACCTGGAAGAGGGTGAGGAAGGCCATGCCGAAATTTTCGAAGGTGGCGTGACGACTCATGCCCTCGCAGGGGTAATCCTCGTTACACACTGTCGGGGTAATTGGGGGAGTGAAAGAGACAGAGTGTGACTGGATGACACACACACACACACACACACACACACACACACTTACATACATGCCTGCACATCGGGTTGTGTGCATACCGATGCACCTGCGAACCCTCACACAACTGCACCCACAAATGTGAGCACACACATGCAACACAACAGAACTGCACACATGCTCATACGAACTAACGATAATGTGCAAAGCATACCAACAAACACACACACGTTAGCACACAATAACCATTCATTGAAATTTACAAAGATAAAGACACTATTACAAAACTAATACGAACTACAATAGCTAGAAGTTACTCCAGCCAACATGTTCATATTGAGGAATGAATGGAGACTACTGGCATGGAAATCACTATGATGAAATACAACAGTGTGCTGTGTAGTTCATTGGGTTACGGTCAAGTCCCATGTAGAATAATGCATGGAGATGTTTTGGATGTTGTCACTCACCAAGTTCACCAAAAAGCTCCACCCCCAAAGCTGCATATATGAAGAACAGCAACATGAAGAGTAATCCCAGGTTCCCAACCTGAAAACAAACCAACCAATCAGAATACAACCCATATCAACTCATAAATGGCCACATCCAATCAAAACCACACAAAGCAGAGGAGGGGCATTTTTAACAAGTCACTGTCCCCATCAAAATCCTCAGCAACCAGGAACACACTGACTGGCACTCGCTGCTATAAAGCTGAATTAGTTCAGGAAATTTAACATTCCATGTATGCGCAAACACGTCCATTTGTATGCATTTATGTGTGTTCAGTATGTATAAATAAATTCAGTATATGAATTTAATTTCCCTGCTTGTAATTTTATGTGCTATAATTATTTATGTCACTCTGAAGAGGCATGTTGGGCAAATACATTTCATGGTATCAAGAGCCTCCAATGAGCCGAGGGGCAAACATCCTGACCTATATGACTGCGCACCCGCTCACAAGCGGAAGCCGCTTACAGAGTAAGCGCGCTAATGTTACGAAGGACCGCGTATCATAATTGAAACGGCTGCATATATATTCAAAGCAAACACAATTTCATTACATAACAGCCCCACGGCAGTGCCCTCGAGAGGCTCCATACTCTGCCTCAGGGTACGCTCACTGCTTTTATACCGCAGCGATCGGTGGTGCGGAGCACATTAAATGCGGTGGTCCGGAGGAAATCCGTCTCAATAAATCCCGTCTCTCAACATATTGTTTGCACTGCATCATGGGACCAGAGGACTAGGACTAGAGTTTGACAGGAAGAAGGATATGGGGCAGGAAACTATATTAGACTGAGCGTAGTAACGCATGTTTGTGCTGGTCAGCTCTCCACTGTGCAATAAAAGCCATCCTTGAACCTCGGTATCCTCGCCATTTCTAAACTGATTTCAATGCTATGTCATGGGCTTGTAAAATACTGACATGTCATGCTTTTTCTTGGGTTAGCCAACTCTAGAAACTAGAGTAAAACATTTCACAATGTAGTGCAAAAATTAAAAGTTAAATCCAACTGATTCTAAAGCAAAATGTCTCATTTGTCAGTCACCTGAAGATGTGTGCTCTTTTTTATTTAATGCCGTTGACTTCATTAATTTTATATTTATGAAATGTATGAAAATTTTAAATCGCATGTAATTTTGGTGAATTGCTTCATCTTTATGAGTCAAACATTCAGGTTTGCGGTAATAGAGAGGTCATTTACCATGTGATAATGATAATAATAATAATAATAATAATAATAATAATACTTCTACAGAAAAGAAAAATTAAAGCTGCAAGCAGCATTTAGGGGGCCAAGCAAAAGGTCACTGCGGCTAGTGTGACAGAATAGGAGAGTAATTTCTCCGCTTAATAGTTGATCCAAAGGTAATTCTGAAAAAGGGATAAGAATTTTTTATTTAAATACGAAAAGTAAAACATTTAAGTCTCTCGTGCAGTGCAGCATCATCACTATCACATTTGTGGCGTGAGTAACAACAGTCCACTTGATTCTCCAGCTAAGAATTGATAAGAAGATTTTTCTGAAAATTTATTTAGAATGTGCCGTTTCAATGTAAAAATATTCAGAATTTACATCTGACTTCTAGTAAGGCCTTTTTCTTGATAAATCTGATGAAGGGACACACAGCACATGTTCCATTGCATATTTTACACACTGACTTAAAATGCCTTCCAGATAACAAAAACAGCATTTCAAGTCAATAGTTGGAGTGGTTTTGGAGGTATGAGAGAAGTCAGCTCTTCAAATTTTTCAAAATGGCAACCATAATGAGCAAAAGGGCTCAACTAAATCATCATAATTAACTGTATCGCAATGTCTGGTGGCAAATAAAAAGATCCATGTCAATGGGCCAAAAATGGCTAATTTCACAAAAAAAAAAAAAAAAAAAAAAAAAAAAAAAATTACTTAATAGGGTGATTTGGACTTAAAATGACCTGAGGATTCTAAGGTTATCAGTTTTTGAATTTCCAGAACAGTTCAGAAGTTATAATCAGAAATTTAAGTAAAACTTTGACCTGATAGTGGCGTTAGACAGCTTGAGCCATTACCTGACTCAGTTTCAGAATGTAGTTTGTTTTTGACATATGGTTTAAAGGCATGCCATTATCTTCCGTGGCAAAAAATAATAATAATAATAATAGGAAAGCCTGGAATAACCACAGGTGCTTAGCCTCTAATCACATGCCACAGATAGACCGCTAGTTTTGAGGGTAATGACAGTATTGACTGAAAAACACATGGAGCCAAGTCATAAACAAAGAATGATTTGAAAAACCAATGTCCATTCATTCAGCATAATATACAGAGGCACTGTATTTCAATGATCATTGTGCAATAAAGGATGAGCACTGTCGAAAAGTTCATTTTATAAGAAAGTCAAAAATTTGTAATGCAGGAAAATGAGCGTAAATGAACGAAACGTAAAAGGAAAAATACAGTTTTTTACAGAATGTTTCGAGCAGGCCTGAAATGAAAGGACAATCTGTCGAGGAACAGTAAATGACTGAGGTCCCTCGGAGTCTGGGAGAGAGGCCGGAAGACTCGTTCATTAAAGCTGGCGCATTAAAGCTCAATTAGTTGCCATGGTGATGTTCGTCAGTGGAGATCTCAAAGCTCTGTGCGCTGCCACTCTTTGCCATCTCCGCTTTCGAGGGGTGATTAGAGATGTTTTAGACTTATCAGCCTGACACCAAATTCTCAGATGAGTTTAGCGAAACACTGAACCTAAACACCGATGACAGATCCCGCTATCTGAGTTTCCTCAGTGCGAAAAAAACACTTTAGCACGTATTTAACGGCGTTAATGAGGAGCCATGAGGCTCGAAAGTCGTTTGTGTGAACGTTATGTATAAACGTTTGATTTTAGTTGCAGACTGACATCACGTGATGTGCTCAATAGGTCCAAGTTACAGTACAATACTCTTAATGAAGGATTCTGATTAGCAATGCCGATAGACATTACACAGTCAGTGGCTAAAACGATGTGTGTAGTGCATTAATAATGCTGAGAGAATCTGCGTTTAACGTCATTGAATCTTTAAGTGAGCAAAGACAGTGGTAGCCCATGCGATGAGTGAAAGGTGAAGAGGGTACAATTTTCAATTTAACGTTCAAAGTTAAAGTTCAATTTAACAAGACCCTTAAAAAGAGAACTGAAACACAAAGTGCCCTGACCCAAGCCAGCATTGCCAGGAAGCGTTCTCTCAATCTGAGCTACAAACTGGCTGCGAGTAACAAAGGCTAGGGTCTGGCCGAACCCCCAAGTGGCCCCGCGGGGTGGGCCTTCGCTGATGGACGGTGCCTCAGCAGTGTGCCGCAAAAAGCAGCAGACATAATAGGCAATATGAGCTTTGCACATAATATCATAACATGTAATATTGATTCATATTGAGGCATTACTAAGCGCAAATGAACAAATAAACTCAAATACAAAACAATAAAGCATAGAGTTAGCACCATAACAGAAATAAGGTAGCACTACTGTAAATTTAACCAGATTTTACCCACTGGCTTGCTGAGGCGTTTATTAGAATCACTGCAGGATTTGCAGCGGTAGGTATACTTCAGTGTCAGTCTAATTTGATTCTGCAGAACAATTTCTTTGAGTTGAATTGGGGGTTAAGCAATTTTGTCAAGAAGGAGGCAGATTACTGAGAAATATTAGTGTGCTGCTTCTTGCAACATGACTATATTTCGAAGAAATGAACTCGGGCGTGGGAAAGTCACCGATCGGTTTTGAAAGAGTGGAGTTATGACAGGGAGTCCTGCTCTGAAAATGACTCAGTGGTGCACTTAACGGCAGGCTCCTTAATCATCATCTCTGTTAATTACCTCCCACATGTCCTTCAGACACTGTGCGAGGCTAAGGTGTTAATGAGCGTCGGAGAGGAGGAAGTGGGTGGGGGGGAATGCTGTCAGTTGATAGGCTTATTTCCATTAGGATCTCACGACCACTCCCCCCTCCCCCATCCTTAGGCCTGATTGGTTCAGGTCTCCACTGAAAAAAAAGGAGCCTTGCTGTCAAGCAATGTGATTGGTTACAGGAAGGCACAGGGCTCGACATCGCTCCCCTCCGGCGCCCTGTCCCTGCTTGCAGCGAACAGTCACTCTAAATCTCCAATTACTACGGCCTCTTAAAAAGGAACACGCTCGATTTATTGATCCAGATTGGCTCATGGCCGCTCTCGACGGTTACAGTGGCCTGGGGAATCATTTGGGTGTTACTCCGGAGAGATGCTCAGTGTCTCTCCGATTTATGACAGATGCATTACTTCAAGTCTCAGTGAACAGAGGAAGTGGGCTGATCTATAAATCTATTCAGCTCAGGCTCACTAGAACCAGGATTCAGTATGACTGGCTGTAATAGATCAGGACTGCATACCTGCTACACTACACTGCCTACAGAGAGGCAGGTATTAATATTTTAAATATTAATATTTTCTGAAAATGTGGTTTTAATTCTTCAGTACTTTTGTTTATAAAGGAAGAGTATAACCATGGTGGTTAACCCTGCCCAAGTCAAGTATCATGTATGAATATTAATCCAAATGGGATTTTCCAAACTATGCCAAAAATGGGAACCAAAACTGGCCAATGGTTGAACAACTACATTTGGGAGTTCAAGACATTACAGACATGCTGGTTCAGGATATGAATATCTGTATATCTGTGAATAAATTTGTTGGCATCTGAATCTGTATGTGCTCACAGCATTACAGCACTATGATACAAAACCTCTACTTGAAATCTATAGCTATGCTGTGCTGGTTTGGGTTTATAGGTATATTGTGCATGTAAGATGTCTGTGTGTGGGTATGACATATTCGTGCACACAGCGTATTTGGGTATATGTTTCCCAACAGACACTACCAGAGAGGGTTTGGTAAATATTTCCTGCTGTTTGAAGTATGTGTTTACTCAGACTCATAGTTATACCTAAAATGGCTTGTATCGTCAATATAAAACTATAAGTCATTTTGGTGTTTACACTAAAACAGATTAATGGGATCAAATCAGGATTTACTCAGCTGAACCAAACCAAATCTGCTAAATTAAATGAGCCAGAAATTACAAACAGTATTTAGGTGATTCAGTTAATCAAGCAGAGTAAAACATGAACATGATAGAATAATTAGTAAACAAAAAACATATTACACAAACCACAGCACAATCTGAAAAAAATAATTGTAAAATATTAAGGGAGAGTCTTTCCCTATTAAATCATTACTAAAACGCAGAAATAAATACTTCATTTCCTTGCAATGACCCAACATTTAAATACTAGTGAGAGCTGCTTCGCCAGTTTACAGAATAAATGAGGGTAATGTTTGCTCTTTATTCAAGAGTCATCGTGATATTCCGTAAAAGTACAAACGGTCAGCTCTCTTGGGGTTCTTCAGCTGCAAAGAAGGGATTGTGTGACTTCAAATAATGTTTGAGTCGTTTGAAATCTCGCATCAAAAATGCACCATTTAGAGAAATGAAAACGTCTAATTTAAGATCAAGATTATATTTCGCAAACATATTAAATGCTAAATCCCTCAATTGAATTGCAAGTAGAGACAAAAGCATATCTCAATGACATATTGAAAAAAAAACAATATGTTTCATATGAGAATGACATTATCTAGAAGTAATACTGCACAAGGCTGTAATAGTGAGACTATTTGTATCGCTGCAATGCATTATTCAATTATGCGTTTTATGCAGGAACATCTTAATAAACCAAATGAACCACTTTATTCTTACTCGCTTGAAGGATAAGGAATGAGCCAAATGAGAGAGAGAAGTGCCAAGAATTTCCCAGGAGAAGCAATGCATCGTGGGTATACCTGAGGCAAGGCTTGTACCACAGTGTCCAACAGAGCTCGCATTCCAGTGGCCATCTTCAGTAGTTTGAGCACTGGGAAGGAGAGAAAAAGACAGAAGAAAAAGGGGGAGGAAAGAGGGGAGTGAGGGAGAGGGAAGGAGAGAGAAAGACAGCAAAGAGAAAGGAAGGAAGAGCAAGGGAGACAGTATAAAATTGGGAGAAAGAGTGGAGATACATTTTGCAGTAGACTACATTCTGGCAATATTTACAGAATGTATTTCATGCCAATAAAGCACACTGAATTGAATTGGAAAAAATATATATATAGAAAGACCAAGCTGAAAAAATACCTGAAGTAAAGCAGTTTAAAGATCTCTCTGTGGGTGATTTTCCCACTACTGTAAAAGACAGCTACCAGATGCTGAAAGGTTAGAGCTGAAAGCTCATTCTAAAGGGCTAAAAGAACCTCCGTAGAAGAGGAAATCTAAAGCCGCCAGTGCCCGGCTCCTAACAAGATGAATTAAGCAGCCGTACATATAAAGCTTTAACTGTATGGGAGAGATAATAATGCAGTGAGGGGAATGTGCTGGACTCAGCAGATCCTGTGTGACTCGGCAGCTCGAGCGCGAGGCCGCCAAGGCTGCAGCTCGCCTGTCACAAAAACCCCGCTAACAAGACCCCGAGATCAGCGTGCCGCTTATTAGCCATATCAGCGCGATTTTCTGCAGCGAGAATAAGGATCCGTTAGCCACGGTGCTTATTAGGGCTAGTCTTGGATGGTCGTCCCAGCAACGTGACACGGACACTCAGCAGAAGGTTTGGGGGGGGGGGGGGTGGGTTGGGGTGGCTGATTTTTTTGTTGCCAATGTTCTGTACCCACCCCCCAACGAGAGCCAGCTGAACTACAACCAAAGACAAACTATTATAATTCTGTAAGCGAACTCACGAGTAAACCATCAAAACCAGCATTAGCAAATACAACGCGTAACAAATTTATTAGACCACCTGTCATAAAAAACGAGAAAACACAAATATTTAAAACATTTGTCAAAAACTTGTCTAAAACTAAAAATTATTGTTATTCCTTTGGCAAATAATGAACTGAAACCACTAAATAGTCCTTATTCACACATAAAAACAAACAAACAAAAAAAAAAACTATATATTGTATGGCCTCCTTTGGCCTTGATAACAGCTTGCATTCTAGCATTCAACCACTAAAACTAATTTTTATTTTTAGGAATGCAAGAAGATAACTGTTATTTGGCATCTAATCAAAAAAATAATAATGTGCCTAACTATTTTTTTCTGCTTTTTTGTAAAACGGTAAATTTGAAAATTCATGGATAACAACAATTATATTTTAGCATTAAAAATATAATTTCATTTAAAGAGCTTGCACATACTGGTGGATTAACCATTACAGAAACATAAGAATTATTTTGGTAATTACAAACACTTAATTTAGGGCAGCTGTGGCATAAACCTTACATTGGGTGGTGGTCTAATAAATTTGTTAAGCACTGTAGATACAATAGTTTGGTGCCTAGGGTCTGACCCTGATACGTCCTGTGGCCTACTGAGCTCGCGAGGAGGAGGAAATGGAGTGTCAGGACATCCCCCCTACATAGGGATTTCGAACCCACAGGTCAATGCTGAGGTGGGGGTGGGATGCTAACTGGCAGCAGGAAAGTGAGATGCAGCAGCAGATATCAGTAGCAGGCAGGGGCATGTTGTGCTGTGGAGGTGGGACAGGAGAGCAGCTTATATATATATAGCTCGCCTCCAAAGGGGCGGTGAAGTGTGTGATAATATGTATGCAAGTTTCCATGGGAATGTGGGCATGTCTCGAGTTGTCTGCCAGAACTAGCTCCGCACGCTGCAGCCCACTTCTCACTTATGTTCTTAAGTGCTATTAAGTATTTATTGTATGCACTGACAGAAAACAGATGGTGTGAATTCTTTCAACATTCAATGCTTGCACATGGCTGAATATTAATAAAAGCAATTCAATATTGATGCGAGGGCACAAATAAACGAATGTTCAAAAGCCATTTTAATATCCGTGGTGCCCTCTGAAAGCAAAAACTCCTATTGACTTATTGTTAGACATAAACTTCAGCAGCTCTCCTAAATAATGAATACAGATTCATATTAGACTGAGTTAAATCATAGAGAATGATTCAAACTCAGTTCTGCGGTAAAACTTCAGAGGAACTGAAGTGTTTTTCGGAGCCTCGCCTCTTGAATGGCAGGCCCAGATGGATGGATAGTAGCTGGTACTGTACAACCTGTGCGAGCGTTATGATTTACGGCAATTAGCATTTTGCGCTCGAACGGGCCCAGTTTAAGGCTGAGTGCAATGCTTTGAGCATTTTCTGAGCACTGCTTCACACACCATTAAGCACATTTCAGCAGTGCACAGTTCAATCCTGCCTTTTTCACTGCACAAAGAAGACTACAGAGCTAATGTAATGAGCGACAATATCTTCAGAAACCTGCGTGACAGTAAGGGGTCGCATTTTATTGCATCTTACACAAAACAACATAAAGATTGTATTTTTTACATACAATCCATTGATACAGATGGGAATTTACTTATTCAATTCAGTTCTAAATCCAAGGGTTAATTAAATAGCAGCTACCCAGGGTTAATTCCAGCCGCAACGTTTGAATTACAGCAACAAAACCCCATAACCATTATGCTACATTGCTGCACTAGCTACATGAGCAGTCAAAGCACTGGATTCTGTACCTGAGAAATACATGGAATTTCACTGCCAAGTTTCTAATAAACAGTCAAGAACAATGCACGATAATATGCTAAAACCTCTAGTCATAACCCAGCACTCATATCTCAATACTACTGTACATACACTAAATACATACACTACACTAGTACATACACTAACAACTACTGTAGGTTAAACTTTAACACACCAACACTCCACACTCCCACATCAGCACTTAACAACAAAATGACGTATTGAGCCGCTAATTAGTCGAGTCATACGTCAATTTTGAGTTGTATTGAAAAACTACAGAATGGTAGTTATTTGGGTATAGGGCCAGTTCCAACAGAAATATAAACTACATAGATGACAAATTGATAATATCATAAGTCACACTATGTATCCTACTAAGTCAAATCATTCCCTAATGCAACTATAAGGCAAACAGTACGTTATAAGGCGCCATAACACTGCTAGTTGCCATTGGACTGCATTATTTCATTACTTATAATCCTTAAATACATACTTCGCATTTTGAGTGAGCAGAAGTTTGCAAGCACCCACTCTAATTCATTTATGTTAAATTAAAGCCTCAACTGCCAACTCTTTCCCAGAATATTTACTTTGAATCAAATTCTGATGTCAAAATTTCAAAATTGTTCAAAGTCATTGTTTGTTTACAGTTTTCTTTGTTGATTTATTACTGTTAATCCATATTATTATTTCAGTATTGTATTATATACTATAGTGTATCGATCTGTGTTAGATTATTAACTGTCTCTAGAGATCCAAGGCAGGTAGGAACCTTTAGAAAAGGCCTAACCCATACATTTAATCCCTTAAACTCTAATTCTTCGCTTTAGTCTTCCCTTAGGTCAGTTCTAAGTCAGAGAGAGCATTTTTTCATGTTGTAGGACACTGTCACATACTGTATCTGCTGATTGCAGCACTTTACTTCAGTTACATCACACTTAAATTTATAAAAATATTCAAACCCAAGATGCAGTGCTGTTATGGCCACAGCGTTACACCAAATGGAAAAGATCTTGTACATAATATCTTAAGCGCATTTCCCTGTAATTCAGCCTGTTTGAATACAGCCGCTGCATTTAAAGGACTCATACAGGGGTCTGTCGATGTTATGGGAAGAAGGGCTAAAATGCTGGTAGTGATGGGGCTGTCTCACCGCGGGCGATGCGTAGCACCCTCATGATGCGGATGATCGTGGGGTTGATGGGAAGGGCGGCGCTGATCTCGATCTCCTCCAGGATAATGCCCATCACGGACAGCAGGACGATGGCCAGATCCAGCTGGTTCCACCTGCAGACACAGCACCAGGGGTCACCCGTGCCCAGAGGGAAACAGGGGCAGGGTCCGATTCACAAACAAATTTTATTTGACCAAAATGATTGGTCAGGATATTTGGTTTGCACCAATTCATTGGACAATTTAACCTGTACAGTAAGGTTATGCACGGATAAATGACAGCGATTAATCAAGCCCAGCGCACGGCAAAATTAATTTGAAAGTCAGAGGAGGAAAACCCAGGGTCCAGAAGTCCTGCCAAGTCCTGCCAAGCTCTGTTCCAAGCTCCTGAATGTTCCGTTTAGCACAACTCTTCAGCCAAACTCGAAACTTTTACGTTGATAAAAAAAAAAAAAAAAAAAAAAAATATATATATATATATATATATATATATATATATATATTTTTTTTTTTGTCATCCAGCTCCGCACAGCTGTGTCACGTAGAATCAATGTTATGCAAAGAGTACGATTCTGAGCCCAATCAATATCGACTTGCCAGGAAGTTACCAAATAAAGTTGTGTGGAACCCCATGACTTATGATTTTTAAGTGAATATGTCATCGCCATTTTTTCTGGGCAGTCAGTAGAACTAATGACTGAAGCCAGCTGGTGAAGTTGGCAGAAACAAATGGCAGAACTATTTATTCCTGACATCTGGATATCCCACCTGAGCGAATGCAACGATAACCCCTTCCTGAAATCCGGAACGATGACTAAAATCAGTGCACAGGAACAATTCTTAGGCCTGAGTCAGGTCTCAAAGTTCAAATCAGGGCAGCAGGGGTGACATCAATTCTGTTATTGTTAAGAGCTTCTATCAGCTTATTTTGCACAACGCAATTTGCCTTCTGCCCTTGCAGAGTGTACAACACGTACACACTATATAAATCCGGAGAGAGGACAAAGATGAACACTGGGCAAATGAATAAACAACTCCAGAATGAAAAATGCCAGACTTTGATCCCCGCTTTAATGTAACAACACCAATCAGCATTTTAGTAGAGTGACCTTTTTTAATATTCAGTCAACCCATTTCCTAAATTAAATACGCGGCAGCGAGAATGACGAAGCTCTTGTGGAGTCAGTATCTGCCGCGCAGCAGATCGTAGAATTTTAGAGCCATCGCTTTTTAAAAAACGGGCCAGCTTTCTTTCATTCCCCTGCACAATAGCATGCTGTCCTACTTACTCAGGAAAGCTGAGACAAGGAATTATAATGAATAAGAACGCCATGCAGGCATCCTGGTTTAAGCACTGGTAGGTGTTACAAAAAAAAAAAGTGACAAGCTGAGCGAGGCTAGATAAATTTCTTTTCCACATAACGCTCTGCTGTTCACTCTAAAACAAAACAAACGGGGGAAAAAAAAAGTAAATTTTACTGCAACCGGCACTCTGAAAGCAACGCTGGATTTATTTTTTTTTCTGCAAAACCCGGGCATTGAACGCAATTAAATTATATTTATAAATAGCAGCGTAATGCAGCCGTATATTTTTATCAGTTATAATTACGTAGGAGTCATTCCAGAGACATTAGGAGAAAAGAAACAAAAGCATGGACGACGTCGTTATTTCTTGCCTTCGGCGAGTGACGTCAGACACGTGGCCCTGGGGCGGGAAAGGAGGGGGGGGTTGGGGGCGTTCTGTGGTGTAATTAATCACTAATCGCATCAGGCTTCGAGTCTGTGGAAGAGGCCGGGATTCGCGACGGCGAGGGAGGTACCTGTCTTTGAAGAAGCGTCGGAAGCCGAAAGCGATGAGCTTCAGAACAGCCTCCAGCACGAACGTGGAGGTGAAGAAATAATTACAGTACTTCAGGGTTATCTCTAGGGACTTGGAGAGAAAAAGGGAGAGAGAGAGAGAGAGAGAGAGAGAGAGAGAGAGAGACAAATAGTCAAACAGTATCAAACCGTAACCGTGTTGACAGACTCACTGATGAGACCGTAAAACGGCCCATGGAGAAATACAGCTATTCGCAGAATGGCTGACGACTAACACTCCAACGGAGAGTAAAGAGAAGGAGCAGTGAATAAAGGAGAGGGGGAGAGGGAGAGAGAAAGCATAATAAAAGAGCGTGAGAATGAGAGTGGCCTTACGTGCGGCTGGCTGTAGTGCTCCAAGGACATGGTGACCACATTGACGCAGATGATGAAGGTGATGAAGAGGTCCAGGTAGTGGCTGGTGCAGAAGGAGTGAATCATCAGCCTTGCATGGGAGTAGTTGGAGTAATACGGCAGCTTGTGCGCTTCTGAAAGAAATACAGTCGCATAGACTCCCGCTGATTAGGTACATGCGATCAAGTAGTAAACAGAATGCAGGTGCCATTGTTTGTGAAGAATGAGCCTCATATTACCATAATTCTGATAGGACCACTTTGTCAAAAAGAGAACGTTTATTGAAAGCATAAACAGGCATATCAGCATACAAGCATACATTGGGTTTGGCGACATGGGTCTGTTCTGAGAGATCCCTGCCCATCCAAGCGTGGAACCGAAGGCAGGGAGCTGCTACTAACCCCCCTCCCCCCCCCTCCATAAATCAGAGCCTACAGCAACAATCACCTCAAAAGGAAGAGACATTGTTTTTTGAACAGTAATTTACTCACAAGAGAACATAATCAATGCATGCTATTAAAGACAGGTGGAGCTGGGGTGGAGGAGGGTTGTTGAGCTACCGTGCCGAGGAACAGCTACTCGGGAAGCCAAACTTAAATAAGCCCAACATATTACCGGCCAAGCAATCATGTGACAGCAAAGTCAGATGACAATCAAATGCACTCAGGTGACTCTATAGGAGGTAGCCCCTCCTACATTAAGCAAGCTTGACTCCGTGGCGTATCAGAATTTCCGTCAAAGCTCCATTCTTTCTCGTATTTCTCTGCCTGTGGCTGCACTTTAGGTACTTATGCAATAAGACAAATGCATCTTATTTGAACTTGCATTCACAGTAATTGGCAGTTGACAGTAAAATACTGTTTTTGCTTATACTGACAATGCAATATGATATGAGCATTCTATTAGGAGATACAGAGTCATCATGTATTAACACACTGCATAACTATGACTGCTTTCAAAAACAGTTCAAATTTTTATTATAATCTTCCAGAATATTGAATTTGAAAAATGTACTCTATCATTATTTTCTCTAATTATTCCTACATCCCAAATGAGAAAAAAGTTATTATCATGTGCTTACTGTTCAATTGTTTCAAGCCTTTGACTTAGCTATATGACTGTTCAAATTCAGATCAATGCATTGTTTAAAACCAAATTTTGCAAATTTATTGAAGCAAACAATATAATTCAGAGAAAGCGAGAGACTGAGAGATTAAGAAATGGAGCCATAAAAGGAGTTTGAGGGAGGAAGGATAAATGATATGTGTTCATTAACTTAAACAGCCCATAGTGATATGATGACATACAAGTAGTGATATCTGCAAAAAGCCCAAACATTGAGTTGTCTCATTTCTTCTGGCATGCACCTGGGCCCCAGCTCGAACCAGCAATTTTTGCTAAGCCTCCTCCCTTCAAAAAATCTACATTCTTAGCCATGGCCATTAGCAAGAGCAGGGGTAGCTGATCCATGCCCTGGAGGACCCAAGTGTGTGCTAGTTTATGTTCTCACCAACCACTTGAGATCAAAGAAACCAGATGAGGTGAGTTAATCATGTAATCAACTGCTTTCATTGATCAAATTCAGATGAATCCCAAAAAACAGAAGTCACCAGGACTCTCCAGTATCAGGGTTGGCCACCTCTGATGTAGGGGTTCTGGGTACCATGAAAAAATATTTTTCCAAGTCCACCATTCTTCCTGATTTTTTTGAGTCCTCACCAGCTGTGAGGGCCCCTATGTATGTGAAGTCCTAGCATTGTCACTGGTTTGGTCCAGTTAGTGACAGCCCCGTTCCCACCTCTCATTCCCTCTCTGCCCATCTCCCTCTCTTTCCTTCCCCACCGTGGCATGACACTTACTCCTCCTCTTCTTCTCCATTCTCCTCTGTCGCTTCTCCTCCCTCCTCTTGGCCTCCTCCACCTCCTGGTGCTGTCGGCACTTGTGGAAGTTCTCCACAACCACACCCACGAACATGTTGAGCACAAAGAAGCTGACTATCAACAAGAAGGAGATGAAGTACAGGAGCATCCATGGGTTGTTGTTGATGATTGGCTGGAGAGAGAGAGAGAGAGAGAGAGAGAAGACAAGGAAGAGAGTCTTGGACCTCCATGGGTTGTTGTTTATGATTGGCTGGAGAGAGAGAAAAACAGTCTAGGACATCCATGGGTTGATAGTGAAGATTAGCTGAAAAGACAGAGAGACAGAGAGAGAGAGAGAGAGAGACAGAGAGAGAGAAAGCATCGAGGACATCCCATGCATTGTTGTTGTTGATGATTGGCTGGATAGTGAGAGAGACAGAACAAGACAGAACGGAAGAGGGTCCAGGATATCCAGGGTTTGCCACTGATGATGGGCTGGAGAAAAAGAGATAACAAGGGAAAGAGTGAAGGAGAAGAGACTGAGAGAGCAGAGAGGGGGAAGAGCCGAAAAAGATGAGGCAATGAGAGAAAGTGGCACCTTCTGTAATAATCAGATAAAATTATCCAAGTGCCTCGTAATCAGTAATAACTCCAGTTGGCAAAGGTGCCTGACTGCGACTTGTGAGGTTGGTTTTTCAAGCACTAGGAAAGCCGCAGTATGACCAGTGCAGCTGTCGAGCCCTCGAGCGAGGCCTGTAAGCCCACATTGCATTTGAGCAAAAGCATCAGCCAAAATTCCTGCCAATCAGAAGCAGCTCTATAGCCAAGGTAAATATCTGCTTTTGCCAAGTACATCTCTTTCACAAACTCTCATTTCTCCTGTTACATCTCTATAATGATCATTTATGTTTCTCTCTCAGTCAGTTACCTTTTAGGAAAGAACATCCCTTGTTTCATACAGCCAATTATTACATTTGTGTTGTGGGTGCGCTGCTACTGCAATGGTGACATGTCATAGGTCTTCTCAGCAGAGACTGTTACCTCATTACATTTTGTTTTGATGATAGTCATGTCAATGTGGTTTATGCTTCTGTTGCCTAGGAACCGCTAGTAAAAAAAAAAGAAGCAAGGTAAACAAACAAGATGAGTGACACAAAATATATTTTGCTTGTCATTTCCATGGAGAGGCTTATTTAATACCAGGCACTGTGTTAGTGCCATATGAAAGCCATAAATGTGATTAGTTCCATACAAAGTGTCAAATTTCACAAACAATTTTGTTCATTGTTTTCCTTTCCACAAAAGTGGGTTCCTGTAACCCATTTAGTAAGGTTTTAGTTGCAAAGTTCTGGACTCATTGTAGGATATAAGTCACTCCCACCTGTAAAGTGCTATGAATACACCAGCACATCATCTGAGACAGTGCATGCAGCGGCAACTGCTTATTCAGAGGTACTCCAGCCATTTGTAAAATCCTGAAGTGCATCCGAATGGTCTTAAACTGGCATTCCTTTCCTCTGTGCTTTTCCATGACCTCGCGAGCAAACATTACATAGGTCAAGGAAAAGTCACATGCAAGGTAATCTGTCCCTCAAGGTGCCATGAGCTCGATGAAGATTAATAAATGACACGACTGTTCTAACAAGAGGACAACAACAAATGGCGAATCCAATCATTACAGCCACAAAGGATTGTGGTCCATAATTGATCGTTCCATTCTTCAAAGGTTGATCCTGTTTTCTTGCTGGAAGGATGCAGCAAAGGAGCCAGTTGCTTCCTTTCCTTCATGAAATAGACACTAGGGATGTTCCTCGTCATTGTGGCCGGCCAAAATATTTGCGGGCCATGCCCATTCTCAAGGATGGTTCCTTGTTTGTTTGAGAATTTGGATGCCCCCCCAGCTGAATTCTCTTAGGCTAAGTGAGCAGAGGTAACTTGAAGTATTATAGCTCTAGAAACATTCTGCATGCCAAAATAAGCCAATGGAACTGATGTACACCTCCTGCATTCTGCAGTAAATTCTGTTAGATATTGTAATTAGATTTTATTCAACCCAATTGTCTCCAGCAGTTAGAGATTAAAAGACGAGTTCAGGATTCTTTAAGGATGTCACTTACTATTTTTGGCCAATAGCAAACAGCTAAAGGATCATACTGTTTTTTAATGTTTTCATCTGTGCAATAACATTAAATGATTATATGAATGCATTTCTGCTATCTGGAGCAGCGTCAAGCTCTTAGCTAATTTAAACAGCTGGCCCAGTAAAGAATGTGGAGAATAAATTCTCTCAATGGTCCTAATTTCACGGGAGAGCAGCGTGGTCGATGGCTTTATTTTGGTGTTTGCGCTCCGAATGGCGCGGCGCAAAAGTTTAATACGCTGAGGGGAGAGACAGATTCGCGACATCGCGGCTGAGCGGCACAGTCACCGCCTGTGGAGAACATAACCGGGCATGCTGAATACTGCCGGTGGCAAAACTACTGCGAATCCGCGAACACAGTCACATTTTGTTCTGCCGCTGGTAACATCAGGGGTTAGCGGAAAAGGCTGCTGGTGGAATTTGGGCATCGCTTTAGCACCTAGCGCTTGGTTCTTCAGCCAGAGACAGCAGCAGCGCCTGAGGCCAGAGAAACTTTTTTAAGGACCTATGAAAACAACTGACATATGCTGACAACACATTGCTTAAAGTCGCAAATATATTTTAAAAGTTGACACTAGTGAAAGAAGAGAGTAACGGTACAGATGGCTGAGGGACTGGGAGTAGGTATAAATGTAAATTTGAAACCAAAGATTTGTCTGATTGTTATCTTATTCATGAGCAAATAATGGTGGCAGAATAGTCAAATAACCCATAACACATAACATTATTTATTTGTTTATTTAAAATGGAATTATGCATGAGCTGTCCAGGGTGATTTTCTGCCTCTCACCCACTGGATGCTGGGATAGGCTCCAGGCCACCCACCACCGTACATTGCTAAACAAATCACAGAGAGTTTCATGACGATAGGTCACAGCTGAAGAAAGCATGAGGGGTACTGAAATATAATGAGCTGAGGGGAGCCATCTTGCTTGAGCGATCACCAAGTTCTGACAGGTATCCACAGCAGCCTTCACCAACATGCAGCGTACAAAATTTCAAGTTGGTTAAACGATTGGTTTAAGAATTATGACTATTTGTTTGGTGTAGCAGCACCTATGGATGGATTTACACCAAATTTGGTAGGCTTCAGTCTAATGGTCTGTACATGAAGGATCAAAAGTTTGGTGATAATTGGACTTTGCATTCAGGAGTTAAAGCTCATTATAGCAATAGAGGCTACGCCCACAAATTTCATTGGCTTACTGTGGCCATGTCTTTAAATGTAGCTCGTTCGGATCACACCCGCTAGGACCGCCACAAATAGAGGAATATATAGCGTTGGTTAGAAGTTTCTATCATCAATGGGTTAAAGAGTTACGACCCAAAATGTGTTTCTGGCATTTTGGATGACCTTGACTCTTGACCTATAAGCTTCTGGCCAATACGTACATGGCTAAATGAGATGTCATGAGACATGAAGAGGGACTCACAGCCAAACAAACATTCTAATGGAACAAAGTACATCTCTGCTTCCGCCAAGTAACAAATTGACATTGGTGAATACATGACTCCCGCTGAACTTCATTGGCTGGTGGAGAAAACAATGTCCATAATTGCCTCAGTAATGTTGCGTGCTCTGTGAGAAATGTTATGCTATTTTCCAGATCTATCTGCAAATTTAAGCAAACGTTAAAGGAGCTGAGTCACGATTTCTGCGACGCTCACAACTTCAAACGAAGTAAACCTGCTGAACTGCAAGTCAAAATCTAGAAGGTATTTTTCTCCTTCTGTGATTATTGGTGATGGCAACCAGCTCTCATTCCTCGAATCCCTTGGCTAAAGATTAAAATAGCGCTTTGAATAGAATTTCCACAGAAAGCTCCTTCATAGAAAAAGCATAAAGCCGGAGTAACGAAAATATATAAACACAATTCAAAATGAAGATGGACTGGATTGGCAAGGACGGAATCAGATTATGACTTGCAGTCAAACAGATTCACTGTGTTAGGATATACGTTGTGAGCGTGCTCAGTAGTCGTAACACAGCTCCTCCAAGCAGTTCTTTTATTAACTATGTTAACTTATCATATGTTGCCCTGGACAAGACTGTTTATTTGAAGAACTGCATGTAATTTAATCATACTCCATTTGAACTGCAATATGGTGAGCTGTCTACATCACAATAGATTATTTGAACGTCGCGGCAAGTGCAGTCTAATTTCCGAAGGCCCATCTTGCGCAAATATTAATCATGAAAAAAAATCTGTTGACGTGACCAGTGGAGATTCTGTAGTTTAAATGCAAAGAATGTTCCGGTACCAGAAAAGACTTCTCTACTGTGACTGTCAGCACAGTAGACGAAGTGAACATTGCATAATTAAATTCCAGGATCCATTTCAAGGTATTCAAACAAAATCAATGAGGTTTATTATGCGTTGAACAGCTAGAAATGATTCACTTGCATCGGCACTGAGGCCTTAATCAAATATGCCCTGGAACAGTATGGAGTCAGCTTAATACATCCAACATTGCATAAAACGCACCTACAAAGTCCTCAAAACTATCAATCAGTTCAGTGTTGTGGCTACGAATCAGATCGATGTCTTAAAACAGTTTTCTACCAATAATTTCAGCAGAGTGTACAAAATATAGCCATAAAAAGCAAATTTATGCCCTGCTGCTTGACGTAATGCCACCCTTATGACTGATTTCGATAGAGGTCTAACCAATGACAAAATATTAGTGGGTTATACTGTATATACAGGGATGACTCTTCAGTGTTAACAATACAGATGGGCTAGCTTTAGCTGCACATGAAAGAAGAATCGAACAGCGGAGTCGCACATTTGTAATGAGTGTAGTAATTGCTGTGGGGAAGGCAGTAGGGGTCAAGCTTACCTGCTGGTCAATGCCCACTGCGTCTAAGCCGTGATACATGATGTTGACCCAGCCGTCCTTGGAAGCCAGCACAAACAGGGACATCAGTGCCTGTAGTGCAGACCAGAGAGACATAGACACACATCCACCCGAGGCCATAAACACACACACACACACGCGCGCGCGTGCGCACACATGCAACCATCCAAGGTTGAAAATACACAAACGCACACAAACACATTCACACAGCAAAATCACATACGCATACACACACACAAGCGCGCGCGCGCCCGCGCCCGCACAACCATTCAAGGCCAAGGGCCAGAAATACACAAACACGTACAAACACACACACAAAGCCATCCGCGGTCATTCAAGCACACACACACGCATTCACACATGCACGGCCATACACACACCCATACATTCACACAAAGCCACAAACGCACGCACAAATACACATAGCCGCCCATAGGCCGTGGGTGGCCAATAACATCCACCAAAAAATACACACAAATACACACGTTCATGTACATGAACACAGATTTAAATAGTCAAAAGCCCAAACAAACACAGACATATATACACATACAAAGACATGGACCCACAGGAGCACCCACGGAAACCATACACAAATAAGCACGTACACACACATGAACACACACCATGGAAGGCAATGACACACATGAACACAGAAGACAGATGAGTTTAGTATTTTACAGGTGTGTCAGGAAGAAGTTGCAGAACGTGATCCCTCAGGTTATGCGTAAGGACTCAGGAACACACCTGGCCCAGGTTGTCAAAGTTGTACTTGTGATGGACCCACTTATGACCAGCCAAGAGGCAGTCGGACTTATTGGTGATGTTTCTCACGTCCGGACCCAGGCAGTAGAAAAACTTCCCCTTGAAAAGCTGCAGAAAGAGAGAGAGCTCCATTGTTACCTTTATCTGAATTTACATTATTATTATTATTATTAGTATTATCCCCACCACAAACTGGTGCGGGGGATATAGGATTGAGTTTTGTCTGCCTGTCCGTCCTTCCTTCCGTCCGTCACACTTCTGATGGGGACAAGTTATCTCGAAAACTATGACAGTTACATACACTACCTGCCAAAAGTTTGGAAGCAAGATCAAATTTGTATTAAAAAAAAAAAACATAGTTTCAATGGCATACTTTGCAACAAAATAAACATGATTATTATATAAAGAGTCACTTATCAGAATACATTTTTACACAAATTATCAGGCCCATATTACTAGGCCCATGGTCCTAGTGCCCGCTGGATTGCCGTTGGCATCCGGTGGGCTGTAAACCATGACATAAAGTGAATAATGCAAACTGTGATTTGTTTTTTACTTTTTCACCGAAGTTGTGACTCTTGCAAATCTTCTCAACCCAAAAACTAAGCCCCTCCTTTCTTTTGTTAACATTTATTCAGCAATGGCCTGGTAACATCAATGTATACAGTACCTAAAGGTAAATAGAGGGAAATGGTGCATATCAATGAAAGAAAAGTCTAATCATGCAGTAAATACATCCCAAAATCCATAGATTTCATACTGGTTTTTAAGAAAAGCATTGTGAACAGAAACTTGAAGTTGCTTCCAAATTTTTGACCTGTATTGGCCTTGCTTCCAAACTTCTGGCCTGTAGTGTAGGTCAAATTTTGGACGCTTAATAAGCTATTCATGATCTGTCTTGAGTTCAAAAATGGATGTCGAAGTATATTTATTCACGGAGTAATGGCCCTTGATCGTGGCAGGGGATAGTGATGACACCGTCGTCATCGTGTTGTTGTTATTATTATTATTAGTATTATTGAAAGAGAGAGAGGCAGAGAAAAATAGACTGCTAGTTAGTACAAGACTGAACAGCCAAAACAAGCATATAAATTTCTCACATCAATTAAAAATAAATGAACTGATCCAATGAATAGAGAGCTGGAGATAAAGACAGAGTGAGAGATGATTAAAGAGTGCATACAAAGAGACGTACGGTACCTGCACACCCAGAATGCCGAATATGATGAAAAAAGCACAGCAGATTAAGACGATATTTCCAATGGGCTTGAGAGAAGTAATCAGGGTCTCCACCACGAGCTTCAGCCCTGGAGCCCGACTGATGACCCTAAAAAAATACGTCTGATTTAGTAACACTCCATTAAAACTATAAAACATCCATTAGACGACTACATCAAGGCACCATCAAATCATGCAACCAAATAGTTTTTACACACTTGCTTTCAGCATCTGGTGCTATAACCCTTTAGAGGCTTTTTTCACTTTAGTTCTCCCTAAAGTTGATTCAACATTAAAAAAAGCATTTTTGTTATATTGTTGGACAATGTCACATACATATTCTGTATCGGCTGGTTGTAGCACTTGACTGAAGCTGTATCACACTTACATTGAGAGAAACATATAGAGAATATCATATAGGCATTTTCATATCACACGCTGTATCAACCCGAGACCCCTGATACTACTAGGCTGATACTGGTCGAGGGTTGATACACGTGTGATGTGAAAATGCGCATATGATGTTCTATTTATCATATACTGATTTTGACCATAATTAACGACGCATTTTATCCAAAGCATTTATTTCAGGTTATTATTGTCATCATTACAGGCCAGTACCGCTAGCATTTGCTTTTAGTCAGCGGTGTTTTCAAGTCAATTAAATGGCTAATTAGCTACCTAGCATGGAAGCGCGATTTTCTCCATTAAGGTAATAAATTAGCATTTCTATGATACCTTACGCATGAAACGTTTTATTACAGCCCTTCGCATGAATATTGCTGGAAAACGCGGCATTACGCATGCTGTTTACAAATAACTCTGTATCAAGTTCCTTTTCTGTAACATAGTCCAGTTCAGAAATTTCAGCCGCTGAAGAATCCATGAGTCTCTCCGCCATGACAGCGTCTAATGCGCATCTGAGGCGATGCGTTGCCAACGACGCTCGCGACTGTCGCTGTGGCAATGGCTGCTGCCACTGATATGGAATTTTGCCCGGTGGGCAGATACGGCTGATACAGGATTTTTGCCCAGCAGGCTGACACAGCCTTGTGCCTCGCGCCCGTATTACATGGGCAGATTCCCTGTATTTGTAAGGAAGTTTATGATAAATAAAACCAAGACGCCATATTTTTATAGCCACAGCATTACATCAAATGAAAAATATCCGGATCTTGTACATTACATTACATTTATTTAGCAGACGCTTCTATCCAAAGCGACTTACAGTAAGAGCATACAGTAAGGTCACTGATACTGTAGCCCAACAGACTGGACAAGGAGGTACAATTCATTTCAAGCATTAGTCACTTGAAGTCATGAACATGTAGAGCAAAGACTATACAGAAGGCAGTAGCACACAGAGAATAAAAAGTAACAAAGCAAATGAAGACTAACATTTGAGGAAGATTTTTTGTTTTTTTTTTTTTTTTTTTTTTTACATCATTTATACGCATTTCCCTGTAATTCAACAGGACATATTTGGGATCATTGGACACTTTGGGATCTCCACGAGAATGCAAAATAGGAGTGAAGTTCCACAGGTCTGAATACAGCAGCTACATTTGACAGACCTGTATGTGGGTCTGTGGGTTTTATGGGGTTAATACGCTCGCTTGCAATTTTGCTCCCTACCTGAGAGGGCGCAAAGTCCGAAGCAGCCGGAGTACTCGAAGCACCCCAAGGATCTTGGCGCCACCCGCCATGGACACCACGATGTCGATAAGCGAAACGAAGACGAGGAAGCCATCCAGAACGTTCCAGCTGCTGCGCAAATAGGCCTGCTCTCCCAGGTACAGGCCCATGGACACCACCTTGAGGGGACAAGGTTGAAGAGATGGCCAGCGTCAGCATTTCCTGCACTTTTTCACCTGCTGTAAGCATTTTCATTGCACAGGGTCTTTTGAGGATGATGACAGACATGGACAGAGAGTAAGAAAAAGTGAGAGAGGGAGGAAGAGAGAGAGCTAGCAGGAGAGATTCACCTGACTTTGAAAATTTAGATTCAAAAGACAGCAAACTTGAGGAGAGAAAGAGGAAGAGAAAGAGAGAGAGAGAGAGAGAGAGAGAGAGAGACTTTTTGACTTTCAAAAAACGCTTTAATAAACAGTTAAACGAAAGGCATTAGACTACTGTAAAAATGTGCACAGCAACAGCACAATATCACACAAACCATTCCCAGTCAAACTCATTAAATTACCAAAACCCAACAAAACCCTTCATTAATTGAACTTCATTAATTGATTTACTTTCAAATTCAACCAGGTTATTGCTCAGTTCATAGAATGCAAACTCTAAATTTAAGTGAGAGGTGATCAGCATTTTCAAGATTTTGACACTGTCGAGAGAGAGAGAGAGAGACAGAGAGAGAGGTTGAGAGAGAGAGAGAGAGAGAGAGAGAGAGAGAGAGAGAGAGAGAGAGAGAGAGAGAGAGGGGACACTGAGGGGCAGAGAGATTCCTGACAGCTGCCAGGTCGCGGGAGCCTTAGCCGCGAGCTCTGACACTAATGAGATGTGTGACACAGTGGCTCGAGGAGGCAGAACAGCCTCCTGCCGGGAGGGAGTCAGGGCCGCTACATCTGATTCTGTGACAGGCTCCAGAGAGAGGGGGCCGGTAGGGAAAACAGCAGCCCAGCACAGACGCATGTAGGCCCCCCTTACCGCCAACCCCCAGCCCCTACACTGACTCAGCCCCCATGTCACAACACTACCTGTCAACCCACAAAGGGCGCTTACCCCTCTCTGGAAGTGCTGCATATGCAGGATTTCGGGGAATGAAAGGCTTTCTCTCCGTAACGCAGCGCTTATCACGTTTAGTTACCTCACGGCTGAGTCAAAACAAGACAAACATTTGCAATGGGTCTGCCAACTCGTTCAGGCTTTGTTCCCGTTAGCCAGTGTTCCCCACAAACATTCAGCAGCGTTAGCATTGCAAAAATGCAGAGCGCAGAGAACAGTATTGGAAAAGTTTTGACTGTAGTTTCAACTTTGGAACTGGATAAATTAATTTCTTTAGTGAAATTCAAAAAAGCGATAAAGGATTTAGAAGTCGTGGTCTGTGAATGTTTTAAATAATATTTCCATTGTTTTCTCAGTTGAATGTATTGAACGTATTCCTGTAGGATGATTACATTTTATGTTGTTTACATTTTTTATGATATTGTATTGTGCTTTATGTTGCTAACAGGGAACCATTGCAAATGACACTGAGGTCTCAATAGGTTTCCCTGCACGAATAAAGGTTAAATAAATTAAAATAAATAAATAAAAAGATATTTAAAGTTTGACCTGATGGTGGTGTAACAGAAAAAAATCATATAGTGACAAGCATCCTTAGCAGCCCTGCTTCTGAGCACCAGAAATGATTACAAGAAGTTTGCCACAACTCCCATCAAAACTGTAAGAGTTATTGCATTTGGAAATGTGAAGGTCGACCTGGTACTGGTGCTACAGGAAACTTTGCAGAGCCGCCATAATCAATAACTTCCTCCTTCATGCAGCAGGCATGTTGAAAGCAGATTTGATAGATTCCCAATTAAAGCTGTTTCAGTTATTGAAAAAAAAAAAAAAGTTGCAGCTGGTGTTGACGCTACAGAAAGGGTCAGAGTGACCAGCATCAATAACAGCCATTCTATACGCAACAGGAACTACCACAAGCAGTGTGACATGATTCCCATCAAAACGGCTTACATCGTT
The DNA here is from genome assembly GCA_029692085.1 of Gymnothorax javanicus. Classification (NCBI taxonomy): domain Eukaryota; kingdom Metazoa; phylum Chordata; class Actinopteri; order Anguilliformes; family Muraenidae; genus Gymnothorax; species Gymnothorax javanicus. The sequence goes on along the minus strand of CM056206.1, from coordinate 49,167,383 downwards.
AATTACATCTGGAGATGTAGTTTGGCCCAGTGGTGCTGTTACAGGAAAGGTTGTGCCGTCACACAAAACAACAGGGTCCATCTTTTATTCACTGGGAATGAAAATGAGAAGTTTCATGCGATTCTCATAAAAACTGTTTTAGTTATTGTGCTGAAGAAGGATCTATGGAGGTGACGGCAGCCTTGGTGAATCCAAAATATTCCCAAAATTGCGTGGGAATAACATTAACCGCTGTGTACATCGAGTTGGCCCTGAAAGTGCAACTTCTTCAGTATGGCTCAGGTAAGAACAAGCCTGGTCATGTTTCAATGCCTCCCCGTGAAAGTCTCCCCATTGCCAATTGAACTGAATTAAATCTACGCAGATAATCACAACATTTTTGCATCCAAAAGTAATAAAATAATTAGTGCTAGAAATACATTTTGAAATTAAAAAAAAAAAATAGATTCTTTGCATTTTACCCCGTTCAAAGCGGCCTGATTTTGTAATGAGCATAGAAACCCAACACCAGACATCTGAAGCCTGAGCTACACCTTTGTTCTATAGCTACTGTTCAAATTCATTGAATCGAGATGGTCTCTATAGGCTGACCATTTTAAGTTTAACAGCTCAAACAGACTACTGGTTGCCTGTGCTAGCAAATGGAAACTTTGGCTGATTATTATCAAAGCATAATGGCTCCGTCATCGACAAAGTCAGAGAAAATGCGAGAATAAAAATTGTCGTACATGAGTGACATTCCGCAAGACTTATTTTCTTGAGTATCCGTTCAAGACTTGCTCCTAAGAGCTCCCGTAAACGTTGCGACTCATGACTAGCAGAAATTATGCTGCATATACTACCAGCAGTGCACTGCAAAAATTCTCAGGATAAAACATGGCAACATAAAGCAGTTTTTGGGGGACGCATTTAAGGAGAAAAAAGTCTTCAGCTGAATTCGATATGAGGCGACTAGTGCACAAAGACTGAAACTTTGTTTAGAGCCTGTAGACCTTCACCTTCCTCCACATAAAGAGCCGCCATCCATCAGAGTGCCATTATGTAGGGGCAGCAGTGACAAATGATAGTTGGGGCGTAGAGTTGCCAGATGTTTGACTTTTGACAAAAATGTTACCAATACAAATAATTTATAGAGGTCTAGTTTTGGTCTCGGATAGAAAATGTACTGTTAAGCCACAAAAATTGGTGGAATAAGTTCATGCGAGGTTTATAATAAATTTTCTCCCGACCTTTGCAATTTTGCCTCCGGCTCTACATGTTCTGACAAACTCTAATTGCGGAAATGCATTTAGGGCGGTACATAGACTTGTACCTCCAATGTTGTGGGTCTGATTCCTGACCAGAGAGATGCCCTTGGGCAAGTGTTAAACCTGAATAGCATTGGAAAATATCCTGCCGCATCACTGTCACACGTCAGATGGTAATGAATGCCATGCAGTGAGCTTATCTCTGTCCTCTGTTAATTCTCACCTTCAGGGTCATCTCTCCCACAAAGATGGCGGTGAATATGTAGTTGGAGATAGTGAGGAAGACTCGTTCCTGCAGAGGGAGAGAGCGCCACGTGAATTTTCAGTGCCTGCCATTTTAATGAGCTGCAATCAGACAGACAACCCACTTATCACGCTCTCCCAAACCACTTCACATTTGGTTTCAAATTTGAGGGGTAAATTTTATCAGGAGCCTCATAATATTTTTGTTTCTGAAGCGGCATTTTTCATGAATATCAATGAGCCCTCAATAACTACATTCATTTAGCCAAAGACTCATCCAGAGAGACCGACAGTGAAATAGACAACAAGTGTGTTCGACCAGAATATAATGAGAAATGGAGCCGAAACTGACTTAACGCTATGCCAGACTGATGGGTAAAGCTGGAACATAACAGACAGCTAACCGCTAAGCAGAAACCAAAATAGAAATGATGAACACATAAAGGCTGCATCAATAGTATTGTAATGCTTTGAGTGCAAAGTAAAGTACACTACAGATGAATTATATTACTGTCCCCCGCCATTAAGTGGATGAGGATATAGTAATGAGTATTGTCCGTACGTGCGTCTGTCTGTCTGTCTGTCACACTTAATTTCCAACCAGAACTCCTAAACCGCTGAGTATTTCTCAATGACATTTAATATATGGATACAAGTAACTGCGTCGACGTGCCATATTGCACTTCTATTCGTCTACCTGCCCGTCTGTCCGTCCCTTCAAGGCATTTTGTTTCCAAGCCACATATCAGCCATCCTGTTCTTTTCTAGGCCAGACCTCTCAACAAAACTTTATGTACGGACACATCTTATGGCGTATATGTGCCTTCTCATACTTCCATCCATCCTCCTGTCTGTCTGTCCATCCCTCCACTATAATTTGTCTCCAGGCCAGATATCAGCCATCCAGTGGTGGGGCATCTGAGTATTTCACGCTTGTAAAAATTAGCTCTGTCATTATGAGAACGTCAGCCTGCTGAAATACAGTATCAGAATCTGAATGAGTCCGTGGTAATGGCAGGCCTATGGGTTTTGTACAGTAAATGAGTTGCCGTGGTGATTACACCCGCCTGCTGCCAGGCTGCTAGTCCTGACTCACCAGGCTGCCCTGATGGATCTTGGGCCTCTCCAGGGCCACGGTGATGCAGTTGGAGAAGATGAAGGCCAGCACCACGTAATCAAACAGCTTGTGAGCTATGATGGACTGACAGAGCAGCCTGAACCTGAGACAGCAGGGAGGGAGGGAGGGAGGGAGAGATGGGCAGAGAGAAAGGAGGTTGGTTAGAGGGCGAGATGCTGAGTTAATCCCGAGAGTTCAGACTTCACAGGGTAGCGAGAGGTTCAGCAGGCTTAGGTGGGGAATCTCACTGCGTGTCGAAACTGTACAAACACTACGCCAACAGTACAGAGATTCTCTCGCTAGCTCTCATCCACACACACACACACACACACACACACACACACACACGCACGCAGGCATGCATGCACACATACACAGGCACGCATGCACACACACACACGCGCGCACGCAGGCACGCATGCACACACACACACACACAACTTTGTACTTCTATCCTTTTATTCTTTGTGTGTCTGCGCAGCCATTCCCTAATCTAAACAATAAGCAGCGCATGCCTAACCCAAACCCTTACCCTAACCTTAACCAGCCCCTAATTCTAACCTTACCCCTAACCTTAACTAATAAGTCACAATTTGCCTAGTAGTTGTGAGGACACATGAAAATGTCCTCACTTCCAAAAAATGTCCCCAATCTGTGGGGGAAAAAAGCATTTTTTGGCTCTCACTTTGTAGCATGTACAAGAACACACACACACACGCACACACACACTGTTGTACCCTCATAACAGAATTTTAGAGCATCTGAAATACAGTGCGATTTGTGCCATGCAGTAAACCTGAATCTATTTGAGACAAGCCGTAATATCTCTCGAGTCCACCGGGGGTCAGGAAACCAAATTACAATATGAATGAACAACCAGCGTCATTTCACAAGTAGCATTTAAAAACACCGCATTGATCAATAACCCACTTCTCTCCAACAGCTTTTCCAAAGCTGCCAGCTCAGAAACTCCTGATATACAGAGATGTTTTCAGGGCCTTGACAAGCCGGGATCTTCTCATCCTTACGGATAAACTCAGACAGCCGTACCTCGCCCGCTTTCTCGAGAAAAGTGATCAATGCGGTAATGAAGACGCTTTCGGCACTTCTTGCCAACCTGTCCAAGCTATTGATCTAGAGAGAAGCCGAGGCCTTCATAGATAGCTCCTGTGGCTCCAGTCAAGACAACATAGCCTGTGAAGTGAGTTTCCGCCATTCTCTCCCCAACCTCCAGCCGCTACAGATCAGCCGTACCGGTCTGACAGGCTATGACAGCGAGGTGTGCGTGAGTCCGCCCCACAGAGGCCTTTGCTTGTATAGGAGCCTCGTTCTGACAGTGACAGTTGGACAGTTGAGTGTGTTTCCTGGTGCTGGAGCAGCTTTGGGCTGGTTGATGGAGGAGAAGAGGGGACTGGGAGGTGGGACTGACCTGTTCTGGGGGGAGAAGAGGTAGACGGACCAGTCGCCCCTGGCCTCGCACCACTCGGGCCGGTAAACCTCCATCATCTTCTGGATTCGAAAACACAGACTCTGGGGAGAGGCATTCAGGGCCATTTAATGAGTGCGTTTATGCGGGGGTGTTTGTACAACTACTGATGAACTGGTATTCTGTAATAAACCACAGCAATGTTCGAATACGCATATAAAAATGTCACATCTGTTATGCTACGCCTTTAATAAGCTACACCAGTAAGAAACTCCACAGCTGTTAAAATATACTTGCATAATTACACCTCGACTAAACAGTACCTGTACAAAACTACCACTCTGCTAAAAGTGCACCTGAAAAATATTCCATCACTATTCAACAATGTCTGTAAGAAACTACAATATCGTTAAGTTCTCCAGTAAAAACTACACCTCTATCAAACAACACCAACAAGAAACACTGATGAAAGAACACCTGAAAAAAATTGGACCTCGATTAAACTAAACCTGTAATAAATGATAAAATTGTGTAAGTACTCCCGTAACTTACACCCCTATTAAAGTACACCTGTAGGAAACTACAACATTGTTAAAATACATGTGTGAAAAAAATTACACCTCAAATTAACTACAGCGATGAGAAGCAACAATATTGTTAACAATTACACCTCTATTTAAGTACACCTGTAAGAAACTACACCTCTTTTGACACCAAACATAAACAGCCATTAACCTCCAACAAGCAAAATTGATAATAATCTACACTTTCAGTAAATTAAACAGCGAACCAACAATGATTTCTCCCCCCTGATAAAGCTATTGTTAAATGACAGGATATAACGAGTATGAAATCCAGTAACCATCTTCTCACAGTGTCCGACCTGTGTTAGACGCTAAATTACCAATAAGCGGTCAATGTCACCCTCATATCGACTTTAGAACAACCATAATTCATCATATATATACCCATTGTTACCCACATTCATTTCAAAACAATAAGCTAAAGGCTTGCACTCTAATTTCAGCTGGATTTCATGGGAAATTATGCAATATTAATTTTGAGCAGTCTTCTGTAATTATTCGTCAACCATGCATATATTACAACAAATTATTCATTATTGGTCCATTACTTTATGAGCAATCTCAGTTTGTCTACTTTATTACTCACCCAATAAGCAGACCATTTTATCCAATATTATATAGCATAAACAAAGTGAGCAATTTGATTTTGAGAAGACAAAAAAACTAATTTTGATGACAAAGCAGTTTCACAATCTCCTGGTGCAGCTCATTGATAAAACTTAAGAAATCATCTCTCATTATCTCAGACAAAACAACAATTATATTTCACGTTCCTCAACGACAAACACCAATTTCAACATGAAGCAAGTGTGCAAGCATTTGGCAAACACAGATTATCAGTAATGCATTCAATTACTTTTTAAATCACAGATAAAAAGTTTCAGATAAATCAGGTAAAAAGTTTCGGTTCTATTTCAGCAACAGGAAAACGTCATAAGTAAATATATGATTCTTCTCTCTCAACCACAGAATTTTCCCAGGAACCACTAAAGAATTCAAAAACGATCTATGATGACCAAATTAACTTCAGTAAAAATTAATGGAGAAATGTATGTTCCTTGCTCATAACTATAGGTAAAATGGAAGTGAAAATCTATGGTCACCCCATTGACAGCAGATTAAAAAATCAGTGGACACCTCATTAACAACAGATAAAGTATCTATGGTCACCACATTAACTATCGATCAAATGTCTTTGGTCACCTCATTAACTGCAGATAAGATATCTATGGTGATCGCATGAACTGCAGTTAAGAAATCCATGGTCACCTCATTAACTGCACATAAACTGAAAAAGCAAATCAATGGTCACCTCATGCGACAACAGGTAAAACAGAAGTAAAAATCTGTAGTAATTCCATTAACAACAGGTAGAGTTGAGGAGCAAATACTCGGTTTTCTCATGAACAGCAAGTAAACAGCAGGATCACATCTATGGTCGCTCCATTAACAGCAGGTAAAGCGGTAGATAAAATCTATGGTGTTCTCATTAGGAGATGGTAAAGTGGAGGAGTAAATCTATGGTTATCTCATTAACGGCAGGTAAAATGGAGGTAGAAACGTCGGGCCATTTTTCATGATTCTCACTCGGGCTGCACTTACATAGTCCACCTCCTCTTCGAGCTCCTCCCTCTCCTTGCGAGTGTTGAGCTGTGGAAAGACCTCCCCGAGGAGCGAAGGCTGGGGGGTGTGGGTCTTTCCATTGCAGTCCTGGTGCTCTCCGGCTCCCCCGGGCCCCTCGAGACCCCCAGAGAAGCTCTTCTTGCGGGGCAGCGAGTGCATGGGGGGCCCGGGGACCTGCAGGAGCTCCGGCAGTTCCAGGGAGAGGGCCCTTCTGTCCCGGCGGGGCCCGAAGTGGTGCGACAGCAGCGGGGGCGGGGGAGGGGGCAGAGGGGGAGGAGGGGATAGGAGTGACTCGTGCTCGCCCGGGTTCGAGTGCACGCTACGGACCCTGAGGCTGCCCCCGTACACCCCCGACCCCGACCCGAGCCCCCGGGACGTCCTGGTGACGCTGTTCCAGCTGGACCTTCGGCTCCAGGCCGTCTGTACTGCAGGACGCCCCCACCCTTGGTAGACGGAACCGCGAGCCGGACACTGAAACAGAGGGGGCAGCGTAAGATGACGCTTCGGCGAATGAATCCCGGCCCTCTAATCATCGCTTCAAGAGCAAGGGCTCTCTAATTAAGCCTTTAATATGCAAGGCTGTGAATATATGAAATGTTAATTCTTACGGGTGCGAGGAGACAATGGAGTCTATTAAAAGAACATGGTGCCAAACAGGCTTTCGGCTGCCACAGTCTGACACCATATTAATTTCTTAATTTATGAAACATTTTCACAACCGAGACTCGAAACGTATGACGAGCGTGACAATGACTAGCGTAGAAAGGATTTCTGGGTAATGATGACATTACGACCGAGAGGACACAATAGCTTTCAATCATCACCGGTCTCTCCGGAGTTGCCAGAGCTCCAAAAATTCTGCAGCAGCCATTACACTGAATAATTTAGAGAGAATATCATCTCGCCTTGCGGTCGACGGCCTTTTTCGTGGAGCATGAGTATAGCGTAGTATAGTGTTAGCTGTAACTCCTCCAAGAAAAACCCAGAGTCCTCTCAAATCTGGAACGCAAAATGATGCAATGGCTGTTCTGGCTTTAATGCAGTTAACCCAGAAAAGTCATTAATTCTGCTTCATGAAATACCACCCAGGAGCAAGAGGAACGATTTTCCTTTAGCTTTTGGTGACATATATTGAGTCATTATGCCCGGCAACAATTAACTACCCATCAATTAACCCAGTGAGCCACTCAGACAATATAGTGCAATCACATTTACAGATTGGTTTTCCAGAATTTTCCACCAGAATGGAAGCAAGCAGACAAAACCTTTGCCCAGGCTGTCTCCTAGTCGAGGCCTGTAGAGCACTATCCTCATGTTCGTTATGAGTCGAATCATCATTGGTTATAATCTGGATATTTGACCTTAGTCATGTCTCTCTCTCTCGCTCTCTTTCTCTCTCTCTCTCCCTCCCTCCCCTTTCTTCCAGCCTCTATCTACTATCCCGTCCAATAAAAAAAAATCCCCAAAAAATATATATGAAGAGTTTGTTTCCAAAACGCAACAAAGTGAGAAAATTACAAAAATTGAGATAATACCATTAAACGATAGCCCTGTGCTTCTTCCACATGGTGCAAAAATCTTTTTTTAGGAATTCATACTATAAGGTGTATCTTTTTCATGGTCAACGTTTGTGTTTTTCTACAGCTGATTACTCAAAACGAGTAAAATGGCTATATAACTCTTCATCTATAAAAAAAAATTTGCTCAAGCTGCTAAGGTGGGGCGCAGAACTCGTCCACAGAGAAGCGCACTCACCATTGTCCGCTGCTGCTCGATGTTAGCACCCAGCGAGCTAACGCTGCCCTTACGCGGCTCCAGCGCGAGAGCCAGCCTCTCTCCGGGGTACGCCCCCATAGCGCTGGAGGCTGGCGGTACGTCCAGGTGCCCGTTGGGTGTCAGGGTGCAGATCTTTGGATCTGAGAGGGATGGAGGGTAGAGATTTACTGTCTCCACAGATGAAACCATGTTTGATGGTCCATGACATGAGAAACACCTTTTTGGCCAGAAGTGTGAAGTCAGAGAGCTAAAGATAAATTCCTGCGGTGTGTTCCTTCCAAAAACTCAGCCAGCCTATTATACCCATCGGTTCAACTACCTGGCTGAGCTGAAATATCGTGCCAATTAGTGAAATAAGGTCACTTTTACTTTCTGAACCTGTATCACCGGTGTCACATCAGTCTGCGGCTCAGTTTTTGAGCTTATACAGTAGGTATGTACAGTGGCAGCTGCAGACCAGAAAACAGGCGGCATAAAATACCCCATTGAGACTGCTGATTATTTATCTGTTTTCAATCATTTTACTCGTTCAACATGTTTCATGGTACGAATTACCCATTGGCAGTTAAACACACAGCTTTCTTTTCAATGCAGTATGAAAGCGATTAGAAAATAAATTCAATAAAAAAGAATATTTTATTCAATTGCCGATGTAGCCTATGCTTTACAAAGAAAAAGATGCACTTCTCTGGATCCTCTGCATAGACTTGACATATCCTATGCAGCAGCCTATGTGCCAGTGCTTCATGATTGTTTAAATGACAACAAATAAACAAAGATTAAAATGAGCACAATTTTGCTCAATTATTTCTTGTTGTGCCATAACAAAGAGAATTGGCTACACCTGAGGGAGTTGAACATTCAAAGACTTAAATATTATTAATCAAGAAAAATGACTGAAAACAGATCAAGACTACTCATTGGTTGAAAGGGATGTTTACGGAACCTAAATACCTGTTCAGTAGCCGCCACTGAGTACAGAGTGAACACAAGTGGACTACATCTGTCTCAGTGTGCTTAGGTGAGCTTTTGCACGATTATAAACATTGTATTGAAAACCAGGACTAGCATAAGTGAGCAAGCTTTCATCCCAATAAGTTTGACACATACATCTAACAAAACCAAACAAAAGTCTTTGAAATGGTAATAATTTTTGTTAATACCCATTTATATGAACGCCGTTCATGCCTAGTAAGTATACATTATCCCACTGCACCAGACAGACCCAGTTCCAGGTCTAAAGAGTATATAGTAATCGAATGTTTTAAAAAAGGTGTGTAACCTAGGCGGTGGCACAGTGCTTTTTTCCACTAGGTGGGCCTTGAGGCTTCGAAAACCGTAATCGCTTAATTTTTAGTCCAAACTATAGCTCAAAACCATAGTCCAAACAATTTACAAAGAAAATTTCTGATTACGGTAGCCCCAGAAACACAGGGACAAATGACATTTGAATGCGGCTGGATAAAGAGCCGCTTCACTGGGTAACGCCTGAAACTAGAGACTGTGCTCTGTCTGCATAGAACAAGCAAAACATAATCAGTTCATCTAAGCTAATGTCAGCCTGCACAACTCAAGCATTATAATTTCCATTAGAGTAAACTTTTGGTTTTATGGTTTATTGCTTCAAATATGAACTCAGATTTCACCAACAAAACTCATATCACTACTTTCACAGTAGTACACAAAAAAAACCCCACGGCTCATGAGGGATAAGGCCATCTAAACCTTAAGGTATAGGTCAAGTTGAGCAGTCTCAAAGCAGCAGTCACACCTTGCTGGATAGCGTTAATAGACGTCCAACGGATATAAACTCTGCAAAAGAAAATTATCCGGTGTAGACAGTTGTCTCCGTTGCTGCTCAAGGCTCAAAATGCACAAAACTCTCCGCAGGAATGAACAAACCTCGCCTGACAAGAAACGCATTCGCCAAACAAGAAACGGATGAGAAACACATGCAAACAAAGACAAACAGATTGGAAATTTTGCTCTCTGTCGGACGTCTGTCAACACTATCCGACAAGGTGTGACTGCTGCATAAGGCTTAATCAAGATCATTTTAAGAAAGTCATCATGGGCTGAAATACAGGGAACGTAGACCAGAGCAGAGAACTATACCTGAGAGATGCAGTGGGTCTTTCGGTTTCTCAGGTTCCTCGTAGTTGATTGAGGACCCGTCGTCATCTGAGTAGGATCGATTAGCATCTCCCTGTCACAAGCAAGAAGACAAGAAAAGTGAAATGCGAGTAAAGATTTCTCGAAGAGACTGAGTAATCACGAAAAGAAATTACTTAGCATGTGAGCCACAACCCTTACGGCTATAATCTAAATTAAACACTGGCGTTTAATCTGAATGCATTTTTAATGTAAAAAATGAAACTTCTGCGATGAGATGCTTTAAAGCTTTTTCCTAACCTTGACTGAGGGGAAGATAAAGTTATGCTACTAGATAATGAGAAAGCTTGTGGCTCAGATTATGGCCGATGTGAAAATCGAATTTATGTGTGAAGTGGAGATTCACCTCAGCCTGGAACCCCTCAACCAAGATGGCCACCAGCAGGTTGAACAGGACGTAGTTTCCAAAGGTCATCAAGGCCACGAAGTACAGAGCCGCCAAGGGGGAAGTGGAGGCCATGCCGTTATAGAGGACAACGTTCCAGTCCTCTTGAGTCAGGATCTACACACACACACACACACACACACACACATACACAAACTCATACAAAACTGCATTCCAAAGATTGATATATAGCACCTAATTGTAGTCCCCCTAAGTTAAGATCCACAGCTACATATACAACGTTACACGGAATCACTTTCCAAAGATTGATACAATGGACCAAACTGTAGTCCTCCTGAGTTAGGATCCTCAGCTAAATAAACACACAATGTAAAACAGAACCACTTTCCAAAGATTGATGTAGTGCACCAAATTGTAGTCCTTTTGAGCTAAGAACCACAGCTACACAAATACACAACGTTCTACAGAACCACTTTCCAACCACTGCAATTGTGCACTGAATTGTAGTCGTCCTGAGTTAGGACCCACAGCTACACAAATACACAATGTTATCCAGAACCATTTTCCAAATATTGTTTATGGCGTTCCAGTGCTCCCTCCTGAGATCTATAAGAACACACTTGCACAGCATTACCCAGATAGGCTTTCTGAAGATGGTACAGCGCACTGGAGTAAGGAACTGCAGGTACAACTGTAGGTACATACACACACACACACACACACACACACACTGTGACACTGACTGAAGTTGCAGTCCTTTTGATTCTGGATCTGCACACTCACACACAAATATAAACAGACAAAAGCACACAAGCGCACTCACTTACACAGTAACCCTGAGGGTTCCTGGGGCTTCTGAGAAAACGCTTTCACTCAATACCTGAAATACGGTGACGATGGCCCACAGCAGGGAGTCGAAGTTCTTCCTGTCGGGAACGGTGTCCCCGGCCTCCGTCTTCAGGCTAAACTTGCAGCCAAATATATGCATTCCCAGGATGCTGTGTTCAGAGAGAGACCAAGAGTGTCCAAATATTCATAAAAGAATCAATACATGCCAGTCTCCATCTTGGTCACTACATATGCAGGGAGGAAGGGCGAGAGAGGGGGAGAGAGAAAGAGAGGAACGGGAGCGGAAAGAGGGGGCAGTACAAAGAAGAGGCAAGGATAGAGAAATGGAGGGATGAGAGGCAGAACAATAGGCAAAATAAATAATTACAGTAATAAGCAATGGGAAGAGGCCTATTTAATTCAAATTAACAGACCATAAAATGAAACCGACTTTGGGCAATGGACACTGAAATGATTTCAGCTCTAAGATTTCACTAATGGGAAAGAGAGACATTAAATTCATCTCCAGGTAGCAGAGGAGATGAGCAAGGGACTCTGAAACTTTCCCTTTAAGGGGCAATAAACCAATTTCCTTTTTACAGGACATAAACCTCTTCCCCTTTAATAGGGTATAAACCACCTGCCCTTGAATAGGAAATAAACCACCTGCCCTTTAATAGGATATAAACCACCTTCCCTTGCACAGGAAATAAACCACCTTCCCTTTAAAGGGATGTAAACCACGTTCCCTCGAAAACAATATAAACCTCAGGTGGGATGCAGCTCAAGGGTACGTCCTTTGGCCACACAGGCAGAGGTTTAGGAGTTCAGGAGCGTGAGGTATTAAGACAAATAGCAGGACTTCACCACTGCTGCAGGTACCAGCCCTGAACCATCTGTCTCAATGCACTGATACGCAATTTCTCTACACTGCTACAGGAACAAGGTACTGTATAAACTCAATGAATTCTGGGAGCCGGAGTGTTAGTGCAGGCACTTCATCAGACTTTACAGTCCACTTCTGATAAACTGCATGAACTCAGGACTGCTGTGTGTTCCTGCAGTTTGCAAATTAACAGGAGCAAGCAAGGTCAGCAGTTACTTGGGATTTTAAACAACACTTTGTATTTAAATGGAGCAATTATCCAGTACAAGGCTAAAGCAGAGGGAACACCATTACTCAAGAAACAGTCCAGGGATTAGTAGAGGAGGGACCTGTTACCATCAACTGCTTCAACCAATCAATGATTACATTAGTAATATGAAGTCAAACAATGCTGATGGTCATTGGTGGAAATTTTCAAGCTATACTTCCAGGGTTGGTGACAGAATCCATGGAAGGACCAGGTGTAAAATTGCAGCTGTGACCACAACCATCTGTTTTACAGCCCGTGTGAAACGTCTCAGACCTGAAGATGAAGATGAAAAGCATCAGCAGCATGCAGAAGGTCGCCACGTTGTCCATGGTCTTCATCAACACCACCAGCTGCCGGCGCAGAGCCGGCATGAAGCGCACCAGCTTGATCACCCGAAGCAACCGGAATGTTCTGAGGACCGAAAGCCCCCCGTCCGCTTGCCCGATGATCTCACACACACTGGGGGGGGAGGGGATTAAGGGAGGGAGAGAGATAGCAGGAGCACGAGAATGAGAGGCGTACTGAGACTCGTCCCCAAAACATTGCCAAGTTGAATAACAGTGACCACATTTGCTAAACAACCGGTACAAAACATTTTGGTCCCAATTATTTTTTTAAGTTGTGTACAGTTGTCGGAAAAAGTGCAACAATTGCGGGTCCTCAGGCCTCTGTGCTCCGTTACTGAGCTGCTAAACCGACCATTTCCCAAAATATCTGTACAAAATGCAGGTGGTTATTTTGTTTATCACAAGATTCTTCATTGCTTCGTTTTTTGCCTCTAGTTCTCTCAACCTCTGACCCCAGAGCTCGGTCAACAGACCTGATGACAACAATGATGCCGTCAAAGATGTTGTAGGGGTTGCGTAGGTAGCTGACTAAACCGAAAGCGGTGAGTTTCAGGATCATTTCCAGAGTGAACATGCTGGTGAAAACGATGTTGCTGATCTCCAAAACGTTGGTCAGCTCTTCTGGCTGAAAAGAGAGAAGAGGAAGTTACACAATGCATTTTATATTTTTACGCTTGAGGGGCATTCATAGTGAAGTGGCCTAAAGCAACTAAAGCGACAAGCTACCACACGTTTTCAGTGAGAGTTTTCGCAAAACGCAGCAATGAGAAGTGATAACAGTTGGTGACTAAAAGTGGGCGGGGCCAGCAACATGAGGAAGTTGAATAAAGTTTAACTTTATGCTGATGAGGGGCAATTTTGCTCAGGCGGCTACCAATGAGAGTGAAGTGCAGGGGGTACCAATATGTAGTGTTTGCAGCAGCGATAAAAGTACAGTTTTTTCTCCACTGTACCAAACCAACATGGCAGCGAATATGGGAAGCTTCTATATAGCCATATTCGACCTTCTCATTTTGTACGACATGTCTGGATACAAAGAGAGAAGTGTCCCAAAAGAATGACATGTGGAGAACTGTGCCGGAAACTGTAAGGATTCCTGGTGATTCTTATTATTACATTTACAGCCTGCAATGGTCGATAGAACAGCTAACTCCATTAGCTAAATCATGTCATGAATGCTAGGGTATAGCTATTGCGTATTGCAGAGCAAACGTTCATACAATCTATTAATAAATACATTTTTGGTTTGGTGTAGTATATTGAAAACGGTTCGTTTCATTGGTGAGCACAGTTTAGGAGGCAATACGTATAAACTTTACCACGGCAAACAAAAGTAGCTCATTTTGGGAGCCGCCCACCAAAAACTTCAGAGACCAGTAAATTGTTTGCGTGTGAATGGGGCTTTACGCTGTATGCTTTCAATGTAACATTACCGTAATAATCATCACTCATTTTATTCATTATGATTTTATGTTGGTCTTATAAATTTTTGTGCATTATGCTTTGGCAGTGCAAGCACAGGGAGGGCGGTAAGGACAGAGATAGAGAGGGGGAGAGGAGGATAATGATGCTAAATAATATTTTATTTATACATTAAGTGCACGGTAGAATGGAGACAACAATAAAAGCCATTTACTCAGGCAAAACAGGTACCAACACAACAAAATCATATACGCAGAACAATGTGACTGAGGAAAACAGGGGGAGAAGGCAAGAGAGATTATTTAATTTAGGCATGTGTCGATGGCCCCAAGCATCAACACACAGGAGCTGTGTCACAATTCACGTTTTGGACATGCAACAGTAATGCAATGCCCCACGAGTTATCCTGAAAAATGAAACATGCTTCAACTGAACAGTAGTGAGAAATAAAAACAGAGGGAGGGAAAGGAAGGAAGAAAGACAGAAAGAACAAATGGTGTCAGGCACAACATACCCTGCCCGGGGAGACGTTTTAGTGCTTTGGGTGTTGAATAACCTTGGATTCCCCAGATATTTAGCCCCCATCGCTAACAAAACTAATGCTATGACGCCATCGCATAGCATATTGTTGGAAATGGAATTTAAAAATGCTCTGAATCCAGTTAGAAATTGATAGGAGCAGATTTAAGGAAGCTATCCGATCAAAAGATTTTCAGTAAGTGACCTTGGTCAAATTAAGGCCTAAATTCTATCTGGTGATCCTCGGACCGCTTCCTGAAAATTTCACATCATTTGATCAAATCGTTTTTGCACAAGGCTGCTAATACACATGGAGAGACTGACACCAGCCACAACAATAATACCCCAAACCTTTCAGGTGGGACAAGTTCAGATAAAACTGAAACACTAAGGGAATATCCACAGTTTTAAATTCCATCACTTTTGAGTGTGATGATACTGACACAAAGACTGAGAGGGTTTTGAGTGCATCACTGTATCTGCCCCACAGAGGTACAGGTACTGCAATATTATTATTATTATTATTATTATTATTACCTCCGCCAAGCAAAGTTGGCAGGAGGTTATGTGATCGGTGTCGTTCGTTTGTCTGTTTGTTTATGAACGAGGTAACTCAAAAAGTAACAAACGGATATCTGAAATTT
This sequence comes from Gymnothorax javanicus, assembly GCA_029692085.1. NCBI lineage: Eukaryota > Metazoa > Chordata > Actinopteri > Anguilliformes > Muraenidae > Gymnothorax > Gymnothorax javanicus. Next base: position 49,151,953 of record CM056206.1, on the reverse strand, counting down.
TGTGGGTGGGTCGCTATTAAATCAGGGATGGGCCCAATTGATTTTGACCATAATCAGTCAAACAATATGGCCGCCACGGCAGCCATCTTGAAATTCCATGACACACAATAACTGAACTTTGCTCCCACTCACCAAGATTTGGACTGTGCTGCCTTGGTAGAGGTCTGCACTCTAGGAGTGCCTCTAGTTATTATAATTATTATTACTACTACTACTACTACTACTACTACTACTACTACTACTACTATTATTATTATTATTATTATTATTAGTAGTAGTAGTAGTAGCAGCAGTAGTAGTAGGCGTATTATTAGTATTAGCACTCGCTACTTATTATTATTATTATTATTATTATCATAAGTAGTAGTAGTAGTACTTGCTACTTATTATTATTCAGAGACTATAACAGCTCTGCGGACTCGAGATGCAGCGATGCTGAGAGTTGGTACTGTGGAACAAGAGCAGATCAGAGGGGGAGAGATGGAGGCTGCCATTAAAACCTGGTGAGATCTCTCTTTCTCCCATTCTTTTCATCCCTCCCTCCTGTCTTCCCTTTGTCTGCTTATCAGGCCTTTCCATCTCTCAACAATCAATAGCCTGCCATCGATCCTCTTTAGAGGTTTAGAAAAAGTAAAACCCTGTCCGCGTCGAGAGTCGTTCGCTATCGAGGGGACGCAGTGGTGAGGTATCGACGCGCCTATCAGGGCTGCTAATGGCCGACTCATGCACACACAAACACGCATCGAACCCCCATCCATCCACGACTCGGCCGCTACGCCTGGTCAACCCCACCTCCCTACCTCACACAGCGACCGCGTCCTGTCTGGGGTGGTCATACAGGTGGCAAATCCAAGGCTTCAGGTTTGAGTCCATGTTTGGAACATGCCACTGCTTCCTTGAGCACGTTATAATACTTAACATGTTGCTTTAATAGCAGTCTGTTACATAAATTGATTCTGTGATTGAAAGGCAATCTAGTACAAGCCATGATGGACAAGACGGTCAGCTAAACGCCTAAAATATAAAAAATGCAAAAGCTTGAATTTTCCCAAGCAATATCTGCTTTTATGCAAGGGCTTCATATCTCGGCACAATCAATCATATTCTCAGTGCTCGCAAACCACATGACTGACGATACAGACTTGGTCATTATGACGATTATATTTTCCTCGTCCTTCAATTACGGCCGTCAATTTCAGACTGTTCAACCCCCCGACCCATAAGTCGGAGTAAGGGAGAGTCTGGTCAGCCCTTTCCTGGTTGCCAGGTGCGCGCTGCACCTGCTTACATGGAGCCCGTTGGTTTATTTTAATCTAGAAACGGCTCCTGTGGCGGCCGATTCATAAACGTGGGCGACAGAGAGGAAGAGAAACAAGTGGGCGGAGCGTGCAAGGACAGCAGGAATGGAATACGCTGTGTAACCTGTCTGAGCCCCCCCCCCTTTCTGTCTTATTTTTAGTCTATTAAGACAGGAGAACAGACTTCCCTGCAGAGAGAGAGAGAGAGAGAGAGAGAGAGAGAGAGCAAGCAGTGTCGCAAGGGAACCGGGATAACACAAAGAGAGTGGGAAGAAGGATAAAAGAGAGAGAAGGCAGAGGGATGTGTGAGCATAGATATGCATATGTTTCATCACACAAAGCATTACATTACATTACATTAATTTAGCAGACTTTTTTATCCAAACCAATTTACAGTAAGTGCACAGAATAAGGTCAATGACACTGTATCACCACAGACCAGAGAAGGTACAATTCATATAGAGCATTAGTCGCCCTAAGTAATGACCAAGCAAAGTGAAGACTAGACGGTTAGCATAAAAAAGCAAATAGAAATAAACATTACAGAGCAGGGGGGCTCTAGGTCAGGTACTGTCTAAACAAATGAGTCTTTAGGTCACGATGGGAAATCTGCAGAGACTGAGTAGTTTGTAGGGAGGTCGGTAGGTCATTCCACCACTGGGGAGCAAGATGGGGAAAACTAAGCGATCTGGTTGAGGGACTGGCATTCCTACGGAGGGCAGGAGGACAAAGTCGTCCTGTTGCAGCAAAATGAAGTGGCTGAGCAGGTGCGTACGGGCTGATTACTTCTTGAAGGAAGGAAGGGGAAACTTGAGGTACAGTATATGCATGTTTTGCCAAGTAAAATGTATTTGCTATGAAAAAAAAATCTGACAGTGTGAATGAGAGTGAGAGAGAGAAGAGACAGGTGGGGGGCAGGAATCAATAGACAGGCTGGCAGGCTGTAGCACCCATAGGCGCACAATGAAAAGCTCAACACAGACACACCAGCACACAATCAACTGCAGAAGTGGGATGCTGTTGATGCTGGTGTCGATAGAACCCTTAGTTCTGACTTTGCACAGTCCGTTTCCTGTAACACTTCAAAAAGGCCAATGTTCTCTCTAACTGACCACAACCTATAACAAAATGCCTATGCTGAATTATCCTAAAAGATTATATTTCTCACAAAATGACTGATGCCTCATATGCCGGTGAAAACACACGTTCTGGGGAGGAAGCCTCGAATACACAGAAAAATGTTTTTAGTCAATACTGTTTTGATTGAATCAGTCAATGATAATTCCTCATAGAAATATATTAGTTTTTGTATAGATGCCTGGAATTTTAGTTCCTTTCCTGTGCTGAACTGAAATGGCCCAGAACCTAGCTGTGACCCCTGGTGCACCCCTTGACTGTACCTGGTCATGGTGCTCGATACCCATGCTGATGGTGTTGATGAGGATGGCAATCATGATCCCTCTGTTGAAGTACTTGCTCTCCACGATATTCCAGAGTCTGGCTCTCATCCCGTTCCATACACTTTTACACCACCCAATGCAGGTCCGTTTCCTCTTCTCCGGCTCGACCTCCACCTCCTCCCCGCTCCTCTCTTCTAAGTGGTTGCTCTCCCAGTCCATCTCCTCCAAAGCCTGGCCCTCCTCGTCCTGTATGTCTGAGCTTTCCCTAAGTGATACAAGCCCTGTGCAGTGAGGGCAGTCTTCGGGGTTCGGGGTGACAGAGAGGGACATGGATGTATTGGGGTGGCGAGGAGTGGGGGCCTGACCATGGTATGGACAGTGATTCCCTAAAAGACAAAACAGTAGGAGTGACAGAGTGAGATAGAGATCCTTAGTAAATATTGAACAATATACTGAACAGATAATCCAGATCATCAAGGAGTTATTATCAAGACACACCAGATCCTGGACAGTCATGTGTTTAGTGGCACCAATGTACCGTAGAAACCACTCGGCAAACCTCGGCCGATTCGTTCCTCATCAAACATCGGATGTGTGACTGCGGAAGCCATTAGCCGGAACTTTTTTTCCTGGATAAACATGGTGGCAACCAGTGGCAGCAGCGCTGGGTTCGATGTTGGAACACCAGTCAAATTTGTGAAAACATCGTGTCGCCGCTTATGTCAAGACACGAAGAAACGTCACCACACGTTTACAAAGCGAAGAAGAGTTTTGGCTCCATTTTCAGGTGGCGATGTAGTGTGCGGATTTAGACAACTGCGTAAATCGGTCTTCCGGCAAAGAAATATCAGGCGGAGCAACATCAACCTTCTGTCACACATCCGAGGCTTCATTAAGAGAAGCGAAATCTGCCGAGAAGTTCTGAGTGCGTAGAAACCTCACAGCAATGTTGCATGTTTACTTCCACCGAAAACTGAACATTCACATGAACGCAAGCACACACACACACACACACACACACATATGCACTTGCATAAACACACAGACGGGTGCAGACAGACACAGAGATCCACTCACGGCGAGGATGATGGTGGTGGTGTTCATCCCCACCGCTGGGGTTTGCGTTAACACCAGGTGCACTACTCGATAGTCGGCCTGCCCGCCCACGGCTGCCTCCCGGGGGGTTGGGCCGGCCCCTCAGGGTGTTGTAGAGGGCGGCGGAGCGGCGGCGGGCCTTGCGCAGGACGTGACACACGTACTGGAAGATCTCCTCGTAGCAGTCGCCCGGCTCGGTCATGCTGGCCAGCGTGCTGGAGGACAGGCACTGAGCTCGCTGCTCCTGCATCAGCTGATGCTCTCGCTGCTTGGTCTCCGAGAACTGCGTGGCGATCACAACCAGGCACAGGTTGATCATGAAAAAGGAGCCGATCTGATTGGACGAGAGAAGGAGTGGGCGGGCGAAGGGAGAGGTCAGTGCGGTCAGCACCCAGCATCCATTTCGTAGCAACATTCAAGCAAGTGAAACATTACACTTATTTAAAAATGTTATGTCAACTATTCAGCTCAACTGAGTTAGCAACTTCCCATTATTTTGATTAATTCAACAGGATAAAAACCTTTTAGGTTCATCGGAAATGACTTAAAAAATTATTGTGTGAAACCAGTTGACATGAAATTTTATGTAATTCTAATATTCTCCCTTTTTTTGAGAGAAGGCAGCGCATCGAGTATCATGGATATGCGGAATAAGAAGAGAGGGGGGAAAAAATCCCACAGGACATAACTGATTATCAAATGTAAGAACCCTTTATAGCTTGAAGGTTATGTAATTTCATATTTGTCAACAGCGAATCCATGCTGGGCATGTGTTCACAGAAATTTCTACCAAAACGGTTTGATTTGGCCACAGTATGAACGAACAGAGTCTGTGATCGCAGTCTGAGGGGAAGCCATTTCATACTTCAAAGCACAGTTAGCGTTTGTGTGGAACTTTGAATTTGCGGTTGTACTTCGGTGGAGAGAATGTGAAATGACTACAGACACAGTTATTGCAACTGAAGCAGGACTGTGCGTGTTTTTTTTTTTTTATAAACACATTGTTATTCATTACTTCATTGAAATTCTGTAAATATTACATTTACAGCTTAATGGCAATTGTTACACATCAGGTAAAATGTCACAGCGTTAAATTACATGAGCTTACCACAAACTGTGATGTAAATGAGAGTAAGTACAGGCTAGCTTTGCTAATTGCACGTATACAGATGTGAAGCAGGATATCAAAACAAACTGCCACAATCTTCGATGACTGGACGGACGGTGATGCTCTCCTGAGAGACCCAGGATGCCTTCAAAATTTGTGAGCAGCTCAATGGCACCAATAAGTCATCCAAAATCTCCACTAAATCTACACTCCGGGAGCAAGAGGAGACTGAGAATGTGCTTCATCTAGTCGCTGACAGACAATCAAACAGTCTTGAATTTATAAATTCATTTAAGCATGTCCATATAAATTTTGCCCCCCCATAATTTGCATCAAACCACTAGAAGAATGCAGTCTCGCAACTCCTCTCGCTTTGGGCGGCAGCGTAGCCTAGTGGAAGGTCGCTTAACTGGTAACCGAAGAGTTGCTGGGGCTTGCCATTCTGACTTCATCTGGAGAGATGATATTGGGAGGAACTCTGTTGTTAGGCCCTTGAGTGAGATCCTTAATCCCAAAAATTGCTCCAGGGGCTCTACAACGGTTTCTCTCGGTCCCCCTACACTTGCAACTGTTCTACCTGGCATTTCTCCCAGGGCATCCTTGAAAAAGAGAAATGGAATCTCCCTGGTTATATAAAGGTTAAAGAAAATAACAATTTTTCAAGGATGTAAAGTCAAGTAGAAATGGGAAAAACGTGCCCGTACATGTTCACTGATATCAACAGGTCCTGAAACCGCAGACTTTATACGTCGTAGACATCAGACATTTGATAAACTAAGTGAGTTCACAATGTCAGTTAATTCCGCCTGCCGTGCGACTTTTGTGAAGAAAAACATCAGCTCTGATTTTGGTAGGTCAGGCTTGTGAGGGCAAATATTGAATCTTGGGCAATGTACCACAGCTCCGGATGACTGGGCACATAATTTCCTTCTCTTTTTTTTTTTTTCTTGCGCTTGGGCAAAGTGCTTAATCGTGGCTCGACACATCGCTCCTCTGTGACTTTGCCATATTACATTCTGGGGCTCCGAGTCACAGACCAATTACACTCAATTAAATTCAAGGAGACAAGGGTGCCTGAGCATATCGCTCATCGCCGATTGGGTGGTACTGCAGGGCTGCAGATCCCGTTTTATAATCACTTTGAGAGGTTTAGAGATTTCGGGGTCCCTGTCGGGTTCTGGGTGCTTAAGCATGCGGGAAATGCCAATAGTTGTGTTCAATGTTGTTCTCTAGGTTTGCCACCATTTTACATTTTATCGTTTGACCTGTCCCATCTGGAGCTGTGACTCTTCCAAGGCCCACTAGAACCTGCTGAGAACAAATAGTAGAGGCTTCCATGTTTCCAGCATATGATCGATAGTTCTTGTTGACAATTCGCCCATTTTAAAGATGATTGCTGTGCATAATATGGTTTCACAGCAAAAAAAAGTTGTATTAGGGTAAAAGGGGTTAAGAACACATCAGGCCCTCCCATGCATGATTGTACATGCTCTCACACAGACACACACACACACGCAAACATTGACATGAACACACACAAATGCACAGATATGGATGCATACACATGCATGCAAGCTCATACAGAACACACATGCAGCCATCCATAGGCTCATATGCATGCCAATATGTGCATTTACACTTTTGTGCACACACACACATACACCCACGCGTGTGCGCACACACGCACACACACACATATACACACACCACACACACATACACACACAGGCTTTATTAGACCTATCTCAGCGTAGCAATAGTATGGTTAACACTGGCTCCAACTCATCACCCCTCGATAGAATCTGCTCGCACGTCCCTGAAGTGTCAGCTCTTGGTTGATGAACATGAATCTTTAACATGGTTCCTTGTCTCAGAAACCCTTTAAAAACAAAAGTATATCAGTATATATTGAATAATACATCTACTTATATCAAGCCACTGCTGAAAAATACAGCTCAGACCATCTGGCACTCTGAGCTGGTTCGACCGTGTTTTAATGTTTCTGGCTTGTCGTAGCTGGCCAGTGTTTGGCCAAAGCCAATCAAAACTGTACGCTAGTAGAGTACGCTGGAGGCCTGACTGTCGAACTAGGTCAGTAAAGGGCACGCTCCTGTTCAACCAGAAAATATCGACTTGAAGTGTCAAAAACAGAGGGTGGTTTCCACCCATTTAAATAATTTTTGTTTGTGGACACACTCTCTGGGTTTAGATGCGCATTAAGATACATCCTAATAGGACAACAGCAGTAATAATTGGTTTCTTTTGCTAAATGTGTAAACATAGCTTTGATGAATACAATACAATTACAATATAGGGCACGATCCAATAAACACCTCCACAAACTACGTAATTTGGCTGCCTATGACCCTAGGCGTATCCCCCATACTGGGACAAAGTTTTGCCTTTGCAACAGCTGATCCTAACCAAAATTGATAGATGGCGCGACTTCACCACCACTAATAATCTCACTGTATACGAGAATGATCCAATTTAATTTGCAGCCTGTAGAGCGAACAGGAGAACCACAAAGATGGGGAACAAAGTGCGATCCATTGTATCTCCGATACGTTTGTATGGGGGATACAATAAACCAACATTCCGCTCTCATGTCACAAGAATGTGTTGACCTCGGAACCAATGCTAACTTAACCCCTTAGCGCAGAATACAAATAATGCCAATTTTTTCCTGTTATGCACGAACCTATTTAGGCTTTATAACTCAGTATTTGTGTCACAGAGACTGTGGAAAATTATTCCAGAGAAGCAAGACATCTGGGAATTCAATTACAGAATTATTTAGGGATTAACTTTCGGAATTTACGGGCGCTGGTGTCTATACCTGCGCAGAGGGGTTAAGTTCCTGTTTTTCAGGGAGGGAAGGAGTCTTATAAAAAGTGAAGGGAGCAGCCATCTGGGTTGCCAGACTAATTTCTGATGAGCATCTGCACCGTAGCTTTGATATAATGCCAGCCAGAAGACTGGCAACCCGGCTGCTCCGCGATTCTGGGCTACAGCTCGTTATGAGCCTAATCAGAGCGGATGGGGTTCACGCAAAACAGGATGTCAAATGTTATTTCAGCGAGTAAAACACATTTTTGATTTATTTCCTTTCTTCTTCCTCCTTTGCAGATCATATTTACTGATTTTTTTTCAAGCAATATGGAGGGTGGCTATTCTGGAACCATCACAGTCATGGGAAAAATGATTTGAAATGAAACGTCAGTTTTTCTCTATATTGAATAATCAAATCGAAAGCCAGAAAGTAATGGACAATTTGAGCAACGGCCCTGAGCATGTTTCAGCAGGCTGACGGCTAATTTTCCGTGCTCACTCTCTCATCTCCTGAGACTATGTCATTGAGCTAACTGGATGCAGGACCACAAAATAGCCATCATTAAATCTAATGATTCCTGGGATAAGAATTTTTAGAGGCAAACCAAGATTTTAAAAGAAGGTGGCAGCACCTGGATATAGTGCAAAGAGAACAAGCTCCAGGTGGCATAGCACCCGTCCTGTTAGCCTCTAATGTGCGACGTCCACCAATGATATGACAGATAAAAAATTTTGTTTTGTTATTGCAGCTGCTATTGTTTACTATCCACTCATTTTCTCAGAAGAAATTGAACGCAATAACTGAGCTTTGTTCAGCAGTTTTCTCCAGACTGCTGAGGCCTTTCTATCACTTTGAGCGCATAGGCCTCCTAGCATTCTCTCCAAGGCCCATGTGCCCCAAACCTAATTTGGATATCAGTATTAAGAGTCTTTAACAGACCGTAAGTTCGGGTTCATTAGTAATGGAGGAAGGGAAGAGGGGAATTATTGGGAGCAGCAAGCAACAGGTGCTCCATTACAACTAAGTGCCGAGGCCTCCTTTCGAGAGCCGTGTTCCGTTTTGGTTGCCAGGCTACCGGACGTTGTCGTGGGATCAGATGGAAGCTGGCAGGAGGACGTGTTGGGTGGAGGAGTCCCCACAGGTGTGGGGAGCGGCGAAAACCGCCCCAGGGAGAGGGAGGTTTTGGGGCTTATCCCCGGTGGAGTGGATTACGTGGGGATTAGAGTCCCTATTGTTTATACGTCCTGGAAGTAGCTGAGAAAATCCAATTTGGAGGACACTTCCAGCGCTAGCAAGCGGGGGAGAGGTCCTGCCGAAAACCACCATCCCCCACCACAGGATTACAGGCACCAGTATAATGATCAAATAAGATTATCTAGAGTCAGATTTGGGACAGTACATAAGACCTTTTTTGTCTATAAGATGCTCGCATGACCGCTTGGAATCATTTGCAGAAATACGTCGATGTGGTGATTGGATTAACTCGCAAAAAAAAACGAAAACAACAATAACGTGCCACGACAGACGCAGATCGCTCCACATACTCATCCTTCCCAAATCGGTAAAGCCCAGATCAGCGATTTTAATCCACAACAAGCTCGCGTGTCGAACGCTCACCAGTTCCTTTGAGAGGCCTAAACTGTAATCTGTTTTTGATCCTGTCGATACGGTCCCTCCTGATCAACAAGCAAGCCTCTGAATCTGAGAGCGATTAGAACGCCTGCTGATACACAAGGTGTCTGCATTTGTAAGCGATTAAAAGGCCCGCGAATATTGTACATGAAACATTTGAATCTTTCTGCAATTACTACGGCCCGCACTTCTGCAGTAAAGCCTCCGAATCTGAGAGCGATTAGGATGCCTGCTGATTCACAAAGTTATGAATTAGTACGCGATAAGAAAGCCTGCAGATATTGAACATTAAAAATTTGAATCTATAGACAATTACTAAGGCCTGCTCTTCAGCATTTAAGCCTTTGAATCTGTGAGATATAAATGCGCCGTTTGATCCGAAAGGGACAGTTTGAATCGCTCATCAAAGAGCTTCAGCTGGAGGTCACATGATGTGGCAAGGAGAGAGCTTCTCCAGCTCCGGACCCCGGGGTCCCAGCTACTCAGCGATGGCTACTGTGTTCACAGTGGGAGCCCCTAGTGAAGCAGCTCCAATTAAACAGTAATGCTCTCACACCAGCATCTACCAGAGATTAGAGCCTGCCATTAAAAGCAGATGGGGTGTCTACGAGGGGACGGGTGTCAAGATACCACCTCAAATCACACATTTTGATGTGGTAAAATCCACCATGATGACCATACAGGGCTTAGCTCCAGGGCAGGATCTCTAATACACTTCTTAGAAAGTCCCTCTCAGAATCCACATCCCTCACATGGAGGCTTCCTGTCATTTCGGTGCCTAGTAAGGACACCGCCTTATAAGGAACCATTCGTTAAAAAGGTTACGTGAAAAGAAACACTCAAATTAAGAAGCATCATGTGACTAGCGCAGTTTATGTAGCAGGGTGAGGTCAGCGGTTTCCATGGGAAACGTACACGTTAGCTTTCCGTCAGCCTAGCTTCAGTGCTTCGAAAACGTCGGCGCAAGTTTTTAATTCAACATCCTTTCCCACAAAACAGCCGATATTCGGAATCTACGCAGTCAGTTTCTCGCTTCAAAAATGATCAGAAGCGAATTTTATGATGAAACGGTACGTGAACTTGATCAAATACCGACCGTTGCCGTCCCTCGTCTGTGATCTACGCAGTTTGTCGGAAGGCATTTCGGGATTTCCTTTGCTGAGAAGGGACCACTTGATGTTTCCTTAAAATTTTGCCGAAACGAGGTACCTAAATAGGTTGTTTCCTATGCTTCCTATTGAGTTGAGACAGTCCTAAGCAGCCATATTTCCCAAAAATGCCACCCATTAAGGATGCTTCCTTGCAAATGAGACACAGCCGAACACTTTATGAAAGGCGAGGCCATGAAAGAATCAACCTCTGCAAAGTCAGTTGACGGTGAAAACGAACTGGGAGGTGAGTGATGAGATTTACACTGACAGGCCAAGTCATTGATTTTATGGACATGGCTTCTCACCAACAACATTCCATTATATATCTGAACGTAAGAGATGAATGATAGAAGGAAGAAAGCTTATTTCACCATTTTACCAGGCAACTAGATCATAGACAAACTTACCAGCCAGCCTGAAAGCATACGAACATTTGACTTGGTGTGGCAGTAATTAATTGTCTTCAAATGGCTAATGCTAACTTCCTTAGCAGTGAATCAACTGAGGACGGTAAAACAAGGCACCCGGAAACACACCAACTAAAATGTAAGGCATCAGGACAAATGTTTCTCGAATGCGGGACTTGGTTTGGACGTGGTTGTGACACATGCCACAACAAGTCATAGCATAATACAGCTTGATCTTTCCTCGAAGGAACACTCACATCTCTCTGGGCCAGCGTGTAAAACGGACTCAACAGAACCAGACATTCAGTCAAGAAGCTATTGAGGGAGATCTTGATGTTAATGGAAAAAGACAAACGTATTACCCAGAATGACCAGCTCTGAAGCATCTGAGGTCACACAAAGCGTCAGGACACAGAGACCAGAACGACCAATCAGCAGTCATAATCTTATGAAAAAGGTTGCAGAAGGACCTCTTTAAATTCATAGAAGAACCCTGTCTTGTGAAAATCAAAAAACTCTTTGTTTGGGAGCTTTCATACTTCACACCAATGATGGACAACTCCAAAAAGCACCACAAAAGGTTTCTCTGTTGACACAAGCCAGAAACCTGAAGCAGGAAGAGCCAGATCAAGGCCCCGAGAATCAAAGTGCGTGGCTCCAAGCGGGAGCCATGACGACCAAAGCGAGGTCACTTACGATGATGAGGAAGATGAAGTAGATGAAGTTGTAGAAGGAGTGGGCATCCATCACGTAGTACATGATCTCCACCCAACCCTCCAGCGTGATCACCTGGGTGTGGACACACACACACACACACACACACACACACAAACAGACATTAGTCAGCACAGAATAGGGGATGAAATGGGCTATTGCACCTCCTCCCTCAAACTTAGAAAGCTGGTCAATCTCGCTATTGAGAAACATAATTTACAGGGTATTATCAATATCAACAGGCTACTGGCAGTGAGATTTGTAAGAATTTGGACAGGAAAACAAGTGTAATTGTAATTCCCACATCATTAACTCCATATACCTCACCCTCAAAGGCATATGGCCTAAACCAAATACTTTTGCACATCACTGTATATTTCACTAAGGACCAAAAATACACTATTAGAGTGAATTGCACTCCCTCAAAGTTAATTTTAAGCACTGCCTTTGAGGTATAAGCCTCAGGCGATCGCTGGATGGACCTGTGGAGGGCTGAGGGCACCAGGACAGAAGCAGAAAGTGATGCTAATCATAATTTCAGGCTGTGGCCATTTTAGCACCTCTGGATCATTAGCATTTCTTATGCAGCACTGCATGGCACGGTCCCAAAACTGACAGCCTTTTTCATGACAACCCACACAAAAGTGTATCCTGAATTCACTTACTCACACAGCAGTAATTCTGAGCAAGCAAAACAAAGAGCAAATGTGTGCTCAAGAAGAGAGGGGGAGAGAGAGAGAGAGAGAGAGAAGGGAGGGAGGTGATGAGAGGCAGGAATGAGAAAGTGAGTGAGAGAGCAGGAGAGAGAGGGAAGGAGTGAGAGAAATAAAGAGAGCAGAATACTGAGCGAGACAGAGGGAGAGAGAAGAGGGGGTGAGAAAGATGGAAAGAGAGGGAGAGGGTGAGGGAGAGAGAGCACAAGAGGAGGAAGCAGGAGAGAGAGAGCAAGTGAGTGAGGGAGACAGAAAGCAGGTAAGAAAGAGAGGGATAAGTAGAGCACAGCAAAAAATCTTACCCTGCATTTTACTCCTGTATTTGCAGTTAAAACACTTACTTCTATAATATTCTTTCCTCAGTGAAACAAATTCTCTCACTGATGAAATAGTTTTGACTAATATCTTAAAGTCACTTGTCCCATAGACAATCTAGAAATGAGTCCAAATTATCTCACATCAATTTTTTCTCTTAGAAAAATGTAATTGAAATTAGTGTTTTAAGTCTAAATACAAGACAAAATTGCCTAAGAAATTTTTATTTGCTGGGAGGGATAGCGAGGGGAGAAGCAAATAGACTTTTCTCAAAGATGTACAGCCCTGATTATTTGCCCCAGCAAGCAGCCAAGCACTCAAATCTCACTCCAAAGGGCCACAGAAGCCCCTCCGACAGATCTGACCAAAACACACAGACGGGGCCTACCGCCCTCTCTCATGCGCCCCGCACCTGGAAGATGACGATCCAAGCGAAGCCGATGTTGTCGAAGTTGATGGCGCCCTTGTGCGGGTTGGAGTGTCCGGTGAAGCAGCGAGTGTAGTACTGGTTCCAGTTAATGCACAGGCCCGCCGTGACGGTACCGTTAACCAGCGGCTCCGGGCTCAGGCCCAGCTCCTGCCTCTGCAGAACATCGTCCTTATCCAGACAGCACTCCCTCCCCCCCTCCCGCCTCGCCGGGACGTCCCGACACGACATGATGCCGTTGTCGGCCGCCAGAGAGCAGATAAAGGGCCGCTCGTCATCTTCCTCAGGCTGGTAGTATGGAGTCGGGAGAGTGACGCCCGTGGACCTGGAGACGGACGAAAATTGTTTATCGCTGTAGTACATTTTTTTTTTTGGTTACGCATTGTGATAATTCTTCTTTAGCTGTCATCTTAACTCGCGCCACAGCGCGGATCTTATGACAATCTCATGAGCCTCGGCGATGCGTTCGGTTAAATATGTCGCGCTAATAAAGTGTATAGATTGAACTGAACTGAGAGTGACAGGGTGTGAGAGAGGGGGACAGATAGAGAGAGAGAAAAAAAGGGAGGAAGAAATGCGGTGAGATGGAGAGTTGTTATGAATGTGACACATCCCGATTTGACAAGTAAGTGTTCCGCTGTCGGACTCCTGGGAACTGAACACTGGTAGAGATGAGCGTAATTGAAGGGACGGTGGAGAGAAAGCCAACGAGCGGTTGGCTGAGGGAGAGGGAGGGATGGAGAGAGAAAAAGAGAGAGAGAGTGATTTGAGTTTACAAAGCCTTTACTGAGACAATTTTCAATGACAGAAATTGTAGAACTTCAAAAAAACAAAAAAACAAGCCTGGCCAATCCTAACTGGCAGAGAAAAATAGAAATAGACAAGGAGGGAGGGAGGGAGAGAATAATAGTTGTCCGCACAAGTTGGCTATGGGTTACAAAGAGATTTTTTTTGGGGGGAGAGAGGGAGGGGGGGAGAGAAAGAGAGACAGATAAGCCTGAAGGAGAGAGGGAAAACAGAAGTTAACTAAGAGGTGAATACAGCACAAACTCATTGTAGGTGAAAGGTGCGCGAGGGCTGGCTCCCATCTTCCCAATTATATCTGACACCGCGCTCCGCCGCTTCAGTGTTAGAACTCCGGCTTCTCTGAGGATTTTCAGCCGCTCGTGTCTTCTTTCTTAATGTCAGCCGGACAAACAATCAGGTGTGGAGTTTTATCCTTTCCTCAGTTCTCCTTTTTTTGATACGAGACCAGACATCCTGCCCATGTCTGGCCTTTCAGTCAGACCGGTAAAAACTAGAGAGGAAATTGTGTAGCAGTGGTCTTCAGCCCAGGTACCAGACTCCACCCATCCTGTTGGCTTTCACTCCGGCCCTAACAAAGCACCTCATTCCAGAGTGACAGATCAAATTTAGCAGGTAATAAGTAGGACCCCGTTCATACAGAAACTACTCTAGCGCCCCGTCACTCACGCTCTTGTTACTGCCGGCGAAGCTTGACATGAAAGTAATGATCAGAACATAATCAGAACATGATCAGAGTTTGAAATCCAAGAACGCCTGAAACTGCGCAAATGCTAGTGCTGAAACGGTTAGTAATTTTTAGTATTCGAATAACCGTTTGCTATATTCGAATAGTATTCGGTTAACCGGCGAAATTTCCGAGTCACCGATTTGAAGTTAACACTGCGCTTTCTTACCGTCATCGACCAGATTGAACTGTTTCCGCACGTCGGATCGCTGCTTGTCCATAGTGAAGGCTGACTGAAAATTAGTGCCGAGCAGACGACAAGATATTGCGCGCAGTAGCGTACCAGTCCAGCCACATATTTCATGATGAAAAAAAAATCATTCCCTCATTGTGTTTTGATTTTTTTGTTTTGGTAAAAGACTAGATTAGAGTAATAATAATAATAACCAGTAGCATGCAGAGTATGTTTGGGGCGAGCGGCCGGTTGATGACAGACATACAAACAGAGCTGACTAATTGAGCTGACTAATAAGGGACAATAATAATAATAATAATGAAATTAATATTGAAAAGGAGCATGTTTTTTTTTTCTCTCTCTAATAAGCTGACGCGAACCTGTAAGTAGATGACAGGTCGGGGAAAGATGGGCTGCTCTGTGTTCCAGGAAGTGCGTAGTGCGGGGTGTGAGTGAGGAAAGCAATTAATTGCGTGGCGCGAGCATTCAAAAATGCAGACATGACAGGAAACTGGCGAGTTAAAAAAAAAAAAAAAATAGCCTGCCACTAGTAGAATAGAAGAAAATCCTTTGATGATCCATTGGAATCAGCCTGGGAAGGGTTTTTTTAACGAAGTGTCTAGAGACACGGCAGTTTTATGGGTACGCCAGTCAATTTGAAGGGATTAGTATAAGGATTAGGGATTATGGTTACGGTTAGGGGTCAGGGTTATGGTTAGGGTCAGGGTTAGGTTAGGGCAGGGTTTGAAATGGGGACTGCCGTACCTCTCTACATTGAAATGCATTGGAAAACTGCCGTACCTGTAGCAAATGCCTTTTTTTAAACACTTAAGACTCCGTTATTTGGTTCCTGAAGAAGAAATCCTTCTGCCTTGGGGAAACAGGACTGGTACATCCTTCACGGTTTGGAGAGAATACATTTCAGCGGACTGAGTGAATGAGGACTGCGATAAGGTCTGTAGAGTCCCAAGATTTCATTTTAAAACAAGCTTTTCACACTTGCTTTCCCTGCCCCATAAATTCCCAAACTACCTGCATCAAGATTGAAATCCAAAACAAAATATTATTAACTGCCTTACCCCGCCTTAATTTGTTATATTTTGTTTCATTGCTTTATTCTCTCTTTTTTGCATTCTGGAATATGGATGTTAACCCTTAAATGCCCCCGTGACAAATTTGTCACACGATTTTGGGGGTTGTCAAAACCACTGACCCCACATAAATTTTGCAACCTAATGCCATGACATATTTAGACCATCAGTGCTGCCATCTGATGTATAAAAGTGGAACTGACACTACACTGGCTGCACCAGCTAACCTTTCCAATATAGCCACCCCCATGGTGGAATCCACACAATAGATCAGCACCCATTCATCACTGGATAAAGTAGACAAACGGGTAAGCTAATGAAAAATAAGCTATGCCTAATACTTCAGCTATATGTCAACTGTTTTATCATTCAAGTCATTTTAGCAATAGGGTCCCCGAAATGCCCATTGTGGCATGTATGTCACAAAACTAAAATGAGGTCAAAGATCACCAAAAATTAAAAATTGCCATTGGGTTGTTATTAGCCTCTCCCCAGGACATATTCACAGAATACATAGATTTTTCTTTCAACTTTTACTATAGTTGGGCATTTAAGGGTTAAAGCATCGGAATTGATTTGTTTTTGTTAATCGTCAGTTGCATAAGTGTCTTGCCGACATTATCGCGTCTTATTTTCTGTTTGAATTGCTTGACCGAAAGTTAAAGGTAACTTGAATTGCTACTTGCATAAAGATTTTTTTTTTTTTGTTTTTTTTTTTTTTTTTAGAGCTTCGTGCTCATTGTTATCCGTTCTTGCATACCACTGTTTTGGAAAGGCAGTGGCTATTCTTACGGCACCCGAAAAGATACTCCGTTAGGCTATTCTTACGTCCTTCCGTTTGCACATGCGCAGAGCACCGAATTCTAGACTTAGATTTTGATCAAGCCGCCTGCAAATTTTTTTCTTCTACTCGTTATATCCATTAGGCCCGATTTGGCGCCTCTGATTGGTTGCTTGCTAGGCTTTCTGGCTAGCTAGCCAGCTACCTAGCTAATGTTAGTTCACATGCTTAGCTACCAAGTTCGCTAGCCTAGCTAGCCAACAGTTTGGTGCACGGATGTCAATAGAAAATAAATGAATAAAAATTATCCATTATTTTGCTATCTCAATTAGCTAGAGTTGAACCGCGATCATTTATGTTACACCAAATATAACTGCTCGCTAGCTAGCTCGCTAACGTTAGTTCGCTTGCTTAGCTAGCTAGTTCGCTAGCCTAGCTAGCTGACAGTTATATTTAGCATTACATAAATACTCGCGGTTCAACTCTAGCTAAGTGAGATGGCAAAATAATGGATAATTTATATTCATTTATTTTCGATTGAATTCTGTGCACCAAACTGTTGGCTAGCTAGGCTAGCAAACTAGCAAGCTAAGCAAGCAAATTAAGGCTTATATTTTATATTATATGAGGTTATATTTTTGCACGAAGTCCTGAATTTGGTGCTTTGCTCATGTGCAAACGGAAGGACGTAAGAATAGCCAAACGGAGTATCTTTACGGCTGCCGTAAGAATAGCCTCTGCCTTTAGGAAAAAGACGCGCAGTTTAAATGCCTACTGTTTTTTTCTGTTTCTCTATTTTCATTTTAGAAAGCACAATAAAATCTTGTTGTTTCCGAATTTATGCTTGATCCTTCAAATATATATTGCATTTATGCAAATGAAAAAAAAAATCAATGTGATTGCTTGTTTTGCTTGTCTCTGGTTATTCCCGCTATGGCGTGGATAAAGAAATTCTTCAGTTGGCAGTTGAAGGCTGCCTGGCGCCAGAACAAACTTTTTCTTGAGTTTGCCCGTTTTACTTGCGCTACAGCGCGCTGCTCATCACGTGCTTAAAATAGGTTAGGGGCCGTATTGAATATTCGAATAGTAATTTACTACCCGAATACCCAGAATCAAATGAACGGATACGTTTAACTGGTTAACCGTTTCAGCACTAGCAAGTGCCCCCGCTTATTTCGGACATGCACAAAATTTACGTGACAATCGTGACAATGTCGTGAGCAAAAGTGGGAGGAGCCAATACGGGGCAATAGCCGAGTTTGATTAGATTATGATCATAGTTTGGAAGTAGATGGCCAAGTACTAGTAGAGAAAGAGCGTGACATGAAATCCAAAGTCAGCCTCCGAGCCGGGAGCAAACGCAACAAAATTTAGCGGCACAACTGCTCTGAAATGACTGAAGGACTGGATCCTGCTGAACTTATATAGATTTTGCCCCCAAAACGTGGCATGAGCCGAGCAGCATCACTGTAACATCAGTGTACAATCAGATAGAGCCAAGCGCTAGCAGAGTTTAAGCTGAGTACCTACGTTGATAGCATTGGACTTACGCGGCAGGCACCAAGGTGAGGCAGAAATGATTTGGCACAAACGCTGGAGTAGCTGGGTATGAGCCGTGTTTAATCCATGCCCTGACGCAGCACTATCATTGTAGCAACGCAAATGACTTGACACTATCCAAGTATGTACGTAATATGTGCTGAGTTTATTAAAAATTGGGACATTTTCCAGAATTTGATGCTGATCGTATCACGCTTCATGAAAGATTAGTGAGCATGAATGACGGCATTGGTGCCACACTAGCGTAGTTTCTGTGTGAACGGGGGGTTAAGGTTAGGTGAGCTTAATGACAGTGGCAATGAAAACAAACAGGAGGGTTGATTGCCAGGAATCGGGTTGGTTACCACACACCATGAATCACCTGGTGCCATGGCATAAACAGGGGGCTGGTGCAAGAGGGGGCAGTGATTGAGAGACTACAATTTATATGTATGTGTGTGTGTGTGTGTGCGACTCAGTTCAACTGAGCTTTACTGGCATGACATACGGATTTACATATTGCAAAAGCATGAAGAAATACAATGAACATAGAAAATGTGGTAAAAGTCACTGCAGAAGCTGCCGGGTTAGCTCACTCAGTTAAGGCGCCACAATTGCAGTGCAGTAGTGACTACTACGGCGCGGGTTCGATCCCCGGTCGTACCAACCAGCAGTGGTCGGCAGCTTTTTCAAGAACAGCGCGTGATTGGCTTAAGCGCTGTAGGGATGCAACTTGGGAATGGACTGCTGGGAAGGGAAATTAAAATGATTGCCTTGTCCGTTGCTCAAGCGCCTCCTGTTGGCCAGCCGGGCGCTCATCAGTGAGATTCTAAGCTTGCTCATGTTCGGGTATCCACCGCCCTCATTCTGAACGTATGATAGTTTCAACCAATGAGTGTAAAGATGTAGAGGCTGACAGGTGCGTGCTTCGGAGGAGAGCCACGAACTGTCTCTCTCTCCTGACCTGGCAACAGAGGGTTGCATACGAGCAAGTCTTGTACATAGTTCTTGGATTGGGCATTCCAGATTCGGGTGGGATTCGAGATGTCAAATTTTATATAAAAAAAAAAAAAAAAAAAAAAAAAAAGTCACTGCAAAAATAAAAAATGCAATATAAATGCATTGCAAATAAATGTAAAAAAAAAAAAAAAAAAATCAGGAAAAAGAATAAAGTAATTACAATAAATAAAGAAATTAATGAAAGAAAATTTTTGGTGTAGTGGTGTATATCAGGGCATAATGATGGTCTCACTGTCTCTAAGCTGAATTCCTTTCCCCTTTGATTAAGTGGACCCAATAAAAATGTCTCTGGGTTATTTCTAAACTCTTATTGTCCAATAAGCAAGCATTAATTACAGAGGGAATACATCCTGTATGAGTGCACAGTCGGCAGTTTTTAAAAATAGGTAGCTTAAAATTTAATCGAACAAATGTGGAAACCATCTGCCCTAAAATGAAGTGCATTTAAAGTGGAAATGACAAACTGCAAGCTGTTGTCACTAGAAATAAAACACAGTTCTTCATACAAGACCTATGTCTGCATAATCTCTCAGAAGTTTTCCCCAGTGCAGACAAGTGCAATCAACATTCCACCTTCACTTTGTAACAAAATTCTGAATGAAGTTTTTAGTATTTTACACATTTACCAGGTATCAGGAATATCAAAATTAACATGCTAAGCAGCTACTGATGAAGACAGGAATGCCTTCGACTAATAACTTATTTATCATTTGAAACAACTGAACCAATTTCACTGAGAGTGGAACCAGGATATAGCAGCATTCCTGACACCTTCTGCCAAATGTCCGGAGTGTTTTCCATTATAAGGTTACTGGGCTGTGTTCAAGTCAGTGCTCAGCTATCTCTGATCGGACAGTTCATCACAAACGTTTCACTGACTTCTGCTTCCAGCAAAAAAAAAAAAAAAAAAAAAAAAAAAATATATATATATATATATATATATATATATATACTTGTGTTTTGTTGATGATTAAAAATGATTTACGCTATGGAGGAGGGTAAGCTTTTCTTCTAGCCAAGCTGGAACAGTGTTGGTGATAAAAGTTTGCTTATAAATTCAGTGACCGCAACCTCTTTTTAACATGTAATAATTCATTTCTACATGTTTTTGGTTTTGTAAACATTGAACGTCAACTTACGAACCATAGTTGAACAATAATTTGCATTGTTTGCATAGAATTTAAGTGATGTGGACAAACAGATGAACTTCGCCCTGGCCTAGAGTAACAACGCGGCAGACCAGAAAATGACAGAGAATCACATCATTATTTGCAAGGGAATTGTTTGGCTAGTTAAGTATAATTTATCCTTAACTTCCCTGTTGCGTTCACACCTATGCGCAAATTCCATGATTAGAATTAATATAGGCTCCACAGAGAACTGCTTGCCAATAGGCTGTTTGCATGCATGTCAAATCCACCTTTTTCACCACAGAGGTCAGTTTACAGCGAACATCTCACTTAAACAGTATATCCACTTTTCAAGGCAAGGCAGTACCCCTGGTAGTCCTTGGCAGCAGGTTTCTAAATATCCCGAAGGTGTTTAACCTACATGGACAACAATGTGCTCAAGCAGATTTTCAGTGTCACACAGAGTGAATATATTTTTGTTAGAAAGTAGGATTTTGTCTGCCTGTTTTATTTTTAGTTTTCATTATTGTTAGTTTTTATTTTCATTTATGTACCTTTTGTTATTTTTCTGAGTGATTGTGTATTGTTCTGATTGATTGTCATTGTCAGTGTAAATCCTTGTGTTCTTCCCTCCTGTCAGTCCTTGTTAACACACTAATTCCCCTGTTAATTCGGTGAGGTGATTCTAACTTCCTTCATTCTGTTCTTGCTGCCTGTCTGCACCTGAGAGTAGTTTAGAATCAGGGCCTGGGTGTGTAGAGCAGATTAGCATAGGTTTCCACGCCCTCTCCATTCTACTCACCTATCCCTGTCCTGCTCTTCCTGGTTCCGCCCCTCTCTGGCTTCTTGCCACAGCTGTGCTCTATCTAGTCGGGTAATCACAGTAATTGTCTGAGTGCTAAAAGATCCCATTTCCCCTTCACTCTAAGTCGATTCGTTTTCTGACTCAGTCTGATCTCGTCTCTGCGCTTCTGGTTTGTAAGATTTCTCGATTGTGATTGCTAGTTTTGTCAGTATTCTTGTCATTGTATTATTGTATTGTATTCTTGTTGTTTGATTTGAGTGCTTGCTAGTCCCGTTTTCCCTTTTATTCCCCGTGTATCCTTTGTTAGATTTTCTCTGTTTTCCCTTTCCCCTTTTTCCCTCTTCCCTTTTCCCTTTTTCCCTCTTCCCTTTTCCCTTTACCCCTCCATTAGTTAGATTCCCATTGTTCATTGTCATTGTGCGGATTGATATCCTGGCTTCTGACCCTTGGCTTGTTCCTTGACTTTGCTTCCGATTCCCTGTACATACCTGTTTGCTGGCTTTGACCCTGTTCTGTTTACCCTGAGTCTAGAAACGAATCCTAATGTTAATAAACGCCATGCTGACTCTGATCTGCGCTTGGAGCATTCGTCTGTTCCTAACAATTTTGGCTCATCCTAAGGTCATCACAGAATCAAGACCTATTTTAACCCACTCATAAGATCTAAACATATTACCTAAACACTCAAGGTGGCAACAATTACTTATTTCAAAGGTTTGAGAATTGAAGTGCAGCAACACTTTTTTTTTAATAGGAGACAGAATCGCATTTCTTCTGCTGAAACAGTGTACAAACTCTCCAGCTACTCGTGAAACAACATACCAGGAAATATAATTATTGCAGCATTTATTTGCCAAAGGAGCAAAATAAATGCACTTACACACACTTGAACATTATTAAATGCAGAAAAATGCAAATTGCATAAAAGGGTAGTACATTAAAGTAGCTGTAATATGTGCAAATTAAAACAGTTTTCAGCAAATAAACTTAGTGTTTTAGTGCTGATATTTGTGTAGGCTTTGATTGAAAGCCACAGTATGGCTGTGCCTTTGCAGCTACACAATCTCTTCTTTATTTGAGAATGAAGGGGCTGTCACGGGCAAGACCAGAACATCGCTCTCCAGTTCTCACCCGGAAAACGAGGGCAAACCGTCGCATAATCGCTACATTTTTCTTGGCTAAAATCACCCCATCTACCACCGAAACCTTAACAACACAGGCCCAGGAAGGATGAGAGTCGGTGTTAATCTGTCTTTCTCACATCCTGTCTTTACGCTGGCTGCTTGCCTCATAACCAGAAAGGTTGAATGATTGTGGAGCCTACATGCACACAGAAATGGAGACACACACGCACGCGCACACACGTTCACACACACATTCATAGCTCGCTCTAAAATCGCAGCAGTCTGCCTGATTCAGAAACTAAAAACACCATCTGACCTTGTCACAATGCGACACAGACTTTAAGCAAGCCTGACATCTGTTCTTTTATTCGTGACAACAGATCATTTTTGACTTCAGTCATCAAAAAAAAAAGGGAAAAAAAAAATCCCAGGCAAGAGGAAGCACAAAGCCTTTGGTAGAGGGGCAAGGTGCCCCTTCAGACAGACTACAAATAAACCTTATATAGCATTAGCATAAGTCAAATACCGCATCCAATCAAGCTTAGCATGACACAAGTGCCCCTACCTACTCTCTTCATTAGAGGTGTGTTCTCTACCACTGACACGGAGGATGATTATTTTTGATATGGGAGATGATTATCTTTGACCTTGAGCAGGGACACACACACACACACACACACACACACACACACACACACACACACACATAGTGTAATCATCTCCACATCTTCTTCAAATCACATGATCAATCCAGCAGAATTACATCCTTGGCACATACCCCAGTACACCAGGGGTTAGGCATAAATATTGATAATGCGCACCTGAGATATCGATGGAACGTAATCCATTCCTGCCAAAAATGCTGATGCACAGATTAGCACACCATTTTTATTCAACATTGGAGAGCCCTTCCAAGGTTACGGTTTCCGTTTCCGTTAATATAGAACCAGAAAGTAAAGTGAAACATAAGTCGGCAACCTGAGATGAACTGTAGAGACATAATTAAAAACTCAAAGTTGGTGGATCTAAAATAAAAAGAAACATGATGAAAGAGCTGTGACGGTTTTGATGTTGACGGAAAGAATGAGGGATAAATTTGCAGGATTTAGAAGGGGGAAGGAAGCACTTTTCTGGAAGTGAATACACCCCGGGCATGGCGGTGATTGACGGCCGACGTGGTTCAGCCGGGCTCCTGGCCCAACTGACGTGATTCCATCCGAAACGTGGAAAAAAACCGCCGCCTGGTGAAAAGCTGCATTTTTGCACTCAAGCAAAAATTTATTCGCAGTGCCAGGACATGATTGACAGGTGAGCTGGGAGAACCCACACAGAGAGGAGGCAGCGTGGGGAGGGAACACAACTATCTGAGACACCGGCCAAGAAAAAAAAAGCCCAGGTAAAATTAAATTGACTTGGCAGCAGCAACTGGACAGAAAGAAATATGTAAAAAGCCAAGAGACTCAAACTGAGGACTCGGCGATTGCAAGCAAATTGCGATAACCCACACTCCGATGGACTGAGTCAGGTAATGCTACTGAAACACTCATGGTGTCAGAGTTCAAACTCTAACACACACCTTTAATGTCGGAGGGCAACGCAGAGCTGATTACTGTATGGACAGAGGCCCAGAGTCAATCTGCATCTCTGCGAAACTTGAACAGCCAAAAAAAAAGCGCAAGCGTCAGTTTTTCTCCGGCACAAACACAATTGGCAAGTTAATTATGGTACTGTCTATACTCGTCAAAGTGGGCACGAATACATTAGATTTCACTGTGAGTCAGACAGTGGGGGGAAAATACTGGCCAAAGCATTCCAAGGCTTCAGACAGAGATATTCAAACCGGGAGTAAACAGTAAAGGTAATTCTGAGAGGCCTTAGAAAAAAAACATCCAATTCCAGTGAAAAACAAAGATAGACATATTTTCAAATGCGACCAAGCCCATGAGCAACGTTCCTTCAAACTCACATCATTGACATGAGGGCAAACTGTAGCTCTCTGTATAAACAAATAACCAGTCAAAATTGTATGAGGTCAACAAGACCTTAGATGAATAATATTGTGCCTGTTTTCAGGTTCTTAGTAATCAAAATCAACCAATATAACTCAAAGGATAATGCACAGTGTCGAGCTGCACGCGGTCTTAAGACATGGTAGCCCTTGTGCTTGTATGCGTTAGCCCACAACACAGAGGCTAATGCAGAAGCAAAACAGGAGGATTTCAAACCTGGAAGTATAGGACCTTGGGAGTCAATGCAGCTTAATGAATGATTAAGCCTGCAGTTTCTCTGCATCTCCCTCTCTCTCGTTCTCTTTTGCACACAAACAACCACTGCTGTCAATCATGAAGGCAGTTCCGCCCGGCAACAGCCGTCTTCATTTGCTTAGCTTCGGCCATTAACCAGACGATTCCAGATGGATGTCTCTGTTCCGTTTAATTGCAATGCTGGTGACAAATTCACTCGAAGAATGTTAACATTAATCATGTTTAGATTACGACGCAAATAATTTTTTTTAGTTAAATAAACTAGCATGGAGACATGATTCCACAGTCCCTCGCCTGCCAAAGCGAAAATTATGTTTCTGCTGACAGTGTTCAGATAAAGGTCTTGGATGGAAACATCAGCAGAAATAAAATTTGAGCTTTGGCTAGAGACCGACGCTGGCAATGTTTTGTATTTCCTTTATTTTTGTGCATTTGACGCTCAAAGTGGGGCTGCGCAAGTGTAATTCCCAGCCCAATTTACGATGACAGAGAGTCTATAAATCTTACAGACTTATGTGCAAAACCACAGTTTGAAAAAGTGTTGAGAAATAGGTTTCCCTCAAAAATATATGGAGTCACTCTCCCATCCCTTGTTACACACAGATTGAAGTGTCAGATAAAGACTAGTCATAGGCTATTTCAGCCAGCAGCCATACCACTATTCGACCTGCTCCAGCCACGTGGCTGAAGCCAAGCAGGTGTGGGCTTGGTTAGTACTTGGATGGGAGACCACCTGGGAAAACCTAGTTGCTGCTGAAAGAGGTGTTGGTGGGTCAGTGGGTTGCGATCTTCCCTCTGGTGGAATAATCCCCAATGCCCCAGTGCAGTGATGGGGACACTGAACTGAAGGAGATGCAGTCTTTCGGATGCGACGTTAAACCGAGGTCCTGACTCACTATGGTCATTAAAGATCCTATGACACTCTTCGATAAGAGTAGGGGGTGTCCCGGTGTCATGGCTAAAGTCCCATTCTGGCTCTTTCGACCTGCCACCTAATCATCCCCTGATCTATTTGGCTGCGCAATTCGTCCTCTCCCTCCCCACCTCAACCCCCAGGGCTCCCTTGAAAAAGAGATTTCAATCTCAATGGGGCTTCCCTGGTTAAATAAAAATAAATAAATAAAATAAATTTCCACGCCAAGTTTCAACTTTTGCTACGTTTTTGCCTCGTGTCCACACTACTCTGGTGTTTTTGAAACCCCTAAAACAGACTTCTGAAAACGTTGCTGATCCCGGTTCAGTTTGAAAAATCCGGAATTGCATTTTCATGTGGACGGATATTGTTTTTGTTTTAAAATGCTGTTTTTACTCTTTTCTACCTAATGACCACATATGATGCCTTAACTCTTTGCCCCAAAATGATTTCTACATATGACGCCTGTACGTATACCAACGGACCTTTTCCCGAGGCTTCAAACTGATTGAAAACAGCAGTATCCTCGAGACGTCAAATGTCGTCTTCATTGATATGGGCATTGGTATTGTCCTCATTACGAGGAAAGAGAGGGGGGACTCTATGGGGAAAAGAGTTAAAATAAAAACAAATTAGTCTGGAATAAAAGACTTCAACAGGTGGTCTTTGGGCACCTGATAGTCCAGCAGAAGTCCCTGAAGAGTTATGAACACTGGTCCCACACCAACTAAACTCTGGGAGACATGGTCATCAATTTTGTCCGACATATTCTGCTAACAATCAGGACAGGCATGATCTGAGGCTGTTGTTCGACTCATTAACTCTTGCACCCAGAGAGCATTTCTCCATAATATTAGCAGACATTTTTTTTTTTTTAACGAGGGCCTACGCTGTGAACATTATGAAAAGGTCACATAAAAACGGAAAACACTTGATGAAACATTATAAATATAAAAAAAATCTACGATAGGGGTAAACAAAAAACAATTAGCATTAACATCATTCTCAGAGCTAATTTGTTAACCTTCAGGAAGGAATCCTTGTGGCTCAACTATTAGAGGAAATTTTCTACAAATCCAGCAGTTACTGAAATTAAAAGAAAAAAAAAAAAACTTCATAAGAAAAAATACACTCCGTCACTAATTGCTTAACAATGAAGACACGGAAGCTTAAAACAGAAATCATTGAGAAACAGCACTGATAAGACACATTGGCTGTGGTTACAGACAAAGGTATCTCTCTCCCATTGTGCGTCTACCTCAATGCGCTTTGCTGAAAGTGATGCGGATTAATGCTGGAGAGGTAGTCATGGGTACGAGTCTATCCATCTACATGATAATAAATCCTTGAGAATGGAGCTCCAGAATGCAAGAAAAATGCAGCAGCCACAAAGAGTTTTAATTAGGGAAAGAATTCAGTGACAGGTTATGATGCTTGTGTTTTCCAGTAAAACTGCAATTATCTTTTATTAAAAATGTGCACACAGCGAGATGGAGAGAGAAAAAAAAAACGGAAAAGATGGAGCGAGAGAAAGGAAAGTAAGAGTCGGGGGGGAGAGAGAGTGGTGACAGACAAACAAAGAGACTTGGAGTATAGCACCTTAATTCACTGAAAGAGAGAGACGAACAGACAGAGAACTTCCGTAGCCTCTAAACCAGCAGTGGTCATCCGATATCCCAGAGTACCCCAGTATCTGCTGGTTTTCAGTGTTATTCTAAACATAATTGATCAATTAAAACAGTTGATGACACACATATCTCACATCATCTTGCTTTCTGAGTCTAAAGTGGGCAGTGAGAACAAACGCCAGCCACACTCTATGGCCCTCCAGGAACAGGATTGACTGCCCTTGATCTAAACTATATATATACTACTCAAAATTTGATAGGGATCATAGGAATTTTTTTGTGAAATGACATTTTTTGCAAATTTGGTAACTGCCACTGATTAACAATATATTGGATAAATGACATGCAGTCAGACACAAAACACATTTGCACGTGCATTTCATGACATTAAATGAGCGTGCAGCCTCACATTTTGGCTTTGACTAACACTTCACCATTTCAACTCAGACGTGTGTGTTGCTTGTTGGTGAAAATTTAGAAGTTCCCAAATTTTTTGCATTACATTTAGCAATAACAATGTCTCCTCAACGTCTTAGATGTCGATTGACTTCAGAGCAATTGGGAAGATGCATCGGAATGCTTGACTCTGGCTTCTCACAACGTCACGTTGCTAATGCACTTAACGTCAGCCAAAGCGTTGTGAACAGAGTGTGGAACCGGCATCAAACGTTTGGTACAGCAGCACACCGTCATGGGGGTGGTCGTCAGAGATCGACTACACAACGACAAGACCACTTTCTCACACTTCAGGCACGACGTCATCCTTTCTGGACAGCCACCACCCTACGAAATGACCTTCATAACGCCTCGGGGGTCAGGGTATCCACTCAGACGATACGGAATCGTCTTCATACTGCCGGCCTCAACTCAAGAAGGCCATGTGTTCGAATCCCACTGACCGTGTGTCATAGGCGTGACCATTTGGATTGGGCTCACGATCATGTCACATGGACACACAACGATTGGGCTCCAGTTCTCTTTACTGATGAGTCCCGATATTGCTTGGACTTTACTGACAGGAGGCAACGGGTGTGGCGAAGACAACGTGAGCGATTTACTGATGCCTACATCAACGAACACGACCGTTATGGTGGCGGATCAATTATGGTCTGGGGAGGAATAAGCAGGAACGGCAGAACGGACCTGCATGTCATGGGGAGAGGGACGATGACAGGGGTACGGTACAGGGATGAGATCCTCAATGTGTATGTAAGACCATACGCTGGTGCTGTTGGCCCTGATTTCATCTTGATGGATGACAACGCCCGTCCCCATCGTGCTAGGGTGGTGAATCAATTCCTAGAGCAGGAGACAATTGTCCGCATGGACTGGCCCGCGCGTTCGCCGGACCTAAACCCTATCGAGCATGTGTGGAACATGCTGCAGGTCGCCATTTCGGTCGTGAGGGCACAACCCACAACTTTAGAAGAGCTCGGAAATGCCCTTGTTAAAGAATGGAACAACATTCCAATTGCAAGCATCCGGGTTCTGATTGACAGTATGACCCGACGTTGTCAAGCCGTCATTCAAGCTAGGGGAGGCCATACCCGTTATTGACATTAACTGTGGTAATGAAACATCAAACGAACACTGTCTGTTTTCACTTTACATGTCAGAGGTGAAACCATGAAGTGTTCGTGAAAATAAAAAGTGTGAGGCTGCACGCTCATTTAATGTTATTAAATGCACTTGCAAATGTGTTTTGTGTCTGACTGCATGTCATTTATCCAATACATTGTTCATCAGTGGCAGTTACCAAATTTGCATGTGATTTCACAAAAAAATTCCTATGATCCCTATCAAATTTTGAGTAGTAATATATTAAGACCAGGGATGGGCAACTACAGTCCAAGAGGGCCACAGTGTCTGCAGGTTTTTAGTGCGTTCTCCTGATTGGCTATATAATTAGTCCATACACCTTGTTTCCTGGGCACAAATTCCTGCTAATTGAAAGCAGAACATAAAAGCCTGCATTAACCGTGACCCTCCGGGGCTGGAGTCGCCCATCCCTGATTTAACCCCTCTGCATATGGGACGGCTGTCTCATGTACACACTGGAGTAACCTCACGCAATGGTGCAGTGGTCCCTGGAGACAAGGATCTACTCTGTAAGGTAGATGGGTAGATCACGAGGGAGAAAGAGGGTAAATTCTTCTGTGTATTTCAATGGTTTTTTTTGGCTGATTGGTAATTATACTGCTGAGTGACAGATATAATCCGCACAGCCGCGTTTACCCTGCACTACACCACTACATGCATGTGAGCCAATAACCCTAAATTAGCATTAGATTAACCCTTACAGCGCTGAAGTAAATTTTTAAAATATATATGAATTTAATTATCTTGTGCTGTTGAAAGCCTATCATGTAGCAACTTGTTTAAAAGAGCTCCCCTGCGGAAGCTCGTTTAAACATGTTGCCACGTGATAGGTTTTCAACAGCTTTGATTTTCCCATTTTGCGTAATTAAATAGCGATAGTTGCATCTTGTGCTCTAAGGGTTAGCATTTCGCACTTAATTTCATTTCTTTGATATTTGCGACTGACCACAAAGTCTAAACGAATGAAGCCTGCGACACGGCAGAACGCGGACAACCAAGAGGGGAACCTCAACAAACCGAATGAGCCGAAAAAAACCGCACTCACAGCGTGAAGTTCTCCTCGGGGTAGCAGCGGTTCCTCAGCAGCCCGGCCCACAGCTGCACGCCGATGATGCCGAAGATGAAGAAGACGAAGAAGCAGAGCAGGAGCACGTTCCCCAGCATGGGCAGGGTGTCCAGCAGGAGGTTCACCAGGATCCGCATACCTGCAACGAGCACAAACAGCCTTGCGGGTGAGTTTTAGGCACATTTACTACAATTCTGTGAGGCAAAGATGCTTTCAAAAATAATGAAAACGGAGGTTTCTGAATATTGAAAAATGTACTACAAAGATCTGTGAACTGTTGAAAATGAAATCAAATCAATATTTGGTGTGACTACCCTTTGCCTAAAAATAAGGAACATGGTACAGTTGTTTTATAGTTTTATAAGATAATCAGCTGTTTGGTTGCTCCAAGCATATTGGAGATCTGGCCTCAGTTCTGCAGACTAACAGTCTCGTTTGCGCCTGTCTCTCCAGGTAATCCCAGGCAGCCGTGATAATGTTGAGATTAGGGTTTTATCAACGCTATATTACCTGCAGCAACTGTCTTTAGTGAATTAAAATCTCATCAAAAAGGTTTTTTTTTTTTTTTTTTAAATGAGCATTTAGTGTCTCAAATTAGCTTTTTATCATGAGAAACATTAATGAGGAAACCAAATATAAACATCCACAAGAAAATTCAAAATAAAAAAATCTAGGCTGCCGAAAACAATTCCAAAGCACTGTATAGGTGTCAACTTACACAAGAGAGCAGCCAATACAGTAATGGCTTGAAAACCATATAAATTCACATAAAGTCACGCGGAACAGCCCAAGTACTATGATAATTAGCCGCCATAGTAACCGTATTAATCTGATTTATGTTCATCTAATATATTCAAGCATTTAAATTTTCATATAGCACTGACTTTGTGTAGCTACACACAAATTTTGCAGCACACTAATTTTAAGTGTCAGAGACACTTCATATGACTGACTTCACACAATTAAAACCCAACGAAGGGGAAAGAGGATGCAGGTACCTTAATAGATACAATTTTTGTATGCTAATTGGAAAACTTTGACAACTTGCTAGATTTCAAGTATTCTTGGCTTAAATGCCGTATTTTATATGAATAAACTGGATGGGTTTGCAAAGGTGCGAATACTTGCGGAGCACAGTTACAGTATACACAAACGCACTTCCATGACGAGAATAAATTCATGTTTAGATGCATTAATCATATACTGCAGTACTGACTGAAGGGTATTTTCCAGGTAAGATCTTTGCACTGCGCCTTTGATGGAAACAGCACATAAAAACTAATTCATGGAAATAGAAAGACTTGGTTTAGGACAGTTCCCGTCTTCCATCCTGTAACTATATGGTTTTACCACGAGATATGAGCACTCTCTCAGAGGAATATGCCCCAGAGAGGAACCAAACTTTCCCATGGATCTTGATGTAGTTTACATATAAGATGTACTAAAATGGGCCACATTCATATTCTGAGGATCAGAACCAGGAACTATGAAGGGATGAATTCATCAAGCCGCCACCCACAACTATGTTTTTTTTTTTTCATTGGCTGTCCAGTAGAACCCAATATATGACATCACAATGCCAATGCAATTCCACCGAATCAGAAAAGTCCCCTCAAATTTCCATTTCAGAAGCACACAAAACCTAGCTTTATACACCTAGTTAACCTTAATCCATATATGTTTTTTACAGAAGAAACAAAGGATAAAGTGGACTGGTCATACTCATGACTTCACACTGAAGACAGAGAGACAAAGGAAAAGTGGGCAGGCTACCTTCATGACCTCAAAATACCAATAAAACCACAAAGTAAAAGTGGGCGGGCCATACGATAACCTCTAAAATCCGAAAGACAAAGGAAATGTGGGCAGACCATATCGATGGCCTCATGCAAGAAGGGCGTAAGTGACATTTTACAAATTTTACAGGAGAGCCAAAAAACTGCCACAGCACCACCTGTTGAAAATTTGCCTGCAGATATGACTTTTTAAAAAGGCATTTTAACCCCTTAAGAATAGGAATTGAGAGTCCAGACTTGGTCAGGAGATGGGCTAGTCTCCGTTATTCCAAAACAACCAAAAAAGTCATTTTTGACCGAAGTTTTTTGGCTCTCCTGTAAAATTTGTAAAATGTCACTTACGCCCCTCTTGCATGAGGCCATCGATATTCATGACCTCATGATGCTTTCAGAAACACAAAGTAAAAAATGGGCGGGGCCACATTCATGACCTCACAATACTTTTAGAAATTCAAAGTTAAAAATGGGCGGGGCCACATTCATAACCTCTCAATGCTTCCACAAAAAACAAAGCAAAAGTGGGTGGCATGTATTCATGACCTCACGATGCTGGCAGAAAGACAAAACAGAAGTGTGGGAGCCATTTGAGTGTGTTCCTCTGCAGTCCGGTAGGAGTGAGACAGTTGTAATGAGCTCCAGATTTCATATTCCCTGAGGAGCAGTTCTGAACATCTCACTATTAAGAGAACAACACATCTCATGCATAAAAGCAATGAACCAGAGAAAGCACATGCAGACGGTAAATTAAAGCTTATTTGGATACCTCCCCTGCTTTGAAACCTGAGCACCAGATAACGACGAAAATACAAACATTAGGAGGCTTATGAATTCATATATTCATCATTAAATGCAACTGAAACTGCCTCGCCAGCAAGGCCTTTGGATGCAGATACTATTCATTCTAAAAATGCCATTTGAATGCAATGTTTATTTTTAGGCTTTCGATGTGGCTGTTGCTAAAAAGTGCAGTTATGCTGGGTAGTCACAGTCGCAGTGGCATGATGATTATAACGATGATCATGCGATGATGATGATGATCGTGATGATGACTACAGCAATGGAGAATTTAACATGGTCGATGCCGATAACAACCATTATTTTTGTTATTATCATTAGGGTCGGCTTATCTGCATGTTTACCACACTTTGTTCGCTTGTCTCCCTAACAAGTAATGCTTGGCTTCCAGGGGAACACAAAAGAACGGTAATGACAATAATCACATAATGGCGGGTAGTCGCGGCGGTTAAGGATGTGGAGCCGCGACGCGGTTGGCGGTTTTTCTGGTAGAACAAGCCTCCAGAGACCGCCAGCGCTTTGTGGGGATATCGAGGAGTGTTCATTTACACTGATTAGATAGAGGAGCGCGTCCTTATTGCACTCTCTCGGTAGGGTGGGGGACGAGGAGGGGTGGGGTGGGGAGGTTTAATGCAGATGTAGTGAGTCTGAAAACAATATAGGGAAGGGTTGTTGGAGGGAGAGAGAGAAATACAGTAAAATACCGTAGAAGATGGAAAACAGGGAGAGAACAATAGAGTAATAATGCAACACTGAGTTAAATTGTACTCATCTTACATCACTTAGAGCCCAGTGGGAGTGAGAGAGAAGAGGAAGGGACGAGCCAGAACACAAACAGAGAAGACAGAGAACGGAAAGATAGTGAGAGGAAGAATGAAAAATTGAGCAAATCAGCCGAGTCATTGAGCAAGAACGATAAAATTGCATTATACTTGTTGAGGAACTCAGACAAATCATCTGAATCGATTAGAATGCCACCTGGTAATAAAACACAAATATACTGAGACAGATTATAAGGCCACAGAGAAAAGAAAAAATGATGACCTCACGTAAACACAGACAAAACACAAGCACAGCGAATGCAGCGAGGCAGTAGAGACTGGCCACCACCAACAGAGCTGGCAGTGCCAAGAAGAGGGGTGCTGTTCCAACTGTATACATGCAAACACAAAAAACAAAATGAAAACACAGTGGCACTTTCTCATCCAAGGGTGTAAAGAAATCTGAGAACTTTTTTAATACAAAATCTGAAGCAATAAACCTTACATTTCCTGCCTTACCTGAGCCCGAAATATCACAAATTCACCATGGAACAGGAGGCTACGGAGCAAATTTGGCACTACAGTATGTAGCTGCTGCCCCACACAGAGGGGCAGCATTTTGCCCAAACCTCAACTTCTGCTTCAATCATGTGATATCTTCATTTACAATATTATCAAAGGAAGTGTCACCATTGCTATTGTTGAACTAGTAGTGACAATTGTAATAACAGTAGTAATACTGTTATATATTTGTTTGTAACTTTTTTATCTTCAGCTCTATATTTCTTAGCATTGTTGTCATTATAAACATAATTATTATTATGCTTCACCAGTTTGAATGTGAACAGGTTAGAAGGAGAGAGGAGGCATAATGACTGAATGAGAGAGCGAGACAAAAACAGAGAGAAATAGAGGCAGACAGATACACGCACAGGCAGTCAGGTAGTGCGTAGACTACACAATGCACTCTAAATGCAATAATATTGATTGATCTTGACTCTGAAATTCAACAATCTCTAAATCAATCAACAATGCAGATGGTACTCAAGTTTGATTTCCTAAAATATCTTACTCAATTAATGTAATTAGTTGAAATTCTAACCTTAACATCTCTCAATTTATCAGCAATGACAGAATTAAGTAACGGAACTGAGTGTGAAATAACTGCTATATTCAAAGGCTAAACGCTGTAAATTATACTATGGGCCCTGATCACAGTGCGATTTGATCCAGTATCCTGTGAAGCACTGCAAATAAATGTTCATTGCAAGGTCGAGGTCAGAGCAAGCGCTGGGCAGAATTGCATACGAAAAACACAAACAGCATTTTCACAAAAAAAAAGAAAAACACACGCTGACCACTCTAGATAGTGGAACTGAATAACTTTGCCATCCCATCACAGACTCACTGAGTTTCAACTTCTCCCAACAAACCCACATATAACCACAGTCAAAGCTACTTCAGAGAAACGAGCAAAGCGAAGTAGGTTTTCAAAGTAGCCACTCCACCCCCTGATTTGAGCCCTCCCACAAAAGCCACTCCCCTGAAACATGTGACCGCGTACAGCTTGCTGCACGGAAGAAATATGGTGAACACAAAGCATTTGGCACAGGAGAGCAGCTCACCATTAGTTGACGTCTAATTCACAGATAAGAAGACACATAATATTATGTTGAAGATAAACAACACAGCTGCAGTTTGTACTTATAGCCGTCATTAATAACCAGTCTATGGTAATAACAGCGATACCATCGGGAGCATTAGCAAATTTGACTGAAAGTAGAGTCTAACGTATTGCTGTCAAGCCAGCGGCATCGGACTCCGGTTATAACAGAGCAAAAAAAAAAAAAAAAAAAAAAAACGCAGAACCAACCGTGATGTTAGTGATACTAAACAGCTACAGATTATTTTCAATGTTTATGTTTTAGCACATTTCACCAAAAATGTTCACCCATGATGCAGCTGTAAGTACTACATAACTACCAGCTGGTTTTTTGAAGCCCACCAGAGCCACATAATGATGAGCCGAAGTTCTGCATTGGAATCACAGCGCGGTTTAAATCGTTTCACAGGTTAAAGCTTTGACTGCTCGGGTGCGTGGATTGTTGTTGATAAGGGTGAAATTTGATGTTTCGAAGCTGTCGATCTCTTCCCCATTGTTGTGTTACAGTCCGTAGCTTTTTAAATGCCATGACCCCATCAGCGTTTGAACAACAACTATAAATGCGCATGAAGGGCAGAAAAGCTCTGCTGATTAATTGAGGTCTTTTGGGAGCCATGAGATTTTAGTCAATCAGAACAAGACAAGGCCACAGTGGGTCTGTCGGCACAAAGAGGGACCACACTCGCCCGATTTTAGGAGTGCACTGGGCACAGTATTACTGATCGCAGCAGGCCTGTTGTGACGTTTTCTCCCAATAAATTCTTGCCCTCCCCAGCTTTATTGTGCACTTCAAAAATAATAAAAAATACTCCGTCTTAACAAGTGTTTTAGTGTTTTATACAGACCCAAAATATCATTATTTTTTGTAAATGATACATACCAAAACAAGACCAGAATTCTGCCAATGAGGTAAGACAAATTTGACTTATTGAAAGATATGCCAAAGAATTAAAAGAAATTTTGCCAATGAGGTAAGACAAATTTGATTCATTCAATATGGCAAAGAAATTGACTTGCATAATGACCAGCAACATAAAACAAACTAATGGTTTCTACTTGTGAAAGAAAAATAGGAGTTCTAGTCTCATTAAAATACGATATTTTTTTGTTGTGTACACAAAAACATAGTCATTCATATGTGGGAGCATATCTGCGCATTCCTCCAGAAACAGGCTGCAGAGACTCCAAGGGTGGGCTGTCTTCAGTAATCGGTTGAAAGACCAGATTCCTACTTTACATGCACTGGTACCAAATATAGACGAAGGAGGTATAAAACTTTTCCCTTTCATGTTGCAGTCACACAGCCAGCCGGGCTCATTTCCCTTCCTAGCGGAGACTGCGGATACTGAGGGAGAACAGGGACAGGATAGCCGACTGCCTCGCAAGTTAAATCTGGAAAATGTTCTGTAATGCAAGCGCTGCTCTGTACAAATACCAGCCGCAGTCTGTAGGTGGGAGCGTCAATAGTCCTGTCATCTTTCCCCATTAACCAGGGAAGGTTTGGCGTGTTTAGGGTTGCCATGGTAAAGGCCGCATTTAAGCAGAACTGCCTGGTTATGTAAAAGCAGCAGCAGGGGGGAGGGGGGGTATGGGAGTAGGTAGAAGACCATAAATGGTGTACGCATGTAGCAGTACGTCAGCGCTGCAGTTTACGGCTTGCCCTGTTTTAAATCCATACTGTTTTCTCTTCATAATATATCAGTAACTCATTTCCATGCTTGAAATTGAGTTAGGCAAACAGAGGAGAAGCCTCATGGGGAAGAGGCTTACTGAATGAAAGCAAGTTACTGCACTCTCAAGACTCCAGGCATAAAAAAACTTTCATTATTTCAAAATGAATCAACGTTTTGGCAAACAAACGCCTTCCCGCCTTTTACATAGGGCAATTAACATGACTCAGCATCGCCCAGTACAGAGCTATGACCTCTGAACTCCGAACTTTTCCATTCCCTCATGTCTATTGGATCTCCTGGGCCTCCAGTCCTACACACTGTTCTCCATCTGTTCTGTCCCCAGGCGTGACCGTTCTGTTCTGCACAGATATCATGGGTCCTCTCCCTGCTCTTCTCTCTCTCTCTCTCTCTCTCTTGATTTCTGCATGGTAAATGGGCAAGCACAGCCCCCCCAGCACCTGCTGTGTTTTACCATAGAGATTGGTTCCACCTTCATGACTCCTCCCCATAAAAATTTCATAGGCCCTTGAGCTTCAGCACTATCTGAGGCAGGGAATCAAACATTGTACACACATCTTCTGCATGATTGTATGATGAATGAACAGGTCACACCCCACCCCCCTCCCCAACCAGGTCTCCCAACCCTGGCTCTCCTTCCCTTTTTCTACTCCTCTCCATCTCCTATATCTTTTTCCCCCACTCCTTTCGCTCTTTCCATATAAACACATTCTTTTATTCTCTCCATCTCTCCAAATTCCTTCATTACAGCCCCCTCTCATTAAATCCCTCCACTGTACACCTCCTCAGCTGATGACTGCATTGTGGTAGCTCATGACTCCTACTATCTCTCCATAAATCATGCATACATACACACACACGCGCGTGCGCGCTTACACTGTCGTCATGCTGTAGCTGAAATCCTACCTGACTTATCATGCAAGTCATAGTCAGTACATCGACACATATACTCTCCTCCACCAATAATTATTTCAAGAAAAAAGAAATGCGCATGTCTATGCAAAGTTGCTTTTAGACC
This sequence comes from Gymnothorax javanicus, assembly GCA_029692085.1. Lineage (NCBI taxonomy): Eukaryota > Metazoa > Chordata > Actinopteri > Anguilliformes > Muraenidae > Gymnothorax > Gymnothorax javanicus. The sequence continues at coordinate 49,114,470 of CM056206.1, read as the reverse complement.
ATCCAGGTTTTTAAAAATGTGCATATTTTAACATTCACAAAATTCTTGATTTGCATTAAGGCCGACAATCGAGCCGGTATTACTGAGACTTGCATATTTATTTTTGGTGATTCCCATACATGGCATTATGGTGCACCTTTTTAATAAAACATAACACCTTTGGCTTTGTTCTGTTAAAAACAAATTGTCTTTTCCCCACAGAAGACCATGACAATACCCTGCTTGTGTTTGTTTGACAGTATCCCAGTCGATTTGTACCAAATGTGGATGGATCCAGGTATCATCGGGATAATTTTGCCACTCGCTGCAAGAAGCCGCAAACATATGCCAGAATGAAATACTTTTTCTTGCCCTTCATCTTTCAAAATGCTAGTGGATATGTCTAAACAATAAAGTAGCTTCTAACATACAGCTCTTCCTTAGTCGAGAGTGCTTTGGAAACTATGCCAATCTTCAACTGCGCCTATAAATGATCCATTCCTTCTCTCCTGAGCTTTTAGCTAATTTATCTTCTAAATTTCACCTATTTTACAGAGATGGAAGCACTTCCAGGAGAAATATCAGGATACAAATGGCTTTCCAGCTTCAGCCATGGTCTCTCAAGCCTCTGTAATTCCTTCCATCTTTTTCAATAGAGGCTCAAAGTGGATTTGTTAATGGATTTGCTAGTGTTGCCACCTGTAAAGAATCACAGCCAGAAGAGCGAATCACGTGAGCGCAGGGCTGTGAGCTGGGAATGACGAATCCCAGCAGTGAGCGGCCTGTAGTGAAATCCTCTGCCTCAGATTTTACCCATAAAGCCTAACCCCCAAACTACACCATGCAAGTAAAAGTCACTACGCGCGCGGATTTCATTGCTTGCCCAGCATGCGACTGGAAAGCTCCAATTGTTGTCAATTTTACCAGCTACACCAGGTGCGCGAGTGTGTTCGTGGTTGCGCATGCTTGCTGTAAAATAGGAATGATATCTATTTTTTTCCCCAGTACGCACACGTGTACCGTGTCCAAATTATTAAATAGTGTGTCATATCCACTTATTTTCATAGTACTGAAGAATGATAACTCATGTAATTTATGTTTAGGATCAAGTCGCTAATGAGTTCACTTAATTCAAATGGACTGATTAAAAAAAACTACAACTTTAGCAAAAGCATGTGGAAGGTGTTAACGACAGATGCCAGACGTAAAGTCACATCAGAGTTTGAGTTATCAATTCGGTCAATACTAATTATTAACCTGTGTAGGCTATGATGTAGCCTATATCCTGCAACATACCTACCCATATTCGCATACAGAAGAAGAATGCTTTTCAGTGATTCTGCTGCAAATTCCTGCAATCGCTCGTGTGATCCTTGTTCCTGGTACAGCCGGTTAAATTTACGGGCGAGAATATTTTCACGGGCTGCGCACGCACCACGCACGCAAACCTTGGTGCAGCCCTTGGGTACGGCAGGAGGTGCCAATGCCAGACTCAAACACCCAATCAGGACTGTCAGGAGCTGCAAATGACAGGTTCCAACACCCAATCAGGACTTAATTACGACACCTCGCCGCTGAATTAGCCCCACCTTACTCTTCTCTTCCAATCACCAAGACAGATGCATACTTTTAGTGGGAAACCACTCTGTTGGAAGACCATTGGCAGTCAGAGATTAAATTATAGTACCATTTCTGTGTTGGACATTCTCATCTACAAGCTTAACCCCATAAAACCTACAGACCCTCGCAAACTGCAGCTGCTGTGTTCAAACCTGTGGAACGTCAGTCCTATTTTAAAATCTACTAGAGATCCAAAGGTTCCCACTGATCCCAGATATGTCCACCTGAAAACCTATGTACAAGATCTAGATATTTTACATTTGATGTAATGCTGTGGCGTCCGGGTTTGAATATTTCTCTCAAATTAAATGTGGTGCAGCCTTAGTGAAGCTCTGCAACTAGCAGATACAATATAAGTATTTACATGTGACATTGAGCAACGATATGGGCAAATCCCTTTTCAACTTTGAATGTACTGTAGGGAAAATATAAGTGAAAAGTTAGAGTTTAAGCAGTTTGACCGAGGAGAGAGAAGCACAGGGTTAACACTGTTCCCCTTCGTAATGCATGAGGTGCCGCACCACAGTCGCAATATGGGTGAAATATTGAGAAGGGGGCTGCACCTTTGAGCTTTTATGTGCCATTTTGTTTGGAAGTGTAATACGACGATAAGAATTAATGTTTCACACTCAGAAGAAAATAATTTTCCCTGCATAATCACAATGAGGATTAATAAGCATTTGAGAATGGAACAGGCCTCAGAATAATTGCATCGGCATCCTCATTAATTAAAGAAATAATGCCACCAATCAGACGGCTGAGTATTTTATGCTCGGTCTATCTCTAATGGGGCGTGTGTGTGTGTGTTTAACAGCTCGTGGCTAAGCACACCTTCAGCTGGGCCCTAAAAAATGAATTGAGGGCCCTCCATTTCCTCCCTAATTGGTGCTTGAAATTATGGCTAACACTCTGGGAAAAAGCACCGCGTGTTCAATATTTCTACCGAGATATAAATGTTGGTCAGATTTAACAGGCAATCATAAAGATTAGCGTATGTTTTATGCTCAGCAGAGAATACGCTAAAACCTTTTTGCGGGGTTCATTTTCAAATCCTGTCTGGTTTGCCATTTTGCAGAGGGCTTAAAATTGAGATTAATATCTTCCATCTGATTCAATATTAAAGGAGTAATACACAGCCAGGCAAAAAAAAGAAGTTGAATGCCATAATATTCTGATGGGATGCCTTTAGCTTTGATCGCATCGCGCATTCATTGCGGCATTTTTTTGACAATCTTATGCAATGTTTAGCATTTATCTTCGACCAGAGTCGATTTCATTTCTGGCTGAGATATTGTATTGATGATGCGTAAGTCAAACCACTCCGTTAAGTCTTCTCCAGCACATGCCAAAGACTTTCAATTGGTTAAGGCCCAGATTCTGAGGTGGCCAATTCAAGAGTGAGAATGATTCCTCATGCTCGCTGAACCACTTTCAGAATTTGATCCTGATGAATCTTGGTGTTGTCATCCTGGAATATGCCCGTGCCATCAGGGATTTAAAAGTCCATTGATGGGTTACTGGTCATTCAGTGTATTCAGGTAGTCTGCTGAATTCATTTTATTGCTGCAGAACAGTAATGAGCCTAGACCTGACCAACTGAAGCAACCCCAGACCATACCACTGCCTCCAGAGGCTCGTACAGCGAGCGCTAATCATGACGGGAGCATCACTTCATGGGCTTGCTTTCTTACCCCGATGCGCCTATCGCTCTGGAATAGGGTAAATCTGGACTCATTTGGCCACATAACTTTTTCCATTGATTCACAGTCCAATTTGTATGCTTCCTTGCACACTGAAGTCAATTTTCCTGATTAGCTTCACTAACAAGTGACTTTCTTGCGGCCAAGTTCCATTTCTGTTTGGTCCCATTTCTTGTCATATTGTGAGTGTGAAAATGCTCTTACTGTCAAAATTAAACAAAGCCATGAGTTCTAATGTAGATTTTTTTTTTTTTTTTACGACGAGACTTCATCGAGCATTTTTTGTCATCTCCAATCAAGATCATTCATGATTTTTATCCGGCCCCTTTGTTCCATGAAGATGACAAATCACTATGATCTTTCAGGTTTCGTGACCCAATTTCAGTGATTTCACCAATCTCCTAAGTTTTGTAGACTCTGGCCTAAAATTTGCCCCTGTTGAAACACAACAACATCTTTTGAACGACCATGAGATGAGTCTTCTGACATAGCTGAGTAAGAAATGAGAAGCTACAAGCTGAATCAGTCAGGGTTTAAAGAATTAATGCCAGCTGAAACATATTCATCACTGCAATAATCACTGAATCAGAGGCTCTTAAGTATTTAGCTTATTTAAAACCAAACGGCAACTTTTGGTAATAATACAACTGGTCAGGCAGTGTATTATGACCATTTCCCCATTTATATTTTCATTTTTGTGGTCACATCTCAATAATACCGCATGACAGACAAGGAGTAGAAAAGGTTTTCGAAACCAAAACAAAAACAACATTGTTTTGAGAGATGAAGGATTTACATGTCATGTCTTGTTCATCCTTAGGATCCTTACGACAGCACGAGTGCATGACATTGCGTGAAAAGTTATGAGATGCAAAAGTCAGCACCATTGCCATTTTTATAATTCCGTCGCAATGCATTCAAGTTTGACCCAGGTTTTACTGGTTCTTTTCTCTAAACATTAAGAAATTCAAACAATAAAGAAACACTGGCTGAATCATGTCAACAATCATTGTTCAGCAATGCACTGTGGGAGATTTAAGGACATATGCTCATTCAGCCCACACTGGTACTGTTTTTTAATCTCCCCAGAGAGGCTGTATGACAGTTCATGAATGCTGGTGACAAAAATACAAGCAAATGCAGCTTTGGTGATACACTTAAGCTCTTAGCATATGCTCTTACATTTTCTGGACTATACATTCCCGCTACTGCCTTTATACTATTGTCCACCTTGTTCTACAGCAGTACATTCTCGCCTGAGGATCAAACTCTCAAGCTTGGAGTTTCAGGTCCAGTTCAACATCATAACATACGACATCAGGGCTGCCGAACAGCGAACAATTCTCACTTACTTGGAACCCTATTGATGGCTTTGAGTGGCCGCAAGACTCGCACTGTCCTGATGGCGGAGAAGTTGATGTTCTGCAGATCCAAGGAATACTCCACCATCCTACAAAAAGAGCACCAAAAACCGAAGCGGTGAGAAATCCTGAAATGAGTGGCCAGGCCCTGAACCACTTTGGTATCGATTTGTGGGTGTTCCGCATGGCTCAGTGCTTAGTCCCCTCACTTTACATTTTTGCACAGGGTCCTCCTTACGACCAATCAATTAATTCAGCCACTGTGTAGATAAGATGTTAAAAACTGTTTTCATTGGCTGCATCTCTTATTACTTAAATGGAAATGACAATTGATATTACGTAACATTACCGAATCACATTAAAGTTTGTGTTCCAAAGATGAATGTAACAGTCATAAACAAAAATAAAGCAAATGTTATTTATTTACATGTACATAATATCACATGCTCAATAAAACGTCGTTGTGTGTTTATTTGTGTGTATGCATGACGCATGGCATCAAAAAAAGCTGCCGATGAAATGCTTCTGCCATTTTCAGAGGAACATCTGCTACCTCTTGTCTCTCCACAGGGAGACTGACTGAACAACTGTACCCAATTAGGTGTGTCTTTTCAGAACACATTTCCTTGTTTGTGCATGTTCCTTTTGCAGAGGAAATACAAACATGAACCATAATTTTGAGTGCCCTTCTTATTTCAGTGGGCTGAGTTACTGAATAATTAAACAGTCATTGCGTCCTTGAAAAACTCACGGACACATTTTCGCTCGTAGTCTTCCCACCATTGACCTAGCAGGCCTCTATTCTTTAGCACCGGATGCATGTAAGATGGAAAACAACAGAGCCTTTGAGTAGAATGGGTCAAGGGTGGGAGAGAGCACATCAGTGTCCTTGCTGGTAGGTCATGTCACCTCCCAGCGACTGGGCATTACAGTGAGATTAAATCTCCTGTTCAGACACCTTGGTCTGGACCTTATGTACGCCAATCGTGTGTGTCTGTGTGTGTGTGTGTGCATGTTCAAGTGAAGACAGAAGCTTGTGTCTGCACAATCGAGTTTGAGGTTGAGTTTGTGAGGGTTTATTCTCTGCCTTTTTGCCAATGAATGAACAGCACAATGATTGGAAATGATTGTGCCACCCTATGAATCTTTATTCTAGCAAATAACACATTATAATTTGAAAAAAACAATCAATTAATTAGTTCACTGCTCGGCAAGTCACCAAGGAAACACAAGAATGTAAGAAAACGCTACACTAACCTTGCATAATTTTTTTTAATAAAAGTCATGAATAAGTACAGAGTACACTTATATGTGCTTCATTTTCCCAGCGGTCTTTCTTATTTTAGTCAATTATTTATTTACTTATTTCACCAAGATTGGAAGGCTCGCCTGCACCTCAAGGCTGCTCAGTAAATTCTGGCCTTAAGAGCACTCAGTAGACATCAATACAGTAGCCTAAGTGGACAAAAAAAAAAAAAACATGAACAAAGTATATTTATTTAACCAAAGAATCTATTCATGTCCTTTGAGCCAGTAGTCCGAATTTGGCCCTTGTGTGGTGTGTCTCGGGTCCTTAAATGCCAAGATCATTCCTGAGAATAATGAGCAGGTGCTGCAGTTCCTGGAAGAATGACTCACAAAATCTGCAGCCTGAGTTTGGAGAGTTTTACAAGCGTCGGTTCTCATTAATGACCGTGTTCGTTCGATGCGAGTAACCAAGGTCGCATCGGAATACTATCCCATCACTCGAGGGTCAGGCCTCCGCAAGGATCCTTCCCACGGGTCTCGAAGCGTACAGTGCACGTGGAGGGTTTATTTTTTTAAATGGCAGAACTGACGGGACTGCAGCCATGAAAAAAAAAATCGTTAAAAGCAGAGCCCGTTGCAGAAGACGAGCCAGCGACTTCTCTGGCCACAGTGAGGAGCAGGACGACAGGAACGATTCCAGCCCCGACAATCCCATTATGTCAATCACGTCACGTCACCGCAAGTCAAACTCACGAGAGCACAGAGCAGGACTGGAGGTAATGCGAGGAAGAGAGCGCAAGAATTCCTGATGACTCAGGCCATCTGGGGTCGTCTTTCACCAAGCTATTTGAAATCTGCAGCTGGAGGATTGTAGTTTGTAGATTGATTTTGACCCCTGCATGAACTCGGCTGTAAAGGTGATTTTTTTGAACCATATGTCCCCAACCCCCAATTTGCCCTCCCAAAATCCTCTGCTGAGATCCTATCAGAGTCTGTAAACCTCTCAGCTCCTCTCTATCTGAATACATTGAAACAAATCAAAAAAAAGGTGGGAAGAGATAAAAAAAAAATGAGACCATACCAATAGACCAGTGGTAAAAGGCCTGCTCCGAACTCTCGAGGACAAAGTAAACTTTATTTTTCCTTCACTAAATCAATGTTGTCATGAAAAATGCAGCAAGACATTTTTCGAAATAAACAATCCCAAGTAAATTCCTGGGGCTAGCGCCAGTCGGCACGTAGCTACTTCTCTCGCTATTAGCATTTGTGCTTTTCTGGCTCTTCTTTTAATCACATCTCCTGGGTTTGGTGCAGGTGGGCCGGTCAGGGAGGACCGAAATACCTCTCACACACACACACACACACACGCGCGCGCGCGCACACACACACACACACACACACAGGCAGTCTGGTAAACAGGTTGGTCTGCTGTGTCGTGGCTTTGACTGCTCATTCCTGCTGATCAGCGCTCTTACATAAGCAGCTTCAGGTGCCCAGAAAATAAGCCCAGGACCAGAGCTTCTAATCCGGCAGGAAAAGGCGCTTCTACCACGTCGCTCATACATATTTTACGCGCTGCAGAGAGGCTTATTTTTTGAGAGCGAGTCTTTTCGATAAGTTTCCTCCTGTAGCCTCCTCCGCGCACCCTTCCTGAAAATGTATCTTCGCCTTCAATATTCCCTCCGAGTTTCCAGGAACTTAAAAACATGCCTGCTGGATATACCTGGCAATCAACAGAAATGTGATCTCATTGCTACCTATAAATATACATATGTTTTCAAGTTCTATACGCTTATGAAAGCAGTCTTGTTATACCCCCCATCCATAAGGGGCAGGGGTATATAGTACACTATATACCAAAGAATTCAGTCTCTTTCCATCCGTCCGTCAGCATCAGTTTGTCTCACCGACTTCTCAGAAACCGCTCATCAGATTGTTTTCAAATTGCAGCCATGCATGCATGGAGAAGTGCTGTGCCAAGTTTCATGAAAATGTGATGATTTTTTCAAAAATTACTTTTGTTTTCCATATTTTGAACTTAGAAAATTTACCACTGCAAATGTTGTCTCACCGATTTCTTGAAAACTGCTTATCAGATTGTTTTCACATTTCAGTCATGCTTTCTATACTTCATGCAGAGGTGCAATGCCAATTTATATGAAAATATGCCATAATCTCTTCAGTGCACAAGGGTTGGAGGTATTAGTTAGCTGTGCTCATTTTTTCACTCGTTGAATTCTGGTTTAATTAATACATTGAATTCCATGGTCCTAGAAAGAGGCAGCATGACAGAAATGTTAAATGCTCCCTAAGTTGGGTGTGGTCATGGGAAGTTTCTGGAATTAGATGGCTTCTGAGGTTCTTTCACAAAATTTAATCACCAAATAATTGAATAAATTAGCACACGGTCAAAAAATTAAAACTAAGACCATCTTATCAAGCATTTAAATCTTGTTTTGAGACTTTAAAAAATGAATTTCGATTACCTTTTTTCTTCATTAAGACAAATCTTTGCCAATGAGGTGAGATAATTTTGGTTCATTTCAAGATTTTCCGACGGAATAATAAAATTTCTCTTGTCAAACAAAATAATCTAATATTTTTGACGTAAGAGAGAAGAATTAAGAAAGTTATGTCTCATAATGAGATTAAAAGACTAGTTTAGACAGATGCTTTTTGCAGTGTTTAAGTGTCACAACGGTGAGAAACATTACAAATGGGACCCAGTATGTAAACATCTCATAAACATTCCAACATTCCAATTTGGTGACACAGCTCTGCGCCTTTAAGATAGACCACAACAAAAGATAGATTCTTCTCAGAGATACAGAATCATGCGCTGAATCAATGTTAAACATACTAAAACGGCTGGTTTCAATTTGAAAGGAGATAGACAGTGAGGGAGAGGGGAAGGGGGAGGGGGAGAGAGAGAGACCGAGAGAGAAATATGGAGAACCTTTCTTCCATGTAAATTTGATCAAAGTCACTTCCACATTATGCTTCCAGTACAGTCCTTGCGGAGTATTGTTCAATTGCTGCAAACAGTCATATATCGAACCAGCATAATAACACAGCGAATGGACCAGCCTGGGCTAGCTTCCAGACTTATAGATTCCCTGTCACGGCCACATTCCTTTAGATGTCAAGCAATAACATCGATCACTTATTATATTAGGAAATTAGGCCGCCATTTTCCCTTCCGCAGCACTTTCTCTCCTGCGGTCCCTACTCGGTCTGTAAGTACCACCGTGGTCGAAGGGCCTGAATGAAGGTAAAATCCTGCTCTTTTTAGGAGAAAATAAGATTACAGGACATATCAAGATAATAAAAAATATGCTAATTCGGCAAAAAAAAGAAAATAAAAATGCAAATCTTGCCCTGCCATCTGCGTTCCCCTATCCGTCTCTCATGTTTCCAGCAATTTCTTGTGTGATGGCTGCAACAGAACTGTCCGGACTCAAGATAGATCCTCTACAACCCCCTCCCCCCATCCCAACCCCCGCAACACGATCTCATTATCCGTGTGCTTGTCCAAACTTGTAGCCACACTTTATTCAACCATATCAATTTTCACTTGCAAAATTAGCCAAATTTCTACAATATTCCATTACATGCTGTCTATTTGCTACATTGTTGTATTCTGGAGGAACCATTACAAAAGAGCTGAGCTTTCAGTTCAACCATGTTAACAAAAAAAGAAGTTCTCCATATATCTTTATATAAACTTTTTGGCCAAATCTAAGAATGCATGGCGAACTGGTTTTGACCTGTTTCAGCACAGCCCTGATGTGCAGTTAAGGTAGTTCACAGCTGGAAGCAGACATTACCCTCCCTCCTTGATAAGGGTAAAAGGTTCTAAGCACAAGCAGCGGTGCAGAGAGCAGACCAGAGCCCAGGAGACGCATACTGACGGCCGTGCAATGGCACTGCAGCCGCCCGGGATCTCTCCAAGGCTCGAATTAGCGCGGAGAGAAACGGCCATCACCACCTAACCCACACAAAGTCCCCAGTAGAGTAGGATATGGTCAAAACTCACTCTGGTTACATGTGCTGAACTGCACGAGCCCCCAGCAGAGCAGCAGTTAGCACATTAGCGACAGCGCTACGATATTTCACACGAGTGCTCTGCATCAGAAATTTAGGAAGGCAGCGCGACGCAGACGAGGGCTTGGCGACTTTGCCTGCATCAGTCAGCGTGAAGCCTCCGTTACAGTTATGGATGCACTACCAGCCAGGGGGCCGACTTTTTTGTGTAAATGCTCTGTTGGTTTAAAGCGGGGATTTGGCTGCGATCCTTTTCATTGTTTTCTCTGCCTTTGTAATGTTATTTCTAGGGACACCCTGCAGTGGATTTACAACCGTAGGATGCTTCGATGCCACTGCTCTTTCCCATTTGCCTGCACGTACGTACGAGAAATACACCTGAGCCTGAGTGTGTTTATTTGTGTGTTAGCATGTATAATACTTGTGGAAATGTACAAAGTACAACACATTTTACGGTCATGTGTTCACGGGACGAGCAGATGTGCGCGCATGCTAATAGTGTGTGTATGTTGCTTCCATGCATATGAAAATGTCCATGATTGTACAAGTGTGTGCGTGCATGCGGATAACGGAGTACGCCTGCGCGTACATGCAGATGACTCCGCGTGTTGCAGGTATGGGCCCGTACACGAGTGTATATGCACGAACGAGTACATAGGTGCATGAATACATGTGTGTATTCATGTGAATATGAATTTGAATGATGCTCGAGGGCATTTGTCAATGATTGCAAGTGTACACATGTGTATATGTGCACATGCATGTGAACATGTGTGCGCATTCTACTTGTGTGCACATGCTCAGTAGTATGTGTGTGCGCATGAGTACTTGTGCATGCGTCCGCAAGCGGATGATCAAGAATGTGAAAATGTTTGTGCATGTTGCCAGTGTGCAAGTGTTCCGACTATATGCGTGCAGGAGCACTGGTGCGCATCGAAGTGTTTCATGTGTGCATGTGACTATAACTGGATGTGCATGCCTGTGAATGTGTGTGTGCTTGTTACTTGTGTGCACGTGTGAATCAGAGGACATGCATAGGCACGCGCAAATCTCTATAACAGGCATGTTGGGCGTGAGGCTTCATCCCACTATCCCATCATCCTTCTGTTTCTCTCTCACAAGGAGGCGCTAATCCAGAATAAGGGGAGCAGGGAGAGAAGAGAGGGAGCATTTAGGAGGGAGAAGAAAGCTGGGGCTGCAGCCAGAGATATCTCAACTCTGTTATTCTACAGCATGACAGGGGGGGGAGAGAGAGAGAGAGAGAGAAAGAAAGAAAGGGAAAGAGAGAGATGGCAAGAGAGACAGAGGGGAGAGGGAAGGCGAGAGAGAGGGAGAGACAGAGAGAGACCTTTAGAGTGAGAGGGGGGAGAGAGAGAGAGAAAGAGAGAGAGCAAAAGAAACAAGTTCCCTTTGTAAACAATAATTAATGACAGGATAAATTCAAATCAGTAATATTGACATGAGAGAGGAGGGAAGAGATACAGACGCATTGCCACGGGTCCAGCAACTCTCCGACAGAAGAAAAAAAAAAGCAGCTTAGCAGCTGTGAAATAATGCTGTTTGTGCAGGACTAGACGTGTGATTAACACTCACAGCGCTAATGCTAAAGTGTACTGAACACAGGAGTCAGAGCATCTGACCATAGGACACTTGTGAAAATAATCTGTGGAATGTCTAACCCTGATTGGCTGAACTAATCTGGCAGAATTTTCTTGGCATCACCCCAGATCTGAAAGTCCTACGTTATATTTGATGCGTCTCTGGTGATGGCTCTTGTTTTCCTGCAATAATCAGCTTTCTTTTAAATAAAGGCAATCCACATTACAGGACAAATGAATATGATGGCTGTAGAAAAAAAAAGAAATGCTATTTTTTCCCATAAAAGATATGGAACAAATTTTTATTTATACAAAGGAAAACCATACTTCACCAGCCCACGCAATACATAGCAAAGAGTCAATGTGAGAAGATACAGCGATGGAAGAGGGGATGAGAGAGGAGGAGGAGAAGGGATGTCATATGTTTCTGATACCACCGAAAGCATGGGGGTACTTGTTTGGCCTTGGGTAGCAGCACATTCGCAAGCAAACAACACCGATGAGGTTGACTGATTTGTAAAAAACCAATGTGTCGCTTGGTGCCTTTCTCAGACCAACAACAGCAGGAAGGATGACCGCAATCCCGGTTCCACTGTATAGCCCATCAAGCCCAAAGCCCAAACCGATGCTAACCCGTCAATATTAGGACCAGAATGTCGTATGCGTCGAACCCATAGGTCTCAAACTTTTTTCAAGTTTGTTGCCGCCAGTTGGCCGCCATTTTGTGTTTCTTTGGGGCTTCAATCTCATCAGAAGAAAATGAGAAGACCTCAGGCCATTCCACAGTTCAGCTTCAGTTTTCACTCTGACTCAATGATCCCGTGGAGCGACTCCACCTGCCGCAATCACCAAAGCTGCTACAAAACATTAGCACCAAAGCACCCACTTTCACACAGAGAGGAGGAAATTCTCCCGACCAAACTGAACCACATATCAACAAGACTCCCCAAAGCCCCCCCCACCAAAAGAAGAGAGAGAAGGAAAGAGAGGGTTTCAGGAAGCTGAGAAGAATGAAGAAACGTACTTATGAAGTCAGCGTCTCACCTCCTGAGCATGTAACGGTAGGGTGGGTGAGATTGACACTCGAGCGCATCATTACCATTCTGTGTGGGGAAAATACATGCCGATCTTAAGGGTGACTGTTGCCTCGCATTCTGGATGCCATTTCTATCAGTTTCATGTTCTCCCCCACCAATCCAAATTATTTAAATTGCTAATTTAATGATTGCTGGAAATAGAACACTCAGTTGGCAGCCTCTCTCCGTCACACTTAGACACAACATGCACGCGCGCGCACACACACACACACACACACACAAAACTCACGAGTAAACAAATGTACCAACATGAATGCATGCACACACGTGCACTCACACACACACACACACACACACACACAAAACTGACAGGTACACCAACATACCCACATGAATGCACGCACACACAAACACACACACACACACAGACTCCCATAGAAGCCTGCTGGCAATACACAGTATGTAGCAGCTCATAAATACCTCTTAAGACAAATATTTTTTTCCCTGTGGTTATTGTGATTGGAGACTCTCTCATTTCTGGCTCATTCCTCCTCACTCTTTGACTATAAGTGGATACATTTAATTATCATTCTTTTACTGAGTTCAACATTTCTGGGCCCACTCCCTGCTTTCTCTCAAAACTTATAATTAATCTGATAGTTCTTTTCCTGTCATCCTCAAACACAGTCCTGCCGAAAATGAACTCTCCAAAACAGTGCGTTCGAGATGAAAAAGTGAACAAACGGCTGTGTTAATTTCATCGGGAAAGCTAAGGGAGAATATCGACTCAATCACGGGCAGTGGCAGTCTGACTGAAGTGTTTGGCGAGGAACAAGGCTGGCCACTTCTGCAGCCCAAAGCGCATCCAGCTCTACTCAAAACACCCATTTGGTACCGGTCCAGGTAATTTGGACCCGGGTGCAGCAGAGTCCGTTTTGATCTCCGCACACAGAGGGGACCGGGGTCCTATTTCGAGGAGCTGTAATGGTCGGGTGCAGCCAGCTTTGAGCTGTGGATAATCGGTGGAAAATAGCCACGGCTTAACACAGCTGGCTCACGGGGCTCGCAGTTTAGAACAAACAAGCAGCGAAAGTCATGGAGCAAAATAAATTCCTGCTCTTAACTGTCCATTAGGGGCTGCGCATGCTCTCCGAGTTCATTTTACACCAGCGCAGGAAATACGATGAGAATATCGCAACACACAATTTTAACATTACTTTTACCCCATACCTTTGCCTTCATCCATCCCACAATCCACCTCTATTTCGCTCAAACCCTTCAACATCATTCTTTTCATCTTGCTCTCCACCTATTCTAGCATCATTCTTTCCCAATGCCTTGACCTTCATCCATGCCACAATCCACCTCTCATTTTCTCAAACCATTCTACATCATTCTTTTCATCCTCCTGTCTACCTATTCTGCGTTACTCTTTCCCCACGCCCTTACCTTCATCTGTCCTACAATCCATCTCTTATCCTCTCAAACCCTCCCACCTCATTCTTTTCATCCTCCCATCCACCTATTCTACTGTTTCTCTTTCCCCATGCCTTAACGTTCATCCATCCTACAATCCACCCCTCTTTCTCTCAAACCCTCCCACCTCATTCTTTCATCCCCCCGTCCACCTTCAGCCCAACCGTCCTTCATGTCAATCACCCTTTCTCCTTTCCTTCCTTGGCACAGCTTTCACCGCACGCTGGGTTTGCTGGAGCGACTCCCGCAGCGAACAGGGACAGACGAGCCAAATCTCTTTTACAGAATCTTCGGTAAGAATTCACAACGTCACGGCGATAATGAGCAAGACCAGAGCCGTAGAGTAGCTAAAGCGCACGATGGTAGCAGCCGTATGAATAATTCAGCGCTGGGTACAACAGTGTCCCTGCGGCGCGGGCTGGAAAACAGCAGCTGGTCGTACTCTGCAGGCGCTGGCTGGCATTAAGGCCCGTAAGAGCTCTCCAATTGTGCCAACGATGTGCCCGGGCAGAGTGGGGACGCGTGACCAACTGATCCAGTATTTCAGACCAACTTCACCTTCTTTTCACATGAAATTGTCCCCAGCTTCAAAGAGCACCAATGACACGCTCTCCTTGAATTTTTTGTTGTTTACCACTGGTTTTTTTTTTTTTTTTTTTGCCTTTTGCTTTTAGTAGACCAAAATATTACAATGAGACAAATTCACTTGGGTTGCAAATCCATCCCACACCGGCTTTCACCCACTCGCACTCTTGCTGGTAAAATCATTGTCAAAAGTATTAATAGAATCAAACTGTGTCCATTTTTCAGGAAAAATCGATCACAGTATGGCTTCAAAAAACCATATCCAGCACATACACATAAAACTGGCAAGCAACATGACCTCACAGTATGTGTAGGGATGATATTACAAAAGGTACAGCACACACTGTAAAAAGGGCCAGTCAGAATAAGTCTTTAAATCTTATTATGAGATTTAATGTCCCAATTTTTCTCATCGAAGTGAAAAATATTAGCTTATTTTAAGTTACCATTTGCTTGACAAGATAATTTTTCTTATTCCATTGACAAAAGTAGAGATGAGTCAAAATTCTCTCATTGGCACAGTTTTCTCTTACTGAGAATGAAGGTAATAGAATATGTGTTTTAAATCTCACCACAATTTTTTTTTTTTTTTTTTTTGCAGTGCAAAGTACTTATTCAGTTCAACTTTCACCCAACATTTTAATTAGTCGTTTTCAAAGCCTTCCCGCAATTCTCCCACTGAGGTGTGCCCTGCCTCTCTCTACAGGAACCTTAGAGTTTAATTGAGGTCCACCTATAAATTCTGAAGACTTTATCTGTAATGAAATTAGCTTTCTATGAGAAATGTAATGGGGTGAGATCATAGAAAAGATGAATGAGGAAAAGAATCATTGATCACCACATTGCTGGGTCTCTGCAGTGGCGACCCCTCGCCTTTGTAACGGCTGAGGCCCGTTCGCTGCGGGTGTGGCCCTGTGCTCTTTCGCTGACGGGGAACGTGCTCGCACTGCGAAGAGCGCCCAGTTGGGAGTGCCTGAATATGTCGTGTCCATAGATACACGGGCGGCGCATAAGCGGGGGCGGGGGGTGACGAGAGGGCAGAATGAATATGTCATGACGGCGTGGAGCTCCGAGCGAACTCAGGGGGCACAGGTGCCGTTGGTCTGAATGCCATCTGTTCTAGAGGAGGGCACGTCGCAAATGAAAATTGGTGAGTTATCCGACCCTTAAATTGATCCCCCCCCCCCCCAGAGCGCTTTCTCCATCCTCAGGTCCCAAAGAGTTTCGGACTCTGGAGGGACGGATTCCAAGAAGGGCGCAAATGCAGCAATAGGACACTCCTCATCCCAACTTTCTGCACCCCATGGGTATTGACCATAGCCTGGTAAAACCAGACTCTGCTACTTCGCTTTGCTTCGTACACAGAGTCTGGACAGTCATGATTGACAAGTGTTTACTTCCTGGTGGGTGGGCGCTTGTCAGAAGTTTAAAATCATTGGTGCACCCGTAAACTAATCACTAACGTTTGGCGATGACATATGTTAAGCGCCGGCTCAGCCGCCTAGTACTTCCACTGTAAACACAGTCCTCATATCAGGAATGCAGTGAAAACAAACTGATCAGTACATTAAAGTTATTACTGTTCTCATACATATGCCCATCTACCTCATTTTAGCCTTCACTCATTCACTTAAAAGAACAAAGGTGCTCTTTCTGTTTCCCTGACAAGAAACAAACTGTTGAGCTGTCGTTTTTCCTGCCGATACTGCTACTATTATAAAAAACGTAAGAGACCCAAAATCAACGGCAGAATCGGCGAGAATAACGCATTATTTACATTAGGACAAAATCTGCGTTGACACGAAAACTAGACCGTTAACCACACTTGCGCTAATATGAGCCCCTAAGAGCCATACTGGGCCAACCCATGTTGGGGAACTTTTGAGAAAATGGGACTCAAAGTTGCCAGCTTCCTGCGTCATTTAGAGTATCTGGGAACTAGAAACACTGCTTCTGTTAAAAACTCAAGATATGTACAGTTACGTAGTGCACTTCTTATGCAGGTTTTGGATGCCCTTCTGTTTCATTTAAAGTGAAACCTACCTCCTTCTGAAGAGGAACCATCATCTTCTGATTCATTTGGGTCAAACTCTGGGTCTCCATTATCTTCCACTTCACCATCATCATCAATCATAGCAAGCAATTCCTCATCAGTGCGATACCTAGCCGCCATGTTTACATTGAATTATGGAAAAGTTGTGGGATGGTCCACTATGGCTAAGGCAGCGCATTGCATATTTACAGTGGCAGAGAGGACGTTTGCTTATATGAGCAATCCATGTGGGTAGATTGGGTTGGCTCATTTAGGAAATGTAGATCTCAGTTTTCTGCACATGCTGACTACCTCAACTCAATTTCGCCAAAAGTGCGGGATGGCCCGGTATGGTTCTTAGGGGCTCATATCATACCCAGCTCGTTATCTAATTTTATAGTGGCACAGTTTGGCTCTAAGCGTTTGGCTGTCTCAGACAGCCATTTCATTCATGGATAATGACAACATATTACTGAGACATCGAATAGGTCTTGTGACACGAACAAAAACACGGCTTTTAAAAAGTTCGCTGCTAACTTAAATAGTGTGAAATTCGCAGACAATGTAACACTAGAAGCTACAAGCTAGCCGAGGTGGTTCAGCTGTCTCTCACAGAGATGAACTGGGTGCCTATTTAAAATGTTTCATGATAGATATTAAGTAGAAATGACAACTTTTCTCAAAACCTGTAGGGAGTAGCACTACAACATCATTTCCATTCAAAAAACTTACCAAACACTTGTTGTGGCTTTAAGTCGCTGATACCAGGGATTTTCCCCACGAGGGAGCGAATCTATACTGACCAAAAAAAGAAATGCAATTTTCTTTTTCTTGATTTTATAAAGTGTAACTGTTATTAATCAACACTTCAACTTGGTATCAAATGAAAGAGGGAATCTCAGACAATAGAAATAACAGAAAATCGGGGTGGAATATCGCCATGTTGGCTTTTATTTAACAAGGTGAAGTTCGACATTATGAAACACAAATGACACTATCAGTATCTCGTATGTCCCCCGTTAGCGTCGCGCACTGCGGTGCACCTGCGTCTGATAGACATCACCAGACGTCTGATTGTTGCTTGTGGAATGCGGTTCCATTCTTCGGTCAGTGCTTGTCTTAGCTGACGTACTGTAGTTGGCGGTGGTTGACGTCTCCGGATCGCTCTATCCAGAATGTCCCACAAGTGTTCTATAGGTGAAAGATCTGGAGAAAACACTGGCCAGGGTAGGATTTGCACGTTTTCGGCCCGAAGGTACTCCATACAGATATGTGCCACGTGCGGACACGCGTTGTCCTGTAGGAAAGTCAGTTGGTGACGTCGGACGAACGGAGGGACGACTGGATGGAGAATTTCATCGCGGTAACGGACGGCGTTGAGGTTTCCTTCAGCAAAATGAAGGTTGGTTCGGTGTGTAGCAGATGGTCGGTCATGATACGACGGTCAGACGCTGGAGTCATAACACTTGGCCTACCGGATCTGGGGCGAACGGCCTTGTGTCCAGTGGCATTAAACCTGGTTCTGAGGCGACTAATTGTCACAGAATGCACGCCGAATTGACCGGCAACATTATCTACCTGACCTCCAGCCTGTAGCATCCCAATCGCGCGTTCTCGTTGAACTTCCATTGGTAGTGGCATTATAACCCGTCTGATTTTTACTCATTTTCGGTCGGACTTTTTTAGGCCCCGGTGTCTACGAGGAACACAAAACAAAAAAGGGAGTGTTAGGACAATGGTAATACTTGAACCCAAGCACTGCTGATTTTTTGGTTCCGGACGAATGGCGGCTCCAGAATACGCGCTGTGACCACGAAAATTTGTATGGTAGAAGTACTCACCTCCAAAAATAACTCAGAGCAAAAGCATCTTTCTCAATGGGTTTGTTGAAATTTGGCACTGGATTATGTAACTGCGTTTCTTTTTTTGGTCAGTATATGTCCTCCTGTGTGTCTATGTCCGTGGGCATTGTTGATTTCGGAGACTACAATTTCAAACTCGGCGCAGCGGCTACATCATGGCTCTCGACCACGCCTTCTGTTCGTTGGTTGGTCCGGCGTATTTTCTGCCGAGGTAAATGGGGCAGAGCTCCGAGTGACCAGACTGAGTAGTGAAGTGAAATGAAATTAAGCGGAAGTACGAAGGCTGGCAGGTCAGGCTATATTGACCCAGCTGCAGGTAATAAATAACGCTTTCCCGATAGCCTGAAAAACTAGCTGGACTTCGCATGCAAATGCTAATCAATGCCATCTATGCATAAAATTGGTCCCTTGGACCTTATACCAGGGAACACATGTTTTACCCAAAAGGGCAGCTATCATCAAATCAAAGTACTGCCAGTTTTCAACCCACCTTTACCTAAGAGTCAGGAGTAAAGTCAGCCTAGCCAATCAAAAGTACCGATCGTTCAATAGATTATCCAGAAGGAAAGAAAATTAGGTCTGGATCTGAATTTTGAGGTCCAGCTTTGATGATCCCAGCAACAGGCTGTATCGCAGAGAGGGAGCTGACGCATATTGCCGATGGTTGTGGAGAGATAACCCAAACCCCCTTCCAAGACCCCGTAAAGTGCCACATAAACGCGACCCATAACGCTGACGAGAATGACGATGATCCGACTCGACTTGTCCATTAGGTTGTAAAAGGCAGCCGCCCAGGGCCGCACCGTAGTATAAGGGGACCCCTTGTGGTATGTAATTTCATTCATCATTTTTATTATCTTCATTTTTATATTGAGGCCATTTTAATATCTTCCCTTGGGCTACATAAAATCCCAGGCAGGCGCTTACTATCATTGCAATTTTGGATGTGTTTTTAAAGAGAGCTCCTTCAACAAAACAAGAAGATCGGTCCAACAAAGTAACCCCTGACAGTACAGTTCTTTATCACAAGAGATGTATCAACTGCAGAAAAGCAACAAAAATTTTAATTTAAAAAAAAAAATGTTGTCCTCATATTCAGTAATTAACCTCAGTAATAAATATCTACCCAACTAGTGATAGAAAAAAAAGCAATCCAACAGTATAAAATGTCAAAATGTTGCTTGGCTCTTCAGGAGAAAAGTCACACATCTTTCTGGCCAATGGCGTCCTGTGACCTTTCCATGGTACTAATTACATATGATGACCCGTCTCGTGATTGACACGTCTCCTGATGTGCTGCAGTCCCAGAGGCATATACGGGTCACCAGTTTCACGGTCAACCCCAAATTACCTGCATAACACTCCAAACAGCCACCCTCTGTCTTAGTGCCTTCCTGTCAGCAGTTATCTAGATATTACCTCAGTAACAATCGCTAACAGAAACCTCCCATGCAGTTCAAAAATCCATCCACCAAAATCAGCAGCTAATTAGCTATTAAACACATGCTTTTTTGTATTAGCTTATACTGTACACTGCTCGACAAATTTATTAGACTACCTGTCATAAAAACGAGAAAACAAAAATATTTTTGAAATTTGTCAAAAACTTGCTTAAAACTAAAAATTAAATTGTTATTTATTTGGCAAATAATAAAATGAAAACCACTAAATAGTCCTTATTCACACATAAAAACCAAAAAAAAATACAAAAAATATTTTGCATGGTCTCCTTTGGCCTTGATAACAGCTTGCATTCTTACATTCAACCACTAAAACTAATTTTTATGTTCAGGAATGCAAGTAAATAACTGTTATTTGGAATGTTTATCAAAAAAAATAATAATGTGCTTCACAATTTTTTCAGCTTTTTTGTTAAACAGTAAATTCGAAAATTCATGGATAACAACAATAATTATATTTTCGCATTAAAAATATCATTTCAATCAAAGAGTTTGCGCATACTGGTGGATTAACCATTACAGAAACATAAAAAATTATTTTGATAACCAATACTGTTAATTTGGGGCAGCTGTGGTATAAACCTTACATTGGGTGGTGGTCTAATAAATTTGTTAAGCACTGTATGCCATATATTTTATGTTAAGCATTACAAAAAGCAAGAGGGAAATTATTATTATTCTTTTTTCTTAACACAGGTTTACTAAAACAAACAGATAAAAAAAAGTTATGTCCCTGCAATCTGTATCTCACACAAACTCTTCTATTAAATAATGACAAACACTTCAGAACCAATCCTCCCCTTGATGTCTAAAATGAGCAGAAGAATACTTTGTCATTGTTGACAACTTACAGCTCATGGCAGCCAAAATGTGATGTGCTGAAAATTACAGGCAGTCTTTTTGCCTTTGGCAAAACTCAGTTTCTTTTCACGCTCAAACAAAGAGTCGCTACCAGGACTCTGTGAGAATGTGACTCAATAAGCTAAATGGGAATGGGGATCGAAATCAATAACATCTGAATCATATCAACCCCCGGAGATGAGCGTTCACAGGCTTTCAAAAAAAAAAAAAAGGTCCTCTGTCAATAAAAATGTGAAAGAATTCTTGGATCAACGTTGACAACCCAAAATTGATATTAGTGCTGCTACTGATGTTATTCAGTGAGATAAAAAGTAAAAAAAAAAAAAAAAAAATACAGACTTCAGTTGAGACGAACTCGCTTGTTCATGCTCTCTGCAGATCAAATGTCAAATTTTTCTACCATTCCCGCGGCTTTAAATGAAACACTCAACATTGCGAGAGAACAAAAACTACTCAGAGACCAAGGCAGAAAAGCGGTTATCCACCCTGCTACAACCTTGGCAGTCCAGGGGTATTTAACCCTTTAAAACCCACCAATTTTTGTTAGCACACCCTGTAAAAATCTGGAAATTTTTTTTTGATTTTTTTTTTTTTTTTTCCCATAAAACGTGCAGCACATGCATACTTTGTTGAGTTTTAACGATGTAAATAGCGCTTTGCAATGGAATCAGGATAAGCCCTGTGCAACCATAAAAGACCGGGCAGAATAATTTACAGGATGAGGGTTGGGGTATGACTAAAAATTCAGGTGTAAAGGTTTAGGGACAAAAGATCTGTGCAAGCAGCATTAGTATCTACAGCGATATGTTCATATAAATATAGAAAATACAGTCATGGTTTGGAAATGTGTGTGTGGCCAATGCTGAAGGCAATTTAAGGGGGCATCGGGGGTAAATAATATGAAAAAATTACAATTTTTCAAAATACAAAATAATACAAGAGACTACGAAAGGAGAAGGAAGCTCTTCAGAAAGAGGGCAAAACATATGGCAAAGGGGAATTTCAGAGGGTAAATGGTTGTCAATGTGTTCCTTTGCCTTTGGCGGCCATTCCTGAGAAATGACATTTTTGCCCCTTTGAACCCAGATTTCTCCGTAACTAATCATAAGAACCTCATGAATTTTTCACCAGTTTTTCTGTGTAATTAGTATAACAGTTTAACAGAGAGGTTTTTCAACTTAAGTGCATAGCCTATGATATGTGGAGTCAAATCCACCAAAAAAAATCCCTTTTTCACATTCCAGGTGAAGAAGGGCCCAACATTTTTTTCTCCCCTGAAAGAAATTTAATCCAGGGATGTTAAGCTGTTTGGCTATGTCAAAAGCTTCAAATAAAACAAATTCCACCGTGCTAACATGTATATTTACCAAGAAATCTGGGAAAAACTAAAGCTAGTGAAAATTCAGCATGGCCGCTGTTTCCATGGCACTGGGCAAATTTACATAAGTGATCTATTTTCCATTCTTATCTAGAGAATGTTTATACTTGACCGGTAAATAAATTGTGTCTATTACTATGAATGCTTTAAAAAGTTGTCATTTATCCCTGATGCCCCAACCAAACCAACCAAAGCTAGTTAAAGCAGATTGGAAAGGCTAACTGCCAATGGGAACAAAACAAAACAAATCAGATCCAAACTAACAACTTTATCTAACCCAATATACGTACAGTCCATGGGGTAGCAATCACTTTTACCCAGCATTAGCCCTTTCAGCCAACTCTTAAATGCCTGTTCCCATTACACTGGAACAATAGCGATTGGGTTCAGGATGGCCGAGTCTTACCCTGCCATGACGATGAAGAAGTCCAGCCTGTTCCATGTGTCTCCCAGGTAACATCGCCGGCCAAAGATCCCAAGAGCCACCATCTTCACCACCATCTCCAGGGCGAAGAAGATGTAGATGAAGGCATCGAATGCCTGAAGGAAGGGTCCCACAGGAACAGGGTTATCTTGTGCACTCTTAAACAATAATACATTGTATCATTAAAAAAACAAAACAAAAAAAAAAAAACAAAAAAAAAACTCAGTACCAGCCAATTCGGTCGTCCGTAACCTCATGGGTGTAGCCCCCTGAGTGTCCGCTTGTGATATCTTGAAAACTCAGACCTCTAGAGTGTTCACAAGCCATACACTGAAACGGGCACATTTTTTTGCGTGAAATTGTGCTTCATTCGGCCAGATCTGTTGCCATGGCAACCAAAATCGATAGGATCGCAACCGAACCATAACCTATGCCCACACCAAATATCAAAGGAATTGGCTGAAATTTGTGGTCGATAGAGCGTGCACAGGAAAATTTCTGCGGACGCGGCGACAGTGGAAAAAACGACGACCATAAATCCATAGTTGCCACCCGATTTCGTCCGGGTGCTACAATAAATATTGAAAGTGAATCTTTTTACCCAAACAGGGATTAAAATAGGCTACAGGTAGAGATAAAAAGCTGTCCATTAAGAACTCAAAGGAACAAAAATCTCTGAAAATCCAAACCCCAAGCAACTCAAGGCTTCATGATGGACTCTCGCCTCGGCCTTAATTTACTACAGGAGATGACAGATGCGACAACCAGGGCCCAGTTTTTTTGAGGGAAGATTATCGAGTTAGCTGGGTAGCTGCACTGAATAAAGCTTAAACGACTCCCATATTAGCACCACGGAAGAAGTAAAAAGAGCCATTTCATGTACAATTCAAATCCAATCACACTCAAACTCAGTAATCCTGCTTTTCGAAGTACCCTCCGGTCTCATTCTGTCCTCCATTACAAGTCTGTAATAATACAATAGATCAGTAATACAGCATACCATTAAACTGCGCGTCTTGAGTAAAAAGTCAGTTTACAATCCACTTTCTTTCTAATATAATTTGGGCAAGGGGGTTTACAGCATGAGAATATCGTCCTACTAAAGCCTGGAGCACACAACCAGGCCTTATGACCCTGGTGGATGGTTAACTGCCACTTGAACCGCAGTCAAGTTGCAGACACGATGGCTGTCAGGGTGTAAACGCGTTCAGAAAAAGCAGAATCCATCTATATTTTCCCACTTAAGAACACACAGAAAATGGGACGCTTCATTCAAGCCGTTAGCCGGGATGAATGCGCAAAACAAGCAGCTTCACGCTGCAGCGAATGCGTTCTCAACCCATCAGCACCCAGCTTTCGCACTGAGCGACAATACGCTGTGCTGCAATGCTAGATTTGGTCAAGGGAAAAATTGGTTTAGCGCATCATTTTACAAAAACAGTTTTCTCTCCAGAGGGAGCACTGTGAGGGCTTAATTACATTTATTCAGACGCAGGAAATCATTTCTGCGTTGGCTTTTCAAATCTGTACTCCACACCATCCTCCCATCTCTCAGTCCATCTGTCTCCACTCATCAGAAATGCGGAATCTGGATGAAATCATTAATGATGATGTCACTCCGTGAAAAGCAGAAAGTCAATCTGTTCGGAGATTCACAGAAGGCGGCAGTTTCCAAACTAAAGGCCAGATTGTCGTAAGAATTCTCCCATTTTTGAACTCAAGGTTCAAAGCTATTGAGCAAATCAGACTGCGTATATTATCGGTGATTCGCTTTCAGTTGCATAAGCCAATGACCTACCTGACTTATTGAATGTACGGCACATTTTAAAAAAGTTCTGATGGCAGCCATCCTTTGTTTCTATAATATCTCCCATATATGGGGGAAAATCCAAGGAACCCCCTTCATCTCAGAGGGTTCCAGGGCCTCAAAACATAAAGAACCACAAATACAAGATCTCAGACCAGTTTCCCCAGCCCACCTTCTCAATACATCAACTATCCGCAGAGAAGAGAAAACTGGTCCCAGATCATTGCTTTTGCCAAAAGAACTTGACGTGAGCCTCAGAATGGAGGGGATTGTGTCTAAAATGGCCATGGCTCTTTTTCGGCACATGTAATGGACAAGGTCTTCCAGCAGAGTTTGTGGCATATAGCACGAAACATATGGTGCTCTGCCGGGATTGGCTGATGGATGGTAAGTAGGAGGGGATAAAATGGAGCCACCTAGATTTCATATTTTGGCTCTGAATCACCCCTGTTTGCCCTTAAACTTGGATTACAACGAATATCAAACTGCAGCACACCACGTTTGGTCTCTTTTGATGACTATGTAGTAAGGCTGCTCGATTTGGTCAAAAACTGATATTGCGATTATTTTGACAGATATTGCGATTTTCATATAATTCACAATTATTATGGATGATCAAATTTTACATCAGTTTTCATTGTCATTGAAAAATTAGTGAAATCATGACAATGCGGAATCTCTCCCAGTCTCTGCCCAACAAACGTGTTTTATTACATCAGGAGAACAAGCTTTGTAGGCGAGAGAACCTGTGCAGCACAAAAAAAATTGTACAAAAACACTGTTTTCCGGTACATTTTCCTTGTATAAAATAATTGCAGTTCTTGCAATTTGGATATTGCACAAAGACATATTGCAATTTACATTATTTTGTGATTAATTTTCCAGCCCTACCATGTAGGGGAAACCAGGGCAAAGTGGAACACGGGGCAAAGTGAAACCCCCCCAATAAAATCTATCTTCATGCTGCCCTCTATCTAAGCTCATGCCCCAAGAACACTGCATGGATGCTGCATCGTTTGTGACCGGAACCGTGGAGTCAGATATGTGTGCTTTTTACGGAAAATATTGTTTTTCCATATATTTAAACCAATAAACCAAAAAAGAATATTATCTGATAAATTATATTGTGCTTATGCTGAGTTATCTCGAAAGCCATATTAATGATGGATGGGGGTAAGCTTACTTTATACATGCTAACATGGCTAGCAGACAATGGCCGACATGACAGTGTTGCATGTCGGGAGAAATCTCATATGGTGGGGGCAAAGTGGATGGGGAAGAGTGGAACACTATTCCACTTTGCCCCAGAGCGTTCCACAAAAGTATGTCAAGTATTGCTGGAAAATCCAGAATTTGCAACTTTCAAATATTCAAACGATTCAAGTGTAACTTCTCCTTAATCCCCTAATCTAGATCATGAAAATCAAGTGTTTCAGAGTGAATGACCATGATTATCAGGCCATAAAAGTAAAACGATGTACCAGGACAGTACTGTACCTGGAAGTAAATGATTTTGACATTGAAGACCTCTAGGGGAAGCATTCCATTTTGCCCCGTCCCGTGTATCACTTTGCCTCAAAGATCTGGGGCAAAGCGAAATTTGTATATTTTTTTCAAGTTCATACCATTTAATAAAACTGATTCTTTGAGAAACATTGTTTATGTCATTTGTTAGTAGTAAGCCTAAGGCAAGATTATAAAACCAAGGTTTTGCTTTACCTTGCTTTAAAATCCTGTTTTGGCTGGCCAAAAGTTTTAGGTCCGCTTTGCCCCGGGTTCCCCTAGCTATTTTCAAAGTTTATTTTGAAAAGCCTCATTCACAGCTAGGATTGAAGATGTGACCACTGTAAAATGGCTGCCGAAACTGTGATGGTGGCGCATGGTGGTGAAACAAAGGCAAAGAGCCGGGGGGGTGGGTGGGAAGGTCATGAGTAAGCAATATACCCCATGCCAGGCAGGCCACATGGTAAAGAGTCAGATGACATTATGCAGCCTGTGACATTTCACCAACGTCCGACACAGGTCTGCTGGGAAATAGTGGATTGTCACGTCAGGAATGTCAATGGCTGTCCAAAGGTTTCAAAGAGGGCTTGCTGGCAGTGGTTTTCACCCATCCCTCAGTCTATTATCATTTGAAACCTGACAATTGAGTGTTTCTGGATAAATGATGGACCAGCAGCCAAATGGGAATACATCCTACATGCTGACATTATAAAACAAAGTGCTAACATGCACTGTAGCTTATGTAAATGCCATAAGTAAAGGATGGTGAGTTCAAACAGAGACTGCATGATCATTAGTGTTCTTGAATGACCAGCAACCCAGATTTAGATCTAAAATTGTTAGTTGTTTAGATAAAACAGCATACAGCTTGGGCAGCAGCAATGGTACGGGGAGTAACACTGTTGCCTCACAGCTAGTTATTTATGGTTTTGAATCCAGCCAGGTTTCCTTCGCTGCGGAGCGCACGTTTTCCCAATATTCGCTCAGGTTTTTTACCTGTGCTCCGTTTTTTTCCCCCCGCAATCCAAACACATGCAAGCCTTTGACACTCTAAATCGCCCACGGTCAAGAGTGTTTCAGTGAATGGCATGTGATCCACGCGATGGATTGACAAACTGTCTGTCCTCCATTTTATTGACCCAAACCAAGAATAAGCAGGGTAGAAAATGCATGGATCAATGGTAGAATTATGTTAAGAAGAAGACAACAAAGAAGAAAAGTTCTTCATGTCTAAATAATAAAAAGGCTCTCGAGGAAAGTGAGAGGAAAAATGTAGTCCAGGAATAAAAGCACAGTTACTGCTCTGGCACACAGTAAATGAGTGGGTGAGAAGAACCAGAGTCAACAAGCCCACAAATTGAAAGTTCTGAGAAAAACAGGTTTAAAGTTTCCTTTTTCTGTAAATTCAGATGTTTGCCAGATTGTTGACATTTCTGGTTAAAACAGCTTGTAGCCGATGTTAAATATTCATGATTTAGGCTTTGTCAGAGGGCGCTACACGCACTTAACTCATATTTTCCCTGAAAGGCTCGATTGTAGTCTCTGGTTCTCACCCACACAAATGTAACCGTAAGGGTTATATTGAGTATTTGAGTCTATTTGAATCTTAAAGAGTCAAAATGATCCTGAGAGTGGGCTGAAATGGAGTCTGTAAAATTGACTTAAACTATGAACATTCTTTTGTGTTGAAGAGGTATGTATTCACCTGTAGGACCTGGCAGCGGTCTGACGAGCAGTCGATGTTCTCGCAGGGCTGGTACATACCCAGGGTCACGCAGTTAAGCAGGATCACCATTATGCTGATGCGCTCAAACCATGTGGAGAGAAGCACTGTTAAGGCAAACAAGGTCATCGCCCAAGGGTGTGTGTGCTGGTGGTGGTGGTGGTGGGGGGGGTCTTTAAATCCACATATGCTACCAGCAAAACAATCCGCTTGACTCTCATAAACATCTGAATAGGATTTTTGAAGAACAGTAAATTACTGTTTGCAGTATTGTTCAGTTAAAAAATTATCATAAAAACTGTCATCTTTCACTGTGGATGACCAACTTCCAAAGTCTGGTTTGATTTTCATGGATCACAATAAACTGGAAACCAAATACGTCCTTTAACTAACCTACTCATATAAAGACCATGGAAGGGAAGAGGGTAGGAACAGAAAATAGTGGCAAAGCCACTGCGCCCGCTTGGCCAAACATGGCCAAAATGGAACGCCCCATATTGGCCAAAGTGTCGGTCCGATTTGGCTCAAAATCGAACTTGGTCTAGACCTTATGACCATATATACACATATGAAATATGAAAAGGATCGGGCAAAAACTGAAGACGCTAGATCGCAGACAAGCCAAAAGTTTACGCACGCACGCACGACAGACCACCACTGAAGACCCCGAGCATAGCATAAGCCCCTTGGGCCTTTTGGCCAAGCGGGCTAAAAAGCAAGAGCCTGCAGTGATATCTGGAGGGGAACACATCATAACCACTGTAATGGAGCAATTTCAGAACCAATTAATTCATTTTATTTTAAAATCTTAAAAATGCCCTTGAATCAACATGCAAAACATACAACCACAGCTAAAACATTTGCACAAGCACTTTCATAGCAAAAAAACTTATATTTTAATAAAATATGATTTTATTCTTTTCATTTATGCCAATATGACATATACAATCTCCAAACCAGCACATCTCAACCAGTGCAGCATAAACAAAGGATTATCACCGTTTCCGAGACTTGATAAGCACATACAGTGTGGGGTATGTAATTCTCAGGGGGTTTATCTTTTGGATCACAGATGAAGACTCACTCAGTGACCAGCCCTTCAGGTCTAATCACTCCAGCCCTCCCTGAGACCTTTGTACCAAACCTGAATTAATGCCCTCTGACACTGGACAGGAAGAGTGCACATGGGTTGCTAGCAAACCCATATCCAATGTCACATCCTCTCCGGGGACAGTAAGGCCGGTGACAGCAAGCCAATGGTGATGGATAAGGTGACCATTTTGATAGCAAGTGAGCGTGCAAACCGCTCTCAAGCCCATGGATGCAGGCAGTCATAGGGCTCTACAGACCCCAGTTTTCATTCTCCATGTACCACAGGCAGTTATTCAAAACTTATTACCAGAAGTAAATAGAATGGGTGACTGCATAACCTCGCTCTGTAAAGCTAGTGTAGCGTAGATACAACTCCGAGATTATGCATTTTGCTCTGTTTTCAGTAGCACAATGTTCTAGCACCAGAAGTAGACTGGGTCAAAATAGCTTTTTCACAAAGATAAATATTTGTGACCCATTATAGCTAAATGTGTCAAGTCCCACTTTCGTATTTCCAGTGAATGCCAAATGTGATCAAGGGCATAAAATTTTCAAAAAAATAATTCAGTCTATTTTCAGTTACTTCATAATGTTAAAATTCCACCTGGTACACTTTCCTGGTGAGAAAACATTGATAAGGGGTAGAGAATGGGCTATTTGTAGACAGTAGTTCACTTCATCATGGAAAAATGACCTGAAATAAAGCCGTAAATTGATCAATTTCATAGATAAATCTGTCCATGTTTTCTTAGGGAATCCCCATAATCTATATATACCAAAATAGCATGCAGAATCCTCAATTTCCGTATATAGCATTCATTATAATATTACATGTCACAAGCAGCCAATAGCAGCCGTTGAAAGTTGCAAAAAAATTAGCCTTGTTGCTATGCTAGAGGTTGTGACACACCCCCCTCCCTATACTGCCAGGTGATCAGTCTAACTTAACCAATGACTAAAGTCAGTGTCATCTATACAATGGTGTAGAGAACTCAGTTTTCAATATTTGGTCGTTAAGACTCACTTTTCCATCACTGGTCACATTTGGCTTTGTGATTAGCCTTACTGTAAACCAGGCAAGTTGATTTCCATGGAGGGAGAAGATACTTGTTGCTATTAAGATATACACTGTGTCCTTAATGAAGTTCTCCTTGACATATATTCATTTTTCTCCCCAGTAACAGACTGAGTACTCCTTTGCAGCACAGTTACCTACAATCCACAGCAGGGCCATTCAGAGTAAATGTAATATTTGCTAACGACTGCCGCCATTCATTTCTACCATCGTCGTGTATTATAAGCAAGTGACGTGTATTTTTCAACCTCCGGTGTTTCCACGCAGCTTCCTTCATCTGTCTATGTTGCAAACCCCAAGGTCAAAAGTCAAAGGTCGGACCATGGTTTTTGCCACCGTGACACTCTGCTAGTGAAGGGAAAAGGCTCTGAAAAAGACAAGGCCTGTCACTTTGCACAATTATTTCTGACCCTCTCCTTCCCTCTCTTCATGCCATTGTTCTCATCTTTTCTTTCTCGCTTGCAGCCTCCCATTCGGTGTTGGTAATTAGCAGCTTTGAAGCCAAATGTTTAAAAGGAACCAGCCCGCCTTTCATTCAGGGGTTACAGATAACAAAGGACTTGTTTCGCTCAAAGCTTGGTGTTCTCTGATGTTAATTAAGAGTCAACAGAGATGCGCTCCAGCACAAAGTGTGCAATTACATAAAATGTAATTTCTTTTCTCCATCATTTCTTGGAGTGGAACTCATACATAAATTCTCCATACTCAATCTTTATTGAAATATAAAATTGTCCTACATCATACTCAAGGTTTCACGCCCATGCGTCCAACTTTCCACCATTACTTGTAGAAAAGTCATATTTATTAATGCAAATATTTATCTTTTCAATTGTTCAAATTGAAGTCCAGAAACAGACATTCTCTATGATTGGACACAGTAGTCAGGCTTAGTCAAAAGAAGACCAACAATTAACCCATTTAAACCGGGACAGCATGTGCTCATTTTAAGAACGTGTCGTTGCAGACACAGATATGCGCGTAATTTTGAAAGTACCGTAATTACTGTAAGTTTTGCGCAATAGAAAAAAATTCCAACTGTTCCTGAAAGCTGAGAAGCTGTGCTTCAGCCCAAATACAGGTTACTATGGTAAACATGGCAGCATGATTCTCTGCTGGGATTTTTGCATTAGGCCTTAAAGGGTTAATCTACACGGATAGCAAAGCAGCCAATCGGTAAAAGATCTCATTATTACTTTTCATGTTCAAAGAAACTATCATATGCCACTGGCACACAATGACTTGGAGAGTTTGCGGCCAGCTTCAGCTCAGAGTAGATTTAATTAGACAGGCACAGGTAATCTAAATCTAAATTTAACATGTCTTCTTAGTGTAAGATACCATTCGCTTGCCATGCTGCTAAGCTTTGTGTACTGTGTGCAGTAGTGGCCCAACAAGTTCATTTTATATACAACTATGGCAGACGAGACTTCAGTGGCACACCCCTCATGTACAACTGGGAGGAAAATATTCAGAAAATATTAATACATGAAACACAACTCTTCAGTGTCTGGTTGAGGAAATGGCAATGACTCAAGCAGCTGGAATTTTATGGATTGCTATTTTAAGCCCAGTAGGCACATTGCAATCTAGCTGCTACGGCTTTACGCCATCAGAAGTTTAAAACTACAGTAGGCAGGAAATGGTTCTGATTGTTGGGGCGGGGGGCTGAAGGGCAAGTATTTTTTCAAGTGCGATGAGCCAAATAAGAACTCAGCGTGAGATGCTGACGGGGCTCATATTGTGACAGTGTATAAAAACTCTCAGTCCTTGCACTGTTCTGCTCTTTGAGGACTTCTCAAACATACACTCCTTTTGGGTAAACAGTGGTAGAGGTTGAAGGCCTTTAGCAAACAGGGCCATGTAATGCCATTTATTGTATGTACGCAGGTAGGTAATTAACATTTATTATTATATGACAAAAGTATTTGTTCCCTCCTGACTGGTCGAGGCGAGCTCTGCCGGTCACTGTAAGCAGTGATATTCACCCTGCAAAAGTGTGCTAGAGGTGAATATAACAATACGACGATCTCCAGCTAAAAACAGATAAGGCTTCCATGCAGGAGCTCCAGACAGACTCCGTATTTTGTGTCTCCTCGTCCTTATGAGGGGCTTTACGTTAGAGTTGTCGCCCTTGTCTAATTTTATATTTTCATGTAGGGTCATATAATAAAAGTTATTGGCTTCAGTTATCGATGAATCCAAAGATTTATCCACCTTGGACATGTTCTCTCTCTTGTCCACGGTGGATAAATCATTGGATACACCTCAACTCAAGTCAATAATTGTATGTCATGCAGAATCTGAGATCATTCCACGACAATATGTTGATGACAAAAAAAAAATCATGCAGAAAAAATAAGAAACAGAATAGATTTAAAGTTCACTTGCTGCATGGTTAAATGGGTAATGCCTTCACATAGAAAAATGAAAAATAAAAAAAACAATTCAAGACGCTTCAGATGCGCTAGTGACAGCAATATCACGTGCCTAATGTGTACACTGATCAGCCACAAGATTAAAACCACCCGCCTGATTAAATGAAGATCCCCCTTGTGCAACCAAAACAGCTCCATCAAACTGACATCACTTGAAATCCCAAATTCAGGATTTCCAAGCAGAACATTTCCCAGAGTAGCACACTCCCTCCAACAGCTTGTCTTCTTCCCACAGTGCATCCTGATGTGATCTCTTCCCAGCGAAATGGTGCACACATACCCAGCTTAAGCACATATGTAAAAGAAAACTGGACTAACTAGACCAGGCTACCATTTTTAGCTGCTCCAATGTCCAGTTTTGAAGCTCAGGGGCCCATTGGACGCGCTTTTGTTTAAGAGGGCACTTTGACTGGTCTGCAAGCTAAAAAAAGTGCAATAAACAGCAGGGTATGATGCACTGTATGTTGTAACACATTCCTTATGAAAACATTAATTCTCAGTGACTTGTGCCTCAGTCGCCCTTCTGTCCATTTACACCAGACAGGATAGCCTTCATAGCTTGTGCATCGTTGAGCCTTGGGCACCCAAAACCCTGTCGCTGGTTTATGGTTTGTCCCTCTTTGAACCACTGTCAGTAGATACTCATAACTGCAGGGTGGGAGCACCGCAGAAGTCTTGCCACTTCAAAGATACTGTAACCCACCCATAGAACTGTTTATTGTCTAAGATCTCTCTGCAGACCAGGACATGTGCCGCTTTTATGAGATAATAAACATTACAAGCTGCATCTGTGCGCGGTTTTAATGTTTTGGCTCATCCGTGTATGTGACTACAATATTATGGCGTTGCATTAAGAGGAGTAACTGAGCGCGTGCTCGCCTGCCATTATAAGACTTAAAAGAACAAGAACGTGAGCAATTCCGCCAATGCATATGCCCAGCTTCTATTTAAAAAAAAAAATGCAAATAGCCGGCCACTTGAGCAGCAGCGACCAAAACCCGCGGACTGAGTCAATTGTGCGCATCAAAAGGATTAGCAAAGGGGTGAAGACAACCTGCTTTGAAAAGCACACCTGTTTGAAAAATCTAGCCAGCTAAGCCCACGGACGGCAGAGGAGTGTCTTTTACTGCCGGGGAAGATGGATGTCGCCATAATCCCAGAATAAACGCTCCAGGCGCTCCGCTAAGTGTTGAGCAAACACCAAAATTGTTTCTGTAAGACAGGGAATGAGGGAAGAAAAAACCCTGTCAAAAGAGAACCAAGGACCCGTCACAAGACAAAGCATCACCTCCCCTTCGCATCATTCTTATCTCAGTATCAGAGTGCATGGATTCGCTTTATGTTTACATTTCCAGCCACATTAGCTCAAATACTGCCGCACCTTTTGCTATCAATTTACCGTCAACTGTAAAGCCATACATAAAACCCCAACTGTAAATAGGACTGCCAGTCAAAGTAAGTGGCCTAAATAAAGCAATATGACAAATACCTTCAGGTGTGCGGAACGAATACATTGTGGTATATGAAATAAATAGCACCAGCAAATATGTAGATGACGTATTTATAATATAGCAAAAACACAACAATGTAAAGAGAAAAAATAAATATTACAACAGAAAAGGCCAAATCGCTGAGAGCTGCATAGTTTAATGACGTCCTGGATGTACAGTACATCCATCACAAAATAATTCCTTAGCTGTCTATAATCTGACAGAGCACTCTTTCAAAGAGCTGTGCCTCAAACAAGGATCGCTCCAATGCTGACAGCCATCACATCAATATGACAGCATTTACAACCATGCACAGTGAGCGCAGTATAGCACGAAGCCTTGTCCAAATACTTACGAACTTCAAAAAATACACAATACAATGCTCAAGGTTTAAGCAACTCTTACATAGTTAAATTAAACCTAATAGAGTCCAATTAAACCCTCTCTTGCCAGAGAGGAATCAAACAGACCACCAGAGTTGATTCAACTTTGAACATTTTAATGCGTAAAAGGTGCGCTTTCCTGTGTGCATGCATTTCAAACAAATTAAAGGAGACTGTAATTTGATTAAAATATGGGGATTAAAATGGGGATTGGAGGACTCAGAGGCTAGTCACAACGTGAGTTTTATCTTTCATTAATATGAGTCTTTATATTGATCAATATACACAGGGCAGTCAAATGAGCTCTTTAATAAATGACCATGTCAATGGCTTACATGCAGTGACTGCCCTTAGTTCGTGGTGAATGCCGCTTGTGGGCCTGAATGTAAAGTATTCACACCCTTCTGCGTTTCTGCACCTCTAATGCAGGCAATAAGATGTCTCAGGAGAGCTGAGCCAACTTTTAATGTGCAATAAGGTTAGACGAGAAGCTGAAAATTATAGTCATCAGCTCAACGCCAAATAAAGGCAGTAGAGACAGATGGTGACTGAAGACTCTTCAAACACAGACTACCCACAAAAGCATATGGGCACTTATTCCTTCCAGAAGCTGCGAGGTTTAACATCAGGTATCATAAGGACCTGCAATTTTTCACAGATCGTTTCGACACTCAGTTGTCTCCTCTCGCTGTACGTTACTTATGTCAGTACATATGTTAAAGTGTAAGCACAAACCTGTCACTTAAAGCCCTGTCTTTGATTTCTACTTTAGCAGTTGTTTCATATGACTGAGCTTACAAAATGGCGGGTGATCTGTCTAATCTCTGATCAGCTAAAGGGGTTAAAAAAAGGGAGATGGGGGGGGGGGCAGGGGTGCAAGTCAAGTCACCCAACCGGACCCGAACCCCTTGGACGGGACAAACGGATGAGCCACTTCAGTGCCCCACACTGAACCCAAACACCATGTTGTGTATATTCCTATCTAAATACTTCACTTTCCTTCTTTACTTAGTGTAAACAGTCCCTATGACAATGCACAAATTTTGAAAACATTTTTGATCATCTTAAAGAGACAGGGCTGCTGGATGGCCCATTTCAGTAAAGTGCCACAAGATTTTGCATGGATGAGCTCAACCATCTCAGATCAAATATCAAATATAGTGAGTGTCAGTGCCGATTGAGGCCTGAAACCTGGCCCCCACTGGTCGATCCGAGGACCTTGGAATACATTTCTACAATCAGCAGTCCACAACGGTTGACAAATGTTATCATAGCAGCGCCATATTATTTACAAATGGATATGGAGTTTTTTTTATTTTTATTAAATGGAGTAACTATTTCTGGTAATATATTACAGGATTGATCCAGCATTCATCAATGATAGATAGACCATTTAAAAAAAAAAAAAAAGCTTACAATGAGAACTCATAATTGTACCGATAAAAAATACGCTATAAATAACTGTCCAATAATCAGCATTGATACAATGACTACAGCTATGCACAGCTTTATAAACCATTTACTCATGGTAATAAACCACTTACTGAAGTTTAATTCATGGTTTATAAGACCTTAAAACTGCATGATGCCACAAACATGGCAAACTCTGATTATCAAAGCAAATAACCTATAAATAGATAAAATGGCAAGAGACGATGAAAGATTGCCATTGAAAACAGACAAATGCGTTTGGCGCAATTCCAAATTTGATGGGGATGACACATTACTGCAGGAGGCTTATGACTGACTGGAGGCAATCTTCTGCATAAATTGTTTATCGAGATGATTAATTCCAGCACCTGCCAGTGGTGATATGATAATATGGCATGATGATCTTTTAAGTATACGAGTGATTATAGAAATCCTCTCCTTCATGCACCCAAATGTGTGAGGTACGTGAAGATTTGAGGACTGATAATTAATGCAGGTATTAGAAATGAGCTTGATTGCGGCAGTTTTTGAATGAGAAATTCGCCATCATTACCATTATCATTCTGATTTGAAAATACTGCATCTTAACACAGTGTCAAATAAATAACCAAATACATTTTAAAAATAAAAAAAAAATCTTATTCTGAACAACTGAAATGGCCGTGATTCATTATTTATTATTAGCAGTTATTCACAAGATAAAATTGCTCAATTGCCTTAAGGTGTGGGACTATTCTCCCAGCTCAATAAAAGCCAGTCGCATAGTCACAAGACCATGAAAAGCTCATAGTGATTTTTCCATTTCCTTTAAAAATAAATGATCTGAGAGAATTGTGTGATGACTACTGACTGTAGAAGTGCACAGTTTGTCGTCTCCATCCTTACACAACCCCTCTCCCCCTGTTTTCTCAGCAGCTTTCTCTCTTGCTCTCTCCCTTCTTCCTTCTCTCCACTCTCACACCCTTTTTAACTACCTTCTCCTCCACACTCTTTCTTTTGCACTGCTGAGGAAAAATTTGGATTCTGGCTGCTCGCCAAATGTCTAAATTTATGGGCAGGGGGAAGAAAAAGGGATATTTTGTTTCGGACTGTCGCGAGCATAATTACAGTATGAGGAACAGTTTGTTAGAACACAACGTTATCCCCAACAGTGGCGTCATATCATAGCCTACCTGTCGGCCATATTTGAAAACCCCACCTGCCAGGTCAGCCGATCCTTACACCATCCAATAAGAGCACTCTATAGAGAAACAAAGCGACTGCAATCACTCTCTAATCGGGATTTGATTTGACCACAATTTGCCTTTCACTCTCACTCAAATCAAAACCAAAATGTCAGCCATTTTCTTCACAAGCACCATTTCGGTCAATTTAGATAAATCACACCTAAATTAAGTTGACGGACATTTTGTTCTGAAAGGTTCAGCGAGTGTGTCTGGTGGTTTTCCCGACACAGTCGAAAAGACTGGATTGGGACAAATTGAGCTTGCTGATGAAAACTGCTAAGTACCACTTATGCAGGGAGAGACGGACGTACCGGGAGCACACTCTGAATTTCCTCATGACCGACTGCTGGCAGAGGGAGAAATAGAGATTGATGATCTCAGATGAAGCGCGCTGCTTGGCTTCCTGTCAGGGCCCTTTTCTCCTCCATTCTTCCTTTTAGTTGTTGTTTTTTTACAGATAATTGAGAATAAATGTCTTCTCGGAGGGTTCCTTGAGAGAATTATGACTCACATCTCTGGCTGAGGTTATGGTGTGTCACATGGAGTTTCATTCATACTGTACGGCTACCAACCTCCAGATTCAAGGAAAAGCTCTTTTTGACACACTGCCAAGAGGCTCTTCAAACAAGAAGCCCGGAGGAAAAGTACAATTTTATGTAGAAATACAATTTTATGCAAACGTGGACAATCTTTCACAGTGTGCATTAAATATTGATATTAACTTTGTTCTGGGACAACATAATGATATCAAAAAGTCAAGTAAATATATTTATGCATTTAAACACAGCCAAGAAAGACAATGCCAGGGAAGGCCTTGACATTAAAGAACCTGTACTAAGAAAAAAAATCTCTTAGATAAGCCTTTTAAAAGTCCCTTTGCAGGACAATTACCAGCTTAGCTGTCAAGAATTGTCGTTAGTAAATTTATTCTCAACCAAATGTCAGCTCCAGAAGTTCATAAATTATTTTGCTGAGAGTGCCATAATGTGGAGCAAGGAAGATATTCCAAAAGTATAATGCGAAGTGACTAGAATTGCCACGAAGAATAAGCCATGTTACATTCATGAACAGTAGGGGGTAAAACTGGCATAATATGCACTGCGAACGTGGAAGGGGATATTTCACTGTTAATCCTTGATAATAAAAAGCTGGTGCCAATCTTCCGTAAGGAAAATATTCTTGTGTATTCTATATGCAAATATTAGCAGAAGCGTCTCTATGCTAAATATCTGCGGTGAAGAGATGAATGGAAAATATGTGTGCACAGAATGAATGTTAGTAATGGAATTCAACCAAACTGTCACTGCTTTTCTATGTTAAAGTAAATTGCATAAATGTGCACACTCCCTACAACCGAAAAGACAGAAAAAACATATGCATTCGAATATCTGCTTAATGCCACCTATAATTCACGTGAGGTATCCTCCTTTCTTTGCGTTGGTGATGCCATCGACTCTAATACAATCCGCCGCAAACAAAATTTCGGCTCTGATCAGTACATCTCCTCATCAACTTACTGTCACTGCACACACCCAAGCCCTTCTGTACCAGAATATATCCTCCAGCACGGTTGTTTTTTCGAGGCAGCATTCGGAGAATCTCTAAACATTCTTGTCCCTCCACATTCCTAGTTAATTCTATAATAAACAAGATGGCATTGTCATTAATATATCTGGTCACCATGGACTCCTGTTTCCCAACCTAATCAAGGTCATGGCCTGTACCATATATACAGTACTGTGCAAAAGTCTGAGGCACATTTAAAGCCATTTCGCCAGGCAAATATGCTTACAAAATTTATGAAATTTAAAGTTTCTAATGACTGGAAAATGATCACACAGAGCTGTAAACTGT
The DNA here is from genome assembly GCA_029692085.1 of Gymnothorax javanicus. Classification (NCBI taxonomy): domain Eukaryota; kingdom Metazoa; phylum Chordata; class Actinopteri; order Anguilliformes; family Muraenidae; genus Gymnothorax; species Gymnothorax javanicus. The sequence continues at coordinate 49,075,786 of CM056206.1, read as the reverse complement.
TAAAAACTAAATCAAATCCATGTTTGGTGTGACTATACTTCACCTAAATATTTGGGACACTGTCCTGTTGTGCTGCAGTTTTATAAGATTATTGGCTTTTTGCTTGTTCCAAGCAGAGCGGAAAACTTCCCACCGTTCTACTGCAGACTGACTGTCTCGCGTCTGTCCCTCCAAGTGATCGCAGACGGCCATGATGATGTTGACATCGGGGCTCTGTCGAGACTGTATTATCTGTATCAATTATTTTTTATGAAATACAAACATTTATTTCTAAAACTATGTTTTAAATCAGAAAATGGAGTTTCAAATATAATTTTTGTCTTTAGCAACACCAATGGCAAAAACAAAAAGTAAACATCTAACGCCAGATTTAAATTTTAAAAAGTGTAGGGTGCCAAGACTTTGGCACAGTACTGTATATAAAATTCCATTCATCTAGGTAAAGTAACTTCAGAGAAAATTTATCCCCACTTATGTGGATGGACGGACGGAAGGAGAGACGGACAAGCTTCAATTTAATATCCCCGCTTCACTTTGTGTGGAGGCGAGGGATAACGAGCCGCACAAATTTGAGATGTTCATGATCCAAGTCTTAAAAATGTTAGCTGCCAGCATCTTCCATGACATTTTCATGCTTTGTCAGAGCTTAACTCAGATTAAAGGAAGTCGCAAACTTAAGCAGTGTACCGTACTTCACATTAGTGAACGTTTAACAGAGAGGATTTGCAGAAGTATAGGCGTGTTCTGCTGAGAGTCCCGAGGTAACACTGAGGGAGTGACAACTCCCATTTAAACCCAGTTCACAGCGCAATGCAGTCCTCTGTGGATGGCAGTCTGAGGTCAAACATTCAGTGTGCTTGGCATTACAGTCCATTTCATAGACAAGAATTTAATACGACAGGACTGAGGTCACAAAAGGTAAAGGAAGAAGCGGACAGCAATTTCTGTAATTTTTTCCAGAAAGGGTCTATGGTTCCTTCAGGGCAGTAGTTTTTTTTTTTTTTTTCAGTCTCATTCTTGGGGTGTCATAGTCTGCGCTGATTTCCCTTCCAACCATAATTGCAATCCTGGAATTTTACCAAGCAGTTTTTAATTCTTAATTATGAGCATTTTATGTTTTTTAGGGATATCAAAGCCAATTTTGAACCCATTCAGTCAGACATAACCACGCATGCCGGTAAAACAGAAATCCCACATTAATTTTGAACAATATTGCAAATGATTTCATGAAGCAGAGAGAGAGAGAGAGAGAGAGAGAGAGAGAGAGAGAGAGAGAAAAAAAAACAAATATGGACTAAGTTTAATCAAAAGGCTCCTAACTGGTGAAAATGTGGACACAGCCTGCAAAACGAAGCATTTGAAAGATAATGAATCATTCAAAGATAAAACAAATGTTAATAAAAAGCCGAGTGCGCATCTCGATTACTCATTGAAAAACTACGACAGAGGACATGAATTCAAACCTTAACTGAACGAGAGATTGTCAGCATACAGGGCAGTCCTACAGGACTAAGCAAGAAAGCAGTGCTTTTTGTCATGGTTTGTGAGGTGTGCGTGTTGTTTGGACCTTTCTTTGCGGCTCTCGTCCCGGGACGATATTGAATTCCTGAGCCACCAAATTCTTTACCCAGCTGGTTGATTGAGCTGGGGCGGCGCTTCCCCAAAATCTATATACTGTAAGCAGGATGTCCGTTACGCCTCCTTCGCTAGAGTGTCTGTGTTTAGATTCGCACTATAGCTGAAGATACCTGTAGTCAGGTTTTGTATGACTTTCTATCTTCTTATTGTTGGAGTTTCTTCTCCCTTTTTCTATCTCGCTTTGCTTCCGTGGTTCGGACTATTATCGTCCTTTGGAAGCCGCGAGTACTTGCTTTTTGGTCTGTATTATTCTCTGTGTTTGTACTGTGTTTGTGCTACTCTCTTTCTCTCTGTCGTTGCGCTTGGCCTCCGTATACTACCGGCCATTACACTTTTGGCCACCTGCTCAGGAGGCACTCCAGACCACGGACAGTGGCAGTGTCACATTCTCATACAAAACGCATTAATGGACGGCACATGCTTTTTAAAGAAAATTTTGTGTTGCTTTCAGCACATTTGTCTTCAAAACTGCAATTATGGTGCAACAAATTTACTTGTATAATTTATTTCTAACAACGGGAGACTTTTAGGGCCGACTGTGTTAAAGGTAAAAAATATGTCGCCCATAAATATCCCATATTATGAAAATAACTTTCCCTTGACAAAATGTGAAACAGAGTGTCTCAGCATAGTTACCCTAGCGCCCTTCCCAAAAGTCATCCACTTGAGCAACCCGTTTAGATTCTGCGCCCCAATTGACATCACAAGGGGACTTGGTTGCATCATGGCAGTTATTTAGGGGGGCATCCGCCCAATATTACAAACAAGACAGGAAGACAGTCCACCCCCCCTCCCCAACACAGGTGCAAAACTCATCTTGAACCACCCATCCCAGTGCAGGCAGGTCACAGGCACTGGCCACTGTTGTTCACTTCCTGCCACAATGAAGCAGCCAATCAGAGCATTGCCAGATTTTCATTGACTTGCCGCCCACTTAAAACAGGGCGTACTTAATTGGGGAGGAAATAAGACGCTTGGGACTGGCTGCACACCCTGAATTTGTGCTTTTAATCTACAAGCTTCAAAGCCTTGTTTTTCAGACGCCAGGGAATTGCCTTAAATTGTTAAAAAATAGTACAATATGGGACCTTGAACTAGATACGCTGGTGTGTTAAAAATAACATGTTATGACTTATTTCTAATGGGCTCTCTCTGTTTTGAGAGTGTAGCTTCAGAAAAGCACAAAACTGGAGCTGAGAGCTAATCAGTCCAGGAGATACACAATGAATTTGCCAGACCAGCCTGCTGTGGCCTTTTGGATAAGAACTCGCCTGGATTTCAATTTCAAGTATTAAACAGACACTCTAGAGCAACCCGCAAATTACACTCTATTATGTATAATCCATTTATACGGCAGGATATTTGCTGATGGGATTCAGGTTGAGTCCTGAGCTCAAAGGTTCAATGGCTGAACCTCACTTTGGCATCAAACCAAAAACCATTGAGCTGTGTGCCCAGTTCTCAAACAATATGCTATACTGGACGCAGACGCGGTTTGGCTCGTGTGCTGCAACTCGATTTGGTCAAAACAGATGCGCCTTATTTTTTGGGCAGCTATCTGCTCTGTTCTGTGTGTGCCTGTTCTTTGTTTTGCCATCTATGGGTTTAATACGGCCACCGTCACAATTTTAACAGACCCCTGGTGTGTACCGACGGATGTATTGCTATTCAATTATCACCTGGAAAATAGCAAAACCTGGCATTTTTCCCAACCCCCAGTTTATGTCTTCATAACCTTGTCTCACTCCAGTGGGAAGACCCAAACACATCTGACATTTCTTATTATCAAGTTTCATATCACAGAAACCTTCATTATATTATATTATCCCTTCAAACACTCTCACTATTCCAATCTCCATGGAAACAGATCAGCTGCGAGTCGGGGTTAATCGCAAGTTTATTTGACATTTCCAGACCTGGTGCTGTGGAGCTTTTGACTCCCGGCGAGGAGCTAAACCGGTGCCTATCAGATTACAGGCAACAGTCAATTCAACATCTGCACCGACAGACACAAACTGGATCTCCTGCGGAAACAAAATGGTGGAGGCAGGACCCCCTCTTCTTCTGTGGTGAGGAAGTTCTGTCAGCACCACGACCTAGCTATGAAAACCGCTCTGCCCCCATGCCTTGTGTGTCACACTATATTAATAATAAAAATGTTCCTGTTTTTAAACAGAATATTTCTTCTAAGGAAAGAAGGCACAATGTTAATGTTATGCATGTCCTCCAAAAATCATATTCACAGTGGACTACTTTCAACTTAAACTTTTCACCTTGTGATGTTTTAGCAATTATGCAGAAAAGCAATTCATGAACAAGAAAGTGTTTTTGATAAGAAAGAACAAGGGCTTTTTAAATTTAATTTCAAAGAGTAATGGTACATTATCTGCTCTCAGCATCAGGACATACTTATATACCATAGGCTTTATCCCAAACATCTAGCAGGTCTTAGATACGACATTAACTTATAAAACTGATTCTTCCAAAGTCATAAGACAGCAAAATTCATAATATAAGAGTATTATTATTCATCAATGCAGCATTCAAGGCACTAATATATGTCTCAAATGTGTCTCATTAGATTAGCTTCATATGGATGTGCTGAAACGGCATCTGACGCAATCAAATTGTCGTTAGATAATGAAGATTTTCAGAAGTATCATGTGTTTACAATGATAAACTTTTTCAAAAGCTCAGCCCTCCTGCTGTTACATGTTGTTGAGCGGTTTTACATAATCATGACTTTGAAGTTAAAGTGGTGATTTTTTAGCAACATTAATATACATTCATGCGAATCCTTAATGACAAATAACGCTCGTCTAAACTTACGTCTTTGCTTGGCTCAGCAGAAGCAGGCTTGGGCCATAATTCCCTTGCATATTTTAAATCCAAATATTCTGAACACGCCATTGTCGTAAGTTAGAAAAAAAAAGTATTTGAATATGCAAATACAGGAATATTACAGCTTAAGAGAAGGCAATTGTGGAATCTGCAAATTCAAAACAGCTGACAAAACATGCATTTGCATGTGCGGATTAAAAAGACGAGAGCAAACAGAAACCTTGTACACTCAGAAAAGACAAATATGTGACAGCTGCTATTGAAAGCAAAGACTTAAATGGAACCAACCTTATCTCGATTGAGAGAGTAGACTGAGAATTGGGATTGCTAACAAGGAAGCTGCACAGAACACAAGACTGTAACTGAGGATTAGCTATAACATAGCTACAGCACGTTTATTCACCCTAGCGAATTCCCGGTCACACAGAAACCTAGTTTCAAACTGTAAGAGCATATTTTGTCCTCGCACAATAATTATAACTGCCACGAAGCCTGGCCAACATTAAGACTACAAAGGCGTACCTGTTTATGATTTGATATAGGCGAATTTAGAGTGTTAACGGATGGGAAGTTCATTAAATCTCCCAAACAGAATTGTTTTTTGCTTCCGAAGCACAGCATTGTAACCAGGAATAAAGCAATGTGCCGCACATGTTTTGCTATTTGAAACTGCAACTGCCGTCTAGCTTGCTTGTTAACCTTTTTGTTACAGAAACAATGGCATCCTACGAAGCTCAATTATTGGCTTGTGGAGCCAACGCGGTGAGATTCCCGCTTGGCGGCGGGCGGGTTCGACATGCGGCAAGAGCAGCCGCCCGCCCGGGCACAGTCGCCGGCCGAGGACCGGCGTTCTGGCTCCCAGATGGCGGCCGACGGGCTGAGAGAATATTCCACGAGACAGGCCAGGCCCCATTGCCATGGTAACAGAGCCGGGCAAGGCACCTCCTCGGAGTCGCGAACATTCTGTGCCTGCTTGTGAGTGCACGATAACGTGTGTGTGTGTCAGTCTATGTTTCGTTTTTGTGTACGGTGTTAATTTTGCATGTGGGGGGGAACTGCCTCTCCCAAGGTGCAATGAAATTCCACACAGCCGACGGTGATGCCGCAATCGAGCACCAGGGATCTGGGAAAGGATAAGCAAATGCCACACCGCAGAGAAGCGCCTGGGATCTGCTCCTTCGTAACCTCCATAACCGCGAACATCGACCCGTTCCGCAAACTCAATACGCTCTACATTCAAACGTCTAGCCACTTGCGCGCAACTCTTTCCTAATTGATCCCCAGAGTCTTTGGGTCAATTGATCTCCATTGTTTGGCTCCTGTCTGCTGTCTGCGTGGCCTTTGTGTTCATAAGAACAGCGAATGAATGCGCAATTTCTGGAAACGCACACCCTTACAGACCCAAATATTTTTGACGGAGACTTCTGGCTCTTTGGCATGCGAATTATCTGAGCTGGAATGTTCAGAGATAAATGAAGGCTGAAGTCGAGTTGATATGTGTGACCTTCATCGCAAACGGGAAAGCAAGACCATCTTTCATCATGCAAGTTAGCATGAAAAGAACACCACATTAAACAAAAAAAAAAGTCACTGAAGCGATGACAGTGGCAAAAGTCGGAAACATGGCGGGAGTTTGAGCTAGAGAGAGCAATGAAGAGAAGATGAAGAAATACTTGCCTCGCTCAGTCCTTTCTTCGAAAACTACCCCATCTCCTTCACCCATTCCTATACTATCCATCATACTAAATCTCTGCTGAATCTAATCGCCGAATGGGTTATAAAGCGATCGATAACCATACACCACCTATGCAATATCAATTTTCTTTACCATTTGCCAGGAAGTTTTCTGGTACAAAGCCCTATATGGGATTCCCAGGAGTGTCTGCTATTTCAAACAAGCCATTATTCCCTCGGCCCTAACCATGAAAGGACAAGAAAGACGGCTGGAGGTCACAATGGCAGTGCCCTATGCTACAGCACGAGAAATTAAAGCCTCGAAAAAGGAATCCATCAGCCCAAATGAATCCACTGACACTAAGTGGATCCCATAAATAGTAGGCTACGGCGCTCCATTCCCGATCCAATTCACTTCCGTGCGGCTGTTGTCACGGCCACTGAAGCTTCGGTTTTTGCTCTAGCATCAGGACCGTTACAGTGCAACAGAAGCCATTTTGGCTCAATTGCGCACCTACACTCAACGTCTGCATTTTACACCCCTCTAATGGGCTTGGCTGGCTGTGAAGCAGCTTTTCTGAGTCCCGCTGTAAAGTGCCTCTCGTATAACTTGATCTGCTCACTGCCTTTTCAGGTCTAACCATTTGTTTAGGGAACATGTTTACAGTGACTCACAGGCCCACACATGAATACCCATTCACACATGCACATACAAAGAAATGTGGGCACACTACTGGCGACTGCTGTGCTGGAAATAACGGAGTAGAAAAAAAAATCCCCCTATAAGTACACGTCTTGACCTGTTTTCAAACAGTTTGCTTGATTAACAATGCATTAGCTCCGCAAATACCCAACACTGTTAGGTGAGGCCTGTTCTCTTCGTTGTGATAGGACGAGAAATCGAACTCTAAATAAGTGCGCAATGGGGCACAATATACTCGGTGCTGTTCACAATGGCGGATACATGTAGCTAATAATTGTTTTAATTTAAATAATCAAGCGCGAGTTAGGTAACTTGCATTCCAGAACGTGCCAGAGCCTTCATTCGAAAAATAACCAGTATTTCATTAAATACTTTTTTGTGAAGTATCATTTCTGAATAAAATGGCGACCTTTCGGACTTTCTTTCATTTTTTGATCGCCTTCTATTGCTTTAAGGAAGAAGTTGTGTGTTTACCTGCCAATTAATAATTCTAATCATTGGAAAACATTTGCATAAAGGAAAATGATTGAAAACGAGTCAAGACCTATCAGTCTGAAGGGATTGAGCAGTCACCGACGGCACACAAACATGCGCACACAAAAACGCATGTACACAAATACATCCTGAGATAGAAAAATTCACGAACCCATTAAATCAATATTGAATATCAACGAGGAGTGCTCTAGTGCATGCCAAGGCTTGAGCTAACTGCATTTGTTAAATGGATTTGTCTCAGTGCGATTCAATATTTAATACTTACATTTTCAATTCAGAACAGACTCATTTACGAGCAATACCATCTTTGCTGCTTCAAGCATGTTGATGTAAAGTAGTTATCCCTTCGTAGCATTTTCCTTTTACCATGATTATCTTAGAGCTTGTGACCAGCCATAGCTCTTCTGAGAATATTCTAGTGCATAAAGCACTCACCGAAAAGCCTGACGGGCCTAAATGTGATTTTTGAGGGGATATTTCCACATGACTCGGTCTTCATTCTCATTTTGGGTTGATTTTTCAAACTTCTTTAAAGAAGAAACTTCTTAACAAGCCAGAGTCCCAGATTCCATTACAGCCAGCACAAGCCGATGACAGAAAAACGACTCTGAAAGCCTTAAGCACGAATCTCTTCATTCACAATTAAAATCTATCTCAGGCGGATGCGTGATACATTTTACATTAACCCACGGAGAGGATTTCAGTCCGTAGCCTCAAGGAGGGTCAAGTAATCCGTGTGACTGGCATTTAATTTCACACTCTTTACCAAAAAGCGCAAGTTTGACAGTGACCTTAAATACAGGGCATTATCCATCTGCAATACTCAGTTATTTAGTGACCTTCAGTGCTGACGAGCAAGTAAAATACGAGTAATTTATCTCTTAAGGAGAGCCAAAGGTCTCCTTATTCAAAGTAACATCTTCATTGTCAAATTGCCCCACTCGTGGACAAACCCAGTTGTATCCGGTCGATTTCTTTTTGTTGCTCTTCCATTAGTAAAGGCAACAGTGGCAGATGGCGCTAGCCCTTTAGCCACAGTATCTTGGCGGTGTTAGCTACAAATGTAAAAGTTTGTCCTCCATAGCGGTGCACCTTCACGGCCGATTAGTTGCACTAAAAATGCCACGGGGGACGATGCAAAGACAAACCCCCCGCTTCCGCTCACCCAGGTTGTGCAGGTGGCAACGACGCGGGCAGGAGGAGGCAGGGGCAGTGCGACAGGCCGACGTAGCAGGGGAGCGCTAACTGCATTATTAATAGGCACAGTCGTGTAGATTTGTAGTGCTAATTTGTATATGGCGGAAAGCAGCAGCCCACTCCCCCCCTTGTCTCTCTCAAACAAACGCGGCCGGTCTTTGTGAGGACTTGAATAGCCGCGGCTAATTTAGCACCGGCGCTCAGATCTCCGGTTTGCCGCCAACAGCTCCCTTTTGGAGTGCTTTCCTCTCCGCCCATACGCACACCACCCCTCCCACACACACACACACACAAACACACACACACACACACACACCCAAACACCCACGCTACACTTGCACATTGCTGTGATGAATGGGCCCAGGCTCTAGATCCATTGCCAGGGGGACTGCCTAATTCATTTACGGGCGCCTTGAAAATTGACCCACCAGCCGTTGCCCACGTCATGGTTACCGTTTTGCAATTCATAGAGGGGCAAGTCTTATTTCTGTCCTATCATGGCGACAGTATATTCTAGAGATTCACGGTCGCAGCTGTTGGTTACTCAGGAGCTTGAATGCACTAGAAACCTGCTGACAGGCTCTGGGAAGGCTTTCTGGCGGAGACGTCATCGGTGCCAGGCACCAAAGAAGCAAGATTCATGTGGCGCGATTTCACACAGTACAAACAAGGCCTGTATGTGACTGATTGCAGACAACAGAGTAACACCGTTCAGCAGTCAACTTTACAGAATGCTGATTTTCTCTCGGTCAAAAATGAGCTGAAAGCAGATCTGGAATCTTGAATACTTGTCACCATGTGCAAATATTAAACAATGTAAAATTGTTAAGTCTGGCCAAGTCTATTCGCTTATTCTCCCAGTCCTGCGCTCTCTTCTCTGGTACAGCAGTTATTACCATGTAACTTAGGCGCGCTGATCCACATCCTGGACGAGCAAAGTCCATCCAGGAACTCAGAGTTAAACAAAATGGCTGCTGGACTCTGAGGAATCTACAATCTCCAGGGCCGTGTACAGTCATGTTTACATTCTGCTGTGCTTCCACAGTATTTATATATGTTTACGCACACATTAACAGTGTTGTGAATACAAATCTGACTTTGTCAAAATATATGAGCACAAAATAAAAAAAAAAAAAAAAAAAAACAAAAATTGGACTCAGGAAAGAAACAGTTTGTGCCATTTCCAGGTGTGAATGTGATGCCTGCGCTCACTATCCTGCCACAATAAGCTTGATAAAAGCTCTGTCAAAACTAATTTCACACTATAATTAATCAGTCAGAGTTCATTCATTTCCATAGCAATGATACAAAATAAAATGACTAGTTTTTTTTTGAAAATCCAGCTTTCAGTTTCCGCTTGCTTGCCTGTGACTGGTGTCTCATCAGCTCACACTTTTGCTCAGCACAATGCTTTGAATTAAACAATTAGCTTCACATCAATAAATTAATAAGATAGGCTTACTTAGTCAGCCCATTCAAAAACCATAAGCATTCATGATAAGCAGCACTTTAGGATATTTTAATTATTCATAAACAGAAATGAACAAACAACCCTGGCCAATAACTTGACCTAAAACTGAGAGTACAGCTTTAAGGCTGGGGTATCAAGTGTGTGAGACATAATTTTTCATCTTTCAACAGTACAGCCTGTGCTGTTGTGTTTGAATATTTAAAACTGTACAAGACAAAAGCAGCCACTCGTCTCTGGCCGATTGTGGTTTCTTTTTCACAGTATCATCAACCTGGTTCCCTGGCTATTCCAATGATATCATTCCAGGAAAGAGTACTGGAGACTTCATTGTGAATCTTCCCTTTGAAATGAGAAATCTGCCAGCAGCAAACTGCAACACTGCAATACTTGGGGAACAAAAATATTGTTTTGCTGCATTTGTTTTCATAATGTCTATGGTGCCCATTGGCAGAAACGTAATGCTAGTTGGGAGGTCAAAAGTTTACCCAGCAGTTTTAGTTAGGCCAATTTGCCTCAGTTTATAAGTGATGTCTGCACTTAACACTAGGAATGTATTGATCCAAAATGCAGTACTGGTCTGAGCCCTATGCTGGCTAAAAACAAGGGATTGAATATCGATAAAAAATAGAGTTAAGAGTCCAATACAAAACAAGAGCAAATATAGTTTGAACATCCTAGTTTATTTCTAAATTCAACAAATTTTTTCGCTGCTTTTTGAGCCAGAGAATTGTATGGAGGAGAGTTTTTGCTCCTGTTTTGCCTGTATATTCAGCTCCTGGCTACTCCTGCAGAATTATGCATAAGCTTACAATATTTTGTTAAGCTCCCATCCACATTTAGCAAACTGGTGTTTGGCAACATTCAGCAATGGTAGTAACAAGTTGATTGATTTCAAATATTGGCTGATGTGAAAGTAATTGTTGACAACTATAACTTTCATATATTTCATAGTACTTATAACTATAAAGCCAACTAAAGCAGCCTTTTACAGAATCATGCTTAGTAAGTCAACTGATACTACAGGACCTGTATCACGATGACTGCACATGCTCAGAACTTATATCCTAACAATTAAATCTCCTTGACTGTAAGCCATGATCTGATTCCATCCTTGCCAATCTGTCTTCAATTTGCATTACGTATTTTAGTTACTTGGGCATTATGCTTTTTATACTAAGGAGTTTTCTATGTAAATTGGAGGATTCAAAGCACAATTTCAGCACTTTGGCTGAAGGATACAAAGAATGTAAGCTTGTTTGCCATTGCAAATAATCATAGAAAAAAATACCTTCTTTTACAATTACTGGCGGTTGGCAAACCAGTTTACGTTCTTCACATCCTTGGGCTAAAGCGCTAAAATACTTTTGAATCCTTATATTTCCATAGAAAACTCCTCAATGTAAAAAGCATAATGCCTGAGTATCTAACAAATATTCAGTATATATATAAATACAATGCAAAACGATGATGGATTTGCAAGGATGGCGTTAGATTTTGACTTGCAGTTGAGCGGATTAACTTCGTTCAAAGTTGTGAGCATGTGCAGTGATCTTGACACAGTTCCTTTAATGCCCAACGTTTTCTTCGCAGCCAAAATCTTGAAATGTACAGTGTCTGCAATTTACCAGCCAGCCAGTCAGTGTAAAAGTAAATTTTTCTCAGATATTCAAAATGCTGTGGGATTTTAACCACTTTGACTCCATCCAAGCAGCTTATGCACGTGTGATTTGTGCAGCTGGTGACCTTTTTTTTTTTTTTGTTCTGTCTTTTATAAACCCCCAATTAGTGAGCTGGTTTCTGAAAACTTCATTGAGCTCTATTCATGTTGCGAGTGCCTGTCGTCAGTCAGGCACCACAGGCTAAACGTAGCTGTAAAATAAACCCCCCGTCTCCTCATCTGCGGTTTCAGTCTACAGCCCAAGACTGAGTTTAACATTTTGTATTATGTGTTGTGCAGGATATTGTATACTGGAGATGCTATATATTTTGATGTTAAGTTATTAATCATTATTTAAACTTCATTCCAGTTCAACTGTCTTTTTTGACTGAATGTAATATTTATGCAATTCACTGTTGCTGCACATTGATACTGGGATTCAAATTCCTCTAAATGCTCAGGTTTAAAATTTTCAAAAAAAAAAAAATGGTGCTATAAGTTACATTTCAGTGATCAGTTTAATGGTTTAATGTTTGATTGATGCTGCTAGCTACGTGAAAGTTTGACAAAATGAAAAGCAGCCGTGCTGCATAACTGAGTCGTGTTGTGGACCATGTATTTCCTCTTCAGAGGAGTCGAATATTTGCTTTGCAGTTTAAGCATTACTTTGTTTTGATTGGCTACATTAATCAAATCACATCTATACAAATTCCTTAACTGTGTAACAGTTTGACAGTTTAATAGTTGTCAGAATGGTGGGGTGGGATGCGTATCGGATTGGTATTCATACTGGTATCGGCGGATACTCAAGGCTCTAATATCAGTATCAGTATCGGAAATGAAAAAGCAGTATCGAGCCATCCCTGCTTGACACAGCACTAAAATCAATGATGTCATTGTAAAATAAGTCCCAGCCAACATTTTGTACCCAACTCACACCACTTGATGTGCCATTCTGCCCCCAGTCTCTGAGATCACTTCATTGCGATGACCGATGAAACAGTTTTTGCAACTAGGTCACTTTCATCGAAACAGTGACAACTGACAGCGAAATTTCAAAGGTGGCATTTTATCTAAACCACTTCTAACAGACACTCATTTTCCATGTTAATTGGTCAATCCCAACAAGAGTTAACACATTTTGGAGCACTGATATACTAGTTTTATATATAAATACCCCATTTTTCACATTTGGTCACATTTGCTAATTGAATGTAATCAAAAGACTCTGTACAATTCCTTCCAGAAGGTTCCATGAGCAGAGATAGGGCTAGAGGTTCTATTAACACAGGCCATGACCTTGAGCTTCTTTAATTCATTTTAGGGGAGACTGAATGTGATATTGGAAAGTTGGAAGCGATTAAAAGCACAAGTACTCCACAGTGAATCAGCAGTGCTGGCACGCTGCATCTCAGCAGCGGTGGTGATCTCCACAGCAATTATCTCCCGCAAGTTTTTTCATGAAAACAGAAAAGGAAAATTACAGGGAGGACACAACTCCGACCGCGGCAAGGCTGGATACTCAAATCAATGTTTGAGCCAAACACCTGCAGAAAATGGTTAGGATTCAATCAACATTGTCATTTACCCGACAAACAAATGGAATTTGTATTTTTTTTTTAAATAAAGAAATACAAATAGGCCACAAAATGTTCAGAAATTGTCAAATGCAGCTAACCATACTTAGCTAGTATATAATGCTTACGTTTAGATTTAACTCTGAACTCATTACTGAGAAATGACTGAATACAGCCAAGTTTAAAGCTGATGAGCTGACAAGCAAAGTGCATCATACACTACAGATGATTGTCATTGCAAGTTTGGCATAACAAAGTGTATGTTCTCAAATTTAAAATTTGACAATAAACGACTTGACTTCTCAAAGGCTGCTTGTGAAGAAAATCTCTTGCCTTTGTTCACCAAAGTTGACACGTAAAAATTAATATGAAAATGGTGAAGAGGTAGTTCAATTTAAAAAAAAAAATCCTGTGCTAATCAACCTATTCAACCTAAAAAGACACAAGAAGCAATTAAAGTCATTAGAGGTCCATATATTGTGCTAATTTATGACATTAATTAAAAAAAAAAAATGCAATTAAACTGTCATTTTTACAACCACAGAAATTGTGAGCTAATCACTCACGCTCATAAGACAGATGCTGTCAACAGAAGAACGGGAATTTTAGGGTCCCTGTAGATCACTTCAGAAAGTTCAGACTCTATTTAACAGCTGATTTAGAGAGTCTTCAGGATTACCTGTCCGTTTGAGTAGTGGCTCCCAATTCATTGTCTTCAGACAAGTCAAGGAACGACAGATCATGAGTCATGGCTGGTAATACGTCTTAAATTTTGGCAAAGAACAACAAGCTGGCATATCTAAGGACGATTTCTTTTTACATTGCTGTCAGAGCTGCAGCTACTTGAACTAGTGCAACACATAATGACTGCAATCATAATCATAATTATTTGCATGCCAAGACGAAATAAATATGCTGCCAGAGACATTCATTTTCTTACACTAAAGTAAGAATGAAATAAATTTTGGATATAATTTTCACTCTACAGGCCTTCAGGCGTCAAAGCGCCAAGATATCAAGGGTGAGCTATTCAACAGTCATCAAAAAAGACATTTAAACGCCTGTTAAACATTTGATAGACAGTCTCTCGCTGGTCGATTAAACACAAAGCATTTCCATTTTCGAGTTTTCGGAGGTTAAAGGCAACTCGTAACTTATTTCACCATATGACACTTGCGAGAGCGGTCATGCTAAGTCATGGCGATGGTGTGAAATTGCTCCTCGGCGACTCTGACAGCGGTTTGGCGGCCCTTCGTTTAATCCTTCCAGTCTCTGCGTCTGTCTTTTCTCTAAAGCGGGCAAACTCTTCAAACATTAATATCCACACAAGGAGGAAGAAATAGACCCTCAGTGACCCAAATATCCATCTCTCCATTCGATCGTCAGTAATAGCAGTTTTACCAAAAAAAAAAAAGTGGGTGGATACGCATCCAAACCCTGAGAGAAATAGGAATTTTCAATTTTCTGCAACCACTCCGGTGTTCATGGGCTACAAAGTCAATTTGGGACAGGGTGGACGATAGACGCTCTTCTGCGGAACACAGCAAATCAGCAGCAGCTCCTTTAACCTCCACAATCAACAGCTAGGCTCACACAGTCAGTGGTCAGCGGAAGACATTGCGTGCGCGTGTTTGATGTACCGGCGGGAGTCCGTAGTGAGCGATGAACTTCAGGAATGCAAGCCGACTAATCCCTGTGGTACTGCGGCCAATACATTCACCTCCCCCGTTAGAGCTGGAGGCCACAGACGGTACTATCAGGGAATGACTTTTGAGGCCATAAAGCTACCCAGCAATGCTGCCCTGCTGGTCTCACCATTATCATCACCATCACCATCATCATAATAACTGCCAAGTCCCCTTGCAAACAGAAATTTTGACACGCAGTGCATCACAACTTCTCAATGAGGCCAATTCAGTGGGTTTCACCTCAAAGCGAGTGCACTGGAGTTCGACATTTTTATTCTCATTGCATCTTGTATGCAGAATCTGATTGGCCATCTTTGTACATACGCAGACATATGCCGCCTGTCAAGCCAGACGGCAGTATCTGCAAATTTCTTAAAATTGGGAAAACCCACCATTGACCCTCTACAGCACCAGCTCCATCTATTTTTAGTAGAGATTAGCCTGATCAATACACATGTACAGAGTTATTGCATGTGCAAGTTAGCAGTATCTACAAAAGTAGGGCAGGAGGTGAAACTTTAAGGCCAATTTTCTCAGTTTCACTATTTTGCAGATACTGCCGTCTGGCTTGACAGGGCAGTATGCATTAGTCAGGGTTCGACCTTTACTTTTTCAGCTGTCAGCCAGCCGGGCTGACAGACCCCAAAATCTGTCAGCCCGGCTGAGTTTTTGTCAGCCCTGATTTTTTCAAATGCAAACCCCCCCCAAAAAAAAAAGACACCTTTTTATGAACAAAACATTTATTTCTCAGAATATAGCAACAACGAGGTCTTGTGTATCATATACATAAGACAGGATTTTTAAAAGCCAAGTGCTGAGGCAGCTAGCAGGCCGTCCTCTGAACAGACAACAAGACAACCAGATTGCAAACCCTCGCCCCTTTGACATTTGTTTGTGACTTGATTTTTGACCTAGCAGTCTGACGTTAGAGGAGGCCAAGCCATGGGTAGGACCTTCCTGCTGTGAAAGTTTTATGTAAATCGTGCCAATAGTTTTTAAGATATCGAGGGTTTGGAGCACAATGGTTATATGTCCAAAATTTGTGATTTTGAGATTTTTACCCCCTGTCACAGCTTTCTATCAGCTAATCCTTGGAGCACAATAACTATATGTCCATCTGCATTCATTTTTAATCAGAATTCACATTTTCATTATGTGATATGTCCAACAAAATCTGCTTAAATGAATTAAACATTGATATTTTGATGGATAAACATGAATTTTATTACAGAATAGTCTGTCTTCCATTGCAAACAAACTTACCTTCAACCAATCACCATTGTTTTATGTCACATCATGTGCTAGAATTGTTGGAGCACTGAGGTGACATGTCCATTTTTGGCAATTTTGACCATGATGTTGCGGTTACACTCCTATGAAAACTTAGGTGTTCAATATACCTCTGAACCATGCAGCAAAAGAGTGACTGGTAAAAAAAAATGATATAAAATACCTGATTTAATAGAACACTTGGAAACCTAAAAATCATTTTTTCTCAAAACCTCTAAAATGGACATATAACCATTGTGCTCCAAACCCTCGATATGCGTCCGGACAGACAGACGGAACCAATTACAATATCCTCGCTCCCCCTTCGGGAGAGCCTTTTTCTCTTCTCCTTTTCATAAATCTGAGATCCTTCACCATCTTTCTTTTTTGCTGGTTCTTCTTTACCCAGCCACGACATTAACTCTCCCGCTCGCTTCGCCATGCTAAACTCAACTGTACACAATTATAGGATGTTCTTGGTTAAGACCAAGACGGAGCTAGGCAACGTTGCAAAAATATCTCCGTGTTAACTTTCATGCACGAAAAGACGAACTTGAACCTTCGGTCAACAAAGTAAACTGTTGGCTAGCTAAGCTAGCGAACTTTTTATCTGAGCAAGCGAACTAACGTCAGCTAGAACTATTGATCGCTTTCCCTATGCCTGCCATGTTAAAGCCTTAATCGCATGCGAACCCTTTGCGCATGCTCAGTAGGTTACAATCCTGAGCGAGCCCTTCGCTGTGGTTTAAATACAACATACGCAGCCTGGCTTTACTCGAGGTGGCGTCATTGGCCATAATGACGGACAGACAGACTGAGCTGGACTCGGAGATTGTTGTTCCAGCTCACTGGAGCCGATTTCACAGCTAAAAAATGCTGTCGGCCCACCGGACCGACTCACCCAAAAAATTGTTGGCCCAAAATGAAAATCGTCGGCCATGACCGGCGTTAAGGTCGAACACTGTTAGTTGGGTTGTATTTATTCGATTTCAAAAACTCTACCTGGGCTGGTCCCTTCTCATTAATGTACATATTGAGGGCTGACTGCAATAGTTATGTCCAGATGTTTTACATTGGACATTACCGTTTATTGCAGCCAGCCCTCGATATCTCCTGAAAGGCTAAAACCAATATGGCCTTCGGTCTTTATATGCTCTGCAATTGTCCCGCGTGTTGTCACTGAGCGGGAAAAAAAGAGTATTCACATTTGCTGCCCCTTTTACTTGGAAACCCTCCAGAAAGACTTAAAATTGCCACAGTTCATTTCTAATGATGCCTCTGTTTTGATCCTAAAGGCCTTAGAATGTGAATCCAGTGGACTTTGCCTCTGTACTTAATTGTTGTCTGTGATATCACAAAATCTGCATTTCATATGTATTATTTGTATTATTGTTTTGTATATAGCCCTGATTTGCTACTTAATGTTGTATTATGTATACTGTTTTAATCTTGTGATATAGACGAGAGCTGCGGCTTTTCTTGGCCAGGTCTCTCTCGTGAAAGAGATCCTTGATCTCGATGGGCTAATTACCAGCTTAAATAACGGTTAATAATTAAATTATACCCTCTCAGAGGCACCTTCTCAGAAAGTGGTATATTAATACAGTTCATTTGTTTACTTTTCCACCCTGCTTTTTCCTATATTTAAACAGCCTTCGTCCACCTATCTCATTCTCGGGGTTCTTCATTCACTTTGTGGTAGTAATACATTTCGTTTAATTTGGAACTATTCTTGTTACACCAGGCATACTTTGTGTTTCCTGTTGGGTGCTGGCAGTATAATATGTGGGTCAATGACAAATAAGCCTTTTCGAAATGTTTTTTAATACATCTTTAAAAATGTACAGAATACATTTATTTGAAGTTGGAAGAGTGTGTTTAAACAAGTCTTAATGGTTGCACAACATTGACTGAGTTTTAGTACAGTTTTAGACTGTACTTGCAATTTCACCAGCCAAAAAATGTCAGGTGGCGCAACCAAAAGTTTCTTGAAAAAATAATAAACACACTTCCCTCTGTTTTTTCTAAGTGATTTTTTAGTAAGTATACCTGAGAGTGTCTACTCTGCCTAAAACATTACTATTTTGTAGTTGAGCTGGGTATTAAAAGTAACTTATGGATTCTTTATTGTAGCGGGCGGGTATTTTGGTTTTCCAAACAATTTAAGAACAATTAAACTATTAAACTTTGTTTATTTGAAAGGTTTTCAACATAAAATTATGCCCCCATATTAATATTATATGAATTCATATTTTAAATTTCATATTTAATACATTTCACATAGTGTTAACTTGCTCGGACAGTTGCGCCATCTGACATTTTGAGGGTTTGAGATGGCAAAACATAAAATATATATCATTTTTATGATAAAATGGAAATATGTTCAAATTAAACAGGTTTTATAGAATAAAATGATGCTTATTATGAATCATGTAAAATTATTCTAAACCAAAGTAGTGCACTTGGACAATGTCACGTCATTGACCCATGTATGTTGCAGTGAATCCACTATTCTTCCTGTGTAATGCAGTTTAATTGAAAGGCTTCAATTTTTTTCTCTGTCTGCTCATAATCACTCTTTCTCTCAGTTCTCACCACAATTAACCTGGTCCTGTATCTTTTCATTTTATCACAGTGCAGTAAAATTATGCCACACATCCATTTTGCAGAGATACTGACCCTGAAATCTGCACAATTGGTTTGAATTCCCCCGCAAAGGCACCATAAAATGCAAACTATTCATATAAAAGAAAACAATGTGGAGAGACGGAACCTGATAATGGCACAAATCTTACTCATTTCAAACATAGCTGCTATTCATATCGTTTTCAACTGTGGTCATAGCATCTTTCACCTTTCCCCCATCTCTCTTTCCCACGATTCTCCTTCTCTCTCCCTCTTTCCAAGACATTTTAAGGGTGGAGGGGTTGATGAAACCAGTAATTGGAAGATGAAGTCATCCCAAAGGAAGGAAAGGTGTTGAACGAAAAGAGTCGAATGATAAACTTCTCCCGGCTAAGAATCCCCCCTCCCTTCTCACTCTCTCTCTCTCTGTCAGCCACAGTGAAAAAAAAAATCAAGGAATAAAGGCAGATCTCCCCCTGGATATCTAAAATAGACCTCTCACTCTCTCACTCAGTAAAATGCCTCTCTTTCAGGTGACAGTTAAGAAACTTTACTTTCTGTGAGCGAATAGAGGCCATAAACTTATGTAAAGGCCATAAATTTACATAACACCCCCTTCTCATCTTCTGCAAAACATTTGCATTTAAGTGCATTTTCACGCGAGGAAATTCTTGATGTGCTCTGTATATGAATCTGAATATCTCCTCTACCTACACCAAAAACATTCTTCACAAAAATCCCCTTATTTTTCATCTTAGCTCACGCTTAGCATTTGCATATCAACACATCCCTCCTCCCTCGTGAATGCCTCTGAAAGAGCGGTTTTTCGACAGAAACGTGGCAACAGCTCCCGCCTTCTTCGTCCCCTTGGTTACACAGCAGGTGCATCAGAGGATAGGAACAGCACCCAGGTAGCGCTACGGCAGCCGAAGTCGGCAGCACGAAACAGCAAAAATCAGTCAGACGAGATCTGGCACGGTTAAACAGCCAAATCGGCAAGAACCGAGGCAGCGCAATTACACAGCTAAGCCAGTGAGACATGGTCTGGATGAATAGCACCTCAAAAATCAGTCAGACGAGAGCCAGGGAATTAAACAGCGACAATCGGCTAGAGCTGAGCCGGTAAACGAAACCGCAAAATCTGTGAGACCTTAGCTGGCACAGTTGCATGGTAAAATCTGTCAGACCTCGGCCAATTATATCAATTACACTTCAGACTGGAGCAGATCTGTACCTGCGGAAATAAAATGGCATCTATAGACTGGGATATCCGAGGGAGACATGACTCACATTAGAGTGGGTTGCCGAAAGCAGTGGTTAACCAAGCACTTTCGGTACAGTACCTTTAGAAGCGGAACGTAACCTCCACAGACCGGTACCTAAGCCGTAGAGCGGGGGGGTGTACTACGAAGCTGGCTTTGTGACTAAGCCTGACTTTAAGCTTTAGTAAAACCCGGAGCAGCTCCTTTAACTTCAGTCCATGTTCCAGATTTGAAGATGTTCCTGGTTTTACTAAGTGCTGAAGTCAGGCTTAATCACAAAGCCAGCTTCGTAGTACACCCCCCTGGTTTAATGGCGGCGGGGCTGTTGCCAGACGGTAAAACCGCATCAACCCCGGAAGTGTTGATTTATGTTGCGTCCTTGTTAACAAGAGCGACAATTTTCGCTTGATCAACCAAAAAAAAAAAAAAAAAAAAACTGCTGTGATTCTAGCTGCTCCTCTTAGTATTGAATAAGTATGCCAGGTACCTAAGCAGTGAGGTAGTGAAGAAACGGGACAAACTGGAACGGTTATTTTGGTCACATTCACAAGTTTTGATGATCGCAATGCAAAAATACCTGTTCTAAAAAGTGACAAACCGAATTGGATCCAACTGCTTAGTGGAAATGAGGCTTAAGTTAGACTGGGACCCAAGACGTTAGTAGCTGAAGCCCGAATGCAGCCATAATAAGTTCAGTGCAGCTGTTGCTCTTAAACGATGCCATTAACACCACATTGCTCCACAGGGGTGGCCACGGCATTGACTAATCAACAGTAGATTGCTCTGGACACAAGCGTAAGCTACATAAGGCGAGCACAACGACTGCTTTTAAGTGCTGAACCATTCTAAAACCCAGAAAAGAGCGCCAAGGGGGTAGCTTCATATTTTCTGATGTCCACTCCCCCAATTAGCAAAGCTATACAAACAAATCAAGACCAAGCAGCATATTGGTATTTTTCCATGTTTAATCATAGCTGGTGCAGCAATAAACTGATAAAATAAAAATTCCATTTGAAATTTTTGGCGGTGGTTATAGTAAAACATACAGGTGGCGCTGAAAATCACAAACATGCAGCATATCTGTATTTTTTCTAAATGATTTTTTCTTTAATCATATCTGATGCAGCATTAGACAGATGAACTAAGATTGCACATGACATTTTTGGAGGGGTGTACTGCGTAAAATGCTGGTAAAATAACAGGTCACAAAACTAAAACTTGAGAAAAACTGGTTGACGGCAAAAATTGCCTCAAAAAATAGAAAATCTTAAAACTGGCACTCCTTGTAGTGCGCAATTTTACCCTCATCCTCTCCAAAACCGAAATCCCAATGAAGACGAAAAAGACTGTCAAAACGATTTCAAATAAATAGCAGGCTCCACAGACCTCCTCAGAATTGATTTCTTGGAAGTCAAGCCTGCCGACAGAGGACATCTCTCGTGGGCCTAAATTACTTTTCCTCTTCAGAAGCTGAGAAGCCCAGGGCATATGTTGCGACAACAACCAGAAACTCCCAAAAAACAGATTACAGTCTGCTACCCAGTATCTCCATCCCACAGACAAACGTATCCATTGCCCTCATAGGATAGCAAACACTTCGCCTGGGTAATGCGGGTTCCTTGCTGAGCTGATAACACACTAGCACAAAATGGGTGTATCTGCCTTCCTGCTCCAGTGCACTCTGTCCTTAGAACAATTTACCAGACCTTCTTCCTCCTCAGTACCTTAAAAACTGGCATAAATACACATTTCAAGTTCCGGGCTTTTCCGTACAGGCTTACAGTTTGTTGAGCTATTGCTTGCTCCATTTTTCAATTGCTTATGCGGGCCATTTCTTTTCCTGCTCGGCATTTTATGGGTAGAATTGTCTGCTGTCAGCAGGGCAAGATTACATTCCTGGTATATGCCATAGCAGCAGGCTATAGAACTTGTTTTGGCTGTGAATATTATGGAATATAGTGTCAACTCCTAATTATGCATTCTTTCCAGCGCAGTGGCAGAAGAGCCATGTTTGCATCACCTCCGGCTAGCTGACGTCACCCATTACCCAAGACCAGAGCTACGGCACATGGCATCCCAGCTCAGAGTATGTGATGTCAGAGACGCAGGTTTAACCTGTATTCCAAGTCTGAGGTTTTATTTTACACTGACCCTTTCATATGGTGCTTCAATTTGGTCATTTGCACTAATCACTTATCTTCCATGTTCACGTTCTAGGTCATATCACTGGCAGCAAGCAAACTGCAAGCAAACTCTGGCAATAAACTCCTCCTACAGCATATTATCCCCCTCCACTGCCTGTGTACTCTTCCCAAATTATGCAAACTCCGCCTAAAAATGGAGAAGCCTCCTCCCTAGCAGAAAACTCCCTGTACGGTCTACAAAAAAAACCTCTTCAGCATGGGAAATCCTCCAAATTTAAGTACACAAACTTCTCCTAAAGCAGTCAAACTCCTCCAAAAGTGTTGCAAACACCTCCCAAAATATACAAACTTTTCCTTACCGGCATATAAACTCCTCCCTCTCAGCGTGCAATCTCCTCCCTCTGCTTGCTACTTGGGGACCACTTCATTTCAAAATAAGAGTCCAGGTGGGAGCCATCGACTGATCCAGACGACCATGAAAATACATTGGGTGCAGAAGTCTGTTGGCCATTTTCTTGAATCTTTTCATGTTTTCTGTGTGATACAGGCAACCTGTTTTATTCCCTAAAAATCAATGAACTTGATTCAACTCTGTTTTTCTTTAGAGTTCTTATTGAAAGCCTTCCATTTTGTTTACTGCCGCCAGTAATTTTCCATACAATAAAAACCCAGAGTGATGGCGTGTTTGAAGTAGGAATACTTAGTCCGTTTCAGCGCGTCTCATTATTTCCTGACGCAGATTTGTAGGCCATGATGTCACAGTGCCTCCTCGACTCCTATAAGGCATTAAACATATATTGGAAGGTGGGTAGGTCAGGAAGAGGCCTGAAAGTTGGCGGAAGCAGGGGGTGATGGCAGCGAGGCCTGTTCTATAATTGTGCCCACTGCAGTTTCACCTGAAGTAACCCTTGATGCCGTCGCCGCAGGACTACCATGGCGGCTTCTGGGAACACAGCAGGTGTCGCCTCTTGACTCTGATGGCTATCGACAGCCTGTGTCCACAGGTTGGTCATGCTACACTAGGGTGCACAGCTGGGGGGGGGGCGATCTCCTCTAGGCCTTCTTTCCAGTGCATTTGCACTTTAACCTGTAACATTTGAGACCATTTTTCATTTTCAGTTATATCCTTTATGTAACAAACTGTTCGTATAAATCCTTCTGGTATATTACATTTTAATGAAAGACATACATGCTGTCATATCATCCTTAACAGCAATTGCATTTCAAGTGCAGAAGATTATCCGCAATATTTCAGCTAGTAGCATTCTTCACACTAGGTAAGTAGTACCATGAACATCATCTCATTGTATTACCCATAATGCTCTTAGTTTCTGACTACAACACAATTCTTGTTCTCTTGTCTGTTACAGTGACTAATATTGATCCTGTTCTGACTCACCTCAAGGATTCTGTTGTGGCTAGAGTAAAAAGTCTATTTAATCATACCATTTACAACACAAAGCTTTCTTCCAGCTACACCACGTGGCTACATTACCAAAACATTACTGACTGGGACAGATAACGCGCTGTTGTTTCTCATCAACACACATATTAAAACCAAAATGAATCAACCAGTGTCCTGTCATTTTCATGAGTATGTAAGTGGCTTAAGGCATAGTAGGCCATGTAGGCTACTGTATATGAGGAGAAAACGAAGTGCAGAGCTTCCTATCAGGCATCAAACCTAAGAGCACTTCATTTTCATAGCATTATAACACAAAGGATTGTTGTTAATTACGGGCAACCTCAGGTAATTCATAACCCAATTATTTTGGCTCATTTCATTTAATATAGAAATTACATCAAGATAAAATGTTGTATTTACTTTTTAACATTCAGATGAAATGTGATGACAACAAACTCCTCTAAATTGTAACAGAAGAATATTTGCAGTAGACCTAATCAATAACATTTCCAACATATACTATAAAAAAGGCAGGGCAATGAAATGAAGGATTTGCCAATGGTGAGAAGGAATTAGTTCAATAATTGAGTCAGACATCACTGGTGTCCCACAAGGGCCTGTATTAAGCTCTCTCTAATTCCTTAATCCCACTCAAGTTGTGGCCACTTGATTAAATTTTTACAGCTCAAATTATGGCCATTTGTTCAACAGTACACTAACAGACATAATCTCATTATCATGCCCAAGGGAACAAAGCAAGTGATTCAATTGTAACAGGAAGTGATAAATGAATCGTGGCAGCCCAACTGGTGGGTTAGATATTAATATTATTGATTGCATACAAAGTAAAATAACGGGCACTGCAAAGCCTTGCATTTTTCCTAAAGCTTTTCCCCATCACTGGGCAGTGAAGTATTTGTTTTATGGTCCGTGTATGGCGTTATCAATTATGATATTTGGTCATCTTCAGAAGGGGAGGTATTATGACTTCAAAATGACAAAAATCAAGCATATGCCAAAACAATCATTAGACATGAACTAAAAGAGGGGCATAAATGGACTGACAGAGACACAAACACACACACACACACATACACACACACACACACACACACACATGCAAATTTAAAATTGTACTTGTGTTAAATCATTTTGGATCTGAATTGGGGGGTGGGGGGTTAGATGAATGGCTTGTTTTTTTCTTTTTAAAAATGATAAACTTATGCTTTGGTAACACTGAATACTGGCCCATTCCATTAAAGGCTGTATGAATAATTAAAAACAGGCTCCACCAAGTCCTAGGTCTGCTCTGTCTGGCTAAACTCAATACCACGGTAAGCAAGGAAGAAACACACAAACTAGCAGCACTACAGGAGGAGACAAGCGGTTCACTGGTGTGTTGTGTGTGTGTGTGTGTGATTTGTACATGCATATACACACAATATGTGTATGTTTGCCCATGTGAGCTTGAGCGTGTGTGTGTGTGCAGGTGTGTGCAGTTTCATGGTATACAGCAGTCCCATTGATGCCAACTGGAAAGCTAATTTTCTTCTAAGGAGACTTTAATTTGTAAAGAAACATGGGAGCAAGAATCAATAATTCATTACCAGCAGCCATTATCGTCACAACCAGACATGTAAACACTCATGGCCTCAGACAATAAAGGTTCGTGTTTGTAATTGAGTGAAATTAAACAGCCATAAAACATTGAGCTGAACTCTTTCCATTCCTCCCCAAGTCACATCTGTTTTTACAACTAAGCTGCATTGGGAATCCAGCACACTCAGTCTCAGCGAGCTGACCACAGACAGTATTCAGGGGCATGAAATGTCTGTCCAGAGGTGATCAACATGAACACTTTGGTTTTGCAAAGAAGCTTATATTACAGCCAAGAAATAATCATTAACAATCACAGCAATATTCAACTGCCAACAGCAAAAATCTGCAACCGGCAACAACTTTCATTTTTATTCACTGTTTCATTAATCTGGGAAACTATCAGCAGTGATATCCTGAGGTAAAATGTGGAGTCTTTCGAGTATCATTATTGCACTTATTCACCATGAAGAGTTTGCCCATGAAGCCATTTTAACCCACTGCAGAAAATAAAAGCAAATTGCCTTCCCGAGGAAAGGTAATGATGGACACCTTTCATAAAGCAACACGGGAGACCAAGAAAAATCGCCTTATAAACAACATCAGCTAATAATAATGTAAAATATTTTTATTTTATTGCTTTTCCAATATTATGAACAATTGAAGAGCCTAGTGCTCAAAGTACTTCAGTCACATTTTCACACACCATGATTTAAGGATGGGAAAACGTCTTTTATGGTTTCACAAGTCGATTTTTTCAAAATGGACTCTTTTGCCTGCAGTACTTTTAACACTAAGCTCTTCAATTTCAAAGACCTTGACAAACTGACTGAAACACTGCACTAAAACTGCAGCCTGATGTTGTAATTTATTTATTTATATTTCACCTTTTTTTTCCCCTCATCTACCAGTACTTCCACAGTTTGGAATTCCAGCCCACAGCCCTTAAAGATAGGCCACATACCAGAAACCTTCTTAACCAAATCTCAGCCAATCAAATGCTCTTCTGTGAACACATGATGCTGGTCAACACTTCTCATTACAGTCCAATTCACATACTGGACTCCCACAAACAAGTGCCCAAGATAATTAAATTGAAGTTTGACATGCAACCTAGTGGTGGTCCAGCAGGGGTCACTGGTAGGGGATAAGAGTTTCCAGCCTGAGGTCGCTGGCTCCATTCATCAGTGGTGGAGTCCAGTTTTTGCAGCAGTGGGGCCACCAAGACATATGAGTCACTCAATAGCTCCGTAATAATCACAACACATTAACAGAAAAAAGTACATTTCCAAAACATACGTTCCACAGGAAACTTTGATGGAGCACAATACAAAAAAATATATTACACACAAATCAAAATGAAAATAAATTTGAAAAAGGAAGTGTAATAGACAGGCAAAACATTAAAAAACTCAAACTAAAACACTAATAGGATTAGAAAAAAATATTAAAACTGGCTCATGTGAATAAGTGGCCAAAGCACATTCATAAAAAGTGATAAAAGTGATCTATAAAACCGTTAGGTTCTTAGTTATATTAAGCTCATGGTCCTGCCAGGTCTCCAGATAAAGCTTTGTATGAGGCAGAGGCATTTTAAGGAGAATTTGCGAGAGCTTTAGTTCTGATAGAGGCAGGAACTGGCACAGCTGCAAGAGATCAATCTTTAATGGCGCTGTAATGCACACTGTAATGTCCTGTCAAATTCATTGTGACGACATTCGGAAATGATGCCAACGTAACTGCAAAATCAATAGCGTAATAGGGTAGCAAAGATTATACATTTTCTCCATAACTACGGCAAACGGGAAAAAAAAAATACATATTCCCAGGCCATATTAGTGCAAGCAAAACCTGTCAACATTCCAGCAACCATTACTGCCTTAAGACAGATGATGGGAGAGGGACAAGAAAATAAGTAATGATGTCATTATGTTAGGATTCTGAAGTCTGTCATCTGTTCCTTATTTCCATGTGATTGTACTTCCTGTTTTTCCAGTCCCACCTGTATTTGTTTTCTTTCCTCTCTGTGCGTCTCATCCCCTGTGCCCCTCAATTACATCTTGTTATTCTATTAGCATTTCCTCGTGTTGTCTTGTTTCTCGCCCTGCCTCCACTTTTTTTTCCCCACCTGTTTCTTGTCCGTTCATTTGGATTGTGTGTAAACATGCTCCCTGCTTCCTTTAGCCTGGGCTTGATTGTTTTCACTCCTGTGCCCCCTTGTGTTGCCAGTCCCAGTTCTGTTTCATGTTCCTCTATGCCCTGAGCATTCTCTGTTCCAGTGTATTTGACCTCCCTGGTTTGACCCTGCTTCAACAACTTATGACAACGTCTTCGTATTCTGATTTGGTCCTGTTATCCACCATTCTGGTCACAAACCCCCAGATCCCAACTTGTGCCACACTCCATCCCCCCGGTTAACAAACCCTGCCAGACCGACAAAGGATGTGTGGTAACTATTCTGTACCGTAGCCTGTAAATGAGAACTCTGGGCTGGGACCTGTACTGGTGTTCGTGCTTCGATTCCTGTGTGTGTTCTCACACATTAAGGAGTTTCTGCCTTCTCCCAGTATGCTTACATGCTGGCTAACAGAAAACCAATCATTGAAGCTATACTATCGACCTAACCGTGGATAGACGGTGATATGATACAATAAGGTCACATGATCTGAAATAAGTTAATGTATTTACAACACAGTTATGATACTCAAGGATGAAAATAGCTTTTTTCATTGATTAGAAAACAAGTCATGCATGTTAACCAATAAACTTGTTATATATTAATAATTATATTAACATTGACCAAGCAGAATAAATGTGTTTAGCTATCTATTAACAAGTATACTAACAGTCCTTCATTCCCATTTCCATTGGCTTTCACTAATGTGGAAGTCAAAGTTGTAGTCAGCAACAATATGCAACCAGATCCTCCCACCCTATTCTGAATTATAATAGGGTAGACTGTAAACCAGTTTGATCTGTAATGGATCTCAAGCCAAGGGAATGGGTTATAAATGCTCATCAAGAAGAGCAACAAAAGAATTACACACTGAAATCAAAGCCAATGTAAGAGTGAGACAAACTCTCGCCTTGACCAAAGAGGGGATTTCCTGGGGGTAATTCCCCAGAGAAAATGGCTGAACCAGGCTTATAATTGAGGTAATTAATTGCATAATGAGCGAAATCTCTTCACTGAATAGCAGAAAACTGTGGGGGGAGAGGGGCAGCGGGGGGGCAGGGTGTTGGAGGGGTCATCCGTCACAAGACACTGCGAACAGGAGTGTCTCAGGTCGCTAAGGAGCATTCTGGAAAAACAAATCAAAACGAAAGAAAACAGCGCCCTCCCGACCTCCCCGTCTGTCTCTCGGTAAGGAAACAAATTCCTTTTCCGAATGCAGAAAAAGCGCAATTTGTCCCTGTGGGATTACTGGCACGATGAATTACACTCAACCCATTTCATCATTTCATTTTCCCCGCGATTATTTATGGGGGCTGCCTGCCTCCGCCTCCGCCTCCACTGTCCCTTTGAGAGGAATAAATAAATATATAAAGCCAGGCTGATTATACCTTCCTTCCTGTGTGTGTGTGTGTGTGTCTGAGCAGAAAGAACAGTCAGGAAAGTGCACGGTCATTAAGGCCTCTCCTGTGTCCTAGGGATAAATACAGCAGGTCGGCCATTTTGTTGCTTTCGAGAAAAAGAGCTCTAATCTCTCTGAAAGCAAAAGCTCATCAGCAGTGGATGGTCCGTGTGTGTCAAGTGTGTACACATGAGTATGGTCCGCACACTCTACCGCAGATGTCAGCGTATCACTTGTAAGAAGACTATGGAGGATTGACTTAACTCCGGGAGTAAAACTGACTGCTGCGCAAGCGACGACGGGCTTTCATATGAGTAGCCTAATGCTACTTTAATGCCAGCATGCTAGCTGTGAGCTCAGCACCTCACTGGTTCCCTGCTGGAGGGGATTATACCCATAGGCCAGAGGCTCGGCCTACAAGCAAGTCAAGAGAAGAGATTTACGCAATCTGATCAGCAATGCATATGTGATGTAATGTCCGTACAACACCGATGTGTGGTGTGTTTGTATGTTTGTGAGTGTATGGGGTGTGTTTATGTGTGTCTTTATGAGTCTATGCATGTATTGGATGTGTGTGTGTGTGTGTGTGTGTGTATGCTCGTGAGAGTAGGGACTGAGTCCATGAGTGTGTTTGTGTGTCCATGTTTTGGATCTATGTGTGCATATTTGTAGGTTTTGCATGTGTGTTTGTTTCTTGTGTCTGTGTGCATGTGTATATGTTGTGTGTGTGTGTGTGTGTGTGTTGGAGAGGTTGGTTTGTGTGTGAGTATTTTTTTGTGTCTGAGTGTGTGAGCACGTGCGTACGTGCACGTGTGTGTATGTACTGCAATGCGCTTGCGTCAATGCGTGTCCGAGAGCTTGAGTATGTGTACGTCCATATGCGTAAATATATGCGTGTGTGCATGCAGACATGCACGCATCTGCTCGGTCAATAACTTTAATCACTTAAACATAATTCCATAATTAGAAATTCCCCCACACGCTCAGGGTGTCAAGCACCTAGCCACCAACGCCCAGCCTACACAGAGCTGTTACTAGCACACAGCGTGATACACAGGCCCCAGGAGCCGAAGCTCTTATCGAAAACAGATGATGTGTCCTCGCTTTAAAAAACACCTGAAAAATAAAAAAATAACACCTGAGAGGATAACCAGTCCTAACAGTGCCCAGCTGCACACTCACACAGAAGACAACACAAATAGCATCAACACAGGCATCCCTAAAATTACAACACACAACTATTTCTCGCAGGGAAAATAACAACGCCTGTGTTTTAGCACAACATCAAGGGATGATTACTAGCAGCAAGAAAATGAGAAGGGAGCAGCCGCTTACCGCAGGCCTGGGCTCTGTAAAATTCTTCTTCTATTCTGTTCTCACTATTTAATGGCAATGTGTCGTGTTGCATATCTTTATCGACCTGTGCAGCCTGCTGCAGTAAGAGGAAGAGTCTTCAGTAAGTGACAAAGGCACTGACAAAACAAAGCCAAATGTCCATGTACTCAGGGGCATCATTAATCCGCTTAACTCATTTAACTAGCGTACAGCTACTCGAGAGCACAGTCAGAATAACTGTGAATCGCCTGTCCGGGACCCTTAGCCTATCTATACGCGCTGAACAATATTATTCTCCTCTGAATTCTCCCTCCACAGTCGAACGTTCAGAGTTCAATCAATTCTTACAGAGTCTATTTCATCCTGCGCTGCAAAGTGACCTTTGTGAAACAGAAATCAGAGATGGTGAGCAAAAAAAAGGGAAATGTGTTGCGCCCTTGAAGTAGTTTCGGAGGACTTTTGGATTTTATTTATATTTTTTATTCCTTTTTGCCCCCAAAGACAACTCAGAAAAACATTTTTAAACTGAGTTTTCCCCTGGCATTTGCTAGTTATCTATGAAGAGCACAAGAGCTGGGGAAAAAAGGCACTACTGCCAATGTTCTGAGAGCCATCTTAAAATAACCAAATAGGATGTAAGGAGGGATGGGGGAGCTTTTTATTGTATGAATCAAAACTCACATTTCCCATGGATCCGAGATCTGGTAAACTATTATGCCGAGCTGTCACGCTCACAAACATGTTCTGAGCATGTTCAGATTGCGATTTCTCGCATGACAGATTAAACGACTATAGCAAATGCTCTCTCTCAAGAGACGCTATAGGCTACAGCGAGGAGAGAATAGCTGACAGATGCTGTGCTGCGCAGGCAACATTTCCCTGGTGATAGATTGCATATTAATACACGTTCTCTTATTCAAATAATTTTTGTCATCTTTAGTGAACAATTAAACAAGATGCACGTGCAAATTGAATTTAAAACAAAGAGTTAAAATGCTGTTAGGTTTAAAAATATTTCAGTCAGGTAAACTCATGTATTTGGATTGAACAAAATTTATTGACATCTAGATGTAATGACATTGTAGTTTGGCGGAAGGTTCTGCTCTGGAGGTGCTCTCTACCATGGCATAGCAAGAACATACTAAACAACGACAAAATGAGGTAGGAAGCAGAACATACGAATCCCTCCACTGTCAGACAGAGCAGAACCAAACAGGTGGAGGCTGGGGTGGAGGTGACAAGCAAAAAACATTTCTCGCCTGCACGTGAAGCAGCAAATTAACCCTTTCATTACCAGTGTTGCATTTCCGTGACAGCGCCGATCCCGCATCACTAACCATTGTCGCTATTTTGCGCCTAGAGAAAGTCCCTCACAAAATCTGTCAAAGCTCCGCAACAAAACACCCCTTTGGATGAGTCTGGTATCGCACAACACGTCAGTGATGTCATCAGGCTTCCCGTAGGTCCCAATCCTCCGGTTATGCACAGTCCCTCGCTGACTTCACCGCCATTGCAGGCAGTGCGTGCTGCAGCACGTGTATATCCGTTTGTACAGAAATGCGCGTGTATCTCCGTTTGTTCATAAATCCCATAGAGGAGAAATCTTCTTGTCTTGACAAACAAAATACGGTTTTTATCCTCATTTTCTGTTTTTACTTTTGAAAAAACTAAGCAAAGATATGTGTCAATGGAAAGGTAAATGTATTTTGAACATGTTTTCTGTACATAAAATTGTCCATTTCTGGCGTTTTTAGTTCAAAGGGGGGTGAAAATCTACATGCAATATCATGCTGTGATAGCACGAAAATGTACGGTAAGCAAGGGTTGTCTTATTCCCAGTAAGCGGTAGTGAAAGGGTTAAGCAGCAAAGGTGAGCGAGCTTAAATTGTGCTTAACCCCTTTGCGCAGAATACTAATAATGCCATTTTTTTCCAGTTATGCCTGAGCCTATTTAGGCTTTTTAGCTCAGTATTTGTGTCACAGAGACTGTGGGAAATTATTCCAATAAAGCAAGACATTCAGAAATTCAATGACAGAATTATTTAGGAATTAAATTTTGGAATATACGGACGCCAGCGTCTATATCTGCGCAAAGGGGTAAATAGACCGACATAATAGGTTCTTTGTTGTTGCTGCACTGCGATTGGTGTACTCTGGCTGAGGCAGACAACCACGTCAGGTGATGTAGAATGACGCGAGTTTCCTGCCTGAACTAGTTCCACTTATTTAAATCCACACAAGGTGAAGAAATAGCATATTTGTTGGACAAAATGAGTGTGTCTATAGCTTGTCAAAGTTTGATCCCCCCCCCCCCCCCTTTTCAACAGCAAATATCTTCATATCAAAAAGATAGATATATTTCATTAAGCCTCATGGAAAAAGCTGTTCTGTGACCCACTCTAGTGTGTTTTAATGGGCAGCCACAGTGCAGTGCCCAAGGACCAACTCCAACTCCAACACTCGGTAAAGGTCATAGCCTGGAGCACATCTGCCATGATGTATGTCTTTTGGGGTGGGAGAAAATAACAGTTGTGAGGAAACTCGTGCCTCGGCTGTTGACATCCTGTAACCTCAAACACCAAGGGCCTAGAATGTTCCTTTCAGGATGTTCATAGTACCTCAACTAGTAAATAGTTGTGCAAGCAGGTAAGTGCTTTGAGTCGCACTCCTGATGCAAGACAGGGGAACATTATTCCCACCTGAGTATGAATCTACCTGCCCATCTCTTTCACTCTCCCCCATTCTCTCTCTCTCCCTCTCTTTCACTCCTCTCTCCCCCCCGCTTCACTTTCTGACATCATGTCTCTCCCTCCCCCTCTCGGTTTCCTTCCCTCCCTCGCTCCCTCTCTTCTTTATCTGTACAATGACCGTGTCCCTTCAGATGGAAGCTGAAGATGGGAATGGGAGGAGACAAGTTCAACACAGCCACTTATCTCCCTCTTCCGCGCGTGTGTGTGTGGATGTCCGTGTGTGAGTGTGTCAATGTGTGTGTGTGTGCGCACTTGTGGGAAATATTTGGCACCCTATTAGAGACCATAACGATCGCGTTCAGTTATACCCACACACTCATGCACACACACAGTTTGCACACCTATGATTATGATGACTTTGCATTGTCTTCTATTTTTTATGGACACTCTAACCCTAACCTTCCCCCAAAGCCTAACCATAACCATAACCAAATCATGCCAAACCCAAACCTTAACCTAACCTCAATTCACACCTGACCCCTAACCTGAACCATGACCTCAGAAATGACGTTTTGCCGTATGAGGACCAGGCTTTAGTCCCCATAAGGACCAACCAGTCCTGACAAGGTCAGTGTTTATACTAGAACAGGACCCCAAATAGGTAACAAAAACGCACCCACCCACGCATGCACACACACACACACACACACTCATGCACCTGCATCCTCTCTTTTGGTCTGTCACTCTAAATCCACCCTGTCCTCCTCTCAGTCTCTCTCTCTGCCATTCCTCTCACATACTGACCCTCAATCCTTCTCTTTATCTCCTTTTCTCCCCACTTTCACACCATGCCCTCTCCTATTATCTCACTTTGTCACTCTCTCTCTCGCTCCTACTTTCCTTTCAGAATCTGATAAAGGGGTAGTGGTGTATACAGGCCCATTTTCCATGTCTTCAAACTGAAACTCTTCAGTGACAGGTCAGGAAGCCCAGCCAAACAGGCTATTAACAGTAAACTTGCTAACACGGGTTATAACCCATAAATGGTTGCAAGCCCAACCAGCCAGGATAGAGCGACGTTTTCCAGGCTTGTTTCCTAGTCCCATTGAGAGGCCTCACTCACCTGTGCCAATGCAGTAGGATTCCGAAAAGGTTTTCTCATCCGGTTTTTCCATCCAAGTCAATGATAGCTTTAACTCCCTAAAGCCCAACGTTCAACTGGTGGAAACGCCGGCGTTACAGGATTTTCAAATTACGTGCTGTGAGTCTTTGACCCTTGAATGCGTAATTGCTTTCAAGCTGACCTAGTTTAAGATTGCTTGATCAATAATCACACCATGTATTCATTGAGTAATAAAGACCAATAATATAAGCCTGTGATTATTAAGAAAGTATGAAGAAATGACAGATTACTGAAGGGTGACATTAACAACAGACTTAATAGTGATATTGTATGGATGGGAAAAAAAACAAAATAATAATAAAAAAAAATAATTAACCATTAACTGAATTCCGTCAACTGTTTTAGGATTTTTTTAAACAGTGAAACCTAATTTATTTTAAGATTGCACTTAATCATAATGTTTTCAGAGTCCAAAAGAATGGTTGCATTTGCAGGGAAGTGTAGTTGCACATTGCCATGCAAAGTGATAATAATTAATTGATCAAATTACCAACGCTTCTTTCATCGAAGCGTTGGTGATTGAATAATTTAGTAAATTGGAGAAAGTTGCATGAGAAAGTTTGACACATGGCTTGCATTGAAAATCATTTAGTATGCATGCCATGCATCAAACTTTCAAGGTAGCAAAGTCATTCATTAGGTCTTCGCAGTTTGGCTTCTGGGAAAGTTGTGGGAAGGCTATAATATGAGATTGTATGAATGGCAATTATCTAATTAAACAAAATCTACACCTTATCTAAATACCATCTTCAGCAGCATTTACTACATAACACTCTACCTCAAGATGGAATTTTGTTAAATTTCACTTTATTACCGTCGATGCAATCTCATATTGTAGCCTTCCTTGTTGACGCAAAGCTGTGTGTCATAATCACTTGGAAGCCCATTTGCTCAGTAAATTAATTCAGTTTATTATCCGAATCTTGCTTGGAAATAGGTTGAGTATTAACCTGCATTTTGGTAATGTCACTGGTTGTAGAAAGAGTTTTATTTTTACATGAGTAGCCTTAACACGCACACCTAGTTGGCAAAACTGCATTTTCACTCTTGGATAAGCAAAGCCTTGGAAGGAGTGTTGTGATGAGACTCGAGCGTCCCTCACTAATCAATCAATCAATCAATCAATCAATCGATGCCATTAGCATGATCACGGGTGGTAAGATTCACAGACAGCTTATCCAGGAGTTAATGATAGTGTTATTTTGATTAGAAACGTTTTCTCAGGCGTATCAAGCCGATCGGACACAGACGCAGAAGTAAATATATTCCATTTTGTGAGATGCAGGAATTCAGAAGCTTCTTGAGACATTGACCTTTTGTGTCACCATAAATATGGATAGGAAAATTCTAGATAATTAAAGCAATGAACTATAAAGCAAGCTGTCGAGAAATGGATACGGATCAGGGTTTCCGCTACATGTACTTGATTGTGGCGTACCGACCATGGCAAAATAAAAGCCGACATGCCTATGTAAAATGACTTTACAAACTCCAAAAATCCTAAAGACAATCAGGTGTCGCCAGTTCTCCTTATAAAGTTAAAATAAGCGCTAATAATTCTTGACCTGTTGTCAATCATTTTGCTTGATGAACACGTTTTCCAATCAATATAAATTAGCCATCGGCAGTAAAACGCGCTGCTGTCTTCTTAATGCAATGTGCACAATGATTAGAGAAAAAATATTTTGTTCACTTTGCAAAAAGATAAACTACGATGTTAATTTCTATGTTTGCTGTGAGCACATCCTGCTCTACCTGATTGCAGGGCTCCCAACTCTCCCGCATTCAGCATGAGACTTAGTGGCATATTCATGTTCCCGTGCCGTAGTCAGCAATTATTCAATCAAGGCAATGCATGTGTTTCATGATCATTCAAATTGTTTAAATGAAATAAGACCATTTGAAACGTTTTTAGGCAATTCCGTTGCTTTCAACCCCTGAGTAAAGAAAAGCGTGAGAAGTCCGGAGTCATAATTGATTTCCATGTTACTAGTGGTGAAATCCACTGTGATGCATGTGAAACTGATAAACCTCCGTGCACATAGACTTCAATTATTACATCGCCTATGTGCTGATTAATGAAAACTGGCCATACCTGATGATGCTGAGTTTTGACCCGATGCAGAAGCCCTCTGCAACAGTTTCAAAAAATCTTGGAGGAAACCCTGCGGATTGATCCTCGCAACTGAACAAATTAACACTTAGTTGGTAATCAGAAAACCTAAATGTGATCGAGTTTGGAGTAATTCGCTTTAAGGCGAGGTGAGACAGAGCCAATATCCCTCCGATGACAACTCTGGAGTGAAAGAGGTTTTTTTAAAATGAAAATACAAAGTCAATCATTTTTTTCCCATAAGAAAATACATACTCCATGTGTTTTCCCTTTGCCTAAAGTTTCGCCATTAGCCACTATGTCACGTTAGCGTATCATCTGGACAATAGAGAAATATGTTGTGCAAGTTAGCGCAAGAGCAGGTGATGTCAAAGTACCCAAAATTCTTAGTGGACGACACAGACTCAGTCACTATGCCTGACTCCAATATCGGACAACATAGAGGCGCCCAATGTTAATGGTAGCCAATGACCAATGATTGCACTGAGCCAGGTGCTAACAAGGACTGTATCAACACGTCTTACTCCGCTTTCCCCGGTCTCCAATTTTATCTCATCCTACCAAGTGAACAACAGTTCAGAAAGCTCAAGTTTCCGTTCAGTTTTCTGACTGGCGTCATGATTTCAGTTTGTTTCGGCTCATTACATTCATTTATTTTTTGTTGTGAAACACAGACAAATGTTGAATTGCCATTACCACTCTAATTTTCATTTATTCATTAAAAGACAGGTTATCTAACAAAATGTTCTTCATGATGGTTATCAAGTTCAAATCAAATCATTCTCAGGTTTTTCGGAAGGAAATCTGCCACATTTTGTCACAGTGTTTTAACATAGGAATTAATACCGACGTTATAGGCCTACAGTGGGCAATTTTGGTTCTGAATTTGCCTGTGGGCTTTCGTGCTCCCATTTAAATCAGCAGCAAATCAATGCCTTGACAACAAGACTTAAATTAATTAGCCAGGTAGTGACTAACTGCCCACCCAAATTAGAAGGTCAACCCCTATTTTTTCCCTGTTTGAACCGTCATGGAAAGGGGAGTTCAAATGCTACTGGCCTAAATGCAATGCCATAATGGTAATAGGCAATCAGGCTGAAATGAATGGGCCAAAATGCTAAGATGTGTTTCCAATAGCATAAAGCACGCGAGGGAAACAAAATTGTTTTTTTCTTTTCTGTTGCAACTGCTGTAAACATTAATTCCAGCATGCTCTGAGCAATTTAAGAAACTCAGAGGATTCAAAGGATTTGTAGTAATGGCATGACAAAGTTCTTAATAGAGGACAAGTCCTTGATTGTTTATTTAAAAAACATGGCTAAGAGGATTTTATATCAAGGTAAACCAAACACATTTGGCATGCCTGCAAACCGTTACATCCCTTCTTATTTCTCTTTTGCTTCTCCTAAATCTCACCTCTCCCACCCACGTTTCATTAGCTATTTCAGAGTCAGTAATTCTGTCCATCTCTCTTAGGAGTCAGATGGGACAACTAATGACCAGACTCAGAGGTCATAAATACACATCGGCTCCGTCTATCACAGCGGTGCTAGACTCATTGGATTTTCCATCAAAGGCCCGTCCGTATATGTACGAGCTTGTTGCAATCGTGACAGCACAGAGGAACATTCTAAACCAAAGTATACAGTGTTTATATTTCTTATTTACCACAGAATCAGGGTCGCTAAGCAGCTAGCTATTTTGTTAACAAACTTCCGTTTCAGCAAGCAACTCAGTTCAGAGCAGACCAGGGGCGGTAAACAGAACAGGCCAAGTTGCCTATTTTTTGCTGTTAGCTTGGTAGGTTTGATGGCAGTTGTTAAAACAAAATATTATGGGAATATATAAAAAAATATATAAAAAAAGAAAATAAGATACGCCAATGAATAAAATGGACAGGACTGCATAAGGTCAATAGTGCCCGTGAAAAACTTTTGATTCTATGGAGTGGATTGGGTGGTGCCATGACAACCAGCTACTGCAGCAGTAACAGTGTGGTTCTGTGGTTTTCCACTGTTCATCACCAGCCGTCCCACGTCTTGTCCCTGACGGCTGTGTCAACATACTGTCAGGTATCATTTCACACACCTGCGCCCTGATGGGGCCGGAAGCAGAGCACAGCACTGCAATGCCACAGGTGTACTGTCTGTGTGTGTGTGTGTGTGTGTGTGTGTGTGTGTGTGTGTGTTTGTGTGGCTGTTTGTGTGTGTGCGTGTCTCCAAGCCTGTGCGACTGTGCGCGTATGTACATGGGTGCGTAAGTGCATGCTGCGTATCCATTTGCGTTACTGCATACCTGTGTGTCTGTGTGTGTGTGCCAACATGTGCGTGCATGAGTGTTTCAGTGTGTGTGTGCATGAAACTATTTGTGATCGAGTGCTTGAAAGAGTACAATTCTCTGTCGTTGAGCCATAAGCAGTCTGCTCCAGCACGTCTCTGTATGAGTCCTGTAAGACTGGCACTATGATTGCACATAATTACAACTGCTGAAAATGGTGTTGGCTCCAAGCAATAATAATGCTTAGGCGAAATCACTCCCACCGCACTAAGCTTTGATCTCCTCACGGCACGCATAGGTGAATTACAGACACTTGAGCTCCTGTAGCCACTAATCCTCTCCAGACACAATCAAAACACTCGACATCACCAACCACACTACCGTACCAGGGCCACCTTTTTTCGATGTCTACTGACTTAACCCCATATACCCTGCAAACCCATGTACAGGTTTGTCAAATGCAGCGTTTGCATTGAAACGTGGAACTTTGGGCCAATTTTAAATTCTAGTGGAGATTCCAAAGTTTCCAAAGATCCCAAATACTGCATGTCCTGCTGAATTACAGGGAAATGAGTATAAAATGATGCACAAGATGTAGATATTTTCCATTTTATGCAATACTGTGGCCATAAAAACATGGCTTCCTGGATTCGATTATTTCTCTCAATATTAGTGTGATGTAGCTCCAGAGAAGCGCTGCAACCAGCAGATACAGAATATTTATGAATCATTGTCCTGCAATATGATAAAAATGCTCTAGAGGAAAACTTAATTGAAAAAAAAAATCGGTTTTAAAAATCGGTTAGTAAGGACAGGACTAAATTTTTTTCAAGCACTAGGAAAAAGGCTTGGGATTGGTTTACCAATGGGGCTGAACCAACCCAAAGTTGAAGGCTCCCTAAAAAAATGCACATTCCGGAAGAGCAAATGCGACCAGCTAGACTGTGACAAAATCAGACTTGTCGTCGCTTTTGAGCTTTTAGTTTTCTTTTATTCTTTAAAAAGTGCTCAGTAAATCAGTAAATGACAGCATTTACAAGTATGCCGATTACCTATGGCACTTCCACCACTTTTGTCCAATAAAATTTAGCGAATATAGTGGATGTCGTCAAGTTATGCAGAATTATGCTACTAATTAGTGCCTGAAAAAGCCTTTGGAAGCGATGGCGCAAAAATGAGGAGGTTGATCTCATTCTTCTGGTTTTAAAGCGCGGCGCGGGAGAGGCAGCAACCTTTCCGGCAGCTTCCGTGAAATGCAGCCCGGCCGGCATTCTGCGTTTTATTGCACTTCTGCCGGTTTAATTATATATACATTACGTAAGTGTCGTATATCACGTTCACCTTGCCGCAGAGTACTTACATAATTAAAAACCCTCAACGTTAAACACAGCGCAATTGCATAAGAGCAATCATGTGCCACTGACAGAGTATTTATATGCAGTATGTCATGAGGCCACAGTAATGTAGTGTCGTTGGGCTTTCATTTAACCGGCTGAACACCAAACTGGTTTAATCAGGATGCAATCATGACAGGCTGTGTCAGACTGGAGGACAGCGAACAAACCCCCCACCCGCCCCAAACCCCCACACACCCCCACCCCCAGAGTTGAAGGACGTTTATAAAGATGAATTATGACTCAAGCCAAGCCACAAGGCATGTTTTAAAAATTTCCTGAATTTAATCGAAAGACTGCATACAGGAAAAATATACCGGCCTCCACATATTCAAATTTACAAGTGAATGAATGACAATATATTTTTTCAGCAAAATAGAAAGCATTTTCCCCAGACAGTAAAGCCCAGATGAAGAGGCCCATCTAAGCAGCACACTCACACATGTCCAAGTGGGAAATGCCTGGGCGAAAACAAATAATTTGCATCTGCGCCTTCAAGAGGCAATACCTGTGATTCAAAATGGCCGCCTGACCCCTTCGCTGTTGCCAAATTTGAGATCCATATAAACTGCATAGCAGCTGATGCTAAGGGAGTCAACAGGACCTTTTCCTCCACATCTTAGCTGGTGCACGTATGGTGCAAATAGACCGAAACAGTGGACTTCCAGCAAGATATTCTAAACCAGCACAACCCTCGCATCAGGCGGTCAACCTTCAGCATAATTAGATTTCAATCCACCAATTTTATTTCATGGCTTGGAAGATAAGCTTTATAATCAGACTCAAAGGGCCAAATGATTTGCACACATTTGCTTATTGCTAAATCATTCCCATCAATCAAACTGTGGATGGAACCACTGTAAAGTGAAAAGTTTGGGGCTCTATTGTCTGCACAAACTGGAAAAAAAAGGCCCTGAGCAATTAGCAGTAGTCAAGGAAGCGGAGTCAGTCATTTTACATTGAGTCCTTAATGAACCTGGGATCATTTAGCACAGTAGGAGGGGAAGGCTTTTAATTCCCCATTTAACTTGGGTGCCACAGCTTACATCCTACGACCATTTGCCATGCAAGGCTGAAACTTTCAGTCACTTAAAGGGGCTGTGTCAGGATTACTGTGCACGCTCATGACTTTGAACGAAGTAAATCCGCTCAACTGCAAGTCAAAATCTAGAAAGTATTTTTCCTTCTTCTATGATCAATTGAGATGGCAAACAGCTTACATTCTCTGTATCCCTCCGCTAAAACTTAAAATAGCACTTTGAATCCTCAAAATTCCATAGAAAGCTCCTTAATATGAAGAGTAACTAAAACATATAAATGCAATGCAAAACGAAGACAGATTGGCAAGTATGGAATCAGATTATGACTTGTAGTCAAGCGGAATCACTTACTCGGGATGAACGTTCTGAGCATGCACAGTAATCATGACTCGGCTCCTCTAAATCCGCAGCAATTACTTTGGAGCACTTTAGCGTTTAGCCAAGCACCAGTCTACCCAGCTTTTAGAGGACATTTTAACAGTGGAACAAACTTAGACAGTTGCATGTTTTTAAGTAACAAGCTTAATTTGATTTTCACATATCTAACCTGTCTAATTTTCTAAATGCTCCTCTAAAAGACGGGTAGACAGATGCCTGGCTAAACCCTCGTTTGAGCAAGAGGAGAAGCTGTTGATAAGAATCTCAGGGCTCTCAACTTTCACGCATTCGGCTTGAGTTTAAATGACACATTTACGTTCCCATGAAATTATTCAATCAGCGCGTTTGTGAGAGATTCGCAGGTGGAACTGAAGTCCTTGTGCATTGAAGTTTATCAGTTTCACATGCATTACGGTGGATTTTGCCACTAGTAATATGGAAATCAATTATGACTCCGGACGTCTCACGCTTTTCTTCACTCAGGGGTTGGAAGCAATGGAATTGCATAAAAATGTTTCAAATGGTCTTATTTCATTTAAACAATTTGAACAATCATGAAACGCACGCATTGCGTTGATTGAATAATTGCTGACTACGGCACGGGAACGTGAATGAAACACTAAATCTCACACCGAATGCGTGAAAGTTGAGAGCCCTGGATAAGAAGAATAAGAACATAAAGCACAACAAGGAACATAAATAATGAAGAAGAAGAAGACGAAGAACAACAACAACAACAAAGATGAAAAACAAAGAAGAAGAACAATAACAACAACAAAGAAGATGAAAAACAAAGAAGAAGCAGAAGATTCACCATCAGTTTTACAGGTTCTCCTCTTTAGCAACTAAACCACACTCACAGTGACCTCAGCTGATGTATGTAACCTGCAGAGATAAAGGCCGGACTCCTGAGACAACTGAACACCAGACCACCTGACTGAACCACATTCTAAACCCAACACTGGGAGCAGGATGCTGACACTTCACTCTCATAAAACACACCAGTGATAGCAGAGTATCAATTATTCAGTAGCACTTTGCTAAAATAAACTCCCATTTCAACAGAGCAGGCCTACCACAGCCCAGCTGCCAAAAACACAGGTAAACTCAGAACAGCAGAGTAGACATTAACAACAGCGCTATGACATTAACATAACTTCGCTATGATTTTAAAGGACCTTAAACGTAAATCCATTGGACAGTGTTGCTGTACTTAAATATCATCAGTGTCATCAAAAATTTGCATTTTATATGATCACCATTTATTATTCGTATATCTGCTCTGTACTTTGCTCCATTTTTGCTTCTCAATGTTGTGTGTATTGTTTTTAATTTTGTGTTACAGACGTGTGTTGCTGCCTTTCTTGGCCAGGTCTCCGTTGCGAAAGAGGTCCTAGATGTCAATGGGCTAATTACCCAGTTAAATAAAGGTTAATAAATAAATAAAAACGGCAACAATGGCAATTTCAAAAACCAGCAACAAATATTTTGTCAAAATGTATAACTTGAATCCAATTTTTAAAAATTGTTGCTGCTTACATTTCCTATCATGCTTATGTGGCATTATACGTTAGCAATTAATCCAAGGATTTCAACTGACTGCATTCAAGGGTAACTGATAAAATTATCTATCCAGATATTTTTATTATTAATATCATTAATTTTTATTCATATAATATAATCATAACTGTTAGATGTCAAAGGCCTGGTTGAAGCTGTGCTGATGCAGTCGCTGAACTATCGAATGCTAATGCAATGCAGAGAAGAGGAAAGACAGACAAACAAATACACAGACTGAGATGAGTACGAGGAATTAGGGAATAGGGAATATCATTAATTTTTTATTTTTTAACCACTGGGCAAAGGGCTGGTTGACATTTACTGAGAGGCGCTGAACTCGAATTTGCTGGAAAAGCAATCTGTTTGAGCTTATTTTAACCCCTAGGCGCTGAACACGGGCACCTGTTTGAGCCCCTGAACACGGGCGACCCCCAAAGCAGAGTCAGGGATGAAATGCAGGGTTAACATCACAAGGTCTGGATCAGGAGATGAGACATTCTCGTGCGAACCTCAGTACAGGGCCAACAGAGGCTAATGCTGAAGGCTAAAACTGACATACGAAGAACGGCTAGCCAGAGGTGGACAATACAGATGCAGGAGGTAAACTCCTCCCCAGGATTTTGTTCCTATTTATTGCCGATTGGAACAACCTT
The DNA here is from genome assembly GCA_029692085.1 of Gymnothorax javanicus. Classification (NCBI taxonomy): domain Eukaryota; kingdom Metazoa; phylum Chordata; class Actinopteri; order Anguilliformes; family Muraenidae; genus Gymnothorax; species Gymnothorax javanicus. The sequence goes on along the minus strand of CM056206.1, from coordinate 49,032,346 downwards.
GCAGCCAAGAGGTACAGGAAAAAGAGGTGAAATAAACTAATGTAGGCTATGTTAGCTCGCTAAGGTCCATCCAGGGAAGACTTTTGCCCTCTGACCCCTGAGATGTTCAGGTGCTAACATATTCAGTGTGAAGTAAGAGAACCTTCTCTTAATTTTTCATCCACATGAAGGACAACATCAATTGAACCCCAGCCTGAATAAAGATACAAAGATATGAGGGGAGTGCTCTGACTGTACAGGAATTTCGCAGGAAGTTCACGTCAGACTGTGCTTCAGCTAGCTAGTAAAATGGGTCTGCAGAGGTTGCGGAATGTAGAGGATGAAAGACGATCACTTTGTGTTGAAGTCTGGAGGTACACCCGAGTGCTTCTGTGTTCACACCAAATATAGCCGCAGGAGAGACGGATAATTACACGGCATTGTGCTGAACTTCCAGGCAGAGAAGGAACGCTGAGCAATGACGGAGGATGTGAGAGAGAGAGAGAGAGAGAGAGAGAGAGAGGAAGCATTCTTATTTATCCAGCCTAATTGTTCTTATTTTCGGATTTAGAATGGTCTCTGAATCTGTTTATCACGATCTTCATTGTATTTTCTTGTACATGACTGGCCATGATGTAAACGCTTTGACATTTGTAAAGCTTACACTCGAATGGAGATTCAGTGAGACTCCACGAAGAGGGGAGTATAGGATAGAAAGAATAAAAGGAAAATTGGGTAAGAAAGAGCAAGAGAGAGGGAATATGAAAGAAAGATAAAGATGGAGCGAGACAGATTTGTGAGAGAGAGAGATGCGGAAAGAGGGGACCAACGGCATATTAACGCCGAATGGAAAATCCAACAAGAGAGCAATTAGAGGGAGTCTGGCTGCAAAGATTATGCATACGTAATGAAAGAGCGAAGAAGCACTGCTCTCTTCTCTTTAAAAATAGATAGCTAATTTGAACACACCTCTTTTAAAACTGCCAAGTAAAACTGTGACAAACACTGCAGGGTGCGCGCTAGCATAGGCGTGCTTGCGCAGATGTGTGTGTGTGCTCGCGTGTGTGTGCATGCAAGTGCTTTGGTGACAAGACTTTTGGGATCAATTAATCTTAACAAGATCTTGATCTCATGAAAGTTGTGCAGTCCAACCCCCAATAAAGCAAAAATGAGATGTAAGGAACAGTGGGAGGGGATGTGTCATCAGAGATTGGGTGTGTGTTCGGAGCGGCTCTCTGTGGAGCAGGGATTTAGGTCCAGTAAAGTGCAGTGTTTTTTTTTTTTGTTTTTTTATATTTGGTATCTCCAATCCCCAATCTAGAATGTCGAATCAGTGAACTATGTGCAAGCGTGCTTGCACGTGACTCATGTTGCTATCTTGAGAGAGTTCAGACAGTTTGCTGTTCACCACCGCAGCACGCACCTGTCAGGCATCGCTTCGTTTCACTCGCGGTCACAGTCTTAGTATGCGGAGGAAACCCAACTATCCCCCAAACGGCTAGTGGGAGGAACTAGAGCCACAAACAATGCTTACTCATACGGACTGCACCCCTCCCATATCCCCGAGCAGCACTGCTCATATGGCTGCTGGTCACGGTCTGCATTGGCGCGGCTGGGTTCCATCTGAGACCGTGGCAGCCAATCTTGCGACGCAAGCGCCTTTACCGAGGGAGCCAAAACAGCAGCCTGGAAAGCAGTGAGCTATGGAAACAGTGTGTAAGGAGACTGTGCGTATGTGTGTGTGTGTGTGTGTGTGTGTGGCCGTAGGGGGCGGCTCAGAAACAGTGAGAGCCGCTGCACTGGTCGGGGGTTTAGACGCCCCGCAGTTCCTGCTAAGCCATCCGTATACAACCTATGGAAAAGCACGGTGAGTCACCGGAGGTAGAGGCTAAAATCTTGCAGTACGTGGAGCGTATAATCATATCATATCGGAGTCAAACTTTGCTTTCATCTGAACTATTTCTACAACCTCACTGTTTACATCTTTCATTTCATTACGAAAGGAGAGTTTTCTGCAATTACAGACACCGACAAGCAACACAAGTCATACCTATTTGCTAAACGCTTACATCGTGTACATATAATTATGGTACATATTATGGTTTATTGCCCGTTGCAACCCACGGGCATACCCTGGAGGGTTTCAAGCGGGGGACATGATGTAGACCTTGTTATAAATGCAAGGTTTGGGCCAACAACCTTCTGATCAAAGGACTATTTCATCAGACATCATCCCACACTGCTGCCATCCAATTAGACGTGTCCCTCTCTGGTCTCATGTCACAAACAGGATTCATCACCCCTGAATCCTGAGGGAGAGGGACAGAGTCTGTAGACCCATTATAACCTCTGCAAAACAGCCAAGTATCAGATGTTTCTGGAATGTCATTGTCTCATACCACTCATTACTTTTTCAGAGTTCAAACGCCATGTAAGAGGAGACTATTAGCACAAAAAACCATAAATAAGACCATTGAATATAACTGCATGACCTTGGAATCATTAAGATTTAATCTGTCAATTAAACAATAACATAAAGAATGAAAAGGTTATGTTGACAATGTGTTATACCAGATGAAATGCACAGAACAAAAAGCCATCTTTCACTCTCAAGGCTCTTTCTCTGAGCCTTGTCAGTACATGACTCAGGTGAAGACAGGGCTGTGGTCACTATGAAACCCCCCGTACACCTTCCATTCGTTTGGCTTCACCTCGTCATCATCCATCTTGCCTCCCCTCCTTCCCATGAGCGCACAGAACAGGTGTTTCTTTCAGACCCACCATCAAAACTGCAGTACCACGAGCTGCCAGCCCATTGTTATACTAAGAATCACCATCACAATATTGCACAATCAGAAAGGATGGACAAATAGTCTCCGGGTTTATAATCAACACAAGGCAGCCAAACAGGGCTATAGTTCTCAAGAGAAACCACTGAATAAAACTCACAGGGAATTTCTGTTGCATATGCTCATTTCTCGATTGAGCGAGTCAAACAAAAAGATGATGTTTATCATGCAGCTAAAATGATTTTGTAAGACGCTGGCTGGATCCCATTCCTGTACAATTAATCAACCTCAACTTCGTCCTTGTATCCCACATAACAGATGGCAAAACGGATGCCTCAGTTCCAATTGCTATGAAAATTCACTGTTCCGGCATCAGGAAATGATCATATTTCAAGCAGTCCATCTCTCAACAGTGGGCACACTGGCTTTTCATCTGCAGTGTGACTTCAGAAAATTGCTCTGGCATACACCTCTATTAGAGCACCTTGGCTCAGTGCCGTACAAGAGCTATATATGAGCGAAGCTTCAAAGCCTTTTTCCTTGAGCACCAACAGTATAACTGATTTAACAGCCCAGGCTGGACTATGTCTTTATTGAAAGGTACAGCTCACCCAACATGACACAAAGGGCCTTTTATGGCACTTTATTCTGTAAAAAGAGGAAGGGTTCCTATCGAGAACACGCCAGCTGAGTTTACGAGGTTTACTTATTTGAAGGGATAGTGGGGAAAAAGCAACCGTATCCGCATCTGTTACTGAAATATTAAGATGATATTATCAAGAGTGCCACTGCCCGAAAGGAAAATTCCAGTTTGAAATACGGCAATACTTCATTAAGTATTATTATTATTATTAACAACGTACTGGCAGCATGCCTTTATAAGTTGCTGCATTCGGTCATGGCAGCTTTGTATAGCATTAGCAGCACACAAATTAAGCACTGATAACAATCACATCACATTAAGGCGTTATGCAATAAGTATAAAACCAACATGTTATATGCATTATCACCAACATTTAAGATATGGAATAGGCCTCCATTTTTTTATAGACATGCAGTGCCTTATGTCAGATTACAATCAAAATGGACAACAAAAGCATGATAAAGCTGCGTGTGTTGGTGAATTATGACCGTGCGCTTCTGGGATTTAAACTGGCAGAAATAACACGTGAAAATCCTTGAAAGAGAGAAAACATTAAATTGTAATTACATGTAGAGCCACTTGCCTCTTGAAGTTATATACAGAGGCACTGATGTATAAATCCTCTCTGCCTGTCACCTTATTTAAAGTCACAGCAGCAGGGGGTCTTGTGTGTGTGTCACTCGCTTTCTTTTCGCACAAACACACACACACACAATCCAACCCTATATGCCACTCTCCTGCTTACACCTCCTGCTTCTCTCCTTCATCAGATCCCTTCGTCATCCTTCTCTTCCCACCCTCTTTCTTTCCCTCTCCCTCTTTCTCTCCCCTCTCTATATTTCTCCCCATCCCTCACTCCTTCTCTCTGTTCTGTCTTTACCTGACAGCTCTGTCTCCCCCTTTCTCCTCTCATCTCTCCGTTTCCTCCCTCTCCCTTCTCCTATCTTTCCTCCGCCCACCCTCTCATTTCCTCCCCCTTCTACCTTTCCCTTGCTCACCTGCTCCTCTCTTTTCATTCTTTCCTCACTCTGTCCAATTCTTCTTCTCCCATGCCCCTTTGTTCTTTGTCTTCTTCTACTGTTACCCCTCTCCTTTCTTCCCTCACTCTTTCCATCTCCCTCTCTCTCCCCCCGCAGCACTAGCCCGCACCTCTCCCTTCCCCTGTCGGCGCACGGCTAATTGGGCAGGAGATGAGGGAGTCTGGCCTGCGCTGGAGACCGCGGCGCGAAAAAGCGCGAGCAGCAGAAAGAGCTTCCACGCGCTAACGCCGTCCGCGCTAATGAAAAGCACAGACATGTGGCCGCGAGACCCGCAGCCCCGCAAATGAAGCCATAATGCATCCGCTGTTAAACCCAATCCCGTTCACATCGCGCGCCACCCGGGGAGCGTTACTCCCCGACGGCGACAACATGCAAATGACGAGGTTCGCTGCATGCACCACAACCGGGCGGGCAGGCAGAAAATGATTTACTGTATATACATGCATACATTAATGAATTTCAATACTGAGCATATTAAAATTTCGCAGTATATATAGGCATATACTGGGGGTGGTCAGCTCATCAGAAGCAACGCTATAAATACCACTGCTAGCAGTTTACGGTAAGGGTACATTAACATTAGCTAATGCGGTAATAAGCACTAGCTAACCATTAACATTTATTACAATGTGTAGTAATAATTTAGGAATAGTGTTCATGTCAACTATCGTATTAATTTATACATTATTGAGTAGTCTTGTAGTTTGAAGTGTCACGTGAGGGATACTTGAGGGTCGTTTTCAACTTCACAATAAGGACAGAGGCAATGAGCATTAATGAATGGTTAATTATGGTTAAATAATGCTTATTCAGCACTTTGATACATTACTTAACTGTTAATTAGCTGACAGTTAATGCATACTGCTGTATTAACTGATGTTAATGTACCCTTAGTGTAAAGTGTTACTTCCACTTTTATAAAGCTCAAGGCATTTTTATCCAAACTGGTTTGAGTATGGACTGGTTCAGTTCCGTGGAGATTTTTAGAGGTTTAGAGCAACTGCTATTATCAACTACCTGACCAAGTGTCCTTCTGTCCCAGTCAAAGAGCTTTTGCTTTCGGCCACTATTATTTTTTGCGGTTGCGGTATTTTGGGGTTTGTAAATTGACAGTTTCTTATGCCACCTTCAATAAATTTGCCCTCTTTTGGGACCGAGGCACCTCATAGCTCCCAAGTGACCCGCATCTGGCGGGTCCGACCCGCATTTGAATAGCAAAACCTGCGGATCCGCAAGAAAAGGAAAAAACCCGCAATTTGCGCAATTGCGGGATTTACGCGTTATTTCTCCACCCAAGCGTAATAATGTGTTATGAATCAACGAAATTAAATGCAAATTCCACCACCCAGTCAATAAATTGATAAGGAAATCAATCGTTTTCTACCCCCCGCAAAAAATGAAAAGGAATCTCTGCACCCCGGTCGATGAAAAGAAACGCTGTCGTTATAGACCAGCATTTCGGTCCTTCAAACTTGGGAGGTATGCACCTGCACTCGGGGCATGAAGGATTAGGCATCTTAACGCAGACTTCTTATACACTTTTGCATTCCAATGAATAGGAACAAAGTTCTTCTATAAGCAAGACTCACCAGTCAGCGGCCAGGCAGTTACTTTGGGCTAACAAGACCAGGCCCCTATCGAAATGAATGGAGAAAGAGCCATAGTTTCACTTTCAATGGTCACTGGGACATATAACTGCAGGTACAGAATCAGAACCTGATAAAACCGCTAAAAAAGTCTGGTGGCTTTGCCCAAAGTAAGGTTTAAAACACTTTTCACCCCACAAGTTATTGTTCTACTACGCATGCGCAAGGTTTCACAACACTGGCTTCTTTCACGGTGTGCTGTTACGTGACACTCTCAGCTCCTCCCATCGTACTGAATGGTATACACGTTTGGTTAGATACAATTCACTGTTCAGTTGTATAAAGCAGAACATTTTGGCTTTTGGGTGTAAGGTGCAGGATGTGTGTGATACTGCAGTATCTGGCATTATGGACTTTTCCATTCAAAATGCTTCTATTCAAACTGGAAGTAACAGAATCATTCGTCTGACTAAGGTGGAACCTGAGTTTTCAAAAGTGCCACCCAACTGCTAACATTCAGCACCTGCAGTTAAGTAAGGCTCATGACAGAGCCTTTTGCACATGAAATGTGCGTGAAATTCATGCTAAAACCTTCAGTCAAATGTACAGAACTCAGGACTTGCCCATTTTTGGAAAATTGAATTTTGAAATTGGTGGTGCTTACCTTTTGCCCAGAACAGGAGTATATTAATCACTGCAATAATGATCAAATCATAGGCTCTCACGTATTAGCTTCCATGGGTCCAAATACCAACTTATTTAAATCCAAACCACAACAGTGTATAAGCCAATATCTGTACAGAAATGCAGAATTTGCTAATTGAGGAGGTAGAATATAAGAGGGCCTGTGTCAGGTGGCATTTTTTTGCCAGCTACTCACACTAATTTTGCTCTATGCAACAGAAAAAGACTCTGCCAAAGTTCACAGTCCAAGCAAAAACTCAAAATGACTGATGACCATTTGGGATGCCAGTGTCCCAACAACAAGGAGCCTTTGGTTAAAGGGTTAAAAAAGCAGGCCAAGAGCAACAGTATGGAGGCCCAAAACTCCCAGGAGGAGGAAGAGCCATCACAACCCTAGACTTCATCAAATAAGATACAAATTCCCATCCTGGAGTCCAGAAGAGGAATTCTGTTAGCAGTGAAGTTACATGAGGGGCAGTGTGAAGGGGGTCGAGAATTTGAATGGCTCGGGAAAACGACACTGCAACAGAACTGAATCGGCAAGGACCCCTGCAATCGGTCACAGCTCACGATGCTGATGCCACAGCCCAGAGGGAAGTACGCAGCGCAGGTGCCTATTCAATTGAATTCAGCTCCGACTTCAAATCTGTACAGCACTTTGCACAGAGATACTGTCAACAGCGGCACTTCAGAGCAGAGACACAAAAGGTAAACTGAAACCTGTTTAAAGAACAGATGATGCTCGCTCGGCCTGTCTCAGACATTCAAGTGTGTTACAGCGCGTCAGATGGGTTCCAGAGCCCGCATCCGTCTCTGAAACGCATTAGCGTTAGCGGCTGTGCCTGTCCGATCAGAAAGGCTTCCACACTGAGGCCCCGAAGCACCACAGCCGTTGTCTCATATCTAGTCTTCTCCCTGGGTGCAGGATTATCGGACCGCCGGGGACAAGAGCCGTTATCTAGGGAATGCGGACGCGTGGAATTAGTCTGAAGTGTGGTAGGATAACTTTTGGCAGGACAGGGTACTCTTATCTGAAACACTGAGATACCCACTCCGGTCAATTCAATCAGCTATTTATACACACGGACACAAACACTAACACACACACAGACAAGTGCAAAGACACTTGCACGAAATAAGTCTCAAGCAGAGAATATACACCAACAAATATAGTTTGTTGCTCACTTTCTCTCTCTCTCATGCGCACATACACACTTTAGATTCATTACTGTAGGTATGCCATTCCAATGGAGGCCAGGACTGGCCCCAGAAAAGCCTTTATTTCCACGGTATGGATCGAAAAGGGCGCTAAAAACATTCTTTACAGGTTCTGATCCATGTTGACTCGATAGCATCACGCATTTCCGGTGGATTTAGTGACTGCATGTTCATGCTTTGAATCTCTTGCTCCACCACATCCCAAAGGTTCTCAGTTGGACTGAAATCTGTGAAGACCATTAAAGTGCACTGAGCTCATTGTAATGTTCATAGAATCGGCGGTCACACTTTGGATGAAGTGTTGCTCATAATGGCTTCATACAGCTTGTATAATGCCTTCATAAATGAGACATAATGTCTTCATAAATCATACATAAGCAAATGTTATGTCTTTGTAAAGGGTGAAATAACACATCCTTATTCAGCATGTGATGCCAGATGTGATATAACTGACAATGTCACTTAGCCAGTGGCTAAATGTTATTAAAGGGTGACATTGTCAGCCAAGTCACATTGTCACTGTCACATCTGGCATACATGCTGTATAAAGCCTTTATGAGCAACACTTCATCTAAAGTGTGACCAAATTGGCTTCAGATGACGTGTGCTTTGTGACGTGGCATGTTAACCTGCTGTAAGTAGCTATGAGAAGAACAAGGGTAGACTGTGGCTATATAGGGATGCACATTATCAGAAAGAATATTCAGGTTGGCAGTGGCATTTAAGTGACACTTAATTGTTATCTAAGGGCACGGTTATTTTCCGTCGTCTTCCTGTCAGGTTGAAACAGCCGGGCCGTTCTCCGCTGACCTCTCTCATAAACAAGGTGTTTCGCCCACAGACATGCTGTTCGCCGGATGTTATTTTGTTTTTCACTCTGTTCTCTGTAAACTGTAGAAACCACTGTGTGTGATAATCCGAGATGCTCAACCCACTCAGTCTGGCATCGACAATCATTCCATTGTCAACGTCGCTTAGATCGCATTTCTTCCCCATTCGTACGTTTGTTCAGAGAAGCAACTGAACCTCTATTCCATGTCAGCATGATTTCATGCATTAAGTAGCTGCCGCATGATTGGCTGAGATGTTTTCAGTACTGAGCGGGTGCACATGTACCCAATAAAGTGGCTACTGAATGTAAACAAGTGTAGCCTCATGTACGGACTGAAATAATGAGCGCAAACAAATATAGCTTTTCACTCTTTCTCTCTCTCTAAGACACATGCAATTTTTACATTTAATTTTTGAAATTCATAAGATATGCCACATACTTCAATATGTAAGCTCCTTGGCACAGAATGCAAATAAAACAGCATTGGATACGAGACATAACTCTCCGTAATACATGCCATATCAGATTTGATCTCTCACATTTTTTTTCTGCAAATGCTCACGTTTCCCGGGCACATTTCCCAATCCGTCACCGCAGTGCCAATTCCCGCATGGCGTGGGGACGTCGGCTTCGATCCGGAGCAATCGTTGTCGCCCCCGCTTCCTGACAGCTAAACACAAGATGGGATTCGACGGTTCACATCTCGAAAAGTGGAGTAATCCTACAGTCTCATTCGCCGCTGGAGAAGTTCACGGTCAGGGAAGCACTGTAGCATAATTGAGCTCGGATCGTAAACTAACGGCTGCCAGTTCAAGTCCCTGGAAAGACGCAGCCGTCGTATCCGTGATTAAGCTCCGCAACTTGACCTGCTACTGCACAGGAAGTGGACAAAAATGTCAGAAGCACCCTTAATAAATGGCTTTAATTTTGAAGTAACTAAACCACAATTGCAGAAGCACCTGCACTGGTCATTCCTATTCATTTGAATGCTAATTAAAAGCAAGTGTCCGCGTAAAAGTGGTCTAATAGGCATTCAAAAAAAAAAAAAAAAAAACAGAAACATTATTTATGGAGGCAAGGGTAACAGAGTCAAAAATTATAACCAAACACCAATAACCAAACATGCACCAAACACCAAATAAACAGAGACCACTGTAAAAGAACCGCACTCCACAAGTCAAAGCGCTCTGACAGGCACAGCCAAACACTCAGTAGGACAGTAGCTTAAAACTACAGAACAGAATTACCGCAGAACTGAATCAATTCACATCTGAATCAGTGCACAACAAAAACTGTAAACTGTGGGCTTCTCAAACCTGGTATTTATGGCAGCGTTACTGATGATTTGACCAACCCCTGTATGTATCCAGCTGTGTAAACTAAAGTCCTGAAAATACGCGTGTTGCCACGATTTTGAGCATCTGCTAAAATGCAGCTAATGAGCTGCTTCACCAGGCTCTCCGCGGAGCGCTAGCTGCCAGCCGAACAGCAGCCAACAAAGCTAGCGCTAACTGAGCCTCTCAGGACTGCGAGCAGGTAAACAGCTCGACACCAAGCAGGCGAGCGCCTCTCTGCCCACCAGCCAATTAACAGGCCACTGTGGGCCCCGACTTCAGATCATCTCTAACAGATTCGTGTGTGAACAGTCACAGTCGATAAAGGCTGGGGGGTACTGACCTGAGATCATTTCCCACAGGGCTATGTGCAGGTGACATCACAATAATGCAACCTTATGGGCTGTAAACAAAAAACATGAATGCCTGGTAAAGGGGCAGTTGATTGTGCCAAGCAATGATACCTGCCCCCCTCTCTCTCTCACACACATGCACGCCCTCACTGACACACAAATCTAGCTGTCTCAACACACAAATGCAGAGGCATTCACACTGCTGTCCCATTTCCCTCTCTCTCACACACATATGATACATTTTTTTTAAAGATTTTTTTTTGGGAATTTTTTCCTTTATTCGATAGTTATATGGTGTAGAGAGACAGGAAAGTTGGGGAGAAGAATGGGGGAAGATATACAGCAAATGACCCGAGCAGGATTCGAACCCAGGTCGCTGCGGGAAGGACACAGCCTTTATGGTACGCGCACTTAGATCGATGAGCCACCGGGGCGCCCCTACACATATGATACATTTGCAGGCAAACACAACTCACTCGCATGCACTCACATGAACACACACACCTGGCTCTCTCTCCACACACACAAAGACAGACAAACACACATGCCCTCTCTCTATGCAAACACACACACACACACACAAAATTACTCACACCCTCTCTCTCTTACACACACACACACACATCTGCCACCCTCCACAACACACACACACACAGGCACCTCTCTATACAAACACACACACACACCTGCCACCCTCCTCGACACACAGCTGGAATCCACCAGGAGAGGATCAGAGACAGCAGCAGCATCACCTGACATGAGCGATAAATGCTGCAAGGAGCCTGATTCCATTACACACACAAGAGCTTAAACTAAATGGCCTGAAGTCTCACAACAAGAAAAGCACAAATCCACAGAGTAAACTCAGCTCTAACACTCAGTTCTAACACTCAGCGCCAACACACAGCTCTTACACTCAGCTCTAACACACAACTCTTATACTCAGCTCAAACACTCAGTTCTAACACTCTGCTCTAACACTCAGCTCTTACACTGAGGTCCAACACTTAGCTCAAACACTCAACTCTTACACTCAGCTCACTGCTCTAACACTCTGCTCTAACACTCAGCTCTTACACTGAGGTCAAACACTCAGCTAAAACACTCAACTCTTACACTCAGCTCAAACACTCAGTTCTAACACTGAGCTCAAACACTCAGCTCTAACACTCAGGTCTGAGCCCAGAACTCGACTCGCAGAGAAGCTCAAATCCCACAGCAAGGGAGAGGTTATCAGCGGGTAGCGAAAGGGCTACAAAAGGATCTCCTCGTCAGATAAGCAATAAGCATGGACTCCACTGGGGAGCTAACCACATCACAGCGGAGCTGAAATGGGCGGGAGAATGCGGGGCTCTGGGATCGACCGCTCAGAGCTGACAGGAAGAGGAAAAGATCAGTTTCCCGCCGGTCCGGAGGAGGAAATCACAACAGGGAGCCGCTATCAGCGGGGAAGAAAGGACTACAGCGGGATCTACTCAGCAGATAAGGAATAAGCACTGACTCCGTCAGGGAGAAAATCACATCAGAGCAAAGCCGAGATGCGTAACAATACACGAGGCTCTGTAATTGACTGCTTAGAGCTGACAGGAAGAAGAATAGACCATTTACACAAGGGTCCAGAGGAGGAAATCACAGCAGGGAGTATGCAGCAGTTAGCACTGTTAGCCCCTTGCTGGCTTGTGCTAGCACGTTAAGAGGAACAGATAATTCTCTGACTGTTTTTGATTGATTGCTTTATTAATAGGGCAGATTTCTCTGATGCTTTCAGTAAGTGGATGGGCCTGCTGGCTAAGTATCGTGGGCGCGGTGAATCAGATCATTAAAGCAGATCGGCATTTCCCATCGTGACTCTCACTCACCCCACCTCATGGCACGACTCTTTATCAAGCCGTCAGCGTCAATGTTGAGATATCAATAGCATCAAAACAAACAGCTTCATGTCAGATTTAAATTTTGTGAAAAATGTCAGACTTTTAACAACAGAGCAACAAACTGAACCCTTCGCGTCACACGCAGCCCGTTCAGCCTGACTGACAAGAGAACTGTTTAAAACCTTCGCATTTCACAAGGTTAAAGGAAGCTGTGAGGCGGCACCTAAACAGCTGAGTGCAACCGGAAATCCATAGAGTTAGAGTTAAAGAGAACTTCCAGTTGTACTCAAACGTGTTAATGCCCTCGGAGTGTCTCAGGGTTAAAGGAAACGGTGCGGTTGCACTCAAACTCATGAATGCTTTCAGTACCTCTCAAGTTAAATAAGACTGTGCGGTTGTACTCACACTTGTTTGTGCACTCAGAATCTCTCCGGTTAAATGAGGCTGTGGGGTTGTACTCAAACGTGTTTGTTCACTCAGAATCTCTCAGGAGACTGTAGTTGTATTCACACGTGAAAGCGCTCAGTGTTCCTTCCAGTTAGAGAGAGAGTGCAGTGGTACTCACACATGAGTGGACTCAGCATTCCTCACGTTTCACGGAGACCTTACAATTGCACTCAAACATGTGAGTTCACATGGCATTTCCCTGAGTTAAAGGAGACCGTGTGGGTTGTACTTAAAGCACGTGAATGAAAACATCTACAGTTTTACAAGAGAACGATGACAGAGTTGTACTTATGTGATAGCACTAAAAACCTTCCAGAGTTAACAAAGACTGGTCAGGTTTACCCACATATGCGAATACACATAGCATTTCCCAGGGTTAAAGGAGACTGCGGCATTTGCACTTTGACTGATAAATATGAATACACAAAGAGCTTTTCAGGAGAAAGACCACAGAGTAGTACTCATACGCCTGTGATTGCACTCAAAATCTCTCAGGGTGAAAGGAGGCAATGCAGTTGGACTCACACAAATGAATAAGCATTGCATTTTGCAGCGTTCAAGAAGACCATGTAGTTTGTACTTGGATAATACATATAGAAGTCCATTGTATGTATGTATATATATATATATATATATATATATATATATATATATATATATATATATATACACACACACCGTAGTTCATTCCATATATATCGAAGTTCATTGTATATATATCACAGTTCATTCCATATTTATGAAAGTTCATTGTATATATATCATAGTTAATTCTATATATATCAAAATTCAATATATAATTCCTGTTTGGCTTGCCATTTAATATATATATATATATATAAATATATTATATATATATTTATGAATTATATATATGAATACACTGAGAGCTTTACAAGTGGGAGACCACAGAGTTGTACTCATACGCATGTGATTGCACTCAATATCTCTTAGGGTTCAGGGAGATTGGTCAGTTGTACTTACATGAGTGAATGCACACATTGCTTGGCAGTAGGCAGACGGTGCAGTCGCACTCACACACACAGTATAAGAGCCCAGCATCATCTCTCTCGGGGTGTAAAGGATATGGGCTGGACACCATGCGGATGCACCAGCTCCGCGGGCAGGTGGTCTGTTTGAGGCAGAAGAACACCACAGGGGCCAGCTCCGGAAACGGCACCACCAGGGCTCCCAGGTCGCTGCTGTTGTCATCGCCCAGCCCCGCCTCCTCCATGTCCTCCTCCCCCTGGGCGGAGCCGTAGTCCTCACAGAGCCCCACCCCCACCTGGACCACGCCCGGCGATCCGGGACCCTCCTCGGTCGTCATGGCAACGCCACGGTCTGTAAAGAGGGGAGAGGAAAGGCAGACGTTAATCAGGCGTGTAGATCATTTGTGGAGCATTAGAATATGCATCAAAATCCTTCAGTCTCTGTTAATATAAAGACCAAATGTAAAATCGAAGCAATACCGTTAAAATTGCATTTACCCGTCAAGCTTCACCCCAGTGTTAAAGAATAAGAAAGCCTATGGTGAACTAGCATTGTCAAATAAAGTACATAATGTCTTCTGTCCAAAATGATAAGCCATTATTTTATTTACATTTTTTTACACCGAGTTAGCAGGATTATGCATGTTTAAACATGGCTAACTTCAGAATCTGTTATCGCCGCCATAAAAAAATAATCGACCAATCAAACAATGGGAGATATTCTGCCCAGACCGGTGCATGACGTCATGAGGGCTGGATGTGTCTTTCGAGTGTGCGGAGTCACAGTATAAGTATTGAAAGTTGCGCTGATGATCAAGAGTGTTTTGAGAGATACCAGTTGTTTGAATTACAACCGATTGTTTGCTGGAAATCTATATTTAATCCTCAACAAGGATTGGCACAGTGCGCGGCCTTTCACCATTTTACCTTTAATACAAAAGAGCCGCCAGCTTGGGTGACGTACGCATCTTCTTCCACCCGAACGAACATGGCGGCTTTTTTATGCCATTTTATACCCAACATTTACACACAGTTTGCACATTTTTTTAATTGTTTATTGTTCTGGATTGCTGAGATTATCTACTTTCTTTAGCAATATAACTTGACTATAGTTTTTCTCATCTTCTAAGTTCCTGTGCCTTTTTAGCCACCTTCATGCCTTTGTTTCCCATCATTCCTACCAACTTCACTGTTTTTTCCTTATCAGTAAAAAGAACCAATTAGAGAGTTTATCACGGTCAGTAACTGAAGTGTGGCTCGATAACTGCTGCTCAAGAAAGAAACCAATACTAATAATCTCCCTCGCAGCTACATGTTTTAACCACAGTCGTGTAATACATTTATTTCATGGCGTGAAGCAGATTCTGTCTCACAGAGTGTCTGGTGCTACAAACGCAGGAGCGAAGCTGATCCGATTTTGATTGCGTCTGATGCAATCTCATTCGGTTAAACCGCCACCACCATGAAGTCTAGAGCACCTCATCAGTTGTCACTCTGATGCTATTTGAAGATCATATCATCTGCAATGCTGCCGTTTTAGCGTTTAAGATGCAAACAAACAGCGAGTTAACGGCGACAGATAACAGCGTAACGACAGGCTCACCTAGACTGCACCTTGTTTTCAACATTAAAAATATATCTAGCGAGGTACACCTCAGTAAGTAGCTGCCAAAACTGAAAATGTTTGTTCCGCTTTTTGTCGTCTTTGATATATGCTGCTCGGGGAAAAGTTGTTCAAGAAGAACCTCTTCTTAGAGCAAGGTCAAACATTAAAACACCATGAAAGAACATCTATAAAAATAAACCTATCAATGAATCTCCTATGGTTAAATAAACGATCTGAGTGCTTTATTATGATTGAGTCGACCAGGTAATGCAGCTCTGCCTGTCATCATAAACTAACCTCCAGGAACAGTTATCCACAGCATAAGCAAGACTGAATTTCCATCTCTCAAAATATACCTTCAGGTCACACCTAATGAACGCAGTATGTTAATTACGAATGTATATCACTGAGTTATAACTCTGTCCATCACAATGTACAGCAGGAATGCTAATTTAATTTAGCCCACAGATCTAATAAACTCCATACATGTGAAAGTACGGTCAAACTTTACAGGGAAAGCGTTGTTCATGTACTCATATAGAATGCCTTAAAGCTAGGGTAGGCTATTCATTTTAGAAGCACTTTTTGTTATATTTGTTGAATTTCTTTTTACATCTTGAAAGCAATTAGTATATAAATGCTCAAGGGGGGGGAAATCCGGTGTCTATGGCCCCACACAGCTGCTCGCAATTTGCAGCTGAGCGAGTTCACGTCTTTTGGAGAGTGGCTTTAGAAGGACTGAAAGGAAGCTGTGCATTTCCTGCAGGCTCCTTTCAAAATCTGCCTCACTCCGGCTGGTTTCTCCAAAGTCGCCTACCCTGTCTTTAACTTCTGTTTTATAACACATTTATAAATCACTTCTCAAACGACTGTACACTCCAGTAAATTGTAACGCATGCTCCAACTAATTTATGGATGACCACATGGAACTGGATAAATCAACTTATTTTTCTGTCAAATATCAAGTATCTATTGAGGAAAAGCACATAGCACATAGCGCGAAAGTGGTTGAACCCAGCCTGAATTACCCCATAAATCCCACAGACCCATATAAGGTATCCATCAGATGCAGTTGCTGTATTCAGTACTGTGCGACTTCAGGCTAATTTTAAGTTCTAGTAGAGATCCCAAGATTTCCAACGATCCCTTATATGTCCTGCTGAATTTCAGGGAAATGTGTAAAAAATGATGTACAAGATCTAAGTATTTTCCATTTGTTGCAATGCTGTAACCATACGAACATGGAATCCTGGATTTGAATATTTCAGTGGGATGTCTCTTCAGTGAAGCGCTGCAACCAGTAGATACAGAACATGTCTGTGACATTGACCACAAATATTTAAAAAAAATGCTTTCTCTATCTTTGAATTTGCTCACTTTAAAGGAAAACTTAAGTGAAAAGTTTGAGTTTAAGGGGTCAAACTGGTGAAGAGACACATAATGTATTTTCTCAGTGCAATGTAAAATTGTGCATAAGTATATGCAAAAAGCAGTTTAACCTTGAATGCCTTTAAACATTTAATGGACATTGGGAATGTAGCCATTAGCTACATGCGCTAATAGGCGGAAGACCTGGGAAACGACACGCTAAAGGCTCTCTATCCAAAGGGGATTCACAATTTCCCCATAAGCGCATCATTCTCGGGGGAATTTCACATTAGCAATTCAGCTTAACTGCCCTGCCCGAGGGCACATTAGCAATGTCTCCGGAGCAATTCGGCCCTGCGATGCGCTGTAAGAGCGTTTCACAAGGCAGCTACTACGGAACACCCTGCTAGCATCCGATAACCATTACAGTACGGAGGCCGGAGGGACAAGTTTCCAAACTATAAGAAAACATCAGGTAATCAAACAGCTAAAAACACAGTACCGTCCATACTACATGATGATTGTGCTCAACGCAGAGCAGCTTAGACACACAGTACAGTGCAGAGGTCTTTAGAAAGAGACACAGTTTTTAAGGGCAGCAGTTTTCAGAGGGTTCATTGATATGAATGTAAATAATCTGAAATTATAGCTGGCGACCTTCACTTAACTTCAAGTGAACGGGGTAGAAATTGCTGACCTTCAATATTTTCAAAATTGCATCACTGTCCGAATGTGTATGAACTTAAAAAAAATAAAAAATAAATTAATATAAGCAAAAAGGCATGGAAAGGGAATTGCTTTATAAAGAAAGAAGAGCATAGAGGACCAATTAGCCCAGCATCCATTGAAAGGAGTTTCAGGGTTCAAATGTACAAAGTGCCTTTGCAGATTCTATGCTGAGGGCGGCACACAGCAAGTTTTTACGGAGAGAACACTACGCTGTCTGATTACAACACCCACCTTCACTTTCATAAGCGTTTACATCGAAATCGTGTCCCAGATTTTTCCTGACACTGCCGCTAATGGCTAAGGGCCTGTTTAAAGAAGCAACGCGACTCAGCGCAGTCGGACAGCAGCAGTCGCTCTTGTGCTATACTCGGACTCCCCGGGTTTTTTGTAAATTTTAATCTCCAGCCATTACAGGCGTAAACAGGACTAAATGAGGAGGAGGCTGAGTCTCTGTCACATGGGGTAATGGGCACATTAGAGCAGCACCTGCCACCGCTGCGGCAGTCTCTCGTGCGCTCTCCTCCTGTCACTCCCTCTCTCTTACGCCCTTCTGCTCTCTCCCCCCTCTCTCTCTCCCTCCCCCGCTCCCTACCTCCTTCTCTTTCACCGACTCCTTCTGTTTCTCTCTTTCTGCGTCTTTCTCTCCTTCCCACCCTCCTTCTCTCCCCCATCTCCCTCATTCCCTTCTTCCTCTCACTGCCCGCCTTTTCTCTCTAGCAACGTCTCTCTCTCTCTCTTTCCCTCCTTGCCAGTTTCTGTACCTGTCTCCTTCAGTTTTCTCTTTCCATTTCTCCATTTACCTTCCTCTTTTCTTATGTCTACCTTACTCCCTCTTTATCTCGCACTACCTCCATTTTCTCTATCCTTTCCTCTATCTCTCTCCCTCCTGCTCACGCTCACACTTCCTCCTTCTCTCACTCCCAGCCTCTTTCTCATTCTCTCTCTAATTTTCTCCATGTAATTTCCCTGCATAATCAGTATGCAGTGATAAATGAAAAAATTCAGACGATTAGAAAAAAAGAGCAATATGCACTAAAGGCAGTTGAAGTGTGAGGCCATTCTTGTGTGTGGTTGTTTGTTTATATGAAGCTGTAGACAGAGTTGGTAAGTTTTTGGACAGACCGAGGGGTACAAGTGCCGGCCACGTGAAGGGTTGATGCTCTGAGGTCACTGAGGTCATTTATGAAGGGAACCCCAGACAGTGAGGAGAGTTAAATACTGTAGGTGTAGATCAGGTTTTGTCAAACCACAGGTTTAAGGACGCCATTTGCTATTCTGTTCTGCTAATCTAAAGTATTTTGTGCCAGAACATGAGCAAAGTTCACACTACAATAAAAAACACTTTCATCACCCTCAAGATAAACAGGAAGTAAACAGATTTTTTAACACACCTCCACTATTATTGTGAATGACCTTGGACACCATTTCCAACTCCTACACTCTCTCTCTCTCTTTCTCTCTCTCACACACACACACACACACGAACAAAATGAATCACATATCTATTGAAAAGAACTGCCACAAAGATCCATTGAAAGTAAATGAAAAATAGTATTTTCATAGTAAGGCACTTAGATTATGCGCAAAAATACAACAGTATTGTATTTTTTTTTTTTTTTGGTATCATGGGGTTAAGAGGATGGCAGTTTAGAATTGAAGAACACTGAAGTTACGTCAAATAAGTCTCCTTAAATGGTCTGTCCCACTTTGTTTATATTTCACCCATTTTAGGTCCATTTTCCTGCAACGGACCTATTTTGCATGCCTCGGATTCGTCAGCACTCCTTCAGTGCAGTTTATAAAAACGCGTTTTTAATGTCAGAGAAATTTCTTTCTTTCCTCTCTGTCTCTCTATCATTTTCTGCGTCTTTTGTTCCCCCCCTCGCTCCGTGTTCAGTCGCTCTTTCAGTCGTCTGCTGCCTCCCGATAGGCTTTGAAATTGGCGTCTGTTTGGCTGGTTTGAGCCGAGCTGATGGAGAGACGTGTTCGGGCTCGGGAGGCGAGCTCAGCCAGCTGCTCCGCGCGCTTTGTTGAGTCATGTTTCCAAACCGCGCCGCTGACCGAGCCTCTCACGCCTCGTCATGATATAAAATTCCCTCCGGAGAAGCGGCAACATTTGGACAGAGAATATAATCAAAACAAGCAAGCGCAAAGACGCGGGGAACATTTCTGCGGTCCTTTCAACAAAGTGACTCCATTTTCAATGCCGCGGGGCAGCGAAGGATGCCCTCGATTTCAAGATCAGCGACAGAGGGTTTTTACTTTTCGCACTGTGAAAAAAACCCATCATAACAAGTCGTGTAACCTTGTAATGAGACTATGAATCTTTTTTTTTTCTGTGAAGAAGAAAATATTAGTCGACAAATTGCTGGCAGGCGAAACGTGCTTAATCAGTTGGCAGATCTTGTGATGAGTCAAACCTGCCTTACCTTAATAGAAACATTTTTGTCTCATTAAGCAAAAAAAGGAATGGAAGTAAGATTCTAGGACAAAATACGACCAAAATACTTGTCAAGAAGGACGTATCTTTTCATTTTTACTGTGTGGGTTCAATTTATATGGCAAAACCTCAACTGACAATGAGCCAGCTCTTCCCCCAGTTAAATTTCCATTTGATTTCTCAAATATATAGGGAAAATTCATTGTACTTTCCTATGCCAGGAAACTGCAGCACAGTAGAGCATTTGAATTGGATTTAATGGTCGGAAGAGCAGTCCCAGTCCCAGAGGACTACTGTGTATGCAAGCTCTGCTTGCACTGATTACATTGGCTCAATTAGCTAATTATTTATACACCAATTCCGATTCACACATAGATTAGAGCACAGTAAAACAAGTTTTATAGGGACACAAGTACAGCCGTCTGTAGTGATTCATAGGTTTACCAATGGATGTGACCAATCACACAAATGACTGTGCTGGTTAAATTGAGTGCATTAAATGCAGAGAAGTATACAGCTGCCCTTGGCCTGTCCTGGCTTGTATGCACAAAATAGGCCTTTAATAAAACATACTACACATCTTATTTCTGTATCAGGTTCTGTACAGATAGTGAGTGAAACAATATTTTAAATATTGGTGCAGTGTATCAAGATGAAGAGGTTGGTGATGATGTTACCGTTCGTGAGTGTGTATCTGTGTGTTTGCACAAGTGTCTCTCTGAGCATGTGTGTGTGTGTGTGTCTGAGTTCAAGAATGTGAGTGTATGAGTGTGTGTGTGTGTTTCTGTCTCGATGTGTGCCTGCAAACAGCAGTAAAAGAGGGCATGTGGCAGTCTCCACTGGGATAGAAGAGGGGTGTGAGTGTGTGCGTGACTGTGTGTGTCGGCATGTGTGCGTGAGCATGTGCAGACTCCAACTTCCCAGAAGTCTCTGCACCTCCCATAGGAGCACTCAGGTCCTCGGGGAAGCCCCCCCACATACAGGGTTTGCACCACTGAGAGGTCTCCCTCTCTCCCTCTCGCTCACTCACTAACTCACTCACTCACACACACTCTCTCTCAAACACACATACACACACACACACAGTAGTTAAGTCACTGCTCAGCTCAAACTTCACCCCCCCCCCATTTCCCAGTACACCTCACTCAAAAAAATAAAAAATAAGAAATACTCTCAACACTCTCCTTACTCCTCGCTGCTCGGCTGAAGAGGTTCGGCGCCTTAAAATAGCAGCTGTGAATCCCAGCCAAAAACGCTGAAAAAATCTCTGCGTGTCACTTGGCACCTTAAAAACAAACAGAGGAGAACTATCATTGCATCAGAGGTGGACCTGGCTGATGGGTTTTGAATTGCTGCTCTCTGCTCTAAAGTTGCTGACCGTTGTGTCACTTCCACACTGTGCTGCAGGAGGTGATGTCACTATTTGGCACGGCCTTCCGTTGAAATTTCGCCAGGCTCTTATTCCCGCTACCAACTGGCACTTGCCTCAGACCAATGCGCATCAAGTCTGGCCTGCTGCTGTGCATTAGTTATGAAGACAATAACTTGAGCAGACTATTAAATAGAGTAATAGAATGGACAAGAAACTGCGAGAACGCAAGAAAATGTAAACGGGCAAAAATCAATCAAATATGTCCTCATAAATATCTAGAAGCACATATCAAAGTGATTTTTTTTGGAAAAACTGCACGGCTCCACAGTGATTTTGCCAGGTCATTACAATTTCTGATTCACTGAAAACTGCTCAGAGTAGTAGATGTACATTACATAACACAAAGGCTTACAGTACCATTATATTGCTTTACAGAGCTGCATTTCATTGATTAAGTCGATGAAAGCATTGCGTGGCGACAGACAATTTTCAAAGGAAAAACCATTTTGTAAATGTTGCTTTCCTTGCCACTGGTATAAAGACCAAGGAATCAAGGACAGTAAGCAGATTTCTAGAAACTTTTGGAAATTCTCTGCTAAAATTCTTCAGTACTAATACGTCTTTACGGTGAATTGCAAAAGTGTTAAGCCGATCTGAGTTTCGACATTTTACCAGGTCATGAAAAGATTTAAAAAGCATTTTAAGTTTCTTTAAAGTTGTATTTTTAAAGTGCTGTATTCCATCACATTTGGGTCTCACTGGTTCACACATATACAAATATATTTGGAAAATACAACAATGGGTCAAAACATTAAAATCACTCACAGATACAGCGAATAATGTTGATTATCTCATAACAACGGTACATGTCAAGGTCTGCAGACAGATCTTAGGCAGTAAGCAAACAGTTGGTTTTCATTTTCAACGTGTTGGATGTGGGAGAAATGGGAACTGAATGACTTTGGCAAGGGTTAAATAGTTACGACCTGAGTGGGTTGGAGCATCTCTGAAGTGGCAAGACTCCTGGGGTGCTCCCTGTCAGCAGCCCAGAGAGGGACAAACCATGAACCAGCCACAGGGTTTTGGGCGCCCAAGGCTCATGAATGCATGAGGGCTACGGAAGCCATCCCATCTGGTCCAAACCGACAGAAAGGCAACTGTGGCACAAGTCGCAGAGAATTTCAATAATATTTACATTGAGAATGTGTTTCAACACACAGTGCATCATACCCTGCTGTGCATCGCACTTTTTATCTTGCAGACCAGTGAAAGTGCCCACCCTAACCAGTCACTGTCTTTAAAAATTCCAGGCGAGTGGCTAAAAGCTCGCCTAGGAATTCAAGGCGTGCTTTTTTTGCGGCCCTCGCGGCTTGTTCCAAGGCTGGGGCAACTGGCAGAATGAAAAGATTGGATGCCCACTACATTTTTCGCAAGGAACTTCTTTGCTGTGATGGGCATGTTACTCCAAGATAGACTCATTCTGAGCTACAGGGCCCATGCTGCTGCATAACAAGTTCAAACTTAGTTCACCTCTTACACTAAACATGCTGAGATTTTGAGAAACATCCTGAACCTATTCTCCAATATAAGCTTAAATATCTTAATGCAGCTGCATCGGCCAAATACATCCTGAGAATACAGAAACAAAGTGCAGATTAAGCAAAAAATTGACTTTTTTTATTAAAATGTTTTTATCTAAAATTAAGAAGGAATAAAATGAAAACAAAATCGTCAGCATTATGAAATTGTCAGTTGCATTGCAGGGGCTTACCTCAATAGCTGCTTAACCTAACATGGCTCAAAAGAATCACTGAATCACCATCAGAAATGGTAGTTGCTCGTTGGCTACATTCACAAACCATGTACAAGGACAAAATTTGGAAACCAAAACAATCGTCACTCCCTAAAGCTCGTCCACGGTACCCACTGAAGCTTCAGCCAAGTAACACTACGCTTGTCCACAGCACATAAATTTCAAGGAACGAGAATCATTCATTTATGCACATATCTGCTACAAAAACACTGTTGGCGTTCCCATTCTGTATCATACGGAATGTCTACCAGCAGAGTGTTACGATGGAGACGGAACCAGTCTAGTTTCCGAGGCGCGTTTTTTTGAGCTTTGTTTTTGTGAGGTGCACGCTTTTTTCCTCGCCTCAGTTTTTTTAGGCGCACTATGGTGCGTGCGCGCAAAAGCGCGCCTTATAAGACAATGACTGCTCTAACCCTGGTCCACCCCTAAAAGGGGTCCCAGTGGGCACCTGAGTTTCAGAACCGGACCTTGGAGCAGTTGAAGAAGGTCGCCTGGTCCAGAGAGTCCCATTGTACATCATGTGCTTCAGCTGGGTACGTGTGCACCATTTACCTTGGAGGGGATGACATCAGGATGCACTGTGGGCAGAAGACAAGCTGGTGGAGGGAGTACGATACTCTGGGAAATGTTCCGCTCGGAAACCCTGAGTTTAGGAATTCAAGTGACATGAGTTTGATGGAGCCGTTTCGGCAGCATAAAGGAGGACCTTCACTATATCAGGCAGTTGGTTTTAATCTTGTGGCTGATTGGTGTATGTATGCATGCATTCTATTTATCGCATGTTTGCCTATTAAACAAATGCATGCATTTTCAAATATTTTGTGACTTGCACAAATGTGAAATCATGAAGGGGGCCGCAAATGCATGCAAAATCCACTGCTAATCCATCACTAGTAATTTTTTCATGTCTGACATCATCAGCCAAACCGCTCTGATTTCCGTCACAACCTCATTACTCACACACCGGATTCGCTCATCCATCAACATTAACCTTAAATGCTGATTTATAAACTAATGCCAGCATATATCTCATCTTTACAGGCATTCCATGTCTAAACATAATGGAGGGAAATTCCTGAACGGTTTCATCCAATTAGAATATAAATGCCTGAAAATGAAACCTGACGGTACGAACATTGAATTGATCACTTCATTTGAAATCTGGTCTGTGATAGAACACAGCCAAATACACTTATAGGGTTTTTCCACAAGCACCTACTCGACTTGACTCGGTTTTTAGGGTTTTCCATTAGGTGATAGTACCTAGTACCAGGTACTTTATCAGTACCTACTCGGCCGGGGCTGAGTCGAGCCGAAAATGTGACGTCAACAGACTGTAGGCCACTGATTGGCCAGGGATTGATGCTTGCTATGATGACCCCAGCCACATTGAGGTGGTACTCAATTGTAATGGAAAACGACCGAAACCAAGTAGAGTCGAGTAGTGCTAAATAAGTGTAATGGAAAAGCGGCATAACTGTACATGTATGTTCTAGTTTCGGCAACTGATTTAGCTAATGCTGGGCTTACAACAAATTACTTTTCAAGCGATTTCAAAGACACAGACAAATTTCCAAAGTCAGAATAAGATCATGAAAGTTTTGCTAGAGCTGTATCGCGCTGCCCTGATCTCGCGCTTTAGACGTAAGGTGGTTATACTCGTAAAACTCAATCCGAGCTGTTTTAAGGCAGTCTTTTTTTCTCCGCCTTTGTGTTGCAACAATATCAAACATGTTTAATATTATTGCAAGTCTTTAGTCTTGTCTTATGCAAATTGTGGTGTCCAATGACGCGACCATTATCAACAACCAATAGGTGCGCTCTGACCAGCACCAAACAGGAAGCACCAGGTGCAGGATGAGAAATAATCTCAAAAGGAATCTAGCTGTAGTCTTGCACACGGTGACCCTGCAAGATCCCCGGTCTCAGTGATTTGCTGACGCATTGTCTTTAGATGTGAGAGGGTGTCAGATGTTCGTCTTTTAAAAGTCCTCATAAAGTTTTATCAAAGTCCTCTAGTGTATGGTAGGCTTTAGTCTTTGAATTTTTGCACTGCTTAGCCCTTTACATTCAAGTCCATAAACACACTAACCAAGGCTTCTTCTTCGCATGGTATCTACCACACAGGCAAGTATTCTGCTGTGTATCACACCAAACCAGAGGTGTAAAATCCAGGGGTCAAAAAGTAAAAGTCCTGCCAAGTTTTTCTCCCTCCCACAGAATGAGCTGATCACTCATATTGGCTCTATCTCCTGTCCGAAGTAAATCCAGGTGGTTGGAATAAAGTTCTGGGGAGGATTTTTACTTTCTGAACCCGGACTTTACACCTCTGCACCAAACCCATACCAGACACCATCTTGCAAATAAATTAGAAAGCAATCGTGATAGACAAGAATGCAGGCACAGCTGCAGAACAAGCCAAACAGAGATTGGCATTGCTTTGTAGGGTTTATAAGGTGTCGTGTGCTGCGGCTGACTAGCATTCATAGCGTGTTTCACTCCTTAAAGGTCAAACATAAGCATTACATGACAGCAGCACAAGCACTACTTAATTCAAGAAAATGCATTACCATAATGTCGCCTGATATGCTGTTTCTAGGTAGTATTTCATGGCAATGGGACTTTATCATGGGCAAAGACAAAGAACATTCAGCAGCAGGATTATAATGTTCCTTTTCA
Source organism: Gymnothorax javanicus (assembly GCA_029692085.1). Taxonomy (NCBI): domain Eukaryota; kingdom Metazoa; phylum Chordata; class Actinopteri; order Anguilliformes; family Muraenidae; genus Gymnothorax; species Gymnothorax javanicus. Next base: position 49,006,574 of record CM056206.1, on the reverse strand, counting down.
TGTCCTCCCAGTTTGAGCCAAGATGGCAGGGTGGCAGTAACGGTTAGGGTTGTCAGGAGCGGGTGGGGATTGGGGGTAACTGGGTACATTATCTGGGGCCAGAGGGTTTGGAGCATTGCTGGAGGAGGGAAACATTCAGAAAATGCAAACAGGCCGCACACAGTCATAAGTTATTTCTAAGCAAGAAGAAGTCTTAAGTAAGTTCTAAGTTTCAAGCTGACAAAGAAGTCACTTAGAGTTTACGTAAAGAACCCATATTATACTATTTTCAACCATTTAAAAACAATCCCTGGCGTCTGTGAAATAAGGTTTTTGTGTCTACTGCGCATGCACAAGTAGACACTATGCTATCGAGTCGTAAGTCCGCAAGTCCTTACGTAAAACTTCTTAGCCTGCGGTGAACTACCAATGCAAAGTAGACACATGTACTCATCAAGTACCTATTTTTGAAGTTCGTAGGGGAAAAAAAAACAATGCAAATTCAGCTTTTGCAGTCAGTCTCCAGTTTCTCATTTTCTCCTCTCAGTAACAATGCTCCATTTTGAGGGGGCAATGAGTCTTTGAAAATGAGGCTCTACTTTGGCCATTTCATCACTGCTTATGATCAACAGTGGTGGCTGAAACCAAAACATGTCTATACTGAGCTGTACAATGAATATTACACCCCTTGTGATGTCAAAAGGGGCACAGTGTCAAAACAGGTCTTTCAAGAACATGTTTTCCTACGAAGGGCATTATAGCAGCAATGCTGAGACAATTTGGTCTCATGTACGATCAGATATTAGGTGGACGGGGGACTGAAAAATATGTTAAAGTACGAGAAAAAGCTTGATTTTTCCGACTGGGGGACCGTAAACACAGTTACACAGCACTCTATGTATGTGAAACTGGCCCTATAACACATTAGTAAGTGATCACAACATTTTTATGCAGTACCTCCATCGCAGGAGGTAATATTTTTCACTGGCGATAGTTTGTTGGTATATTCGTTCATCAGTTAACGGGATACCTCAAAAAATTATGGATGGATGTCAATTAAATTTTGTGAGTTGTAGTAACTGTGAAAAGGAGGATGTGATTTAATTTTGATAAAGATCCGACTCAATCTTGATCCAGCATCAAGAAAGAATTTCTATGGGTGTAAAGACTGCACTGCCGAACACTGGCATCACGCTAACACCCACATCAGCTGTCAGATAACTTCGTTGTACAAATACTTTGTGCCAGGATAAAGCCAAATCAGACTTTCTATACTACAAATTTAAAAATGGCGGAGGAATTGCGCTCTCTGAGTGCTTTCTAGTATTTCTTAGAATGCAATGGCCTGAGAACCTCCAGTAAACGTAATTGTCCTAAACTCAGGAACAATATAATAATGCAATTTTGTCTCAGGCTAAAAATTTTCTCCTGGTTGGGAACTGGGCGCTAAATTCTGAGGTTTAAGGTGCCATCATAACCCCATATAAAAAGCTATATAAAAAGACTGCAGGTACAGAATGTAAACTGCGCAACTGGAAGTCACTTTGGATTAGATCTCCAAACCAAATGCAAGCAAAATGCATTCTGCAGGGCTGGGCCCTGATTGAATGTCTAAAGTCACGTAGATGTCTGGGGGAGTTGGGCCAGGCTAGCACACCAAAGGTTGAACAAGAATGACAAAGAAAACATCGAGGGCAGCTGTTCGCGGCATTTCTAAGAGTAACTCTGACCGTGTAAAGGCTTTTCTACTGCTTTGGCTGCAATGCCATCCTAATGTTGTGAATTTTAAATTAAGTACTAGCGTTCACTGAAAGTCACCTCTGGACCCCACAATAGTAGACAGCTGCATACGGAAATCCAATATAGCCTACTTTATTTAAAAACCAATGTGCCTTCAGCAATCGGGAAAGGTTTGAGAATAACCCGTCCTCGACGTCTGCTGCTTGAGTAACTCTTCCACTGGCAGGGAATTAGGGAAATAGGCCGAGACAGGGACACTACGTTCCTCTCGTCTCGCCTCTCTCTGTCGCTGTCGAGTTTTGTCGGGCCTCTAAATATACCAGGGCACAGCAACACATTTACTGCAGTATCCTCACATAAAACAGCCACCGCATGAAACGTGGGTGCATGGGGGGTGTTTGCATTTTAATCAGAGTACAGAGGATAGAAAAATAACTAGGGGTATTCCACAAGGCAAGAATGAGTTAGCTGGATAACTGCACCAAAAAACCCAGAACTCTCCCTACTCTAGACCCTGGAGCACTGTTCTAGGCTAACTCAGTAATTCTGCTTGATGAAATGTACATCTCTGGGCTGGTGTTGAGCAACCCAGCAGTTGATTGCTCAGGTAACACTCTGGTCCTGCTTCCAGTCACTCCAGCTGTTCAAGGATGCAAATCCGGGCTGTCAATGAAGGTCCGCGGAGGCAGCGAGCGGATTAAAACGATCCTTTGGCACCATCGGCGTAATCTGTGTCAACAACACTGCAAATACCAGCAACAGCGGTGAGGTTTTTAAAGTTGGGCCCACTGTAGCCTGAATGACATCGAGCCAAGTATGAGGAATTAGGGTCAGTGTTAAGTAGCAGGGAATTTCATGATTTAATGCAGATTTGTCCAATGATCTGCCAGGAGATAAAATCTCCCTGCTCATTAAAAAAATAAAAATAAACACTGTTCAGTCAACAAGTGTTTGGACACTGGTATCATCAAAAGGGCTGAAATTCTAATATAAATAACATGGATGCAAGAACACACAAATTAAACCCAAATCTCTTGACGTCAGCGTCATATTCATCGTTTTTGTTTTCAAATTCAATGGCCAGGAGTACAAAGACAAGAAGCAGAGGCTGTGTGACTGTCCACATTCTTATGAATATATGCTCCACGAACATCAATCCAAGTTGAGAGGCTTTCATTGAGTGAGGTAGTACCCAGCGTGCTTGACTCTCGTTGGCTGTCCAATTAAATCAGTGCCTGTTTTATCGAAGGTGTCACGCCGTACACCAAAGAAACCTGTGGGCTCCGGAGGTTCAAACAGCTTCTGCTCCTCTCGATTTTTTTAATGAGCATCACGGCTTGAGATTGTTCTGTGGCATTGAGATCCTCTCAAGTATACCCAGTCAAACTGAGTCACTTCGTTCACCACGTACTTGAATATGCGCTGCATTATGCTTATAGCTCAAGTGTGCTGGACCAACTATGAGGACCGCAAGTTAATGCAGTTAGACCAGAACCAAAGCTGCATGTTCTTATTCAAAACCAGAAACGCAAAGGGATTTTAAATCTACTATTATTTTAGTATCTGAATTTTATGAAATTGGAAACTCCAGGTGGTTTGCTCTTTATGAGGCCTTGCAGTTTGTAATTTGTAGCCCTTTGAAGCTCCCAAAGATTTTTATTAAAGTTAACACGCATGCCGTCGTAAAATGGTTCCAATTGGTCGATAACACGTCCAGATGGCAAGGCAAGACAATTAATTTGTAAGATTCTTACCTTTATTTAAAATCACATACAGGGGTCCATTGAGAGCTCTCATCTTTTACAATGAGGCACACAGTGAAATGCATGATAGAATTGTTGGAAGTAGAAAGAGCAGAGAGAGAGAGAGAGAGAGGGTAAAGCCCCAAGAGCTGTTTTCGGGTTAAGGGCCTTCTCCAAGGGCCCAGTGGCAGAGTTCTTTCCAACTTCATTCCTCGAAACACAAGGGGCAAATCAGAGTCCCAAGTCCCAAGAGCTAGGCCAAACCAGCATCTCTACAGTACTTGGTCAGGTCACTGGCCAGTAAGTACAGAAGTTATTATTATTATTATTATTATTAATAATAATAATAATAATAATAATAATAATAATAATAATAATAATAGAATATAAAAGAAGCAAGAAGAAAAAGTTGAAAAATATCTGGAATTGGCAGATGAAATTAGGCATTTATGGAACGCTACAGAAAAAGTTATTCCAATTATAATATGGGCTCTTGGTCGAGTGACAAAAAGACTGACAGAAAATTTGGAAGAGATAGGGGTAACCAAGTGAGTAGAACGCTTACAAATATCTGCTCTACTGGGCACTCCAAGGATTCTTCAAAAGGTGCTCGGAGCCTAGGGAACTTGTTGAACCCGGCTGCAAGGCCATTGTCTGGTTAACTCCGTCAAATGCCAACCGTGCATGTCAAATATAATAATAATAACGAACTTGCAGGCAGTAGAGCAGGTGACAGCTAATTTCACATTTTGTGAGATATATTTCTGCTGGAGGTCACACTTTATTTTTCAGCAATAGCGTGGTCTGTTTAATTGTAAAACAGAGGACACTAATGTTAGCATCAGCACATGCCACCATAGTGGTCATATTCAACAACCCCCCCCACCAGCATCCATCCGGTTGCTAGCGGTAACAGTATAAGCAGGAGTGGAGGACTCTGTTCCTGCATTCAAGGATGAATTAAAATGGAAAACCCGGCTGCCTCTGTCAAGTGCTCTGTGTCAGCTAAATCAATGGAGCTTCAAACGCAATTTCAATGTATATTCGCTTTGTCTTTTTTAATCTGCAAATCTGAGGCTGATTCAGTGCTTCAGAAAATAATGGCAGGTTTACTCACTGTTTTCTGGCTCAACAGAAATTAAGGCATGGAAATGTAATTGCCTCTTTAAAACACTGGGGGCACACTGGCTACAGGACCTTAGCTTAGATTCCACCCTTGCTGGTTCCACCCTTGGTAGTGACCGCTTTATGATTGGTGGCGTTGTGTTTTTTGCCTGTGGCTCTAACCAATCGCCACACTCTCAGTGGTTTCCCGGTAAGAGGGACATTAGTTGAAAATCAAAGCAATGAATCAGGAGTACAGTCCCTCCCATTGCCCCTCTCCCATTGCCTTTATGTGTAGAAGAAGAGTGGTAGGACACTGAATACAGTGGCCTGCCCTTTGACCTGCCCTCCTCTCCCTCTTTGCTGCTCTTCCTATCTTCAGCTCTCTCTCTCTCTCTCTCCCCCCCCGTCTCTCTCTCTCTCTCTCTCTCTCCCTCTCTCCCCCTCTCTCTCTCTCTCTCTCTCTCTCCCCCGTCTCTCTCTCTCTCTCTCTCTCTCTCAAACCACAGCCTCACCTATTTTATCTTCTTCCCTCTCAGTCTCTACTGATTTCAGTTTTTCAATATCAAAGGCTTCACTGGCATGACATAATTAAAAAAAATGTATGGCTAATGCCTAACAAAACAACAAAAAACATAGGAACAATACCATGACCTATACTAATAATAAAATAGAATGAAAAAAAGTTTATTAAGATTATTATTAATCAATTAATAAGAATGGAAAGTAGCATTGTGATACATAGAACACTAAATACAATTTTAACAATTTCCCATGAAATTACAGCATGCCATGTGTTATTACAGATATTATCCATCTCCATCTCTCCTTCTCCCCTACCCTCACTCAGTCTCTCGCTCTGTCTCTCTCTCTCTCTCTCTCTCTGTCTCTCTCTCTCTATCTCCAGTATGCCTTCACACCACCTTGGTTGAGTACAGATGAAAGTTGTCAGAGCAGTGGGAGACTGTGGGGCTCACAGCATTCGAAAGGGAGCAGTGCGGCTAATATACCTCCACCCCAACTAGGGGAATTTATTGGCTTCCATGGTGACCAGAAACTCATCACTAGTTATTGCCTCTGCTAATTCTCCTGAACAATACATTAAGAAGAAAACTGTGTAAGACAGTGAGACAGGTACATTGCCATTATACAATGAGCAGGAAGGTCCAGTACACTGACGGAGGGAGTATTTCCACAAGCAAATCATCTTTGATTAAATAAAACGAGGCAGACTTTGATACACGGACTTAATAACGGCCGGCCCCTCCTCTACGGAGCCGCTTGTTCATACTTTACTGTTAAATTGCTCCTTTAACGCCACACGAAGCCTAATTTAATTACAGGAATAAAAATAATAGTACGAACCGCGACTTGTCTAATTACGTCCTAGCGGCTGACCTCGTGTACCTGTGCCGCTGGGATAGCGCGGTCTCGGCAGACGCGTTACATGAGGAAAGGGAGCGAGAAGAAGAACGCAGCGGGGTGACTGGAAGCAGGCCTACGGCGCAGTTTGGGTCTCTCAAACAGACGGTAAGATGGAGGGACAAGCGCAGAAAACCAAGAGTAGTCAGATTAGCCCCAATAGGCAGAAATGAACTGCAATACTGGAAATATATACAACTTAAGAGACAGTCAGAGCTGATGACAGCTATTAAAGAAGGGAAGGAGGGTCATTCAATGTTCTTATTGTCCCCCTACAGTGCTTAGAGTCCCATTCTATCTGAGGAGGTGACACAAAATGTTGAGCAATTTTCAAGATGGATTTCTGCCATTCGCAACAGGTAAACATCCGAGACTGAGGCCAGGGTTCCTAGCTGTGGGCACAGGCCTGAAATTTTTACTCAGTGGCATCCATGTTGCGTCCTTTCGATTTCTATCTCGTGTATCCAACCATTATCCATTTCTCTTCACAGCAGCCATCTTGCCAGTCAAATCAACAAATCAACAGGTGCAGCACCTGGGGGATACCGGCTAATTAACTTAGCATATTCCTATCTAAGTGACGATGAGCAACGGTTGAGGAGGAGCGCTAATGTGATTGCCAGATGGCTGATGTCACGTGACCCGTTCCCGCTCTCCCTGCTCTGACTGGAATGCAACAGGTCGAGCGACAGAGGTCACAGCAGAAGTGTCAGGACGGGAATCCGGAACCTTCCACAACGCGAACCAATTGCTCGTTGCAAGTCTTTAAAATAAAGTAGCTCGCCTAATACATTCCAAGATGGGGCTGCGTTTCAAAATTTGTGTGGAGATAACAGAGCCAGCAATACCACAATGCGTGCAGAGAACTCAACAAAAGAGAATGAATAGATCATATTAAAACTTTCAACGATGTAATTAGTTTTTTATGAGCTGTAACGCACTCTGTTCGGCAAACATTAAGACATTTCCCTGTTACACTGTTAAGTGTCTTTGAAACAATTCTCTGTGAAAAGAACCACTATACAAATGAAATGTACTGTATTATGTTTATGTGATGAGCACTGCAGGTTTTTCAAAATAAGACAAAGCGGACGTGAGCTCAAGTACAACAGAAGAAGACAGGAAGGGAGGTGGTGCAGGAGGACTGGAACGAGTGAGGGCGGCATTTTAACGAAAACAAACCCAAATGTTGGTGTTGTTTTTGCGTCTGGGTGTCTGTGAGTGTGTGTGTGCGTACGCATGTGTATGCACATGAATATGAGTGTTTGTCTGTCTATAAATATGTGAACATGTGTGCGCCCGTGTATGAGTGTGTGAGTATACAAACGTTTGTACATAAATGTGCGTGTATATGTGAGCGTGCGTGCATAAATAAACATTTGTGTGCGAGTGTACTTGTGCCACATGAGCATGTGAGTGTGCGCATGCGTGTTTGTGCGTATACATGTGCGCGTATGTGTGTGAGTGTGCATAAATTTGCATGTATGTGTGAGTGTATGTGCGTCATGCACGTGAATACATGTGTGTGTATGCGTGTATGTATGTGCGCGCATGTGTTCTTTCTCTCTACTGAGGAAACAAAATTCATTTCCTGCCTGAGTGCTCTAATTATGTTCATTTGAGTTTTTATGCCTGTTATTCTTAACCCATCGCTGACCACAGCTCTGCAGAGCAGTGCGCGCAAAACACATTATTACACACATCAGAGACAGAGCCTCGTCACAGTGTGACGAGGAAGTGGGGAGCGAGTGTATATGTGTGTGTGTCAGCATAGGCGCGTCTGAGTGAACACCCCGCGTGAGTAATTGTGTGTTCGTGGGTGTGTGCTTGTGCACATGACAACCGTGTGTATGTGTGTGTGCCTGTGTGTATATGCGTGTGTTTGTGTGCATAACTATGTGTGTGCACGTATGTACACCCCAGTGTGCAACTGTGCGTCTCTATGCGTATCCCTGCCCAAGCATGTGTATGCGTGCGTTGAATGCACACTTGCCATTTGTGCATGTACGCATCCATTTGCGTATTTGTGTGTATGGCAGTGCGTGTATTCGTGCAAGCATACCAGTGCTTGCTTGTCCATGTACACTAGATTTTACAGTTGGTGTGCCTGCATTGCATACGAGCATTTGTGTCTTTGAGTGTGTGCATTTCTGTGCGAGTGCGAGACCGCGTGTGCGTGAACTGAATGTGTCTATAAGACAGGAAGAGGACTGAGGCTAACTTCTGATTACTGCAGATCTGAGAGGCTGTCATCTCAATATCCTACAGAGGGAGAGGGAGAGAGACAGGAAGAGAGAGAGAGGCAGAGAGAGAGAGAGAGAGAGAGAGAGACAGACAGGGGGGAGACAAGAAAGAGAGACAGGGAGAGAGAGAGGGAGAGAGACAGAGAGAGAGAGAGAGGGAGGGAGGGAGACAGGGGAGAGAGAGAGAGGGCTGAAGATAGGAAGAGCAGCAAAGAGGGAGAGGAGGGCAGGTCAAAGGGCATGCCAGTGTCTTACCGCTCTTCTTCTACACATAAGGCAAAACTGTTTGATCGCAGCACCGCTTATATAGCCTAATCACAATACAGCATAGAGAACCGTGATCTGGACATATTCCAACAGCCAGAGCCCCGGCACTGAAAGGTGGTAAAGACACACGTTTGACCCTTAGAGCGCTAAATGCAGCTATTGTTGCTCAATGATGTAAGATACCAAAATCAAAGCTGTTGAAAACCTATCATGTGGCGACTTGTTTAAAAGAGCTCCCACAGGGGAGCTCTTTTAAACAAGTCGCCACATGATAGGTTTTCAACAGCACAAGATAATAAATTTATATTTATTTTTTTTTTAAATTTATTTCAGCGCTCTAAGGGTTAACACCCCATCTAAACTCACACTCAAATACAGTCTCAAACACAAAAACAGGTGATTCACACACACACATGCGCACAAACACACACACTAATAGACCGGAGAACATGAAAGGCATATATGCCTTCACAGGCTTCAACATCACGTTGCGCAAACAAGCACACAGAGGCATAAGGCACACATTCATACACAGTTACACTCAAACATGCATGCACACACTCAAACGCACGAGTACATGTACACTCACTGTGGTGTAGTGGTCCCTGGAGAAGTGGATATACACTATTGGGTACATGGGTAGGGCACTACGGACAAAGTGGATATACTTTCCTGTGTATTTCAATGGCTATTTGGCTGATAGGAGGGTACTGACAATGGGCAGACAAAGAGGTGGATTTACTCCACACCTGTGCATATATCCTCCATTACATCACCACATTTACGCATACGCACACATGCTGACACGCACACCCGTCCGGACATTCACACACACACACACGCGCTTGCGCGCGCATGTACACGTGCACACGCACACACACGCACACAAACACAGGCACATGCATGCACGCACACACTTTTTGTGTTTCCATGGCCTTTCCCTAATCTTAACAATAAGCAATGAATGCCAAACCCAAAACCTTACCCTAACCCTAAACTATCCCTAATTCTAACCTTACCCCTAACCTTAAGTAATAAGTCACACACACACACACACACACACACACACACACACGCACAGAGCTCAGCAATGGTGGCGCAGGCTCGGTGGTGACAAGCTGAACTGTCCATCTCCCATCATGCACCAGTACGCTACAGGAGATGCTACACAGCTGAATTAACACAGTAATTGATCTGCATCAGAGCGGACCTTCATATTCCAGACCTTCACCGGCATGACTCCGCTTATTAAATTTTCCCACGCAGAGATCGCACATTCACACGTCATCCATTTTTCAGCCTTAACGTCCGCTGGAGCGCTCATGTGCGACCACTCGCTCACGGACTGCAGCAATGCCAATCACCGGGATCAGCTATAACAACCTGCTGACTGCAACGTTCGCTTCTTCTGCTCTGAGCTGTAACCACACAGAGAAGCAGGTTTAGCATCCCTCTCTCCTCTCCTCTCTCCACACTCTCTTTTCTCATCTTCTTCACCTCGCCTTCATAGTTGAGGTCTGGAATACCCCCCCAGCCCAATACTGGAGCACCCCGCACCCCCTCCCATCAGTCACATGTCACCACCCATATCCTCATCTACATGATTTTTCCATTTGCAAACACATCCATATCCACGGTTTCAGACCTTAATTGAAGAGTTTGTTTCCAAAACCCAATATATCCATTTTACTCATTTTGAGTAAATCAGCTGTTGGTTCCTATTGCATTTTATAGAAAAACACAAATTTTGACCATGAAAAATTATACCTTATGGTATGCATTTCTAAAAACAGATTTTTGCACCTTGTGTAAGAAGCACGGGGCTATCGCTCAATGGTATTATCTCAATTTTTGCAATTTTGGCACTTATTGTGTTTTGAAAACAAACTCTTCAATTCCTATCTCATCTACTTAACTACAACAAGAAGTTAGCTTTGCGAGAAAGCAGTTAGCCTCTAACTGGCTGTGATGCGTGTGTCTGTGTGCCCAGTGTAATGTGGGCAAGGTGTATATTTATGTGAACTGCATTTGCCTATCCCAGGGATCCTCAAAACACTGTCCTAAAGGTCTGAGAAGGGCTGGTTCTCCTCCCTCCTTTTACCTGGAGTTCAGTACAGACAGTCTGGTGGATCAAAGACATTAACCGTTTGGTTAATCAGTTAATTATCAGGGAGAAAAAAAAAAAAACAGGGCTAGATTTGGATTCATGGTCCCGATTTGAGGATCCCTATACCACTGATGATGTACTGTAAGTGCAAAGTGAATGCTAAAAAGGCATATAGTGCTCAGGTTCTGCAGTGTATGTGTACTGGGCATGTTATATGCAGTATGCCATATACTATCGGTTGCATGGTTTGTGTGCATGCTATATCTAAGCAGGCATTGCGTACAACTATGAAGTCTCCCTCTAATTTACGTCCAAGGCCTACTTTTTCCGATTATTGCTTTCTAACCCTTCTCTTTTACTGCATTCCCCCTCGCTTTGCCCTGTCAGAGCACTTCACTGCTGATGTCACAACACCACTGGAGGGCCGCAGAGTTCTAGAACACTGAAATAGAATTCTAAAAAAAGACTTATGGGGAATCAATTGTCTCAGAGAGACCTTTTCCAATTTGAGAAAAAAGAGTCACACTTCAAAGGGTTAATGACATTAGGAAAACAAGCTCGGGCTGAGTGGCACTCCCCTGTGTTGGACCCACCGGCGCCGCGATTTCAAAAAAGCGGCTCGAGGGAACCGGAGAGCCGAATGCCATTGTTACAGTCAGCAGAAAGGGTCAAGCTGCTTCGCTCCGCGCGAACAGATCTGTGCTGCTAATGATGCATGCTGGGGTGCATTCAGCATTCAGTTCTATTTCCATTTCTTTCTTTTTTTTTTTTAGGATGAGGGGCAGCGATGGGGATCGAAGCCATATCCGTGAATACAAACACTTCAATAAACACGCACAAAATTGCAAATTCTCTGACAAATATTAATATAGAACTTCAAACACACATACACACACAGACACACACACACAAACATAACACACACAACACACACAAACACTCTCATGCTCTTGCACACACACATCCATGCTCTTCTATCTTGGAGAGGATGTTACGTTGACTGCCATTAACTCTTTGTCTGGTTCTACAGCCTTTCCATAATCTGAACAATAAGCACCACATGCCTAACCCAAAACCCTTACTCTAACCTTTACCTATCCCTAACTCTCACCTTACCCCTAACCCTAACTCATGAGTCACAATATGCCTTTGTAGTTGTGAGGACAGGTTAAAATGTCCTCACTTCCCAATAATGTTCCCACATTGTAGGAAAAAAAAAAAACGTTTTCTGGCTCTCACTTTGCTGCAAGTACAAGGACAAACACACACAAACAGACTCAATTCCCTCCTCACATACAAAACAAAGACTAAATGTAATTCTTTAGAACACATTCTAAAGCGCAACTTGACCCAGAAGAACACAACACACACACACACACACACACACACACACACACACACGTAGACTTCAACTTTCAAATAAGCCAAAATTCATATATAAAAAGCACCCATTATTCTTAAGAGAAAACCCACTGACACAATGTCCCTTTTATTAAGATGAATCACAAAGAATAGCACCCTCATAAGTGCAGAAAAAATGTCAGCGCAGGACGAGTCCTGCAGTCTGAGTTTATGGGATGAATATCTTCAATGACTCATTTGCCAGGACTCTGATAACCGTCTCTGCAATCAATAGGCTGTTCCGCAGCAGGGGCAGAATATCACAATGTGGAGCGATTTTTAGTCATGAAAACTATGAGCTTCTGTGCGAGTGCAAAGATAACTTGCTTTGACCCTGACCGTAAACTCAATTCTTCAGTTTTCTTCCTCTCTCACCTTCAACACATTTCATCCACTTTAATGTTCTTTAACCACAAAAATGAATAGACTGAACGAAAATGTGGATGAGAGCCAAACTGGCAGCCAATTGACAGCAGTGTATGAAACTGTGGAGGCTAGTAAACTGAAAATTGGTGAAGCTCAGAAGTTCCTTTGAAGATAGTGATTGGTCTTGACCTTTTTTCAATATTTATTTAAACTGACATTATTTTAACAGCAAAAACAACCAAGACCAGGTGTAGCCAGTTCTCCTTCTTAAGGTAAAATGAGAATTAATAAGTCTTGATTTGTTTTCAATCACTTTCCCTGATTAAAAATTTTTCTAATAAGAAGAACAAAGCAGCCGCAGTTAAACGCACAGCTTTATTTTTTAAGGCAATGTTGCAACGATTAAATAGATGTGTTTTATTCACTTTACAAAAAAGATAAGCTACTAAGCTAACTTTCAGATCTGCTTGAAGCACCACCTGTGCAAGCTAATCTTAGCTTTGCGATTGTTTAGTTAGCTACAACAAAGAAAGCGAAAATTAGCAACAAATTTCCGCAAATTACCGGGGAAATAGTCCCAACACTCCACTGGAATGGATGCCTGAACAACAGGCCTCCCTTTAGGCTTTCATAGTCCAGCTACGGCACAACACACTGGCACAGTCCCATTATTACATCTGCACTGACGTACACACCTGCTTCAATTCCATTCACGCTGTGCTCATTTCACATTTTAATAAATTACCGTTACAGCTGAGCCTCTCAGTGACCTGACTTAGCCCCTGTGGTCTCGACCCCTGTTGCAACTGGCTGTATTACACTTTACGACCTTCATAATTATTACATCCAGATGAGAAATGGCGCGGCGAGGATGCAATTTAAAATAAATCACATTAGACTGATAGTAAGAAATATGACGACTGACACTCAGCTCTATGCGTTCTGTATTTCAGCAAGCCAGCCGAGCGTGTTTTACAGCAAGAAGTCATCCTTCTAATGCACTGTAAATGAGGAATGAGAGAATACTTGGTAAATAGATGGTGGAGAGAGTAGCTTTCAGGACAGGAGAGAGACAGGCTGGAGAAGTTATATACTCTGTACTTTGAGTGAGAGTCGACCGCAAATTTTATACCATTGAAGCAAACAGAATTGACATTAAAATGTAAATCAGAAATGGCCAGGGCTTGAAAATGATATAATGACGAGTTAAAGGGTTGTCTGAGAAGAGGACAGGGAGGAAAGAGGTGTCCATGACCAGAGAGAGAGACAGAGAGAGAGAGAGCGAGAGAGAGAAAGAGAGAGAGAGATGTAATGTGAGATCTGGGAGGGGTGTGGGCGCATCACGGGTCATCTGTGAGTGATAACAGCTCGGGCGAAGGATTTGAAAATCACTCATTATTGCAGAGAGTGGGAGGGAGGAAAACAGAGGGACAGACAGAGAGAGAGAGAGAGAGACAGACCAGCACAGTCAGAGAGAGACCTGGAATATTGGGGGTAAAATTCAGGAAAGAGGGAAGAATCCAGAGACAAGGGAGATGGACAGAAAGTAAAAGAGATAAAGACAGAGAGGAAAAGAAAAAAACAAGAGAGTGAGGAAGGGGGAAGAGGGAGAAAGAGAGGAAGAAGCAGAAAGGGTGAGAGGGAGAGAGGGAGAGAGCAGGGAGAGAGGGGGAGGTAGACAGACCAGCATATACAGATAGGCTTTAAAACAAGGGAGAAAAATTTAGTAAAGAAGGAACAATTGAGAGACAAGGAAGATGGAGAGAGAGAAAAAGAGATAGAGATTGAGAGGAAAAGGAGAAAGAGTCACACTTTAGATGAAGTGTTGCTCATAAAGGCTTTATACAGCATGCATTATGCCTTCATAAATGAGACATAATGTCTTCATAGATCGTACATAAGCAAATGTCATGCTTTGTAAAGGGTGAAATAACTCATCCTTATTCAGCATGTGATGCCAGGTCTGACAATGACAATGTCACTTAGCTGACAATGTCACCTTTTATAGCATTTAGCCGCTAGCTAAGTGACATTGTCGGTTATATCACATTTGGCGTAAGATGCTGAATAAGGATGTGTTATTTCACCCTTTACAAAGAATGACATTTGCTTATGTATGATTTATGAAGACATTATGTCTCATTTATGAAGGCATTATGCATGCTGTATAAAGCCTTTATGAGCAACACTTCATCTAAAGTGTGACTGGTAAAAGAAGAGAGGGAAGGAAGAAGAGGGAGAGAGGTGGAGAGAGAGAGAGAGAGAGAGAGGATCCCAGCTAACGTGCTGCAGTCGGGCTCCGAGCCACTGGCCCCCACACAGGAATCTGTGCTGCTCTTCCACTCAAAGCTCATTAGAGGCCAAAGCATTTATTCAGTGCCAGCAGCGGTATCAGGAACAGCTCTGCGCTCCGAGACCGTCGCTCTCCGGCTGCTTTGGGTCGCAGCCATGTCATCAGTCATTAAGCAGATGGACAGGAAACCGCCCACATGTAACCAAAGGTGCATTCGAGCCCCGCCATGGCACAACCAAGCCTCAACCGCATTTGTGCAGGCCCCATCCATCTACAAATAATTCCTGCCCACTTATATTCAAGCCCTGCTCACATTTACACAAGCCCCACCCATCAACAGATAATTCCTGCCCACATGTGTAAATGTGAGCAGGGCTTGAATACAAGCCCCACCCATCTACATATAATTTCTGCCCACTCATATCCAAGATCTGCCCATATTCATACAAGCCCCACCCATCAACATATAATTCCTGCCCACTCATATTTAAGATCTGCCCATATTCATAAAAGCCCCAATCATCTACATATAATTCCTGCCTACTCATATCCAAGCCCCATCCATATTTATACAAGTTCCACTCATCTCCATATATAATTCCTGCCCACTTGTATTCAAGCCCTGCCCACATTTACACAAGTCCCACCCATCTGCATAGAATTCCTGCCTACTGGTATCCAAGCCACTCTCTTATTTATAAAAGGCCATTTACATATTCCTGCCCCCTTGTATACGAGCCCCGCCCACAGTTATACAACACCCCTCATCTGGATAGAATTCCCGCCCCTTTGAATTCAAGCCCTGCCCACATTTATAAAAACCCAACTCATCTACATTTAATTCCTTCTCACTTGTATCCAAGCCTCACTCACACTTGCAAAAACTCCATCCACATTCATGCAATTCCTGTCCCTTGTATCCAAGTTCCACACCCGTTCATAAAAGCCCCACCCACCTGTGTATGATGCCTGCCCAACTGCAAGCAAACCCTTCCTATGTGCACTCAAGCCATGCCCATACACAGCCAAGCACCACCCACATCCATACAAGCCCCACCCGTATGCATACAATGCCTGCCCACCTGTATTCAAGCCCCACCCACAGACTCATTTGAGCAGGAGGAAAACCACACTGCCACCTGTACTGGTTTGCCCAAAATGCAGACACAGTCTAGATTTGCAAGCACTGGTGAACTATGCATCTGCATCTACCTTGTACATTAGCACATAGGTCCAGTGAGATCTCAGTGCTCACAAGCCGAGATGAGCAGGGTTGACTAGAGAGGGAATTTTCAGTGGTTGCAGTTATTCAGAACGACGAGAGTGATGAGAAGGTGGCTGGATACTGTTTAGCACAACCAGGACATGTTTGCACTCAGTGGTAAATATCAAAACCAGTTTGACAGTTCATCAAAAGCAGGGTAATCAAATTCCAGCCCTGGAGGGCCACTGCGTCAACTGGTTTTTGCTGGTTCTCTACTCATGTGATTCATTTAAGTTAAGATTGGCAAAAGAGTTAACACACTTTGTCCTCTAGGCGTTAAATGGCTGCTGGCCAAAAGCATGCAATGAAACCTGCCGACACAGTGGACTGGACTTGAGTCAGACAATTCTGAACAAAGGGATTCCGTGGTAACAAAACAAAAGAAATGAAGAGCGCTCCAGAGTGGTCCAACTACATTTCAGCAATCAGGAACTTCAACTAGCTTTTTCACATCTTCCCTCGAACACAAACACAGCCCCTGTTTACCATCAGCAGCTTGACCTGAAAAGACTCAGAGCTATAGCACGAGTTGCACGCTGGTAGCACAAAGCGTTGAATAAACAGACGTGAAAGTTCCTCCTGCATGCAAACCCAGCCGTAAGGACACAGGAAGTGTGGGCCGGGCGCGAAAACGTGAGTGTAAACCAACAGGAAGTGGGCGGTGTGGACTCCGCGCCGGAGGGAACGCTAAAGACCAGCGCACGTCGTTGGCGAGGTGCCGATTCATTACAACAAATCCTTCGCTTCACCCCTCCGTTAACAGAAACGTGCTCGCGGTGACCGACATCTGAAAAAAGAAAATCTGAACAGATCATTTGAGGCCCAGTGCTGTGAGTATTGAAAAATCGCCTCTTTAATGAAGCTTCAGAGCTGTTGAGAATTCTCAGTGCATCTCCGCTCACTGCTCAGTGTTTGGATTAAACCAGACAGCTTTGGGCTCCGTCCTTTGAAGCGTTCGCCGGTAAAGAATCCATTTTTCGCCCGTCCGTCCACATCTGACGCTGCCCGTCTCCTTCATTTTCTGGCTAGGCTGAGGCGCATTGTGTACCTGTTTGAAGCAGTCCTCAGCTCCTCCTCACGCAGGGAGCTCTGCGGAGACTCTCTTCCCTACGGCGCTAAAGTTGTTTGTGTTCATGATTCCTCAGAGCATCATACCAGGGGTTATAGCACAATGAGAGGCGAGTAAATTTACACAATGATGTATCCTCCCCAAGGACGTATTTGTGGGTGCATGTGTTTGTGTACATTTGAGTGTGTATGTGTGTGTGTGTCACAGTGTGCTTGTGAGTGTGTATTTTTGTGTGAGTGTGTGTGTGTCACAGTGAGAGTGCAAGTGTGCACGTGTGCATGTGCATGTGTGTGTATTTGCATGTGTCTTTGAGTTGCCATGACTTTATGCTTTTGTGAGCATGCATGCATGTGTGCCTGGCACTGTAATTGCCAAAGCAGACTACAATGAAAATTTCCTTTTCTTGAACGACAGATAAACAGGGGTGCATTTCCCAAACGCATAGTTGCTAACTACGTTGACAACTTACATAGTTTGTACATTCACAAGCAGTGTTTCCAACTATGTAAGTTAGCATCTGTGCTTTCAGGAAACGCACCCTTGATTGTTTTTCACCAACGATGTGTAATGAACAGCTTCCTCTGGCTGTACATGAGAAATAGAGAAGCTTCCGGAAGCCTGGAAAGGAGTCCCAAGGACGTCAGCATCCCACCTCTAGCACTACCTCCAAGGAAGCTAGACTAGTCGCCTAGAGGTTGACATCCCTGGACGCCCAAGCAATCACTTCCAAAATTTATAGCTTGTGATCTTACCGCACACCAGGTCTAAGCCAAATATGAAATTAATCCATAAAGGACTGACCTGTAGAGCGCTCACAAGAAATCGTGGACGCGGCATAACAATCACCGATCCATAGTATCCTCGACTTGTCCTCCGGGGATACAATGATCTCCCAAAAAAGAGAAAGATTTATTAATTTAATCATTCGTTAACCCTTTAGAGCGCTGAAATAAATATTTTTTTTTAAATGACTGATTTAAATATCTTGTGCTGTTGAAAACCTATCATGTGGCTACTTGTTTAAACAAGCCCCTGCAGGGGAGCTCTTTTAAACAAGTCACCACATGATAGGTTTTCAACAGCTTTGAATTTGATATCATACATCATTGAGCAACAATATTTGCATTCAGCACTCAAAGGGTTAATAAAAATGCTTCTGATTGGGCGGAGCTAATGATGAACCTAGTGAGAATCCTTTTATTTACCTGCTCTGGTCCCCTTTAATTGGATGATGGCCTCTTTACCCTCACAGGGATTGGCTAACACTGCTTCAACCAGTCCAAGCTACTGCCAAATCCAGCTAAATCCACAAAGTAACAGAGTGGATAGAGTAGCCGAATGAAGCCATCAGAGTTTCATGAGGGATGGATTTGTCAGTGAGTGTTTATGTGGAGAAAGGGCTGAATTTCAATGGCCTCCGTATCTCACAGGGGCTAATTGAGGCAGGCAGAGAGCCCCAGAGAGTCCTTTAAAAGACGTGATAATGGAAGGGGACTTACGCGCGCAATTAATTATTTTTAAAAGCATTTAACATGGCCGCCATCCAAACTAACATAAAATTACAGTCTATTCAACAGAGGCTCTCATCTAGTAGGACTTCCAGAGTTCTCTGTAATTTGGTATTCTAAACCAATAAAGGTTCGGTGCCTCGCTCAAGTTGCCACGTCACCTGCTGTTATAACGTTATGCCACTTCACTTCTGGAAGTCAAACCCGAAAAAGCCTCAAGGTTCCAAGCCCAGCCCACATTATACCACGCTAACTCCCAGGGACAATCAATAAATTTTGAGACTTTAGTTCTTCTACATGTTGGATAAAAACCAATGCTAGAGGGCGAGAACAGTCTGACCTCCATTGAAAGATTCGACCCCTTTCCTTGGGGTCAAATCTCCAGTGGTCAAATGCAGAGATGTTTTCAACCATCATTGTTTTCCAAGGAACCAGAAGAGGAAAATTTAAGGAGACACGCCATTGACTGCGGCTACGCTTAAAACTCAAACCAACTGTTTTGGCTCGAAAAAAGAACACTGCAAATTCACAGTTTGGTACAGAATCAATATTTTTTTCCCCACACAGGCTGACAATTAAAGGTAAGTTTCATTTTTTCCATGGATGAACACAATATTGCCGCATTCAGGAATTCTGAAAACATGTTGAACTATGTTTGTGAAGAAAAATAGAAATGCGTGGATTACAGCAATTAGGAGATCACAGTGAAGGACAAATGTTAATTAATGCACTATCAGACCGCTAGCACAATGATGCTATTCCCACTACTACTACTACTACTACTACTACTACTACTACTACTACTACTACTATTACTCATAACATTTCTGGCAACTAACTACTTTCACATACTTTCTGCTTGAAACTTCTGTAAACTTTAAAACGTTCAGCTTATTGCAGACACGTATGCTTCTCTTCCAAGTTTTTGATATCTTTTATGCTTTAAAAAATATTAACCTTTTTATGGCTTTTTTATGATGAGAGTTAATGGGAGGAATGTTAAAAATGTTCAGGGTGGCGCAGTATGTAAAAGCACGATACGCACGCTTGTTACGAGCAGCATCGTCGCTCAGCTGCGGCTCTACTCTGGCTTTACAACGGAGTCACACAGCTTCCACAGGAACTGCGCTTTTCTGGTGAAACGTGAAGTCAGTGTGAGGCTTTTGCACCACTCAAGGCATGTTGTTGTGTGTTCTTTCTCCGAGATACGACCACTTTTCCCAGAGGACTCGGAAAACCTGGAAGGGTTACACTTTGGCAAAATCTTAAGACGGTCTGTGAAGAACAAAATATAGTTGTCCTTTTCAATTGGTAAAAAGTCAAGAATAGCATAAGGTAACATAACATCCTAGCCAATCTTTCATTCAAGTTCTATTTTAATTTTCTTTTTTTTTAACAACAGCAAGCAACTTGGTGACAAATTATCTAGATCACAAGTCCTTAAATTTGGCCTTTAAATCCATATCCAGCCCTAGTTCCTCTCATTCAGAAAATTAACGGAACATTTAAGGTAACTGACTGGCCAGACTGGATCCAGATCTGGTTACTATGAAATGGGAGTGTGCGCGCGCGCGTGTGTGTGTGTGTTTGTACATATGTGTGAGTGTGTGTCTGTGCATGTGTGTGTTTGTATGTGTGTGTGTTTGTGGGGGGGGGGATTAGTGGGGTAGAAGAGCAAAAAAAACAAAACACAGTCTGCATTCTTGAGAACTGCACTTTGAGAAGCAGGGAACTGGTGGGTCCACAGAGCAGAATATACTACTGAATATTATCAGATAAAGCAGAGGACACGGCCTCTGAGGCTGCTGTCTGAGTCTCATATCACTATAACCTCAACACCCCATAAACACCCCATACAGAGCGACCACACCAGTGTGACACACACACACAAACACACACACACACACCGCATTACATAACACCCCACTTCATATAAGCATGTCATACTCGCCTTCTCCACGAGTTGACAGGTTCGGGGGAAAAGAGAAATGCGGGGAGAGAGCGATAGAGTTAAGACGATGACAGATCTCCTCGTAGCCGCGACGCGTAGACACGCATTAAAAATCAAGCGCCTCTCTCTCAGGACCCATTCAAAGCGCGAGGTTCCTCCCCTCCAGACGGCGAGAGCGCTCTGAGCACGTGCGGGAGCAGCGCGTCGACAGATTCGTTTACCTGCTCCCCTCCTACCTTTCGTCCCATCTGTCACAGCGACAGCGCGCCGCGCGAGCAGAGGCGGTAAAGCAGATTATCGCCGCGCGGCACCTGATTCCGCTGCTCGACAAAAACGTTAAACTATCTGCTCTCCTGTGGGCGGGAATTCAAAGCCCTCTTTGAACGCACAAGTGTATCCACTTATTACAGAAGGAATCACGATAAATGAACTGCTTTCAACTTTTTTTGCGCCATCTAGTTCTGATTTACAGTGATTCCGCAATGTCGTGGATGAACTGAATTGTGAGGCCCACTAAGATAGAAACCCTATTTAAAATGACTTTCTTGATTTTTATTTGATATTAATTCATGCTTGGAGCCTTACAGAGACATCTCGCTTGGATCATGGTCTCGCGTTACATAACATCAAACACTCATAAGAATGTGATAGAAAAGGCTGAGATGAATAAATAAACAAAAATAGCTTCATTGCACACACTGTGATATCCCTGCTGAAAACTCTTATTAAACCAGACTGAACAGTTCTTGCTGTTTGAAGCTGCATTATCTTGCGTTTTTTTAACTGGTTAACCACCTGTTCACCTGCTTAGCACCGTAGACTCCTCTAGTCCATCAGGTTGGCTACCAGCCTAATCTACCACATTGATAAGCATGAGGGAAAGACCAGCCATTATCACTATATGACTATGGCCAGGGTTGGATGTAAAAGGAATAGTTGATGCCATGGGGTGAACACACAAGCCTGCCCGCCCACTTCCAGAATCATACCTAGAGCGATTCTAAACAAGTAACAACCAAATTTCAAAGGCCAAGTGAAATGCTTCTAGAAACAAACTTGGCAGATAGTGGTGTCCATCTATGACATTCCAATCAGAGGTAAAATTTTTAAAAATTTTAAATGTCAAGTTCCATATACTTAAAAATGTTCTCCACGTCAACTTCATGTTTTTAAATCCTGCAAACTAAATCAAGAGCCATCATGAAATGAATACCTCAATTTTTTATTTAAACTTTTATAATGTTGAAAAAAATGTCACATCGAGAGACGGAAGTCAGTGGGAGTAGATGTTTCACTAATTATTCGGATTATTGCAATTTTTACAGATGTTTCTCTAATTATTAGGATTATTGTCATTTTCATAATCCCACATTGCCCAGTTAGACCCATTTGATGCTCATTATCACTTCATTATGATTAAAGCATACATATTTGCTTATTCAGTTCACAAGAACAGTTTGAAAGGAGAAATTTGTCAAGGGATTAAGCTAAACACGCCTATCAACCAGCTACGATCAGCAATGGAGCAACTATGGCCGTCAATAGACCAGGTAGGACCAACTAAACATGTCTATCAGCTAACGATGATCAGCAAAATAGCAGGTCTGGACAGCAATAGACCAGCTGGGACCAGCTTCATCAATCGACAACATAATCAACAACAATGCAGGCCGTCCATGGCCATCAATAGACCAGCTATGATCAACTAAAAGTGACCATCAATGAGCTATAATAAGCAACAGAGCATATATGGCCACCAACAGACCAGCTATGACCAGCTAAATCTGTCCATCAACCAGCTATGATCAGCAGCAGTGCAAGTAGGAACACCAACAAACCAGCTATGACAAATTAAACATGTCCATCAACCAGCTATAATTAGCTACAGAGCTGTATGGCCACCATTAGACCAGCTATGACAAACGAAATGCATCCATCAACCAGCCAAATACAGCAACAGAGCAGCTACAACAACCAGCAACCAAGAGACCATCTATGAAAGTTACACGTGTCCGCCAACCAGCTATAATCTGTAACAGAACAGGTATGGCCACTGATAGGCTAGCTACATCCAACTAAACTTGTCCATATAATCAGCAAATGAGCAGGTACGACCGCCAATAGACTAGCTATGACCAATGAAAAAATGTCCATCAACCAGGAATGAACAGCAGAGCAGGCATGAAGACCAACAGGCTAGCTGTGACTCAGCAACTTCTACATGTGTTCAAAACAGCTAAAACTCTCTCAGAATCCCAGCTGGATTTTTCAGCAGAGATGTTTCCGGAAATTGGCCTGGTTATGGGTTCAATTCGCAGGTGGAGCACTGCTGGTGTGCCCTTGAGCAAGGCACTTAACCTGAATTGCTTCAGCACATACCCAGCTGTATAAATGCATTGTATTTTAAATGAATGCATGCTGCGTAAATAACTCTATATAAAAGCATCAGTTAATTACCCTAATGTAACTGCAAGGAGAGGATCGTGTGGTGCATAGAGGATGAAAGCAATATAAAACAGAGGCTTGTGTGCGCTAGTTTTCTCTCCGCATACTTTCTCTCCCGATTTTACCCTGGTGGGCACAACACACACACACACACACACACACACACACAAACACAGGTTTCATCCGGAGCGATTAAAAAATGTACAGGCCTTAACGAACTTGTCAGTTCAGCGCCAGTCCTTGTAAACCGAAGTTATGCAATATTAACCACAAAAAAATGTCAATATGATAAGATACTTATAAAATTTTCTGCTCACACTAAATAGATTTAGAATACTCCAGCTGCTCTTGAAATCTATTTTCACCGCGGAAGGCCCACATTCAACACCCACGCTGATATTACAAATATTAGCGCACTCAGTTGTCAGACACTTATCAGGGCTAAAGATAGAACCAGTGTTTATACATCTAGGATGGTTATATATGCAACTTCAACAGCACTGCCAGAGGTATCTCGGTTTCATAATAAAAATGCTAACATTCCTATTTACTTTAGGGAACACACCCAGCGGAGACAACAATGATGTATACTCAACATACACATCTACACACACACCCTACAAAAATACACATTCAACACACATGCCCTACTTACACACCTGCGCACACACTCTGCATAGACACATTTAAAGAATATGGCCTATACACACGCTCAACATTCACACGCATCCAACCCAAAGTCCCTACATACACACATAGCCAACATATATAGTCTTCATAGATACCGACACATGCCCTACATACAAAACCACACACAAACAACTTCAATAAACACCCATCTGAAACACACACAGACTATGTAGACTCCTGAGCACACGTCCAGCTCAACACAACACACACACATGCGCTTATTAAAAAAAATAGAAGAAAATCCAAGGTGTGTCCCTGGAGATAAGGGGGTTTGAACAGGTGGCATTTTAGCGTTTTTTCCCCCATTTGGCAAGGTACTGACTGCAGTTGGTGATGAATTCATGGTGAATTCAGACTGATTAATATTCAGCATACACAAATGAATGGAAAAAATGCCTGAGGGCCTATGCTAAGGTTTATATTGGGGGTGCTTTGGGGACCTAAACATGGAACTGCCTGAACAAAAGGCACTTTTGGTGTCCTCATAGCTCCACAACCAAGAAAGATAAAGTAAAATGGACTGCATTTTCTGATTTAACAGTATAACATTAGCTTAGGTCCAAAGTTTCAAAGCTATAGGTGTCATAATAAAAAAGTTATGCCATGTTAAATACAAGAAAAACGTCAATTGACAAAAAAAACTGATGGACAGTACCCTTAGAAAATAATTCACCAAAAATTCATTTTTGGTCCGAATGAGCTGAAATTTCGGCTTTGTCAGTGATGTGTATATATATATATATATATATATATATATATATATATATATATACACACAGCTGCATACAAAAAATTAGCAAAATTAGCAAAGGTGGTGGTGAGACCCATTTGAAGATCTGACATGGAATGACCCATTTGCTACAGAATGTAAACCACTTAAATTTCACTAAACACAGCACATGAAAGCGCAAGTAAATTGTGTCCATACTATTGACTGGTACATTCCACATGCATGCAAAACAACACACACCCCACGTACTCACCTACACACACACCCTGCACACCCAACACACACACACGCACACACATCCATAACACAGGTCTTACAGAAACACCAACACAAGCTCTACATAGATACACATCTAAAACACACACCCACCGCACACACCAACGCACACATAAAACACAAACTCACATTCACACTCCATACATACACACACAAACCATGCAAGACACAATAGCACAGCTAGACCAACTCATGGCTCGTCACACCAATTCCACATTAGTTGGCACTGAAAAAGCTTCAGTAGAAATACCCATAATGCACCAGAGCACGCTCGGCACACACAAAGCCACTACCGTCTATCTCCCTGATTCCGTCACAGCTGAGAAACACTTTCACAGCATGTCTTTCTTTTAAATGTTTTTTTTCCCCCCACCACCAGCACACTATAGGAGGGCTTGTCGTTTCGCGATGGCTGATCGCCAGTGTATCGGCGTATGCAGGTCGAACCGCAGACCACAGAGACCACATGCAAATGGCCTGAAAACCACACTCTGTATAGACTTGACTTAAAAACATACTAGTTGTGCCTTGCTGTTCTACATTGGGCAGGTGCCATTACAGGTTTTTTATGTAATGTGTTGTCAGGGGGTCACTACATCGCAGTAGTTCTGAAGTATGCAGATTCTGGAACACAGTATTCCCCACTGGTACAGACACACTCATCTGTGTGCATGCGTGCGCAAACTCTCTCACACACACACACACGCGCGCACGCACACACACATGCATATCTGGGTGCACACATGCACGCGCGCGCACACACACACACACACACAAACACATACGCTCGCACTCAATTGAGCACACAACTAAACAGATACGCTCATTCTCACACACAGGTGCGCACAAACACACACATACACGCCTGCATGCACACACGCACACACACACACACACACACACAGGCACTCAAGACCACAAAAAACAAACATACACGCACACACACACACA
This sequence comes from Gymnothorax javanicus, assembly GCA_029692085.1. Lineage (NCBI taxonomy): Eukaryota > Metazoa > Chordata > Actinopteri > Anguilliformes > Muraenidae > Gymnothorax > Gymnothorax javanicus. The sequence goes on along the minus strand of CM056206.1, from coordinate 48,981,026 downwards.
CACACACACACACACGCACACACAAACAGACACCTGCAGTCAATTGAGCACACAATTAAACAGACGCGCTTATACTCACACACAGGTGCATACACAGGTGCACACACACACACACACACAGCACACATATGATAAAATGTGCCCAGTACCCCCTCTCGTACAGCGGAGAGTCGGAGAGGATTATACAGCGGAGGTTCTGGCTCGCTCCGGTCTGTTACCTGAGATAAACCCACAGCAAACTGGCGCTGGTCTGAGGCTCACCACACCAACACCAGTGACGTCGCCCATTAGGAGGGGAGAGGAGCGGCGGAGCTGTGCCAGGAGGATGAATGAGCAGTCGTTTGGAGTAAAGAAAGGCCAGGCGCACGAGGAAGCACCTCCAGGTGTTAACTACCTGACCCCCGGGGGAGTAAGAGCTATCATCAATTGTGCCACCCCCTCCAACACCTCTCCCCAGCCTGAAATACACAAACAGTGAGAGCTAATCCCCTAATCTGTACTCCCTCCCGCTCACACTGGGCCATCATAAATCATCCTTATTGCTCCCGTTTGAGTGTACAGCGGGCCCGTGGCAGGTCTCTCTCTCTCTCTCTCTCTCTCTCTCCCCCTCCCTCCCTCCCTCCTTTATGTTCACCCTAAACTTACCTTTGTTATACTCTCTCTCTTTCACACCATATCTGTCTTCCAATTCCTCTTTCTCCATTTCCATCCCTCTCTCTTTCTCTCTCGAGATGCCTCCCACCCCTTTTTCCATTCACCCTAAACATAGCTTAGTTTTACTCTCACTCCTTCACCTCTCATCCATCTTTCATCCCACCTTTTCCTGTCTCTCTCCACCCTCTCTCTGCCCCTCTTTTCTCTCTAACACTCCATCCCCTTGTCCTCACTCTCTCTCTCTCCATTATTCTCTCTCTCCACTGCCCACTTTCTCTGCCACCAATTTCTCTCATCTCCCGCTTCCCTCTTTTACTCTCCTACATTTCCTCCCTTCTTCCTCCTGCTCTCCGTCACCCCCTCCCCCTCTCTCTCCATCTTTCTCTCGCTCTGCGATCGGAGGGGTGAACTATATGAGGAGAACAGGTGCGATGAACCTTCATTGTGGTCTGCGGTGCCACAGCACGGATGACACACACAAGCGCGCATATCAAAGATATTTCACTACACACCTGCTCGTCTTCAAAGCCTTCATTCTGCATATGAATTCAGAATGAGGCTCTTTTCATTCATCTCTCCCTCTCTTCTACCTTCTCTCTCACTTCAATTCATTTCATTTCCATTCAATGTCGCTTTATTTGAAGATCAGGGCGCTCAGTAAAGCAGGCAGTGTTGATTCAACCCCCACTGAGCATTGGACCTGATTTACTGAGACCTTTAGCAGGTGCAAAACCAATAACAGGGATGATTATTGGCGCAAAACAAATAGCCAAGCCAATCAGTGGCCATGTTATTGGCTTTATGGAGGCTAAATGGCTTTTACACATGCTAAAGGTCTTCGCTAACCAGGCCCTATGAGTCCAACAGTAACCATACTGTTTATACTCTGTAAGGGTTGTTGTTAATATATTGATGTAGTTCTACAAAGATCCACTCCAAAAACTTGCAATGTACTTGCATATAACAAATAATAACAAGCAACATTAAGACTATACTGTTAAACGTTTTTAATAAACCTCTCTCTCACCTCCTCTGACATCATTGTTTTTTGTTTAGTACCATTTCCTGTTTTGTTCCAACCCAGGGCTTCATAAAGTATTAATAAATAAGGGTTTACTTCCCAAAACACTGGCCCAGAACATAGCAGAATAAGATAGACAGGAGCACGTTGGAGGATATGAAGTCTGCAACTAGTGACTGCTGCCTGACTCATTTCCACAGCTTTCACTATTAAAAGAATATTATTATTTTTTATAATCATGATGATGATGATGATATTATTATTATTAATAATTTGTGAGCAATTAAATTGCTCCCAAAATTTCAGTTTTGAGGCCATTTATTGGTTAGACCACTCATTATGACATCAGAAACATGACATGGTCATAAGGCCTTTATTGCGATTAATCACTTGAATGTCGTCTCCACGGAGACGATCAGATTCCACTCTTTTCTGCCTCCAGCAAGACCATTCCTTGTAATCACCCAATTGCGCCAGACTATCACCCTGCATCTACAAATGTGTGAAACATCTGTGGACTCTCCAGAAAAGCCAAGCCCCAAAGCCAAACACTGAATTCTATTAATTTCAACGGCAGTCCGGAAACAACTAACACAAACACAGGGTTACTAGTTCCCAGTCTTGTGAAGAAAACAGTTCAACACTCATGTATGGCTGCGAGTACAAGTAATGGCTGAATTAATCCAGGCTTTCATGTTTTTTGAACCTGGGATGAGATGGAATCAAATTCAGTGGTCCAATCCTATGAGTTTTACAGATCAGTGGACCTCAAACTCGGTCCTGGGGGCCTACTGTGTATGCAGGTTTTCGTTCCGGCGACAATCGCAATCCCAGAGGTTTAATAAGACGTTCATTTTTTCTTAATTACTTTCTTTTTACGTTTAAAAGGATTATTTCCCCAGTTAAACCAATTTATGACTGAAATGGCTACAAATTTTCCATGAAGCTCAAAAGCCAGAAGCTCGTATTGTGGTTATTCATCTGTATTCCAAGTAATGGCATTAGAGATGACAACATCTTCCAGCTCATCGAATTCAAGACTGCGGTGAATCAATAAGCTGATAATTAGATTCCTGAACACGGGTTCTTTCAAAATGTATTCTCTTAAAAACGAACACAGAAATGACAAAGAGGTCGACTTCATTATCATTTGCCAAGTATTTTAATTCCTCATTATCAAATTAATGGTCAGTTTTCGTGACCGTGCATCCGCAATTTCAACAATCGGAAGCCAGTTCATTTTTCCAGTTTTAGTACTCATGATTTTTCCTTCTTTCTATGCAATAAAAGGTCATTTCCAATATAGCACAATACGGATATGAAAGCTTAATTCCTCATGGCTTGCGTAGCTATTTTGGAAATAATGTGGCCAAAAGAGGTGAATAATCAACTCAAATAGCATAAATTGAGAAAGAATATCAACTGACTGGCCCAAAACTCCAGGCTTGCAAATGTGGTTGCAGCACAAAAGCAGCAACACAATAGTCCCCTGGGACTGGGTTTGAGCACCACCATTATAAATGACAGCAATTTTGTGAAACAAGAAAAAAGGCCTGTGTGCAAAAGCAGCAATGAACCGCCGTGTCTATTGTATATCCACAATTGAGCCCAGCGGTGTGTTAGCACAAGGCAATCTCTCAGTGTAGCAGGAGTAAACTCTCAGAGCTTAAATCCCAGTGTGAAAGATCCAAAAACGGAACTCTCCACAGGATATTTACCATTTACGAAATGCAAAAGGCCAATGCAGCTCTATACATTACATCAACCCAGTAAAAATACAATTGTCATGTAACAGATTATTTATTACACATTAACATGGAGGGTTTTCCTTCATTTTTTCGAAGGTCCTGTTAATACAGATACACAGTGTCCTCAACTAATATTGAGACACTTCTTAAATATGATCAAAACTGGTATTGAATTAATGCCTTTATTGATTTATACCCTTGATATTTAATTCAAAATATCAATAAAACAGAATCTTTAATCGAAAATACAATGATTGAAAAAAAAAAAAAATACGTAACCGTCATAAAACAAATATTTTTCTTAAAAACATGCACCACAATTATTGGATCCCCTTTATCTAATACTTTAAGCAGCCTCCGTTTGCCAATGTAGCAGCCCAAAGTCTTCTCATATAGTGCATAATGTTGAAGAAGACATTGCATGACAGGCCATTCCTGCCAGCGGAATCTGTCCAAGTCCACATTTATCGACTCTCATTTTCAGCTCATCTCACAGGTTTTTCATTGGGTTCAAGTTAGGGGACAGGGATGGTTGTGGCAAAACCTTGGTTCCAAGTTGGGTGAAGCTTTTTCGTGTGGATTTTGATGAATGCTTTTGATCTCAGTCCTGTTGAAAGGTCCAACACCACTGGCCCACACAAAGCTTTCCCGCAGAGACAGTCAGGTTATCATTTAATATCACCTGTTAATTGATTACATTTATGATACTATGAATCCAACCAAACTTTCCAGCGCGTTTGGAAGAAGAAAAAACCCCACAACATCACAGATCCGACACCATACTTCACAGAGGGGATGAGGTTCTTTGCAGAATAGCTATCTTCGTTCAGCACCAAACCCACTCCAGGTGTTCATTGTTAAAAAGCTCCATTTTGTTCTCCACTAACCATAGAACCCTGTCCCATCGAAAGTTCTAGTATTCCCTTAGGGAAGGGTTTGTTTTTTTTATGACAATAGATACTTTGAAGCCACACTTTATGCGCATTATGTCTAGGGTAACTTTACTCATCCCACTTTTATCATCTGTTTATAATTGATATTAGATCACTTAAGGATTTAGCTATCATTGTCTCAACCCACTGCAGGGCCCATTCAGTACATTCATGTTATCGGAAAATAAAAATTATCATGCTGAAACATTAGAGCATGGATTCAGCAAGATGAGAACTGTGATGGGAGCCATTGCATCAATAATGAAGTATGGCAACACATCTTATTTATACTATTTCGTCAATTCAATAATCGTTAGAGTTATCATCCAAAAGATATAGTGATGCTGACATTGCTGAGCATTGAGCTGGCATTGCTGACGTTGCTCAGTAAAAGCTAGACAAACAGCGATTGATAGAGCAGGCTAGCTAGCTAACATCAATGTATCATTTAAATGCATTAAATGTATCATGCTATGGTAAGAAGAATGAATTACTTCAACGTCACTTGTCCATATTTTGCTAGTTAGCAATATTACACTTTATAAATGCAATTTCAAAATTAAATAAATGGTAACCTCACTCAAAGTATGATAATAGTGCAACTTTAGATAGCTAGCAAACTCATCCTTCACATTCAGCATTGAGTGCGAGCGGGGGCAACAGTTCACTCATCGACCAGTGATGTCAGTACAGACAACAAATGTCCGAAAGTTGCACATAGTACCTCTAATGGCGGGGCCTGTACACTGAAGCACATCAAGTATTCAGCTCAAGGGTAAAAGAGCAGTGTCTTACCTGGGAACCAAACTTGAATCAATTTTTTGGGAACCATAATGTTGCTTACCCCTCAAGCTAACCTTAAATAATTTACAAATATGAAGGTAAATTGACAACAAAAGGTGGAGAAGGACTCAGAGTGACCTCAGCCACTCTTTTCAGGTAACAAGCACCTGACACAGCCAAAGCAAGTAGACAGCACACAGGCACGGTTCTAAAATCCAGGTTCAGAAAATAAAAACTGTGCCCAGTATTTTGTTCCAACCAAATTTTTATGCAATTCTTTGGCAAGAAGCTGGAACACATAAGTCAAATCAGCTGGCTGGATGAAAAATATGGCAGTGCTTCTGGACTCTCCACCTCTACACACGGCTGAACCCCGACCCCATCAATTGGCCTTTAACCCCAAGCCATGGCAAAGTGTGTTAATCCACCAATCCTATTCCAGGATACCCACAGGCTACATATTGAGAAAAAATGGCTACCTTTGCGAAACAATAAAAAAAAAATTCCCTTTAAGGGATAAGGGGCACATACAGCAGCAATTCCTGTTCAGTTTCGCATTGGCTTGCCATAGCCTGAGGGACAGTGAGATAATCAATGGACCCCAATCCACCCCAGCCAAGCAGTAATCATCTCCATCATATACACCATATCAATACAACTATTATTAATTTAGCACACCAAATCACATAGCCATTAAGTATTAAAGGTAGTGGCAGCGGCAATTCAAGCGAACAATAGTCTAACATCAGCTAATTTGCGTACCAATTACAAAATAGGTCCAATTTGGAAATATTTTCAACTATTTTATGGGCTGCCAAGAGCAAAGGCTTCCAAACATGAGCCAAACCATACACAAAATGAACTGCCTTGATTTAGCCAAAATTGAAACTTGTTTGAAATGTGAATACCAGCTATTTTCACACTGACCAAAAGTCCAAATGATGCAGAAAATGCTATATGCCACAGTGGCAGCTGCATGCACGTTGTGGGCCGACCAAACCAAAGCCAGTTGGTTTGTTGCATGTCAGGAGTAGCAGAAATACAGATATGGAAATAAATGTAAAAATACATATGGAAATAAACAGATATATACAAACATAAATAAATGGAAAAAATTAAAGTAAATAAGGAAATTTGTATGGAAATAAATGAACAAATAAATGTGGAAATAAACAAAATTCAATATTTATTATCCCTTGATTTGCTTTTTTATTCCCGTTTATGTTTCCATATTCATTTATTCTGTCATATGTTCATTTATTCCCTTTTAAATTGAAAATTGCAGCATATTTTTATGAATTCTTTTTTAAAATTTTTTAATGTATTTATTAATTTATTCATTCCTATTTATATTGACACTTACACTTATTCATTCTTTTGTTTACTTATGTTCTATTGTAGCACTTTGAATGTTCCGTATTTGTCAAAATCTTCAACACTTTGGCAATATGAACTCATGCATGTCACGCAAACAAAGATCAATTGAAAGCAAAATTGAGTTAAAGAGCCTTTTCAGCAACTGCCAACAGCATCTTTAAAACAGCCGAACCCCTTCAACAACAGGAGATTGAGCGAATAATAAGTCAATAAAAATGGCACATAAAAACCCAGCTTCAACCTCAGATACTGCTCCGCCATTTTATGGCTCCCACCTAGGCCCTCTATCCATCAGAGAGGCTAATGTAAGCAGGTCTGTGTTTAGCGATCCCTGCGGACGATAAGAAAGTAATCACATTAGACTGGAACAAAGGTTAGGGAAGTGAGAGAGGCGAAACGCTCGCTCACCCCGGATGCTTCGGCTCATTTCGATAGGAATCTCACATCCCAGACATTATTTATCAGTCATTCATATCAAAGCAAGTGTACAACAACAAACAGTACATGCACTCACACACTCTCTCTCTCTCTCTCTCTCTCACAAACACATAGGCGTTCTCGCACATAGACTCTTCAACACACACGCACACACATAAAATAAAAACACAAACTCGCACCCAAAAACACCAAGACATATGCATATCCTCTCTTACACTCGTGGATGCACAAATGCACACACGCAAATGCACAAACAAGCAAACTCTCCCACACAAAGTCTCTCTCCAGAACAAACTCGCTCTCATACATACGCAGACACGCACAAACTCTCTCACACACACGCTAACTCTCTCATGCATAAACACACTCACACACGCACGCTATCTCCCTCTCTTTCTCTCTCACGCACACACACACACACACACACACAGGCGCACGCAAACACACACACAAGCACAGTTTCTCTTCCCCCTCTCCTGCTCTCCTTAAAGACCCAGGAACTTTTCCCCCATTAATGACAAGAATATTTGGCATTTATAACCCAAAACAAATGATTTTGCGTCCTGAATACTAGCACTACAAGGCACACTCAATTAAGATCAAAAAATATTTTTGAAAAATATTTTCATGGGAAGAAGAGTCAATGCCTCAGCAGTAAAAGAACGTGGTGATTTACGTTGAATTTAGGCCAAGACTACTGACCTACTTACTTCATCCGCAATTGTCATTCAATCACGATCAATCCCTCAATCCTTCAAAGTCAAAGCAATAAAACAAAGCAATAAGACCCTTCTTCATTTGAAACTCTCCAATGACACAAAGAGGGCAGACACTGCTCATGTCTGCCAACATATCTCGCGGTGCCTTCTTCACCTGTTGCTTGTGCTAAAATGAACTTTTGATGTTTCGTCAGTGTGTTACCACTATTTTAAGTGAACAGTAAGGAGGTCGGCCCAACAAGGAGTAAAATCGCAGATACGTGATTTGAATGTCTATTACCGAACATTGTAAATCTGATGTAACAATTCAAGTAACTGTCAAAAGCACTGAAGTTCTTGAACATGGAATTACAATTCTGGGAGAAAATGATTCAAAATCCTGACACTTCAAAGGGTTGAGGAGCCAGGTTTTATAATCCAGGGGTTGCGAGTTTGAAGGACTGATGGGCTACAGCTGTTGAGCCCTCCAGCTCAGCACTAAATTGAAATTTCCTGAGCAGGCACTGAGCTGTATGAAAGGGTAAAACACAAGCTCTGTAAGTCACCCTGTGTAAGTTGTCCACTAAATAAGTAATGTGTCATTTCGCGAAGCCAGCGCTCGGGGTTGTGCAAACAGAAGGTTGTGTAAGCTCCCTCCAACCTCCCCTGTGTATGAAAAGACCCTTTCTCTTATGTAGCTCAGTCTCAGGTCCGTCCTCTGCGCTGCCTGATCGATATTCATCTATCAAATGCTCCGCCGCGCTGTGAACTCCGAGGCAGCCAGCAGCTTCATAGCACGGAGTAAGTGCTAACCTCCCTGCCACCCCCTGGACTCCCATTCCTTTTTCTGCAGTCGGCCGTCGCAATCGGAAGCTCGACTTGTACCGGATTTTTCGGAAACAGCCCAGACGAAGGGCGTGGGTGGGGGGGGGGCGGGCAGAGGCGACGGCCAGGACGCTTTACCGGCACCGGCAGCAAGGGGGAGGCGGCATTTCGCCAGCCATCGGAGAGGAACATTAAAGCGGAAACCGGGAGAACAATAGATAGGCCGGGGGATGGGGGGGTGTGGAGTTGCAGGCAATAGCTTTTGTTCCACTTGTATCCAGTTAATAAAGCAAAATGAAAATGACCCATCAGAGAGAATCTAATTAAGATCATCCCCAAGGAAAACAAAATACAAAACCTCACATAAAAAAAGCACACTGTACCCACTGGCCGAATTATTGGTGCGTCAGCGAATTTGGGTCGGCCAATGTTTCGGGTGAGGGGAGGTTTGGAAGAAGAGCTGAACAAGGGCAGGTCTCGGCGCTTAAACTCACCCACTGCACCTTTTTTGTGTTAATGCTGAGGCTGCAAGTTTCATTCTGACAGAGTTACAGTAACTTCAGTGCTCTACTTAAAACTAACACGGTGGCTAATTCAATTAAGTACTTTATTTGACATGGTCTAAGCACATAGATAATGTGAATGTGCCGTAGCCCGACAGGCAAATTTTCATCTAAACACCTTGGGCAACAGGTCCAGTCTTTTGATTATGGGGGGGGAGTCAATGTACCAGATGGCAGTCCACTTGAACATGGGAGGAACAGGCACACTCCACACAGAGAAACTTCAAGGATATCAAGGATATCAAGAAATACAAACAATAAATAACTGGGAAGCTCACTTTACAATGTTTAAAAGGCCAAGAGCAGCAGGAATTAAGGAGTTCTTGAGCCTATTAGTTCTGCATTTCGGCACAATATATCTGCGGCCTGAGGGAAGCAATATGAACTCTTTAAAAACCGGATGGCAGGGGTCAGTTAGGACAGCACGGGCTTTCTTCAAGGACCCTATATTATAGAGTTCATTCAGGCCATTTAAGGTCACGCCTGCAATCTTGCCGCAGACTTTGACTATACCATGTAGTCGGTTTTTGTTTTTAATGTTGATTAACCCATACCAGCAGATAAAAGAAAAAGTGAGCACCGAAACTTCTGCAAAGTATTAGCGCTAACAAACCCACGCATGCATGTGGTTAACAACTCACTGGCTCCCCCACTGGTCCTAAGCAAGAATGACATAAAAGTGAGAGGTCTACTTCCCTGGGAAAGCCAGACCCCAATAGAGAACCAAAAATGGTGGCAGACAGCCTTTTTTGAAGCAAGGCTCTGCCAACTACCAAACCCACACACAGATGGGCGCTGCCATTACCGAGGACTCCCTGGCGAAAGTTAACGACCAAAATTGGACCCATTCACCAACAACCAAAATATTCAGCAAACCTATTCCTCATGCTGAACTCACCGCAAGTGGTTAAGAAGAATTCACTTTCACATCAAGTCATGTGGGCCATCGAGTGTCTGCAGTTCAGCAAGAGACCGTGATATCCGCATTTATTTGGCAGGATTCTTCAATCTCAGTATCCACATGATAGCAGGTAGCCATTTTGCTTAGAACATGGCCAGAACAAGTCCTCTACAATGGCTGGAAAGTTAAACCATATAGAGCAAGAGCAGCAGTGACACCCAAGAATCACCCCAAATCCTGAAACTCACAACACCACCTAGCCTCCAACATCAAACAGATGAACTGGCGAACAAACAAGAGGGCGATCTGATGAATGCTTGAGCTCGCAACAAGTTAATGCCCACGAGTTTTCATTCCAGCCAACAACTTGCAAACACTAACATATTTCAACTTGCTATGCCGAATAAACTTGTTGCTTGGAGCACTTACCAATTACGAAGTGAGCTGAAAAAAAAATCTATATTCTTACGTCATGTTTGAAGGGAAGTCAATATAGTTTTGCTCTCAAATGAACACCTTTCCCAAACAAGTGAGCAGAGAAAAGTATGAAACTCCGCTCAAATCCTCGCTCATCTTGTGATTCTGTACCGCCACAACACACAGCTAAACATTTCGCACAGGAAAAATCCTCACCGTCCATCGTAAGAGCCAGGTGACCAACATCAGAATGAAGGTGTGATACTGCAAAAAGCGCTTCGCTCACCAAACTGAACGCAATTCACGTCGGCAGCTCTCCCATCTTCCGCACTCGTCAGCGTCATTCGGTGTGACCACACCAGCCAGCTCGACCCAACAAAAACGCATGAATCAGAATAAATTCTGCGGAGTTTATGCACATCATTTATTAATGAATCTAATCTAATCTGGTCCTGATCTGATCTGATCTAATTTAATCTATTCTAATCTAATCCAATGCAACCCTAATCTAATTTCGTGCAGCCCTAATCAAATTAGAGCCCAATGCCTCTATAGAGGACATAGGCACAAGTCTTAACGTGGAGTATGCTAACATAGTGGGACGTCCCTCCAGAGGCTACATTTGCATTGCCCTGATTTCATTTGCATTCACAGACTCTTATCGCTTGTTTGCCTCGCAAGCTAACATCTGCTGGGGAACGAATAAATATTCCCAACAGTGTCACCTTCTAAGTCGATCAATTTCTAATGGTTATAGACAGGCAGGTGACATTTCTTTCCCGCGAGGTGTAGCTGCTTGAGGCCTGCTGCGGTCTCTCAGTCCCTTTCGCGCCATCGCTTAGCATAGCGACACTTAAGTAGCACATTCGCACCGGTCGCCAAGAGGTGTTAAAAAGGGCGTTGAGACACCCAGTGAGCCCCATAAAAATGCGGCCTCCTCGCGCTCACATCCACCCAAGCCTGACTTGAGCGGTAAAGAAAAAAACGCCACCTGACATTGAGTGATACAGAAGAGAGCACAGAATCAATAGAGGGTGTTGTAGCTCCGAAGAGAAATATACACGACACCGAGCGCATAACATTGGGGAACCGGGGAAAAACAAAAACAATCTCTAATTTAATTGTTTATAATTCAGACCCACGACCCATGAAAGGTCCTTCATATTACCAATAAAACTCCACCTTGAAGTACTAAAAGGAGTGCACAAATTATTATGTTAGCCTACAAAAAAGCAAACGGGTAATTTCACAAACACAGGTTATGCCCAAATTTAATCTCTGCTAATAAGCCCTGACCAAAAGGTGTGTCTTAGTAATGCTTTTCCATTATTACCTCCGCCCAACTGAGGAGGTTATGGAGGAGGTTATGCGATCATTACCGTTTGCCTGTTGGTTGGTTTGTTGGTTTGTTTGTAAGCAGGATTACGCAAAAAGTTATGGATGGATTTTCATCAAATTTGGTGGAATGATTAAGTATTGCTCAAGGAAGAGGTGATTCGATTTTGGGAGGTCAAGGTCAAAGGTCAAGGTCCAGGGTATGCAAAAGGTCAAAAACACTTTAAAACACATTTGCACAAAGACTACAGGACTGCAAAAACACAGGGGTTGCTGGCTAATACTGGCAAAAATAACATTGAGTACATTGGCGGAGGTACTTGCGCTCTCTGAGCGCAGCTCTAGTTATCATAGAAATTGGATTTTTTCTTTCCCATCTGATTGATATGTGTACACTACTCAGGGGAGACTGTGTCCCCCCGCATCAACTCATCCTTTTATTTTCACAATCATTCTTCAACGCACCTGACTTGAAAAATGATCAAGGTCTGCACTCATTAAGGATGTGCCAATCTGTTAAACGAGTTAGGAAATATAAAGTGAACACTTCCCGAACAATTCTCGAGCGAAGGAAGATGGGAGGGTCCTCTGTGAAAACATTTTTTTGAAATATTTGACGTATAAATGACTGATCTGAGGATCTACCTCACCATATCTGACAGGCCTCAGCCACACCCGTAACTGACACTGCTCTAAACTGACGTTTGAAGAAGCGAGGATACCTCATTGTCCAAATTCGCCGTCCCTCGACTCTCCCGGGCTTCGCTGAAGTTCTCACACAAATTTTACGAACTGCCTTAATCCTTAAAGCAATGAACAGGACAGAATGATAATCTGAATGAGTCCCGTCTCGCCAGATCCACCAATCTTCTCTACAAGGCTCTTCATGCCCCGCCCGGGATGCCAGTTTTTTTTTCCCACCCACATGACCATCTCAGCTCACAGACGAAAGCTCAACACACATGCAGGGTCACGCATAAGAGCCCACCAATCAAGCAATGACTGGCATGTTTCCATGGTTATCCTGACAACAATTAACTGCTCTTACGGTCCAACAGTCACAATGAATCCAAATCAGGCTTCTCAATATTGATGGACTTTTATCCCCATTTTTCTTTTCATTAGCAGCTATACAGTAAGGTCCCAAGTACTTGAACAGTGACACAGTATTAAAGAGCTAAAATCCCCAAAAAATGCAGACTTTGGGCTTGAATTTCGGGGTAGACATGCCCATGTCAAGTGAACCATATTGGAATTATATGTTATGGTCCAAATACTTACAAACATCAGAATATTTCCAAAATGAACGCATCTAAAAACAATCACGCGTGATGGGGAGGTCCCCTGCATGCTCTCTATAAGCAGGACTTCACTGGCTGTCATTCAGCAGAACACAACCAGGCAGTGGACCGGTTTGTCTGGTGCTCGCCCATGTTTTTGTTCATGGTCAAGACATCTGTTGTGGAGCCAAATGATTACAGCCAATAATCTGGGATTAAATGTATTATGCCGGTCAAATTGTGAGGATATCATTTAGAAACAGTTACAAACAAAAATCCACACCTGAAGTCTGTGGCACCTTGGTACCAGAAAAGAGACCCAAGAAGGGGCACTTGCAAATTGAAACTACCAAAGTGGGCTGTTCTTGACAGTACAGTTCATATTGAGTGGACATAGAAACATTAATGGAGGGGAAAACCAATGAATGACCTGCAGGGGGTTTTGGAGGGAAATTCAAATAATAACAATGAAAAGGGGGTGGTGAGTGAAGACAGGTACAAGGAGGAGGGGGTGGATAGGGAAGGTAAGAAATGCTTCCTTCCTCCACAGTTTCCCTCCTCTTCTGATGTATTTCTCTCTCTGGAATATGTCCACCCTGCCCCTGTTGCCCTACAGCGGCCTCATTTCAAGTGATGTCACACTCCATCAGGAGAAACCGCTGTGAAAAATAATTTGAAAGCCTTCATCTCATTCTCTAAGGAAATATGACATATATACAGGCCTAAGCAAACAGGCCGAGAAAATCAAACTACCCCGGGTGTTAAACTGAGCGTTAGATATTACCAAGCGTCTCTGAAAGCAAGTATATGCTGGGTTACCAACGGCGGGCATAGGGCATAATTAACTTCCACACGATATGAGGGGATACTCCTATAACGGCAATGATTATCGAAAAGATCCATTACGACTATTAAATATGAGCTCCGCCTTTATTGTCATTTAATTACATCCCTGAAAATCTTTCCCCAAACAATCTGTTCGCACAGATACCGGAGCGTATCATGTGACGTTTGTAATGGCGAGCCGGGTGTGTGCTGGACCGCAATATTTAAAGTAGTTGCGCAAGGGGCGATTGACAAATGGTTGCTCGTTCGCCGCAACGCGTGCCGATCTGGCCTCGTGTTTTAATTAAATTAAGGAGAGCGTGAGCAGTTACTTTTCAGGCAGATGCAGGCTGGTGCTGTTGAGCGTCATCCACGCACGCGAAGGACACGCTGCGCGCAGTGATTAGTGACGGATTCAGTCTGATTCCTGCGCACTGTTCAGCTTGAGGGCTTTTGGTCATCAGATCTACCATTACGCCCCGAGTTCTTTTTATTTATTTATTTATTTATTTATTTATTTATTTTTTGCCAGACCATTCATTCTTTACTGATTAATTTTCATCCCGTAGCTTTTACCTTTTATCACCCTTTGCAATTACTTGTCCACCATTTCTTAATCTTTTTCATTCAACCATGATTTTGTAGCCTATTTATTTTACCTTTCATGACACGGTTCGAATAATTTCAGTTTTTCCCCCACTCGTTAATAAATTACTCTCAAGCATTCTGCATGGTCCAGGCGATCTCTAATTTTATCTGCTTTCTTAGCATAGTTCCATTAGTTTTACTGTCACTCTTGATTTTTTTCTATCACTCAATTGCATACCAGGGCAATTATATTGTAGTGTCAACCCAAGCAGGAAAAAAGTTAAGTTACTTACTTTGCAAATAAACGTTTTACATGTAGCTTAGGTTTAATGCTTTGGAATGCAAATTTTATTGGACCCCTGTACAAACGAAATGGCATGTTATTACCATTACTGTACTGAATTTTGGGATAAAGTTAAGTTGGGGACATAATGCAATGGTGTCACATCAATAACTCTGCTTATCCCCCATAAAAGTGAAAATACCAGTATTTTCAAGATTGTTATTTTTATGTACAGTCAGGCTTCCAGCATTGTGCAAATATCAACCTGTCAGCATCAGACTTTAAAGTAAGCGGAATTCTCGAAGTTTTTATGCCCCCAAAATGCTAGTCTTTTTGGATAACATCCATAACACAGGATATTTGCCATTTTTTTCCCTGATTTATCTACCAATATTTTTGTAATTATTTCTTTGCCTCTCCACTAATCCAAGTGGTTGCGATGACAATATGCTGTAATTGTATTTAATAATATCAGAGGAGTAATTTTTCTGAGCTCTGTGTTTTGTCATTTTGTTTCCAAATGTCACATCCATTTTGCGGGAATTGCACACAACACTTTGAGTGGCAGTTTTACATGAAAAGAGCAATATACTGTAAATAAAGCTTGATTGACTGATACCCAGAGCTCCATTAGCACCGTTCAACACATCTTTGGTTGATTTTTTCCAGGATTTTCCCCCTCTTGCTCCAAGATACTGCATTTCACCTCATGCTGGTTAAAATAACTGAGACTCAGACCCCAGTGTCCAAACCAAAGGCTATTTAGGGTGGCAGCTGAAGTCATGCAAGTGAAATTATTTTGTTCTTTTGAGTCAACATTTTCCAAACAACCGAACACCACGTTCGACCTTCACACAGACTGTTTCTGGACAAACCAAAAAAGTGCATCAGTCTTGCACTAGGTGCATTATTTTTCTCAAACATTGACACTTCTGCACAACATTTAACGTAAGAATTCCCGTACATTACAACTTCAAAGCACTTAATAGCGTCACCATTTGATTTCAATGCCATTCAACTCAAAGGAAGATTAAGCGAAGGAAACACTGCATAGGTGAAAGATTGAAACTAGATTTTGGGCAGTCAAACATTGTTAAAAATTATTTGAGCTTCCACGCTCCATTAAAACTGAGAAAGTCATTTGCACAAGACACCGAGGAATTCTTCACGTCAAATTTAATGGGTAAATTACATCTGACATGTGGGTATAAAGTGTATATTCACACAAAAAACACCCAGATTACAGTTAGTTTGAGTGTTTTGGCTGAGGTTAGCCCCACAGGTCATATTACTGGGCTCTGCTGATGGAGTTTTCGACCTTCTTTCCGTTTCCTTCAGTTGTACAGCTAATAGCACAGAGTTAGCCAAACGGCTACAGGGGTGCAGAGCTCTGGGGCTAAGCAATAATCAGACAAAGACCATGGAGAACCTGTCGATCCATCCCTCATCTAATCAGCCAATTCTGGGTGAGGGAGCCCATCCCAGGATACAATGGGCAACAAGCAGGAACAAAACTTGGACACCTCGTCAATTTATCGCCA
Source organism: Gymnothorax javanicus (assembly GCA_029692085.1). Taxonomy (NCBI): domain Eukaryota; kingdom Metazoa; phylum Chordata; class Actinopteri; order Anguilliformes; family Muraenidae; genus Gymnothorax; species Gymnothorax javanicus. The sequence continues at coordinate 48,964,817 of CM056206.1, read as the reverse complement.
GAATCGCGCTCCGTTAACTAACACCTAGGGGCATTTAGCCTGCGAACACCGGAAGAACACACACAGGAACCAAACCTGCAACTCTCTTTTTGTGAGGCAACAGAGCTATCAACAGCACCACAAAGCCACTCATGAAAAAGTAATGAATTTTACAATATCTCGAGTTCAATAGATGTACAGTGACATGTACCGTGATCTGCAACATGGTTTAAGACCTACAGATACATAATGCAAGGAAGATGGTGACACTCAATATGAGCTGACAGGTTTCCTTACTTATGAGTGTGAGTGTGTGTGTGTGTGTGTGCACGTACGTGTGTGTTTGCTCCCACACTCATATGTCCTCCCACTCACAGTGCACGTGTCTTAGCATATGACATTTATATGGTCACCACTATGGCAAAGAGAAGCATGAAAGAGATTATGTCAGTGCATTTATTGTGACAGAACCGTCCCAACACGACCGTCATCGTTAAAATGTATGAAGTCCCACAGCTAGGTTGATTACCACTGTAAGGTTTTATAAGCAGTAGGAAAATGAAAGTCGGAAGAAAAGCCATTTTATGAAAAGCACCTTTGGGAGAATCATAATTCCACTGATTGCATTGTGTCAGGGGAGTGTGTGCACAATGTCATAGTTTCCGCAGCAACTGCAGTATTAAGTCCATAAATCCCACAGTAACTACTTAAAAGCCTGGGCTCCTTACCCACAATGCAACATGCTCACAGGGTCTATAAAGTGCCAATAGTTCAGGAGCTGTAGATACAAAATCTCTCAGTGAGGAAGGGCTGATTTGGGATCAGTGTTTGCTGCTCCTTAAGGTAACCCTATTCATTATGAGTTCAAGAGCAGAACTGATCCCACATCAGAATACTAATTCTAAAAAGTTTTACAGAACAGGAGCCTCGTATTGCAGTTCGCTGTAATATTATGAGGCTCTCCGCAAACAATTCCTGCCTGGTTCGGTACAGGATGTGAGCCATTATTTTGCTGTTCATCACAAACACAGCCAAAAATATGTTAATAATGTACAGCGCCCTTTTGCAGTGATTCAATTAATAAAACTGCAATAAATTTACTAAAGCAGCAAATACAAGAGGGTAATTGAGTTGCTCAGTAAACTGGCTTAATAAATATACTTTTTTTTTTCCAAAAGTAAGTCTTGCAAAATCATGTCTAAGACATTTGTGGATGTACATTACATCTTGTCTTTGTGTCTTATGCTCGATACACCCGCAAAGGCGAAAGTAGCCGTGCGGACAAATTGTCGTCACACGGAAATACGCCCCGTCGCATGGGTTGCATGCGGCGCATTTTCGCCTGTCTTGGCACACACTCACAGTTTGTAACCAGGCACATACGTAAATTTGCAAACAACATACTCAGTTCTATTAAACAAAGTAACGTAGGCGTGGGTTTGTGATGCACTGCCCCCTATAGGCTGGGATAACGTTGGTACGTCGTGAGCAGAGAACCCCACAGAATATAAAATCTCTACATGTCTGCTCATCATGTTTCTGCATCAGCCGTCATGTTAGTGCGACCGCTCCGTTTGGAAAGCACAATTCAGCCTCGAGTCAGAACCATTTCTGACCATTTATGGAGGTCCACTTCTGCACCAAAAGCTGACATACTGGCACATCATAAAACTGTACTAAACCCCTTGAACACTTTGTGACATCTAACAATATGATACCTAATAAAATACCATAAAATGTCCATCTGCTTTCAAATAAAGTGGCAGGGACAATTTTATGAGGCCTAATTGCACTTGCAATACACTCTCTGTGAATGTTGCCATGTTTAGAGGCTATGACAGATTTTTTAAAATGTGGGTGACAATGAAGAAGACATATAGGTGACAAATTAACGGAAAAATCAACATAAACAGTTCGAGGAAGGAGCTGGCCCTCCAAGAGCCGCCAGATCATCTTAACACGCTTGAGCATACGGAGTTCAAGTGTAAAACTTGACTGGAGGGATGGAGTACCCATCTCCCAAGATATACTCTTAAATTTGGTACTTTGATGATGGTGATGGAGGCAGTTCTCCAACAAATTGTTGCAAAATCTTCCATATGAGTTGAGCTGGTTTGAGATCTGGAGACTGAAGGTGAGGGTAAATGCTAAGGATAAGTTTCATGCTCATAAAACCGTTCAGTGACCCCTTGTGCCCTGAGGGGTTTCAGCCATTGTCGTCCTGGAAGAGACCACTTTCATCATGGTGGGAATGCTTCATCACTGGATATAAAGGTGAGCTCACAGAATAACACTGCATTGATCTGCAGTGACCTTCCACCTTTAAGGGGACAAGTTGCCCAAAACCATGTCAGGAAAATGAACTGAGGTCATGGCATTTGTCAAGTTTCACCATGCATTTCTTCAAGGTTTTTTCCTTTGTCTGTCTGTAGTTGTTGGACTGACAGTACACAATGTCTAGCTAATTATGAACTCAGTTTTCTTGCTCTGTGGTTGTGTTGGGCTGAGGAAGTATGGTTCGCTAAAGTGGCATCTGCCGTTACTCTTAAAGTTTAAGTGCCACAATTTAGCTGGTGCACTGCAGGAGAGGGTAAATTGGCTGTGTGAGATACGCAGGCGTGCGTAGCATGTTTTTCAATAAATCAAAGGGGTGCGCTGGATGTCAAAATGACAGGAGTATAAAAGAGGCATCAGGTTTTTAAAATCCTCTTCCCTTTCGGCACCTGCTTCAGTTGCCTTTATCTAAAAACAGCCCTGTCCTGAATATCGCTTGCAACACAATCAGGACAACAAATATTTGGAAATTGTGAAAGGTATTATATTAGCTATCTATGACAGCAGGCTGGAGGTAAAATTGAATTAAAACACAAAATATACTTTCAGCTTCAATTTGAGAGCATTTACACCCAAATCGGGTGAATGTTGCAGGATTTAGAGCACTTTGTGTATGTGACATCCCAGAAGGGCCAAAAAGCAATTGGACAATCATCTGCATGGCATTTCCACAGCCAGATTCCTTCATTATGTAATCTACAAGTAAGAAAATAAAAGGTCTAGAGTTAATGTCAAGAGCGGCACTGGAATTCGGAATCTGGGGCAGTTATCTCTTAATATGAAGTCCAAAAAGCAGTCACTGCTGGTGGAGTAAGCAATCTTAGGCTGAAAAAAAAACATATATATCAGAGAATTAGCAAAAAAAAATATATATATATATATATTATAAAAAATATATTAGGTACCAACAAAAATCAACTATTTGTTACATTCTTTAACAGAAAGAATGCAAGTGAGAGCTCAGGAACACCAAAAGACCCGGAATACCAACTGTGATAGATGAGAGAACAAATCTTTCCCTGATTAGCAAACCTCTTCACAACAGTTGGCCAGACCAACAACACCCTCCAGGAGATGAGCATATCTGCATCGAAGTAAATAATCAAGAGAAGACTTCACCAGGGTAAAAACAGAGGGTTCCACACTAGATGCAAATTGTTTGTATGCTGCAAAAACAAGACGTCCACTAAAGAAAAATCATCTAGAAATTTCTGTACATTTCTGGACCAACAGCCAATGAACAGATGAGACAAAGATGAACTTGAAACAGAACGATGAGAAGAGAGATTTATGGATAAGGGCGGGACCAACTCAATTTCAAGGGCAATCCACCTTATCAGCCAAATGATTTGAGACTCATTGAATTGGATTTCACACTGCAGGTGGACAATGACTCAAAGCATACTCTAAGAAAGCAACCCAAGATAGTTTAAAGCTAGGAGGAATGTTCTACCTCGGCCAAGTCAATCATGTGTCCTGAATTCAATGGAGCATGCCGTTCAGTCACTGAGGGCAAGATTTAAGTAAAACCACCCAAGAACAAGCTGAACTGAAGTCACCTGCAGTGAAGGCCCGGCAGAACATGACAACTGAAGAAACCCAGCATCTGATGATGGGCTCCAGACATCAAGCAGCCACTGGCAGCAATAGATCTTCAAACAAGTGTTGAAAATTGCAAAGTATGATTACAATGATACATCCAATTACTTTCAAGCCCCATAAATTGTGGTGGCTAAGCATTAAAATGGTTGTAATTCCTTCATGTTTCATACAATATTTTTGACAAAGTGCACAAACTAAAGCTGAAAGTTACCACTTTAAGTACATGCAGACGGTTCCATTTAAAGTCCACGGAGTGAAAATGATGAGTATTGTGTCACAGCTCAAATACAGCCCACTAGTTTTGTCAGATGTCACTGACAGCTGCCGAACAGAAAACAGTGAGGTTTTAAACATTCCCTTAAACTGATTATTAGCCTACTTTCAATCATTTCAAAACTTCCTTTCTCAACCAAAGTAAAATTAATTAAAAATATATAATAGAATTTAATAAGTTTTATTCATTAGCCTCAGTAGGCTGTGCTGCTTTACGACAAAGATAAACCACTCTGGATCTTCCGCGTTAGAATCTGTCTCGTTTGCATAGCAGGACATCAAACCTGCATTGCAAGACTATTCATCAGTTTAAAGGTGTGTTCTATGTCCCCCCCACCGCCTCCGCATTTCCTCTTCAACAGCCGCAACAGTTAGATGAGCTTCAGGCCTGCACTGCTAACCTAATATGTTTCAGCAGTCTGAAAACTTGAAATCATTCTAAATTGAAACTTGTATTATTAAGTCACCAGAGGCAAGGGAGTTTGGAAAATAAATTCAATCTAACAGAGTTAACTCTCTCACATTTGCATTGGTATACCTTTGTTGAGTTTACTGAGTGAGAATGTTATTCTAGCACATTTCCTCAAACATATTCAGGTCATTTCAAAGATTATGGGAGGGCCTTTTCATCCAAAATGAGAGAACATGTGTTTTGCAGAAATGCCGAATAAAAATAGTGACAAGCATAAATCGAATATGCCAGTATAAGGTTGTCGCTTTTCGGCACCTATAGGAGACCGTGAACTAATGCTAAGCTCCACAATGGAACCCTCTTGGTTCACTAGCCATGAATACATTCTAGGAAAACTCACATATCCCAAATATACAGTGACTGCGAGAGGCAAAATTACACAGCAAATAACATGAAGGAATCTTGATGCTACTGCTAATCCACCCCATTAGAATGAATTACCTGTTGCTAAAATGGCTGTTGAATCAAGTATTTGCTCACAAATCTAGGGCAGTGTGGCATTGTGTGCTGTCGAGGATTTACAGAGCAAAGGTGGATTTAGCCTATATTGTTTTGCAGAACACATTGCGCACTTTAAGGGTTAATGGTGGCATCAAGCAGGGTTTGATGTAAGTGCTGTGTAGAAAAAAGCAACTCCACAAAAAAAAATTGCAATGTCCCTCCATGTAGATAATGCTAGCATTAGATGGGTATGAGGGAGTTCAAGTCAACTGTTATCCATGTTTAGAGCCAAATTTTTTTTTAAATTTCTTAAAAGAGCTGCTCTTGCTGTGTGTGTGTTTCTGAGAGTGAGAGAGAGAGAGAGAGATGACATTCATTGTAAGCCAAAAACAGTAGCTCGCTTGCAACTTCAGTCTCTGTTAACATGCTAAATTTTTGTTACGTAGTACTGAGGGAGACCCCGCATTTAAATTACATTCTCGCCTTCATTAGGTGTGTGACAGGCAGACAACACCATTAATATTCTTCAGTATGACATTTCGCAAATAAAGGCGTTAAAAGCCGATAAAATCTCTCTAGAAACAACTTAAGTATGTACTCAACCTACGTCACAAGTAGGCTGCCGCTTCGAAATTCCTTTGGACTGGGAGACGGCATACGCGAGCGCGTTCATGTGCAAGTCCTGCCTTTGTGTGTGCGGCAATGACGGCTGTTAACTCATTGTAAAACTTCAGCTGAATTGCTGCAAGATAGAAAATACAAGAAATAAGCAGTGTTTTCAACGTAACGTGTAAATACCACTGCAAATGATAATGAATCATGTGTTAGCCTTCAGCGCCTGCTCCTCTCAAAATGGATTTTCAATAGTGTAAACTTGTCTTCCGTTTATTGAAGCGTTCCATTATAGCCGCAAGCAGACATGGATCCGCATAGGCTAATTACTCAGTTTTAGCACCGCGCTTGTCAACTACCAGCTGAGCACGAATGCCACACAGAGGACCTTGTACACTCCCCACTCAAACAAGTCTCACTGTGCGTTATGGTAGACAAGACTAACACCGAGCCAACTTTGAAAGATTATAGACAAGCAGCGAAATAATGAAAATCAACTTACCTTGACTGACATCAAAGAAAGGCGTGCCTTAAGACACGAAATAAAAGCAGCGTCTGGAAGGGTGCAATGTTTTCTTTTTTTTTCTTTTTTTAACACCAAGGAAAATCGATATCCAATTAGGAGCAAGTCAATGAATCCAACTGCATTTTGAAAGAAAAAAGAATGATAAAATGTATTCAATTGTTTCAAACTAAAATGCGCGCAATTCAGTCCATTTCCTCCAAAAATATTTATTTCAAAGTGTTTAAAAATCAGCTTCACTATTCACAGAAGCACAGTAGCCTTGGCAACTCCTCAGTCGACTGTGTCTCCGCGAGCGTCTCGAGCGGCTTGAAAATCCGCATTTTTACAGTGCTGCTTCAAGTATTTTTCGCTACTTAGTCGCTTTCAGCAAAATGCATAGCTATCTTGCCCACGTCTTGCGCAGAATTCGTTAAAAACAGACGATTTGGCTGTCTAAATAGCAGCCTCGAGCAGTATCACTCTTCGTACTTGTTATGCCAAAAATATTTCAGTAGAATATGTCTAAATATTATTTCCCAGTCTTTTATACGATCAATATATCCCTTGTCAAAATCATCACTTTTGCCCATCATAAAATCGGCTTGCTTGCAAGTGTAAGTACATTTTAAAAATTTCCCATGCAATTTTCAATTTGTCCAGAAACAACATCTTCTTGTACTTGAGTTCATTTGCAGAACATCCAGTGTGGTTAACCCACCACAGTAGCCCAAACAACGTTAAAAATATTCCTTACATTTCTCTGGTTGAGCAGGAGAGTGCATTTGCGCTTGGTTTATTTCTATTCGTCATTTTTAATCGTTCAGCTGTGATATGGCGCATTTTGACGGTGCTCTCTATTCAATATATCCGATAACCGCGAGCGGCAAACCAATGTTGAAAAGGGATCCCTCGGAAGATAAGAGCGAATCAACTTCCCTTGACTCTTAGACTCGTTTCTTCGCCCGATTGCCACAGTCAAGGTTTCAGCGCGAAGCGCATTCACATCGCTTCATACAGCCAGGATAGTACGCCCGAGGTAATCTGAAAAAAGTAAGCGCCGATGGACAAGACCATACCTGGTGCTATAGTTGGATACGCTCCCCGTCGTTGGCACGAATACCATGCAAAAGCATATTGAAACGCTTAAAATACAGATGGAAACTGGCTTTCTCTTCCAAGCTCATGATTTCCTTTCTTTCTCAGTAATTTGAGTATTCTCCTCAAGTTGTTTTACGTTGAAAGGTGTCTGATGGCGACTTACACTGAATATGCGCATGAACTAATAATTAATGCAATTACCGCCACGTTTCTCAGCATCACCGGATTCCTGTGAGTTAAAACAGCAGCGACAGGCTTGCGCACAGAACCCAGCCGTGCGGGCAACTCGGGGACATGAGATGTACTAATCGAAGCGACATTCCAACATACGACAACATACCCCAACCAAGCACATTTGGAAAAAAATGAACAGCCACACACGGTATCGAAACTATACGACTCGGTCAGAGATTCGGTAAGATAAAAAATTAAGCCTCATAGCCGACATGCACAAATACACAAAATCATTCCACAAGTTTTTTTAAATTATCTTTATTTTTTATTATTTAAGGAATCGTGTCTGAAAAATTTACAAACACAGACTCAGGGCCTATTCACGCACGCAGTAGCAGAACATGACAATAAAGCAATAGGTATTATGTAGCAGGCTGAGAAGGGTATTTAAATAGCCTTTCATATTAATTCTGCGCCTGTGTATTCTGCTAGAACAGCAACTGATGCACGTACATGACCGGTAAATATTTCTGCATTACTGAAAAGGAGATGTTTTAACCATCGCCCTATACATAAACAGTAAAATTAGATAAATATCGATGTGCAGTGCACGGGAGCAGCGGGTAACAATCGGCGCTCTGCAGGTGTCACTAACTGCATTCGATGCAGTAGCCGGACACGACTGGGCTTTGTGTCGGCTCTCTAGCTCGCTGCGGGATGTTTAACCTTTTATTCAGAAGATGTGAACTTCTTTCAAAAGGGCATTCAGACTGGAATGAATGTACTGTAAGCGACTGTTACTTTCACCGAACGGGGGGGGGAAACAAGCGACAGTGATGTACCCAACAACTGACAGCACTGACAGCAATTCGCCAGATAACCAAGCATGAGGCATTAAGGACTCCTCAGCAACCATATATTAGCCTGGCTTTATATTTTCCTCTGCACTAGTGAATGAAGTGTGAGCGCGCCGGTGGAAGGGCGCAACATTCGTTGCGTGAAATTCCATGGTCGAAGCCATTTTTCTTCGAGAGCGGCAGTGGGGCGCATAGAATAACTGGATATCAATATGGTCACAGCCCAGAAATCTACCCGCAAATCAGCAAACTTAATTTTCAATCTCAGTCTTGTGCGCGACGTCAAGTGAGGCGTACATGTAGGGCGACAGTGGACTATATAACGGGAGTTTAACTTAAAAGGCTGCGTGTTTGACCCCCAGCTTTGGCGCTGACGCTAAAAGCCTGCGCAATATACACGACCGGTTTGCTCCCATAAATATTAATTCATTGCGAGAGAAAAAGAAAAACATAAAAACCCTACTGTGGATAAGACCTTATTAATTACACATTTCCAAATCAATTGCAATCGGACCGAATCATGCCAAACTAAAGGTTCCTGCTGAAGTGCTCGCGGCTCAAGCCCACTTGAGCCTTTTCAAGCCCAAAGCCACAACAAACAACGTAGGCCCACAGAGTAAAAATAGTCAATTATGGGGAAAATATTAATGAGAACATACGCATTTTAGATTGACCGTGAACCCCATTTAAAAGCCTCCCTAAGATTATATAAAACGTAGTAAAATTACTTCAGAGTGTTCGTAAGAAGTGCTTTCAGTACCATGGACAGAGACACATGTCCAGTCGGCCCCTGGACTCCTGACGCTACTGCAGCAGTAATCGGCTAGTTAGGCTATAACCCCCGTTTTCAAAAAAAAAAAAGTTGGAATGCGGTGTAAAACGTAAATAAAAACAAAATGCAACGGTAGGCAAATGATGTGAACCTCTCACCCAAGTAAAAATAGTACAAAGGCAAGATATCAAATGTTGAAACTGAAAAATTGTATTGTTTTTTGAAAATTATCTGCTCATTGTGAATTTAAGGCCAGCAACAAGACTCGAAAAAAAAGTTGAGATGGGCAACAAAAAACAATAAAATCTGTGCTATGCTGGGGAAAAAAAAAACCAAAAAAAAGAAAAAAACACCCTGTACTGCATTAAAAACAGACAGGATTCTGTAGGAAATCAGTGCATGGGCACAGGAACACCTCTGAAAACCATTGTCAGTGAACACAGCTCGTAGCAGCAACCATAAATGCAAGTTTAAACTCCACCATAAACCACATATAAACAAGATACAGAAATGCTGCCACCTCCTCTGGGCCCCAGATCATTTAGGATGGACTGAGGCAAAGTGGAAAAAGGATCTTGTGGTCTGGCCAATCAAAATGTGAAATTCTTTTGGGAAATGATGGTCGCTGCGTCCTCCTGGCTAAAGAGCAGAGGGACCATCCGTGCCCCTAATCTGCTCACAGATCAAAATTCAGCGTCCCTGATGGTACGGGGGTGCATTAGTGCACATGGAATGGGTAACTTGCATATCTGTGAGGACACCATTAATGCTAAATGATATATACAGGTTTTGAGGCAACATACAGTATGTTACTGGCATCAAATTCATAATGAGCATATATTTTTCAAAATTCTCAGGTTCAGCATCTGAAATTTTGTTATTGTGCTATTTTCAATAAAATATGGTTTATATGATTTGCAAATGATTGCATTACATTTTTATTTACATTTAACACAGTGTCCCAACTTTTTGGGAAATGATTTTTTTAGTGAAAAGCCAGTCATTTAATATTTGCAACATTCCTCCTAAGCAACAGGCGGTCACATAAAATGTCATAACTCCTTGGTAGTAAACAAACTTCAGGTAATTACATTGCAACATCCTTATTATTCAATTAAATTCACATACCAACATATCCAATAGGATCTTCTTGATTGTAGAATTCCAAAATAAAGGGATCAATCCTTTAGTCATCTTGTCATTCCTATTTGTGCAATTCATCCTTTATAGAGATACAGAAACACCATTTATAAAATTATCGTAGGGCAGCGGGGATCTGCAGTGATATTCCATATGGGAAACCAGAAACGTTTGCCTTCATAAAACATTTAACATCATGATACGTTTACACCTGTTCCCTTTTGTCAACCAGTCCGAGACACAAAGGCAACACTTAGCAGCCAGTCAATCATTCAGGGGTTCATTTTACCCTTAAAAACAGAGCTCTCTTTGATGAATGCAGCAGATACTGAATCTCATTTGGCAAATGCTAACTAATGCAGCAAGCGTATCTTACATAAATGAAAGGCAGCTCATAAACTGCATTAAGGTAGGTATACACTCTCAAAACAGGCTTTATTTTTTTTTGAAAAAAATTGTTTTTGACATTTTTGTAAAATAACCTTCAGTAAGTTCATAGTGTGTGTACTTGACAGGACTATCAAAATTATGGAAATCTGTTGTTTTTTGTCAATTTCTCAAAAATGTTGACTTTGACCTGCCAAGCTTTGCTTCAAACACCATTTCTCCTCTTTACCTCATGCTATCATTGTGAAACTTGGAATATAAGTTCATCAGATGCATGTCTATAGACTGATCAGGCATTTTGAAGAAATCATTTGTGTAACTCTAGATCTTGTGGTCATGAATACCTAATTAGGTACCAAATAAAGTAAAAAAGAAAAAAAAAAACAGTAAAATGCCCATATTTTTTCACAGAAATATTATTTCTGAAAAACCTCTGGTCAGAAAATGCACTATATAGTCATAAATGATCTGTGAAAATTTGAGATTAAAGTAATAAGAAGTTTTAGAGATATCCTGCCTGAGGTACTTGATCAAGTTCCACATTGCGGTAGCCATCTCGGGACCTAATTAGCATAATTTATGTAAATGAGCCATCACTTTAATTCTGTATTTAGTAGTTGTTCATATGATGTTGGCACTAAATTGTTATGAATGAAAGAGAAATAAATATATTTGGGAGTAGATACCTACCTTAATAATAATCGGATCCAGACAAATCATTTGGTACAGCACATTAAACTCCTTACAGGGGGACAGGACTGCTATCGAACTGCAGCCAAACTATTGTATAGCTATATCCATTTGAACACTGACTGACTGAACTGAACTTGCACCCTGAGCCAATCAGAAACTCATATTCCCTCCCCACACCCCTTTGAGTTTGGTTCCTTCCTATTGGCAGTCAGGGATTCTCTCCCTTGCCACTCATGCCTTTGGCTGGCTCTTGTGGGAGGGCACGATCAGGGTAGCTTCTGAAGCACGTTTGTCTTTATGGAATGTGCGACATAAACATCAATATCTTTTCATATGATTTGGGTTTGGCTAAGCACATTCAAAGGACAAGCCACGTATACATACTGAGCGCCTTTAAAAATTCATGTGTGAGGTAAGTACTGTATTTGTCGCAAATTGACAAATCAAATTGGTTTTTATCGTTTTTCCAGTGAGATATGAGTGGCAATAAAGAAAAGCGCACGGTATTGTAATCCCGACACGCGCCACGTGGACGCGCCGAGCACTTCAGTAATAATGAATATTGAGTTGTTTGTGATTCGTAAAGTGTTGCTTGACTTGTTCTTCTGGGTGTGGTCAATAGCCTGTATAAAGCCAAAAAAATGCCACGGCTTCAAGAAAATGGCGCGGCTTACGACACAGGAGAGAAAAATGTCCATTGGCATGTTACAGGCAGGTCTCAGCCGTGGAGAGGTGGCACGTCGTCTGCACGGTCATTGGTCAACATTCAGTCGGCTGTGTGTCCAAGAGCAGGAAACAGGCACTAGCGCTGACCGACCCCGCCCACGGCAGCCACAAGTAAAAATCCTCACACTAGCCTTTTTATAGCGCTAAGATACCTCATGCATGCGTTTTAAGTTTACTTTCATATCAAAGTATACATTTGTTACCTAAAAAGCATGAGAGGAGATGATATTCCTCCCCAAACAGGAGAGAGAAAGGTTTCCACAGACTGAGAGCACACAAAATGCGCCTCACGCCTCACCTCAGCGCACTCAGGAGTTTGGCCACGCTCCAGCTCACACAGAGCGAAGATCCCAGTTTCCGACTGTCAGTCAGATCCCGGCCAGGAGGTCTCGAAAAAGACGCTGTGAGGTAATCACAGACACACACCCACTGTCAGGACGGGGATGTGGAGAGGGGGGTGCACCAGATACACACCCACACGCATGCACAAGCACAAAGATTATACACACACTTACGCGCGCATTACAAGCACGTAAGCTCACAAACATACGTTCACAGCAGGCATCAAAACGCTATTACATACACTTCACACAAATAAACATGTGCACACTCTCACAAACACACAGAGACATGTATGTCAACATATCACCTCCTACTCAAGCTACATCACAGTCCTCTAAGGCAAAGTTAATAGTGTATGTATACCACATAGGAAGAGAGTGATGGGTAAGGCTTTATACCAACACATTTATATGCACATAAACACACAAACGAACACACACGGCAGACATCCGAACACAAATAAATACACTACACAAAAATGCGTGAACACTCTTACAAACATACACAGACATTTAAGTCAAAACACCTTCTTCTACTCAAGCCACATTACAATCCCTTTTGGGAAAAAGACAACGGTATAACTTTACCACAGAGGAAGAAAGTGATGAGTTAGGCCCTATGCACGCACGCATGTATGCACTGTAAGCACAAACACATGTTCCCAGCAGGCATCAGAACACGAATACATACACTGCACACAAACAAACGCATGCACACTCTTACAAACATACAGAGACACTCGTGTCAACATACCTCCTACTCTTGCTACATCACAGTCCTCCAAGGTAAAAGACAACAGAACATCTTTACCACAGAGAAAGAAAGTGATGAGTTAGGCTCTGATGAAGGGGCCGCAGGCCAAGCTTCCACGCTACGCTGTCATGTGACGCCTCGCAGTTTCTCAGTTATTTCCCCAATGCCATAACCAGCCTCGGGGCTGCGCGGTTGTTGAAAATTAGCCAATAGAGTGCTCTATGATAAATCACCAATGACATTTGAGTATATTTTACACAAATGGAATATATTACATAGTCTTCTAAACTCAAGTAAATCTGTACAAGCTGAGGAGAATTTTCTGCGCATGACTGACTGCAGCTCTGTCACGACGCATTACATGCAACAGCATTAATGGTAAAAACTTTGTAGTCCAGGCAAAATACATTTAAAAAAACTAAATCAGCAAAACAAAAATGTGAACTCCATTATAGAGAGATGGATATGAGCCGTATTTCTATAAGGACATATTTTCCTCTGCAAGAGTCTACCAAACAGTGAAGATTATACTGTGAACAAAGGCTCAGAATTAAGGGGGACGTGTAATATTTGACAATGGGCCAGTTCACGCGGTAACGGAGTTACAAAATTGGTGTATTTTGTATCATAGCTCCAAAACTAAGCTCCAAAACTAACTCTAACTAACTGGTTACCGACCAGTTTTCTGCCGTTTTCACCCAAAACAAGAGGCTCCTCACAGCCTGTACTCGGGCCGGGTCTAGGCCTGGGCTAATCGCGAAACTGCGCATGAGCAGGACAATCGCGACCCCGCAAAAAAAAAAAATAAAGAAGAACGGAGCCGAAACTTAGACTCGTGGCCTACCGGCCCGAGTAATAAATCAAATGAACAAAATTGGCTATTTTGTTTTTTGAAGTACTAGGGAAGACCTACACAAAGCCTTTTAAATTGTAATTCTATCTTACTTAGTTTTGGAGCTCTGATACAAAATACACCAATTTTGTAACTCCGTTACCGCGTGACCTGGCCCCAATGTTGGCATCTGCACATTTCAGATGTAATTGTAGGATCGGTAGAGCTGGCTACGTGATTTCAATTATCGGGGTCAAAGACCCACTGTCACTGAATTATTCCAGGCTCGGCTGTCAAGCCCCTGTTGGGATTTTTAAGAGGAAGTGAAGGAGAGGAGTTTGTTGTTCCATTACTGTGTAATTCTATTGCAGCTATTTGCAGTATCGATCTTCTGTTGGACAGACGAGGCAGGCTCTCCTGCAGAGAGCGAGAGACAGCGAGAGAGCTGGGGTATTGTGTGGAGACGTGCAAACTCTTCACGCAAACACATGCATGTATCTACACAGATGATTCACACTCGCACAGAATTCAAAAATACATACAAGCACTGAAATATGCATTTATATGCACATTCATGCACATATACAAACACATGCAATGTGACACATGAATAGAAGACTGCAGACCTACTTTACCAAAGATCCACCACCATGCTTCATGGTTTAGAGGGTATTCTTTACCAAATGGCTACTATGGTTTTTGTGCCAAACTTATTGCTGGAGTTTACTGCAAAAGAGCTCCGTTTTTGGTCTCATCTCACCATAGAATGGTCTCACTGGAAATTTCAGTGACACATGGTGAACTGTAAGCGCATGATCTGATAATAGTTTTGGAGACTCTCACCACAAGACATAATTAATGGCTGCAATCCTGCAGTTGTCATCCATGGACTTTCTTTTACCTCTTGGACCATCCTCCACATAGTACGTTTATTCAAAATAGGCATATGTTCTCTTTCAGGTAGATTTACAAAATTGCATTATGCCTTAATCTTTGTGAGTAGTAACCCGATATTACGAATGTGCATTTTGGACCTCTTGGGCATTTTGTTTTTGCCATTTCTACAATTGTGAAGCTCAAAAACTTTCTGCCACACATCATTGCTTTAATCTTTTGTCTTAAACAGGGTAATGGATGAAAAAGACAATGTGGCCTTGTGTTGCCTCATGATAACATCCCAAGAAAACAGGAAGTCATTCGCGACCATTTAAGGTTTCCTTACCATCACAATGAACTTAATATAATGGTAATCTATGAATGGGATAATACTTCAGTATAATTTTACGTGTTTCTGCCCACAGAGTTTTTGTATGCGGATTGGAGACGCATTTGCATTTGCACTTTTGTTCAAAGTGGCCAGAATCCGTCCCTGACCACCCTCGGAGGTGGTTTGAAAGATTGGATCACAATCCGTCCTCAATGCGTTTTGAGTGCATTTACACCTGTACTTTCAAGCGCTCAAGTGCTATCCGATCACAATCCAATCACAAAAAACGCTTTTTAATGCCAGGTGTAAACGAGTCAAAGGCGTTCTAGGGCTGCCAACGATTGTGGCAGACGCTTTTGGGAACAAAATATTTATTTTCGCATAAGAATTTTTTTTTCCTTTAATTTTCTCAAAATTCAAAGTCAGCATATCATTTGAAAAAAGGACTAAGAGGATTAACGGAAACCACATTTTTTTTTCATAGCCTTTTAGGTAATATTTACAAAGAGTGCCAATATAAGTAGAGGACACTGTAATTACTGCATTAAATTCCGCCAAGCTCAAATATTGCTCACGCTGTTCATTTTTTTTTTTTAATTAAAATCATCAAGTAAAACATGTTTAATGGATTAGACTGAAATACAGACTCATCACCACACGAAGGTTACACGTGTCTGTGTGAGGCTCAGTACATGAGGTATGCAGGGGTCCAATCATGCATGCCTGCACTGGCGTGCGTGCGTGCGTGCGTGCGTGCGTGCGTGCGTGCGTGCGTGCGTGCGTGCGTCGCGCGTGCGGCGTGCGTGCGTGCGTGCGTGCGTGCGTGCGTGCGCGTGCGTGCGTGCGTGCGTGCGTGCGTGCGTGCGTGCGCGCGGCGCTGCGCGCGTGCGTGCGTGCGTGCGTGCGTGCGTGCGTGCGTGCGTGCGTGCGTGCGCGCGCGCGGCGTTTGTATATGCATTTATGCTTGTGGCTTTGAGCCCAGATTCTCTTAGCTTGGCCCACTGGTGCGATAGCTCCTCTCCTTGGTCCACATACACGAATCACATCAGGTTCATTCCACATCGGAGAGCCGTCGTCTTCGATACAGAAACCGCCATTCCGTGTCAACGCAGGTCACTCCTTCAGGGGTGGCCTATGGACAACAGGGTGGGGGTGTGTCCATGTGCGTGTTTACACGTCTGTGTGTGTATGTGTGTGAGTGGGAAGTTTCCTTCCACCCGTATGCTAAGCTACACGTCAGCTTGAAATGCACATCATGTACCGTTGGTCATTTCGCCACATGAGCTTGAGTCGACTAGAATTCCCCGTGGAGTGAATATGGGAGGAATGACAGGATGGTAGAGGGCCTGGAGGCTCCGGTCATGTGACTCCGCAACGGGTCAATAGATACAGCATTTATTTATCGAATTTACAGTGAAGAAGACATGTTTGAACCTCATCCAAGCTTAGGCGCGGTCGACCGCAGCATGGGCAGAGAAAACGAGGCCATCTCCTATCCTTTAACCACAGCCGTTAAGACAGGACGTGCATTTGTACCATTCTTACATTCACACGCCTCAGTCCACAGTCCCTTCACAAATGACGGCGATTAAATCGCAGCCCCGGTTTCCATCCCTGAGTCACACTTTAAAATGCAGTCCTTTGAAATGGTGAGTCACCAGACACTGAGCTGATTCATTCCTATTATGAAAAAAAATCAATGAATGCTCCACAGTTTATTTTTCTGCAGGATTTTAGCACATGGACTAAGGCACATCCATTATATGTATATACAACACAGCACAGCCCCAAAGTATTTGAAGAGGGACACGATGTTAGCTTTGGGGCTCTGTGCTTGAGAGCTTGGGGGCATGCAAACAGTTAACAAAGTTAAAGTGAAAGGTTAAACTAGAGGTTACAAGATTTAATTTGCAGTAATGAAGGACAGTAATTGAAAAAAGTTCAAGACTAATCATCAGTTTAATCTCTTAACTTGCATTTTTTTTTTTGCGCTAATTTCCACTCAAACTTAAGTGCTTACAGTTCATGAGCCACTTTGAGTGCAGGCATAATCATGGTCTCCTGAAAAGAGATGCACAGTAGATTTCTCTCCATTGGTTAGAATTACTGAGAATATTACCCAAAAATGAGTCACAACACTATAAATGCAAGTTTTTGTCTGGTGGTAAAAAGACTTTGTGTTTTCTTCTGGCCTTATGGTGCTGTGAGCAAACCTCATCAGCCTAAAAAACAATATAGCCTCAGCCAAACATCTAACCAACAGCAAGTTCAAATATTAAGACACTGGAACCAAATAATCATATTTTATGGATGTTCTCCAAGCAATGTCCATGTGTTTTTCAGCACACAATTTTGAAGGCTCCAGGGTTTCCCATCTTTCTCATTGTAGTCATGTTGGGTTTTAATTTTACAACTTTCCTCTATCAAGTCTTTTTCCCCATCTCCAGCTGAAATTTTACTCCAAAATCCTCTTCCAATTCGCAGCATTAGGGTACACCCATATATGCGTAACAGAGTCACTTCCCACGCTTTTTTCCTTAATTGAGGAAAACCGACCCTCGTCAAAATCCATTCAAACAAATCCGCAGCCATCAAAATTAGTCTCTTGGCTACCATGTACAGCTGACTTTTGGAAGTTTCAGACCATTGGCTGTCCATGTAAACTGGAAGAATTTGATTTTTGTGATATATATGATTGAAGGCTGATTGGCTTAAACACTCATTGTTCAGTGAGAACAGAAGGTAATAGTGGGAGTGTTTATTTTGTTCCTGAAAAGTTTCTATTTGATCTATGGCCAGGCCTTCATATAAAAAAAAGGTTTTTCAAAGTAAAATTAACCAAGATGTGCAACAACTGTCTCACCATCAAAGTAGATTTAATGATCTTTTCCTAACCATGCTTGTTTTGTGGATTAAAAACAGTGATGAGTTTTGATCACTGGATTTCTCTTGAGGTGGGAACATCATTTTCAACATATCATTAGCGTCATAGCATAATTGCCTATCTTATTTTTAAAGATTTTTTTTATTATTATTTAAGTGAATGGATTTAATTTCCTTTTTTATTTTAGAGGTTTGGAGAAAGAAGGAAAAAACACTTTTTTTTGCCAACACAAAAGAACAGGCAGCCGATATCCCAATTAGGCAAAAATATGACAAAGGCAATTATGCTATGAGGCTAACAATATTCCAACCGATCTGTACAATGCTGTATTTTTAAACCTATGGAACTGCGAAGTCAGGCTGAGGATCTTTATAAAAGAATTTGAAATATTATTTTCGCTATAGTATTTGCATCACAAACGGCTCACGCGGTTAAAATTTTGATTCTTCATACTTTTGAATGATATATAGTTAACCTATACAGCACAATATTTGACCGTATAAAAATGCAATTATGCCCCGCAGCCCGCTCGATATAAGGTTAAGGGGATATTTTTCAGCTCAGCAACTACCCCTGTCAAATATCGAGTCAAGCGCTGTGTGTTTCATTCAATTTTATTCCCGCATTGAAGAACAGATACTGATAGGACTGTAAGTCCAAGAAGCCAGAAAAAAAAATGTTGTGTTGGAACATTCTCGCCAAGAAATATCAGGCGATTCGTATGTCAGTGCGAGAGGCAGCGGGGAGAGAACGAGGGAGTCCTGAGATGAGGTGGAGATGGGGGGGAGGGGCGGGGGGTCAGACTCTACATCTAAAGGGTTCAGTCAAGGCCAAGAAAGACGGATACTTTGCAAGGGAAGGGGAGGAGAGAAACTCGAACACACTCACTCCAGAAATATACTCGTGCCTGCAGATCCCCCTGCGAGATCCATGGTAGCAGCCCTAGTGAGTGGATTTAATGTTTCTTCACAATTCCGGGTCCGACCGGCTCGGTCCAAGGACACCGGTTTCAACAAAAAGAGCTAAACTAAATCAACTAAGACAAATATCTTGCTAAATAATAACCTGCTATGCCACTTCAAGTCAGTCTGTATGGCCGAGACGAGACCTATTTCTCGCCTGGAGAAAGCTGGAATGTTATGAACTCGCTTACCTATTCCTTTGATCCAACCTACCCTGCCCCTTTTAACCCAGCGGTTGGAGTAAGAGCACAATCCATTTCTATGAAAAATTGATAGCCTTTTTTTTTTGGATTCCCCGCTGCTGGCTGGGAGCCAGTTAAGTGCCTTATTGAGAGCAGGGCTGGAGAGTGTAAATTCTTCTCTAATTATCCCGTAGCCTACAGCTCTGCTAACGCAGCAGAGCTTTCGAAATGCTCGGCTTTCCAGCGACAGGACGCCGCAATGACATAGGCGGAGAGCTGAATCCTCACGGTCTGTTACTACAAACCCTGTCTTCGATGTGAAGCCCGTATTGTGCGCATAGAACCGCACAAAAGCAGCTGACACACATCCATCCAATACAACGCTAACAGGCTCACAACCTGCCTTTTTTGAGGTGATCCTAAGTGTCTCTCTGTGCAGCTGCAGCGCTACAGATCTGTCCATTTGGAATATGTTGTAGTTACAGTCGCTAACATCCTGCAACAGCTGAACTCCAGTCCTGAGGGCCGCGCAGTCTGCTGTTTTTGGAGTGTTTCCACACTAGCGATTCATTTAAGACATGATTTGCTAAAGAGTCCCCACTCAAGGCATTAATTACCTACGGATTCAATGGACACTAGAAAAGCTCATAAACTCTGCAGTCCTCCAGGAAGGGAGTTGAAAACTAAATCGAGGCTATACAGCTATGGACTGTTACAAATCCAAATGTGTTGGCATAGTGCAGCCATTTTGAAAAATCAGCCACTGCCAATTCAGAGGCCGTGACACCAACAGAGGGCTGTGGCTGAGTCCTGTTCTCCCCCCAGCAGTGAACAAAGGTCCGAGAAGCAGTGATTTTCTCTATGCATAAGGACTGTGAGCAGATCACTGAGCACAATCTTGTAAATATAAACTTGCAGTGACACAGTGAGGCAAAGTTTTGTCTGGGAGCAAAATGGCTCCAAATTTAAAAACGGGGGCAGGGGGGCACTGAATGACAGGGGTGGAGGGATGGGGGGTGGGGGAGGGCTGCGCGAGTTGTCTGGCCATGTTTTGAACTCCCACCGTGGACAAGAAAACAAGATTTCAGGGGCATAATTAATGTGCGCCATTTCGCAAAAAAAATAAAAAACTTTCAAACTAGTCAGACCATTCTCCTTTCACTCAGTTAAAAAGCACCCTTGAGTGAATTTGTCACCTCCTTCATGCTCGGTCTATTGCCCTACATTTGAACTCTCATGGCGTACATAAAATTCCCTCCAAAACAAAACGGCCTTAATTCAACAGACGAGAGAACTTAACACGGATCGGAGAGATGACCAGAATAAATTCCGCAAACCGTTTTTGCCAAAGCCTATTAAGCTAAGCTGTAAAGTTGGCGAAGACGTAGCAAATAAAGACGAGCCACTTTCAAGGAGCACACCACACAAATTCTATCATGCGACAAATGATAGCAACATCTAGCCCACAACCACAACAAAAAGATACCACCTCGACCATCATATGGCGTTCCACATCACGGTTGCAGTGTTACACAGCAAATTTAAGATAGAAAATTCCATTTTCGACAACTCAGTCACCTTCGGTTTTCATGTCAATACCGCAGCAGAATTTAATCACCTACATCCTCCCAGCTTGACAAGAGTATCAATAAATGTCACAAAATAACACAACTAGCAGATGAGAACAGAGAGATCTTTGTTTATTATCGTGTAATGTCATCTTGAACTGAATTTATTGCGACCCTTCCGCACATCCAAGCACTACACCAATCTAAGTACTGCACTGATTGACTGGACAATAAAAAACTATGACAGAGCAGTTCTGTGAGAAGCAGGGACAGGCTAGAGGTTACTTAAGATGTCCGCAACAGTGAAAGACCACAAAAAAGTTGGATCGGGGGGGGATCTGGCTTTTATACGTTCAGACACTTGAGGCAACCACACGCACTCAGTCTTTCCACAAACACTGCCACAGAGACCAGCAACATGATACATGAAGTGATAGGTGAATGAAAGCAGCATTAAACACTTAAAGAACTTAGCATTGATTCCAAGTTTCTATCAGTGCTTCACCTTCAATATACACATACTAGGCATTACAGACGAGGAAGAAGACTCCAGCTCCGGATCTGAAGAAGGGGCTGCGAAAGCTCACCCACGAGATAGAGGGGTATCTCAGCCCCGTTGTCGCCGAGTTGTCGTTTTATTTCTACGGCACGCAGCAGTACTCTCAGGCTCAAGTCATTCCCCCATTGCCCCTTTTGTAAAGTAAGATATACCGCATATACAGAGAGAATCTTCTACAGGCTTTAGATCAATCAAATATTTTGGGAGGTAGCACTTGACGGACTGCTGTTGTTATTGTAGTGGAAAAGGCAATAGTCTGCGGTGCGCTGAAGGGGCAGGTGGGGGATTGGGTTAATGCAGCGGGCAAGGACACCAGCCGTGCAGCGAGCTCGACGCTCATATCAATGCGGTCGATTGCTCCGCTGCAGAAATCCGCAGCCACGTCGCTGCTATATTTAGAGATGCGCTTTATATAAGCTAAGCTGAATCATTCCGTGATTCCTCGGCTGGTTCTGCAGACACACACAGACACACAGACACACAGACACACACACACACAAACACACACACACACACACAAACATATGCATGCACAGACACCCATACAAACACTAACTCATTCACAAGTGTTAAAACACACGCGTGAGCACATGCTCATATACAAGCACATAAACATGCACCAAAAACACACACCATAACGTACAAGCATGAGCAAACAAACAAAGATACATAAAATGCAAACATGCACACACACATACACACACACAAAAACATATACATGCGCACACACAGCCATACAAACACCAACTCATACACACAAATGCGCTCTAATGTACGTGAGCACATGAGCATATACAAGCGCATAAACATTGCATCAAAACACACACACAAATATATACAAGCACACACACTCATACAAACACTAACTCATACACACAAATGCATTCAAACACACACACATGCGCATAAACCAGGACATAATTATACATCAAAACACACAGAAACACACACAAGCATGAGCAAACAAACACTGATATATAAAACCTAAACATGCACGCGCACACACACACACCCGCATACAAACGCATTCACACACACTTATATAAACATAAACTCATACACACAAACGCATTCAAACACATACGTGCGCATATACACATATGCAAGCACATAAACATGCACCAAAACACACAGAAACACGCACACACTTGAAAACACAAACACGGATACAAACAAGCCCAAACATCCACACATACAAACACACGCATATACACAAATGCATATACACAACCACTTAAACATAGGCACAACACCACAAGCACACCAATTTATGGGCAAACAGCAACCACCAGCTTCCTCTGGTGAACTACATTACCCCAGCAGGCACCAACCCAGCCCAAAACAATCTACAGACCACTTTATAATACAGGATCATCGTTCTCAATAAGCTCCCACCTCATATGTCAAACACGCGTTCCTCTGATGGCGGCATCTTGGCCGCGCTCAAGGTTCAATTGAGAGCACTTACTCTGTAATTGGCCAGACGCCAGGCCCAAATGAATTGCCCGCTCAAGCCAATGAGATTACAGCAGACCCAATTCACCTGAAGACTCATGCCAGTATAAGAGGTGGCACTAAGTGTGGAGCATTGTAAAGTGCACTTCCTCGGTGAGCCCTTAATAATATCCCACAGCTCCTACAATCCACTGATGCACACTCCTAACTGCTAATACGCAGCTAATGA
This sequence comes from Gymnothorax javanicus, assembly GCA_029692085.1. Classification (NCBI taxonomy): domain Eukaryota; kingdom Metazoa; phylum Chordata; class Actinopteri; order Anguilliformes; family Muraenidae; genus Gymnothorax; species Gymnothorax javanicus. The sequence continues at coordinate 48,941,779 of CM056206.1, read as the reverse complement.
CAACGGACATCAGCTGTTAAAAGTCCACAATGGGCATTAGCTTTTAAAAGGGTGTCATACCCAGTTAGGCCCATTGTCAGGAAAGGGATACAATAAACTGAGAAGCTTTTATTAAATGCCTGGTCACATGACTTGTTACAGAGCCTCCATAAGAGTCTAGTGCAGGTTTTATGACAGGTCGCAATGCACTTTAAATGAGAATCATAGAGTTGTCCATCTCTAATGAAGCTTAGCGAAAGTTCAATCAGGAAGACTCCCTCGCGCACTTCAACTCCGTTTATTTTCTTTTCATTCACTCGCATGTTCACTCGTAAATCTCTGCAGTCATTGACTGGGGCTGTCAATTGAGCAGTCAGCTGGTGTAGCAGCTGATCTCTTCTATCCAACTGTGGCACACCTCAGTCGCATCGCTAGCCAATTGTTCTGCTGCTGTCTTTTTAAAAAAATGTCATTTCTCTCTGCCCTAGTTCGCTCATGCTGCCGTTCGCTGACCCACCTCCTCCCCAACGCCACCCTGCTCTTGTCAGACCTGTACTGCCGCTCCAGCTTCGTCAGCCTTCAGCCATCACCGCCACCAGTGTCTGGACTCTTCGGGGGATTTTCCTGCTGCTGCTCTGAGCCGTGATCCTGCTCTACGAGTCTTTCCGAAGAGTCCAAGCGCCAAAGACTTGTCTGATTCTTAGCATGTTACTTCCACTTATTCTCAACACATAATAAATATTCCCTGGTTTCACTTGAGTCTCTCCTGATTGAACTAATACATCTTGAATCTAATCCACCATATGACGGTTCCTCCAGCCTCGTCTACCACTACGTCTGTTTTCCATCCCACACCAAACCCCCTGATTCCAGATCAGCATCACAGAAGGGTGGGAGTCTATCCCAGAACGCAATGGGGGAGAGGTAGGAACACATCTTGAACAGTCCGCCAATCCACTGCAGGGTTCTAACACCGTTCACTCACACACTCAAACCTACAGGCCATTTACATTTTCTAGATCTCTTTTCCCCTTCTGCAACCCCAATTCCAAAAAAGTTGGCATGCTGCGTAAAATGTAAATAAAAACAGAATGCAATGATTTGCAAATCTAATAAACCCACATTTTATTCACAATAGAACATAGACAACATATCAGATGTTGAAAGTGAGACATTTTACCACTTCATGAAAAATATTAGCTCATTTGAATTTGATGGCAGCAACACATCTCAAAAAGGTTGGGACGGGTCCATGTTTACCATTGTGTAACATCCCCTCTTCTTTTATCAACAGTATATAAACGTCTGGGAAGTGAGGAGACCAGTTGCTGGAGTTTTGGGAGAGGGATGTTGTCCCAATCTTGTCAGATGTAGGATTCTAGCTGCTCAACAGTCCTGGGTCTTATTTGCCGGATCTTTTGTTTTATGACGCGCCAAATGTTTTCTATTGGTGAAAGGTCATGCAAATCATTGCATAATGTTTTTATTTACATTTTAAACACAGCATCCCAACTGTTTTGGAATTGGAGTTGTATTTTTCGGTCTCCCCATCTCCATCACATTTTCACATTGTGATGTCAAATCTCTTTCAGTGGCCATGTCAGCCCACACTGCTGTCAACTCTTCTTCTATCTCTCCAGCTCACTCCTTCAACCCTCTGTCTCTCAGTTTTGCAATCTCATATTAATTCCCTTTCTCCCCAACAATGCCTTCTCCTCCTTCCTCCATCTGTCCAATTTTCATCCCTCGATCAATATACTGAGAAGATGCAGTAAAGTAATGAGCGGAGGGAAGAGAGAGGGAGAGAGGAGAGGAGAGAGAAGAGAGGGAGAGGGAGAGGGAGGAGAGGGGAGATCTGGGACTGCGCTATAAATACCAGCGTGACGTTTGTGAGCCTTTCCGCAGACTTAAACACGCTGCTCGCTCCCCTAAACTAGACTGTCCTCACGCCTACCTCTCATTGGTCCACGCCCACGCGCCGGCACGCGCTCATTCCAGCGCAGAAGATGCAGACGCTGTCCACAGCCAATCCTTCACTCACGGGAGCACGGCCTGCTATTTCAATCTGGACCCGGTCCAGGATCTGGGTTCAGAAGTTTAGAGTGCGATATTTAAGTGCAGTGTGCGGTAAATATCAGAGTCATCAGACAGTGATGACATGAGAGATTTGCGGTAGTGAGATAGGGCTGAGAGATGGGCAGAATGAAAAAGAAAAAGATGGAGGGAGAATAAATTAGACCAACAGACAGATAAATTGACAGAGTCAAAGCAGGAAGCTGACAAGACACACAAGTCCTAAATGCAGAAATTATATACAAACTTATATTATAGATAGACAGATAGATAGATAGATAGATAGATAGATAGAGAGAGAGAGAGAGAGAGAGAGAGAGAGAGAGAGAGAGAGAGAGAGAGAGAGAGAGAGAGAGAGAGAGAGAATCTATGCCCCAAGCCCCATTTATTGGGACATAATTCATGAACAGAAATTACAGAAGATCAAATAAAAAACATTGAAGGCCAAACAAATCATGAACAATGAAACACTGAAAGAGGGAAAAAAGACAAAAAGCAAAAAGACACTCAGATAGGGAGAAACACAAAGAAAAGAACAGAGCACAGGGGGTAAGAGGAATTAGGATAAAGGGAGGGAGAGAGTGAGAGAGAGAGAGATTTCTATTATTGCAGCACTTCAGTAATAGATCTGCTTGTTCAGTACTGTTCTTTTATGCATGTTTACGCTTTGGCAATAAAAATACATATACACTTTTATCATGGCATCAAAGCCCATTTCGAAATTGAGAGAAAGAGAGAGAGAGAGAAAGAGAGACACAACAGAATTCCCTGAGGAACAGGAAGCCACTGACCATGGCATCCAAATCTCCGCACGGCCCCTCCCCCAGGAAACGACCACTGACCTCCCAGTGTCCTGACCTTACGCTGATTACCATTGCTGCACCTGAGCTTCGCAGAAGAAGAAGAGCAGGCGAACGTTCAGTAGAGGGACCTGTGGTGAACCTTGCCCACCTGTCAGTGCACACTCACCTGTGTGAAGGAGGACGCCATTAAATCCTGAAGCTCTCTTCCCCCCTGCAGTGGAGCTCGCCACTGCCAACCAGGCTTAGCGCTGCTAAAAACAGCCACTCCATGCATTCTTGTGCACCAAATGGAGTTAAAGCCTTTGCACAGCATTTCTCATTAAATATATTCAGCCAATTATCACAATAACCGAGAAAAAAATGTTACTACACAGCAAATAATGCTTGTGTGAGCCAAGAGAAGCAATTTAAACCAAAGAAAAGAGCCTGTCCGGTCCTGATAGTGTTACTGGGGGCAGTTCAGTGCTTGTGGCTTTCTGAAAGTCCCCTGTGGTACACGGATTAGCGTGTTTAAAATGGATATTATGCCAGGGCCAAATTGGAGGGTGTAGGCAGGAGGTGGGCCCGTTCGCAGAGGGTGAGTGGGCGAGAAAAGGAGGATCGTTCCCGTCACTCTTGTAAGTTTGGCGATGACGCCAAGAACAGCAGCAAAACTGAAACTGCTACGAGGAGGAAAACTAACTGAATGAGGACAGACACAAATGAGCGGAGAGCCCCTACTGAGGGTTGTGCTATTAGCAACAACAGCTTTTGTGAAGCTCTTCACCATTCTATCTTTGCATCTCTTATATTCAATTCAAAGCAGGTTTCGCAGATGCTTGGTGTTGTAGTGACACACTGCAGATATAATGATGTACATTGGTACACAGTGTATGAGACTAATAATAATAATTTGGCAAAAATCCAAGTTTTTTTCCATCGGGTTTTACATATGCCGCTTATGAATACAAACTGATCATAAATAATGATGAACAAAGACATATGTGTGGCTATCACAATAGCCAACTTCATCTGAAGTAGCAGTATTAGCTGGTAGGACAGTTTGCAGTGGTAGTGCCAATATGAGTGGAAGTACCAGCACTTGCTGCAATTATAGTGGCAATGCCAGCGTTAGTAGCAGCGCTAGCTGCAGCAGTAGTTGGAGTAACACTAGCGGTAGCAATAAAAGCTGTAGTGGGAATAATATCAGTAGTTGTAGCACTAGCAGCAGTTGTGGTGGCAATAACAGTGGTAATAGTGGCACTAGCAGTACTTGTAGCAGTCGTAATTGTAGCAATAGTGCTAACAGCAGTAGTTGTAATAATGGCATTAGCAGTCTGCAGGAGCACTAGCACTAGCAGCAGTTGCAGTGGTAATACCAGTAGTGTTAGCAGCAAAAGCAGCAGTTGTAGTGGTAATACCAGCAGTGTTAGCAGCACTAGCAGCAGTTGTAGTGGTAATACCAGTAGTGTTAGCAGCACTAGCAGCAGTTGTAGTGGTAGTAGTAACAGTAGCAATAGTGCCAACAGCAGTAGTTGTAGTAATTGCATTAGCAGTCAGCAGCAGCACTAGCAGAAGCAGCAGTTGGAGTGATAGTAGCAGTACTAACAGCAGCAGCACGAAAAGTCGTAATGATGGCAGTTGCCCTTAGCAGTAGCGCTAGTATTAGCAGCAATGTTAGCAGTATAGACAGTTGCAGTATTAATAGCAGCAGCAGTCATGATTGTTGTAATAATGGCAGAAGCAATTAACAGTAGCACTAGCATTAGCAGCAGTTGTAGAAGTAGAGGCAGGAGCAGTATTACTAGCAGCAGTGGTAGTAGTTATAATAATGACAGTCGCAGTAAGCTATTGCACGAGCAGCAATCACAGCAGTAGAGGCAGTAGCAGTATTAATAACAGCAGCAGTAGTAGAAGTTGTAATAATGGCAGTAGCAGTTAGCAGTAGCACTAGCATTAGCAACAGTGTCAGCAGTAGAGGCAGTAGCAGTATTAGTGGCAGCAGCAGCACTAGGTGGAATAAAGCGGTTAGTAGTAGCACTAGCATAAGCAGCAGTGTTAGCAGTGGAGGCAGTAGCAGTATTAATAACAGCAGCAGTAGTAGAAGTTGTAGTAGAGGCAGTAGCAGTTTGCAGTAGCACTAGCATTAGCAGCCGTACTCCATTTTCTGTATCGCCCTCTCACTGCTTCACCTCCTCTCTCCCTCAGCAGTATTTCTATCCAGTTGCATTATATTACATCAGATGACATTAAAGGCCATGACCCCTCAGAGCCACATCATATAGAAATGGGCCCTTACAGGTTTATGTCAAGCCATAAACCGGACTGGTCTCGGCCATTCCCATCACTGGCGGTGTGAGCAGGAGAATCACAGATCCTAACACACACAGGGACTCCATCAGCTTTTCACTCTAAAACAGTAAGTCGTTAATAATCTCAGCCCACCCAGTCGTTCATCCGATGGTAATGTTCTCCATTTTCATCATGCGTTCCAGGCACAAGGAGGCATAAAATTGATCTGGCACCTAGATTCACTGTTGCCAATTATTTTCTCCTCAGAGAAGAGAATGAAAATAGAAGCAATTGGGGAAAAAAAAAACTAAAATGAATTGATGGATATGGTTGTTCTGGCGAGTTAATACGGTACAAAAAATTGTGTGTCTGTGTGTGTGGAACTGAGTTAAACTGTTGTATGTGATAAACAGAATCCAATATAATCAGTTGAGGATTATAGTCTTTTGATCAAAATCCAAGTCGGTGCCAGCACCCATTTTGAGGTTCATGTCCACAGATTACCTTAACTGTGTTACAGGTGTATACTTCAAATAGTAAACAAAGATTATATTCAAGTAAATGGAAAACAACCACATTTAATGAGCACAGTTTATTTGCACATCAGCCATGTCTACCACTGAATAGTATACACGACCGATTTTTTTTTCTTCCCCTGATGGGACACTAATAGTCATGTCTTAACCAGCATCTATCTGCTCTCTCCAAGAGCACACATACTTTATGGGTGGAAAGAAGCACCATTTTCCCCCAAACTCAAGTCTCCTAGATTAAAATATTTGCTTTGGTCTTAAGTTTTTAAGCGGCCCATATGCATACTGTGCAAATACGTATGGTTAAAAAAATGTCAACCCAAGCCCTTGACAAATCTGTTGGCTTAACGGTGTTCAGGCTCCTCAGTCAGAACTGTAATACGACTGAACTCCAAATCCTAAAACCTAAGTCAGATCTTTTAATAATGTCCTGAACCGGGAGAATAAAACCACTTGGCACGGTAACCACTTCCAAAATTAAAGGCAACTAAATCACCATCGGCATCCGTTAAGTGTTTCAAGACCGAATAGCTGCAATTAAATAAATTGGGTAGTGAGCACATACTTTAAAAAGGCTGGTCGAGCCTCGTTCGAGCACAAACCAAACCAAAATAACATACAGTCCTGTTGAGAGGCAACTGCAAATGTTTGCATTCAAATAGGCCTATTTTCCGCCACGAAATTCGTATTCAGCTTGTTTCAGCCGTGAGGGATACAGAAACCCGATAATTTATGTATGCGTGTATGTACGCAGTTAATCACCCGTTCAATTTTAAATAGACTACCAATGCTAATTCCCTCCAGGTGACATTAAATTCGCAATATTCACAATATTTATACGAACGCCGTAAATAAAAGCGATGGCGAAGTGACCTACAGTTGTGCGTCAACACACTGATTTTTTTTTCAGTGACAGAAGGCAGAAAAACGTGGTCCAGAAAAAGCTGAATGGAGCGTGACACTGAGCGAGCGCTGGTGCGATTCAGAACCATGGAGAACTCTCTGTGAATCCATAAGAGTCAAGAAGAGTGGGGCCAGGAGAGTTAATGCCTGATTCTTCCTTTTCTTACTCGAAGTGGCACTCTTCCCTTTGCTTAAAGAATATCAGCTTTCACAGTTTCCCACTCCGGCTCCCCATGGTGAGCTCTCTCTCGGAATTCCTTCCCAAATCCCATCAGCACGTGCTGGCCTCCCGCTGCAGTTTTATGCTGACTTCAAAGTTTCCCCAATTTCAGAGCGAAATGGACAATTCAGACATGATTTACGTCTTCATAACTTCCCGAGTCACATTTATTCATGACAAATTGAAAACTACCCCGAGAGACACAATTCGGACGAAACTGCAGTGGCCGCAAAACATACAGTACACAGAGACCTAAACAAACAATGTACACATTTGTATGACATCACACATTTTCGGACATTAAGACTGAAATAATTTTAAGATGTAAAAATGTAAATTAACAGGTCAAACTGTTATTGCCCATTTGGTCCTCTCCAATAACATTTTTTGTCTAACTCCCCATGAAGGGTATTCTGGTGAACAATTATTCATAGCTATTCAATGAAGTTCTTCATAGTTAACATTGTAATGGCAACACCTCAAAGACTTAAATAATCATGAATCTTTCAACGCCAAAAAACAACATACGATTAAGAAAGTGAATTTAACTAAAAGATGCGTTTCTAAAACGATTACTTTGCTTTCGAGCAATGCATGGAAATGGAAGGGTATGGTTAACCATCCACAACAAGCAAGCATTGATGATTCCTTTCGACAAACGGTGGACTACATTGGTCCATAAAATATTCTATCATGCTGCTGAACAAACATTCACCTTCAACGTCTTTGGTGCAAACAAGCCCTTGCAATCAATTTATAACTAATGTACTGTCACACTGTGAATACCAAGTCCAGCACAGACCACTAATCGGTTGGCCAGCGATTAATAACTTAAACAAATGTGTTCAATAATAACCCAATGAAAGGTCGAGCTGAAAACGTGAGCTCTCATACGGGAATTTTCAAATCTCAAAAGCTAGTTACTGCCACCTAAGGGCGAAAAACGTACACAACATATTGATGTCAAGTACCTTGGTTCCCGGTGGCGTCTCATCCCAGCCAAATATAACAACCAAGTCACGATGACGATGTTGCCATCATTATCATAAACATTATGAGGAATGATAATACATGTAGCAGCTGACTTTGAGTATTAGTATAACTAATGAAGTTACTATTCATATTAGCTGGAAATATGTTTCATCATACCAGCAACTTAAAAATCAGATATACACAGGGCTCGGTCAAATCATCGAGACACTGCCATGAATACCACCTTTGCGGTTTTTGTAGCAGACAGCTATAAATGTCCACTTTTTACGGAGACTGGCTCAGATATGGACTGATCTAATTCTAGAGATTTGACATGGGCTGAGGTGATTTTTAGAGCTGAAGCTCTGAGGTTATTAACTGTCCTACCAAGTGGCCAAGCATTAGGCTGTCCCACCCTGTGACTTTGACTAGTGGCCATTTATCCTTTGCCGGTTGCAAAACAATCTCCATTGCCACTCTTTATAATTTAGCTATTTTTGAGACCGATTTGAACTCTAAGTATATAGCCCCCATGGAACTACATCTTGCGTTGGAGACATAAGTACTTAGCAACGTGCTGCTGCATGCCTTCAATCTGTCACATTCTGTTAATAAGCATTCCATTTAATATTATTGACCCATGTAGATACGTTTATCATTGTTTGTAAGTATTTAGAAGTCAGTCATTCGTTGCGTTTACAGGGTGTTTCTGGTATTTTAAAGGTAGCACATTACGCTACAGCAAAGACAAAGGGTTGCAGGCCATACTGTCATTCAACCACAATGGGTGAAAAGCCAATCGTGATTTTATGAAGTAATAAGGCATAATGACCCTACAATCTCAGATGCAAACAAAGGTGAACCATGATCCTTCCAAACCACACTTCAAGATTATAAAAAAAGGTAAATATGACCTTCGAGTAACGTTGTTGACCGGGTACCCTCCTCGATCCATTATGTGGTAAAACATGTGAGCCGAGAACCGATAACCCCTCTGAAAAATCTCACCTTGTGGTGGGCCAGTCCGCAACCTCGTCTGGCCCTTATTCTCGTCAGATTCAGTTCTTCCATCAGTACCTTTGTGTGGCATCCTCTACCCCCCTTCTTCAGCCTAATTTCCTCACACCTTGCTTGTGCCCCCAACCCCCAACTGCTGTCATTCTAGCCAGAGACCATTTGTTCCATTTTATCCTTTGAAGTTCAAGGTGGGCGATTCCGATGTATTTTAACAAAATGTCCCCTCCGTGACGAGACACTAAACCGTCCCCCAAACAAAATTCTGTTCATGTATTAAAAAGTTTTTTTTTTTTTTTTTTACAATTTAAAGGTATGATAGTGCACTACTATATTTGGGAGTAAAAAGCTCCGTATTTGCCTCCATTTCCATTTGGGGATCATTTTAGTGTCTGTCACGGAGGGGACATTTGGTTGACAATACCTCAGAATAGCCCAAGTATAGGTGTTCTCACTCTCCTTCAGTTTTTGGTTTCTGTTGATCTGTACTTGGGGGACAATTTCACCAGTTCCTTTACCATATTAGACAGCTTATCTTTGAAACAAACATGGCTGCATCCATTTCTCCTCTGACTAAAGTACTGAGGAATGCATTAAACCTGGTTTAAAAAAATAGATAAATGAATAATCACACATTCTGTTATCACAAGTCATCAAAGGGGTAAGGATGAAGATAATTTTTTTGTTTTGATAGACAATTATAGGGAATACACAGGTAAAATAGGAGGCAGTGGCATTACTTAAGAAAGTTTTACAGCAGGGAAATCAACCAAAATCAGTGACAAGTGAGGATAGTCAATGTTGTTCTTGAAATATATGAACTGTCTTCAACAAACTTTATCAAGATTAAAGTTTGTTAAGCAGCGGTTGATGAGCAATTTTATCTGTAGAAGGCTTTTTGTGGTTGAAGATCAGGACAGTACTAGTCATATTACATGAAACTACTGGTTATAACACAATGTTGGCAAATAGGGCCATTGCATAGTTGCCAAAGCCCCTCAGCAGCACAGTAGTTGACAAAACAACATCGGCAAAAAAAGCGCCACAGAATTATACCTTGTGAGCATGGTAGTTTAGCTGACTTGGCAAAAATAATAATTCAATACGGTATGACCCATTAACCATGAATTGTTTTACTTCGTTTTACTCGATGGAATGGGATCATTTAATTCCCAGAAATGGTCTTGAAAATTGCACAAAAGAATCCAATCTAGTAACTGTGATGATTTCAAATGATAGAGACAACAATGCAAAAAGGAGAATTATGTGTAACAGCAAATTTATAGTACAAGCACAAATAAAGATTTACACTAATCTGCAAAATGGCATCAACAATCCATTGCTCCTCGAGATTTATTTTGGTAGTTATGAGTCCGTATAATGAGAAAGTACTGCCATAATTACCTCATTAACTCAGAGATCCACTGCATAATTTCTATAATTAAGTATATGGTGTGAATAAGTGCTGAGACCATGTTCCAGGAAGTTACATTTTCTACATCACAAATCTTATTTAGCTTAAGAGCATGAACGGATTCTGTAAACGGTGCAGGTACACAAGGCCCTGTGCTACATATTTTGCATAATTAAAAAATACACTAATGATAGAAATCTGACAAGCTGAAATTACTCACTGGATATAATTGCAATATTAAGTGACTAACGCTGACACAAAACATCGGTTTAATGTCGATAACAAATCTGAAACAAAGACGATACTACCCCATTAAAATCAAAGACTTTAAAACAACTGTAAGCATCAACGAATGTAACAAGTCATAACCTAGAGACATTTCATATTTGCTAAGCATATCCATGAGAACAGAAACCCATTCCAAAGAATCTACTTAGTCACTACTAAGTAGATTCATTGGAACTGTATAACAATTCACTGTACGACAATTAAGTCTTTGTCTCATTAAGGCCCCGTTTCCCTGTCTCTCAATCACTCTTCTCAGATCACTTGATGTTACCAAACAATTATACAGCTAGAGCGCTGTAGGGCATTGATGGACAAGGGAACATGTTCATCACTATACTAGAATGTGTTTTTGCTCGTAAAAACATGTCTCTCCGGCCCCCTTCCCTGCCTAACCCACCGGACGGACAGACGGACGGAAAGACAGGTAAATACCAAAAGGTACCACTGCAGGACCTGAGTAGTAAGTATGCAAAGTTTCGTTAAGATCATGCAAACGGTTTTGGAGTTACGCTCCGGAAACAAAGTGGGAACGCCGACGCGAATGCGAACGGGAACCGAGCCTAAAACAATATGTCTCCCCACTCCCTCTGGGGGGGGGGAGACATAACTAATAGAGAGGGATGGAATGCGAGAGTGAAACGGACATGCATGTGCGTCAGTTTGCGTGCACACAATAAGGATCAAAGTACATCTCTTTTGCAATGTTGCAAACAAACATACATCACAAGGCTTCAAACACTCGACTGCTTCCACTATAACCAGTAATGGGATTGGCAGAATTGCTCTTTGAAGTGAGTTCCTGAGAGGACAAGGGTAAAACAGAGAGGATAATAAAGTGGTGATATGATGATGAACTCCAATCAGCTGAACAGATGATGAAACATAAGACAGCGACGAGAACAGATGCCGAGTGAGAGAAATGCAAGAGGAAGAGAGGAGGAGAGAGGAAGAAGGGAAGTGAAAGGAGGGAGGTTAACTGAAACACAGGAGAAAGAGAGACAGAGAGACAGAGAGAGGAAAAAAAAGAGAAAATGTCATGTTTTCTTCAAATACCTCAAAATAACATGGAGCGTGACTTTTATAATGCCTGTCATTCATTGACTATAACACTAAAAACTTTATTATCAATTCCATTTGTTTATGCATGGTCGACGCTCAAGAACTTTTTCAAAGAAATAGTTACCTTTATTTATTTATTGCATTTATGAGGTATATTTGTGTATAGTTTGGCCACGCTGCGCATCAGATCATTGCTGAACTGAATTACACTGGAAGGGAGATTGTGAAAGACAGAGAAAAAATGGCTCCAGTTTGAGCCTTAGCTAACAGTCACATGCTTGTCACCATCGTCAGACTCAAGTATACTCCCTAATTTTGAGAAGACAAAGTTATTTTTTAATGGCTATTGCCTTAACCGTTAAAATATGAAACAATCATGCACATATTCATGCAAGTTTGTCTTTAGCAGAGTTGTGTAAATGATCAAAGTATTGCTATTTTCATGCAGTTGAACACATTTACATCGGAACCAGCCTTACCCTGCTCGTAAGCAGTTACGACAGTTTAATTTGTTATTGATGGTACCATATTATTCTGTTTTTTGACTAGTTAGAATAAGACTGGTCATCGAAGAGGAAGGTTTCTTAACTTTTTCACAAAAAGCAAACGGAAATCCTTAATTACAAGGCCATTCACCACCCATAATTTGTTCCCCACTGAAACAAGCCGTTTCGAGTGGGTGTCCCCACTAGGATGATGAGCTTTTCTCTCAATGGCCCACAACAGAGTGTCCGAATAGGTGGTCTTCAAAGTCAACTGTCTCTCAGCTGTTCAATACGGTGGAGACCATTAGATAGGTGGACTGAACTGGGAGAAAGTATTTCCCATAATATGGGTCCCATAATAGCACGACATTGCACAATATTTAAAATGCACTTCGTGTAGCCTACCATAGACTGTATAAAAAGACGGACGCAGCACCCTGGTCTGAAAAATGAAGTCCATGCGGAAGTACCGTAAAATGGCATTCTATTTAATGGCCAGCAGATGGCGACGTCGGTGGTTGCAGAAAGAAGTTCAATGCTATAGAAGTCTATGAGAAAATGACCCTACTTTCCCACCTGATTTTTCATTTAAATAATAATTTTTCACATTATTTTATGGTAGCTATAGCAAGTTTCAAGTCTCCTTCGATATATCTTGATGTTCATTTTTGTAAATTATGGTCCCATATAGACTAGAATGAAGGATAAAGCCAGAATATGCTTTAGGGGCGTGGCTATCCTCTGGTCCTTGTCCAATACGGTCAGATCCTGAGCCATGGTCCTCCCCGGATCTTCAATACATGCTCTCGTCCAAAAGAAATCACATCCGGTTTCAAAATGACAACATGGCGCTGTTCAAATTGCCAAAATCGAGGCTTCCTTTATGGTATGCTGAAACCAATGGGTGACGTCACGGTAGCTTCGTCCTTCTTTCTATACAATCTATGTAGCCTACATAGGTTATTGCTCAAATTGTGCTCATCCATCTGTCTCCCACACATGCAGAGTGTACTGCCCCTCCCCTCGGGTATTCCTGGTTCCCCGGCAACCAGCCCTCTCCTCATTATTCAATCACCCCCTCTGCTCTCTTTTTGAATTATCACACCTGGTTTCTCTTAGGTGATTATCATTCCCTTTTCTATTTATACCTCAGTGTTCCCTTTCACTGGCAGGTAGCCTTAGTTTGGAACAACTTTTTGTTGAGAGCACTCCTTTTTGGTCCTTTAGTCTTTCCTTTTGAAGTTTTGTCTTTGTGTTTCTTATTCACACTGTTTATTTAATAAACTCCACATCCTGCACTTGAGTCCTTCATGTTCCATCAGACCCTCCTGGTGTCCTTCTAACACCTTTGGGCACCAGGATGTTACACAGGGATTCAAATAAACAGGCACAAAATATTAAGATTACTATGTGAAATAATGAAATAATAATTAAAATACGCCATATGATACCTGGTGGCCACTATATTGACCTGAATTTGACAATCGCAGTAATGAAAAATAAAAACTGACCGTTAGCCCATTCAGCAACAATCACCACCAGTTAGTTATGCGTCTGATGAGAAACGCATATAATGAGACAATTGTCCTTCAACAGAAAACAGAAAACACACAAACCAGACAACACATCGCAGGATTTAGGACACGATGGTGAACTTCATGCTTGGCGACAAACCTTTACCAGCTCGCTTCAGCATAAAGGTCAGAACCTCACGACGTCTGATAAACACTTGAGTCAGAGCATTGATCCTGAGCGTGAGCGTTACAAAGTCTTTAGCCGAGCTGCCTCTGCCATCATTCTAGAGCAGCCAACCTGACCTCAAACACCTCCTGCTGTATAACTGTATAACTCGGCGTGTCTCTCTCTTCCCAAAACCCAAACATTTCATTCTGATGACCCCAATTTGTACTTTCTATATTTCATTAACCCATTTAAATACCAAGGTGGATGTGAAATGTTGATTTATGATCCATAATGGCACATCAGGGGCTGCTCAATAGCTTAGTGGCTAAAGCGTTTGGTAGGGACCTGGAGGGTCTTGAACTGAAGTCCCAGTGTAACCACAATCAGATCAAAGCTGTTGAGCCCTTAAACATGGTACTTAGCACCACAGTGCTGTTGAGCTAAGAGTTACTCTGGATAAAAGGGTCAGCTAAATAACCACAATAATCCATCCATATATTATCTATACCACTGCTTCCTCAGTAGGGTCGTCAAAGAGCTGAAGCCTAACCCAGCTGACTATGGGCGAAAGGCAGAGACCCAGCCTGGACAGCTCACCAAATCCATCACCGGGCACACACACCATTCACACACCATTCAGACACACACTCACACCTATGGGCAATTTAGAGTCTCCAAGTAGCTGACGTGTGTGTCTTTGGACGGCAGGAAGAAACCAGAGAACCTGCAAGGAACCCAGGCGAATGGAGGGAGAACATGCAAATTCCACACAGAAAGGCCCCAGGCTAGATTTGAACCCATGACCTTCTTGCTGTTAGGCAAAACGCAACACACAGTGCCATGGTGCCGCCCAACCACGACAGAAACAGCATTAATTATTATTTTACTAATTGTCCTCTGATCTGCGCTGTCTGTATCTGATGTTTACTTAGCTTTTGTGCCGCTAATGTTTTTTTTTCCATCAGGCATTCAGTCCTTCTTGTTTTCCTTCTAGTCCTTATGTTCTCAGTTGTCAGAGAGGATGCATAAGTGGGCTTAACCTGACCAGCTCTTGCCAGAGTGGAGGTTTTGTGTACTTAATGGAAATTTTTCAAAGTAAGAGCATTTGCCACATAACAGCAATGTCATTTACAACAAGACACCGACTGCTCTGCATCGCGTCTCATCATTCTGGAGGAAATAAGAAACGTGTCCTACTTATCTTCATGCTGTCAGCCCGGCCAGATGCTCATCTAGCAGTTCACATACTGTGGGATGTATTTTGGCAACTTGTTCTCTAAAATAGCATTTCTGAGTTTAGAAACCTGCAATTAGAGCACCTGCATACACCCCTGTAGTGGGTGTAATTCTATGTTGTGGGCTAAATGGACAAACGTCCTCTTTTATCCAATCAGTGTCTTTAGTTTCAATTACCTGAATTAGCGTCAGGTGTAAGAAATAAAGACAAGGGAATTAAGACCTAGTCGACGCCTTCATGTGCATTTTTAAAAACGAGGTTTTTCCTCCTTCGTTTTCCAAAAAAATCTCTCTCTGCACGGAGACGCAAAAACCCAATTAAAGTGTTGTCAAGAGCGCGCCAAACTAACAGGCGATACTGATATAATTTAATGTACTATGCCGATCACAAGTCCTAAAAACTCACTGTTAGGAGCACACACTCTGATGTCATCAGCCAAAACTCTGTCTTTCCTGTCTACAAGTAAATAGTGAAGCCAGAGTTTCAACAAATCTTTACATTGTGGCAAATTTTTCAAAAGGTTCATTTTTAGTGACCAAAAATGTAGTTTGCAAGGGGACCAAAGGCCAATATGCATAAAAATGCTATGTTTAAAAAAAAAAAAAAGTATTTGTCACAGAGTGACAATGTCCTCTGCCGCAAGGCACGCTGTGACCTTGAAAATGAGACCAAGGTCACCAAAATCGACTAGTGCTGGGGGAAATCCTCATACTAGACCTTGGTGTGAAATTTGATCAAGTTTGGATCACTGGTTCTTAAGATATCGTGGCAACAAGTCGAATGGACTGACGTACGGACGGATGGTCGTGAATACTATGTCCCGCACTGCGGTGGGGGACAAAAAAACGTGTACATGTGGACAGGGCCTAAGACTGATGTCTATTTTGCAAGAAACTCGTGGCAGGCATTTGTCACAGAAACCCACTTTCCATGGAGTAGAGAGTTCAGTAATTTTGAGTCAGTCTATCGCAGAAAGCCAGGGAATAATTAATTTTAATATTTCACATGGGACAGAGGAGCGGGAGATCTCCACCATAACCAGCACTGTGCTTGTGACTGTGCAACATAAAATGGCAGCCTCTGGTTATAGGGAGGTTACTCATATCTGCTTCACTGTTATCTACCAGATTACAGGTAATCTGCAATGGGTGATAGTTAGTGTAGTTCTGTCTCTGTGTGGTTGAAATGTATAGAAAGTACAAAATAATAACATCACACTCCTTCCCCAACTCAAATTTCCTGCCAATATTTGCTTTCTCACATCAGTCTTCCCATGTGCAAAATCCCTTCTTTCTCCTTTCTATCACCCCGTGTCCATCTTCCTCCTGTCTCCTGCCCTCCCACCCTGCCCCACCATTACCTCCCTCTTTCCCTCTCCTTCCCTCTTTCTTAGACCCAAGATAGAGTCCATCTTCCTGGGGTATCCAAAATCTCCCTGAAACACGGATAACTTGGAGACAAATTTAACATGATGGCATCCAGGTTTACTGATAAAAGCACAGCTAAAGTGCGGCCAGAACACCATCGTTCATCACAGCCGTATGTAAACACGGTAAAACGAGCCAACTGGGCTAACGGTCGTATAGCCTCCGGGAAATAATGGTAAAACGAGGGAGCAATCATCACGTGCGCCGCTGGGACGGAGCTTGCGAGGATGCCAACACCGGCCTAGCTTCCCTAAGGCTGTTTAAACAGACAGACTCGCGATATTAAACAGACTGCTGCTGCCAGATTGATTGTCTTCATTTGGCTGGATTTCAATCAAAATTAGCACAAGGCATCACTGCGAGCATTGAAATCAGGATTTATGAAAATGGTGGTAAACGATGAAACGTTCTACCCATCACAGTTCAAATCACGCTGTCGGACTGTAATTCGACTGTCCTGTGCGTATAGACAATAAGTGAGACTAATGAAAAACTAATGGTGACTATCCTCACACTACAGACTTTAAGTGCCGTTTGAACTCTTCCCCTGTCCTTGGCTCTGGAAAAAGATACATTACACTGGAGATCAAAGGTAATTTGAGACACTCAACAAATAACTGAAAGCCAGATAATCATCAGTATTGCATTACCGTTATTTGACAGTCGCTTCATCCAAAGTTAAATACAGTCAGTGCAAAGGTCACTGGAGAAACTTCGCAACACAGGTCAGAAAACGCACAATCAAGAATCGGGTATCTACAACCATAAATGCCAAGTTCATTACAGACAATAAACATACTCAGGTTATGGCATGGTACAAACTAGATACAGGACACAATTACAGCAGAAGATTTTGCACACAGCACAATGTCCCATCTTGGTTCAACTCATAACAGGAGACATACATGCCTAGAAACAATATAAATTCTGTAAGAGTTAAAGCAACACTGAACATTTGATACTGTAATCTCTCCCGTTTCTTAGCAGCCGTGGCTATCAGTAACTCGGCTGGGATAGAGGAAGGCTGACAGCTCCCCTTATTACTCTTCTTGCGCAGGCCTGGAGAGCGAAATGGACAACACCACACTGGTGGACCATAGCTTACAGCCGTTAATGGCCTCCCTGCTGATAAGGTCACGTGTTCAGCCTTGACCTGTCAATCAGCTCCCCTGCAAACCAACTACAACGCCAGAGAGTTTGACTTGTAAAAAGTCACAGTGCCCCCTGCTGTAAGGAGGAAGGGTGAACACTCAACTCTTGGTCAGCCTCTAATGAAATAGCAGCCACACAGTCCTAGTGAGTCATTAAGCATGGTTTACACAGACATTATACTCCATGGACACAACCGTTATTATTTACAACAGCACGATTGGCCATGGTATCTGGTTTCCACGGATGACTGGCTGTGCCATTTATTTAGCATGTGCTACAGGGCTTTGCGCTAGGTGACATCGACGCTCTCAAAAGTCATATTGATACAAAATTAATGGCTAAATACAAGACCAATTGGATTAATAGCTGTCCGTCTCCTGCACACATGAAAAGACAAGGAGTCTTTTCAGCCAATACCTCCAGGGCAATGATTTCAATAGCTCAAGGAAGGATTGAAAATGAAAAGGGGTCAGGACACATGCCAGTTTGTCTTGACAGTAAGAGAAAACTGAAACAACAACTGGTTTGACAAGAGTCTGAAAAATGACAGCCAACGCTTCAGCACTGACACCCTGCCCAGCTGTAAACTCTCACATAGCCTTCGACACGTAAAACACCATTCAGCCACAGATCCAAGGCTACATCGCCGTTTACAAGGACAGTTACACAGAAAGCCTTAGCCTGACTTGGAACAGCTTCTAGAAGCATCTGGAAGAGATTGCTTTGAATTCCTGGATCACTCAGTGTAAACATTTCGCCATTTGCTGCAGTCAGTTCTGGTGTGTGTGAGTCCAAGAACTAAGGGTAGGATTTTCAGCAAAATGGCAGAAGTTTCTAAGCCAAAGACAGTTACACGGTGTGCCGAGAGCCATCCAGATGGGAAAGGTACACTGCAATTTACTCACGTCTTTTTCAGCTTGAGTCATTTAGCACACAATTCTATCCAGAGTAACTCTCTGTGAGGACTGTATGACAAGACACATGACGCACGTGCACAACACACACACACACACTTATTCATTCACACGCACATATACGTAACCACACACACTCATACACACACACTCACTCATTCACACACATGCAGAAAAACACACACTCAAGTACTCAGTCATACACTCACACACACATAGCATACTCATCCACACACTCACTCACTCACTCATATACACGTACACACGCACCCTCACTCACACACACACACACACACACACACACACACACACACACACTCACTGACTGCATGGCTGTCCAGCAGCTAGCATGCCTGCACATTCATCAGCTTGCCTGCCTGCCTGTCTGCCTGCCTGCCTGCCTGTCTGTCTGTCTGTCTGTCTCCAACTACCTGTCCCAATAGCCTGTTCTGCCAATAAAAATCAAGCTGTTACATTTGTACAATTCATTTGCTGTTTTCCTCGAAACTACCCAGCAGCAGCCATTTGCGCTGGTGAACTTCCTGAAAGTTTGAGGTTGTAAAAGCGAGCGTGTGCAGACTGACCCATCAGACGGATCTCAGAGGGGAATACCTGATGGCTTCATTGCTGTGAAGAGAGCCACATTAATGAGGTGTTGATTGCCTGCGAGAGAAGTGGCAGCACTTAGACAGCTGTTAGATTTGCAGAGCCAGGCTTCACTCCTTTGTACAACAGGCAGAAAAATGGATCCCTAAATTACCTTGCTTTGTTTTTCCCAAAAGTTTTTTTTATAGATTTAAGTAAAGACAGTCATGCAATACTGCCAAATGGGAGACAGTGGCAAAATTTCTCTACTGGGGTATTTCAGTTTGGGGAGGTTTGGTAGGGTTTTGGTAAGTATTTGAAGTGTTTTATTCAAAACAATGGACTCTACACTCACACAAGCACATCAGTGCGTGTGTTTCTGTGCGACGACGTTCCTATGCGATTTAGTGTGTACGTGCATATGTTTGTGTACGATATAGTTACGCACAAGTGTGTGTTTGCGCGCGCGTGCAAACGTGTTTACCAGTGCGATGATTGGTGTATGGAAGCTGTGCGTGTTTTTACGTGCATGTGTTTTTGAGCGTGTGTTTGCATGTGTGGGTGTATGTTTGTAGATTCATGTAAGCAAGTGTACATTTTGTATGTGAGCCTTTGTGAGTCTGCATGGACGTGTGTATGTGAGTTATGAGTGTGTTTGTTTACATCTGTGCACTGATTGGCAAATGAGAGGAGTGTGTTTGTGGCCATTTCATTTGCTAAGCCCGTGTATCCATTCATGTGTCTCTGTGTTTGATCGTGATTATTGGCACAAATGAGTTTGTGAGTCCGTGCAAGTGTTGATCACCGCGTGTATATGACTGGCGCACAAGTTTGTGTGCGCCTGTGAGTTGGGAGTGTGTGTGTGTGTGTGCAAGCATTCGTAACTTTGTCTGCGCATTTGTGCATGCATGTGTCCCGTTTGTGAGTGCATGTGATTGTGTGTGATGACTGGCGCATGTAAGTTTGTGTGCATGCATTCATGATATCATGCATGTGCATGCAAGTGGGTGCATTCATGTGCAATGATTGGTGCTCATTAGTGTGCGCATGGGCGTCCGTGAAAGTGTGTAAGTGTGTGTGTGTGTGTGTGTGTGTGTGTGTGTGTGTGTGTGTGTGTGTGTGTGTGTGTGTGTGTATACAAGAGCATGCCTCAGCGTGTATTCCAGTGTTAGCTAAGCTCACCATTATTTCCATGGTGTTCCCGCAGGAGATGAGAGGATTTGCAGAGGATGGTCTGGTACCACACTTTCCTCCACGCGGCAGCGAATGGAAGATTTCAGAAAATAATGGTTCCCCGGGGACCAGGGGAGCGAGGTGCATCAAAGGCCCTCCACATCTTTAAGAGGCATCTCCGCCGAACGCAGAGATACACACTCGAAACCAGAGTATCCCGATCCCTATAAATGCTGAATAACCGGCACTTAAGCGCATGTCAAAGCTGCAGCCAACATGTCCGACAGAAAAAAAAGAAGATGCTTAACCCTTTAATTGAGGAGCCCGGAGGGGATCGAATCTCGCTGATCTTTGCTCATCACCACTGGCAAAAAAAAAAAAAAAACTCTTATCTAGCTTATCTATCTGGCCGCTCACTTAACCCGACTAAATATTCTCCACCTTTTTTAGCTCCGCTTAATATAACATTTTAAAAAAAGAGATTCAAGAAGAACCTTTCCGTGTTATAATTTTTAGCTTGTAGCAGGCACGATGAAACTGGTCTTTCTTTAAACTACTTAGACTTTTTTTTCAAGTTCTCATGTTGTTCGCTTACTATGTTGTATTCGCTTTGTCCATAACTCTCCTTGAATAAAATAAAGAGGCAAATGACTCAATTGCAAAGAGTTATAATAAATTGTAATTAAGGGGAGCGTTGTTTTTCAAAACGCCCCCCATTAATCATATCGGTGCGTGCGCTACGTGTCAGTGGAGGTTGAGAAAAATCAGCTCACCTCACAATGAAGAGCTCTGAGATTATTAAAGGAACGGACTAACGCAATCAATTATTATTGTTTTATTTAACGAGGAAAATGGAGCCTTACAAATTGTCGGTTTCATATTGGCTCTTTTTCAACCTCATTATATTACAGCCTATGCAATTCCCCGAGCTACAAACTAGCTTTTCAAATCATCAAGCTCTGCTTCCTACGAGAGAGGCTCCTTTCTGGGACATGTAATAAATTGTTATACATCAATACGGCAGGCTGTGGAAGATGAATTTAATAGAAATACAAATTAAATCCAAAACAATGATGAAAACACCATCCCCCTTCCCAAGAGAGGATTAATGTAGATAGAGATAACCGCCATTGAGCTCAGATCAGACCCAAATTGATTAGGACAGCACTACAAGGAACAATAGAGGGATATTAGAACAAGGCTTTTGTGAATTCAGGCTGAACCCAAAATGGAAATTCAATGAAATTCCTCTGCCAAAGATTCTCGTTGTTCCAGTGCAGTTACAGGAGGAACTAGAGGCGCAGGAGGATACATGTACTCTGTTCTGCTCACTGAAATAGAAGCTCAGGAATTTCAGCAGGGATTTCAACCAGTATCTGATAAATTGGACCTGACTTCCATAGCATTATAGTCAGAAATATGTCTCCAAACTGTAGGATGCTGAGAGAACTACAGAGAGGTGCACTATGGAGTGAGATCAGTGTGATTGTGTGGTATGTTGAGCCTAAAGCTGTGTTGTCAATATCACGAAGGTGACTTTTGCCTCATAGTAAACCCCCCCCAAGCGTGGTCCATGACCGCAACACAGAGGACAAACTGGGGAAGAAGACCTGGGCACTCATGAATACCAATACTGGTGAGGTATATACACACACACTCAAATAAAAAAAAACATCTGTAACCACCATAAATTAAATATGAATTCTATCATGTACTAGGTACTCAAAAAAACAGCATTCCGCAATGCTCTGAAATAGCCTCTGTTCAATCGCATATTTCTACAATGTTCTATTTTCCATTTCCTGTCAGACCACAAGTTGACTTGCAACATTTTTCTATGAGGGCCTCCGCTGTGGTTTGCCGACAGGCTCCATGACATCAGGATAAAATGGTTATGTGCAGTTTCTTGTTGACTCCTGCTGAATCAGGGAGCACGTTGGAGGGCCGATCGTGGAGCCATTTGAACACTCATCTACATCCCCATGATGAGAGGGATATACCACAGCGAAACCAACAGTTTGTTTGTGTGTGAGTGAGTGAGTGAGATAGAATGTATTACTCTGCATGCATGTGTGCGAACAAACATGAATGCAAGCGTGCGTCGGCATTACTAATGTACATTAGAGAATCAATGTATACTTGCGTGTTCAAGCGCCCTTTATCGTTCCGGTGTTTCCATTCACACCTTATGCGGCATGTGTAAACAGCCATCAAGACAAGGCCTTCATGCATGAATGAAATGCGTTCAATTCCAAAAAGACACTTCTTACTTCATGCATCTGAATGCACGGTATATGTTTCTGTTTAGTAATATCATAATTCGAGACGATAGATTCAGAACGGGGGTAGGGTGTCTTCCGAGAAAAACTGGAAAGAAAACCGACGCTCGATTTGAAGACTAAGCACAGCTTTCAGATGTAACGCGTAGGTAAACTCATGTTGCAACATAAATTAATTCGCGGTCAAATATATCAACTGTGCTTAAGATGAGCAAGTAAAACTGCAGCAAGCCTTAGCTTTCTTAATGGAAGTAATCATAATAATAGTAAAAGGCCAATTGTTCTTACCATGCTTCGACTTCTGCACATCCCACTGGAAAGCTCACGATAGCTCGTGACACTTTGCAAAATTGCTCCTTGACATAGCATTCCACCGGCCATTTTGACCATGACTTTCTTGAAATGAGCGCAGGACGCTTATGATTTTTTTTTCTTTTTTTGGCGCAGAAACACTTTTAGTGATCGATCGGCCATGGAAAATCGAAGAAATTTCTCCAGAGCCTTAATTAGTTGAGAAACAGCAAACTGTGGGCACAGTGTGGCACATAGTGAACCGTCAACATTAAATCTTCATATTCAAATCAAACGCAACAGTATAAGAAACAGCAAGAAAAAGAAAACAATAATAAAGCGAGACGCGCTTACTGCACTTCCGTGGCTCATGGCTGTGGCCTACTAGATCAGTGGTTCTCAATCTCGGTCCTGGGGCACCCTTGTGTATGCTGGTTTTCGTTTCACCCATGATTGCATTGCAGAATCTTAATAAGCAGTTAATTTGTCCTATGTAGGTGCATTTCATATTTAAAGCAGTTATTTACCCTCTAAAGCCACATTTTGACAGAAAAACCCATGGTTGCCATAAAGAATAAAATACTTGTGAACATATTGTGCCTATGTTACAATATTGCAAGCAAATTCAGGGGACAACATTTTCAAACAGAACAAATTAGACACTTAGAAAATCAGTCAGCTCCAAATAAGGTTGCTGAAGACAGGTGTTTTTGCATTCTTTAGAAATAATTTTTTGAACTCAATGACATTAACATGACACAAAGCAGGTTTGATTCTATCATTTGCTTGCATATTAAGTTGTTCGTTTTTACAACCATGTGTCCACCGTTTCACTAATTAGGAACCCACTGATTGTTCACTTTGATAGGCTCCATTTTTTCCCTCTTTTTATGCAGTTCTTTCTAATGTATCACAATATGGATTTCTTTCCACTTCATGGTATGTATGGATAATCATTAAAATGTGGCTTCATAGGATAAATAACTGCGCTAAACATAAATGCACCCGGTTAAGACAAACTGACAGCTCTATTAAAATCCAGTGATGGCGATTGTGGTTGGAACAAAAACCAGCATACACAGGGGGTGCCCCAGGACCGAGATTGGGAAGCACTGTGCTAGATCCTATATACTGCTGGTTAAAGATTTTCTTAGTAGAAGTACTTTTGTTTTAATTCAATAATCTTTGAAGACGGTAACGACTTATCAACAACCATGCAGTTGATCAGTCCTTTCTGCGCTTGACCTCGAACGGCAAATTGGCGATTAACAATGAATTATTTGACGGAAGACTTCAAACCGAAAAGCCGTAGTTCTAGCAGAGCTGCGTTGTTCGGTTATAAATGAATTGCCCAATAGTGCCATCTAACGGGCGAAAACGTCAATAAAAGCTTTGTGTGTTGCCTCATAAATCCTTCATACTACTCGGAGTACTAAGCTCAAAACCTTATGCAGACAAATACAGAGCCGTACAAGCTACACACTCACATAAATCTTTGCAGGCATAGATTGAGTGGCTATCTTAACATGCCAGTGTTGTAAACAGGAATGGCCAACAGGTACCAAGATCATTATTCTCGTCTGATTAAGCATGACAGTGAGGCTATAGATTGCATTTTTAAAAAAACATAAATTCATCAAATCAATCATGAGGTGATTATCTTTTCCATTGCGACGTCTCGGATAATCACCTCTCTTGAGGACCAAGGACCTTGAAACTGCATTTATGCTAAATGGTTCCCTCTACTGGAGATAAACTAGCATCAACAGAGACTGCAGCACATCCCTCAGCAAGGTCCTATGAGATTGTTCTGTGAAGGCATGTGGGCCTTATTAATTTAGTATGGGCCAAATATATGTGACGTTTCGCTAATTTTAATCTTCAATCAATGTTTGAGTTCCTAAAATGACTTTTTTATTCTTCCTGGACAGCCAGTATTCCAGAGTCTTCTCTTCATTGGTGTGAAATGTGATGTTAGGCAAGAGCTATGCAATGAGGCAACACTGTTATTGACAAATGGCTGCTTAAAATGGAGAAATGGCTGAATATGGAAACAATGGCTTCTTGAAATGGAGTGAAGGATGAAGACAGGAGCAATGGTTGCTTAAAATGGTGTAATGGATTCATACTGGAGCAATGGCTGCTTGAAATAGAGTATTGGAGGAATACAGGAGCAATGGCTGCCTGAAATGGAGTAATGGAGCAATACTGGAGCAATAGCCGCTTGAAATTGAGTAATGGCTGAATACAGGAACAATGGCTGCTTGAAATGGAGCAATGGTTTAGTACTGGAGCAATGGATGCTTGAAATTAGGTAATGGATGAATATTGGAATGATGGCTGCTTAAAATTGAGTAATGGGTGAATACTGCAACAATGGCTGCTTAAAATGGAGTGATGGATTAATACTGAAGCAATGGCTGCTTGAAATGGAGTAATGCATGAATACTGGAGCAATGGCTTAACCCATTAAGACCTGATGCGACGTCTGCGTCACACTCGCTTTAAAAACGGAAGGGACATGAATATCATATATATCATTTTTAACAAATGTGAATGAAGTGCATTATGAGGTGTCCAAGGTCTTAATGGGTTAAAATGAAGCAGGCAATCATAAGTAATTATTGAATTTAAAGCAATAAAATAGCAACCACAAATTGCAATTTGTTACATTATCAACATACAACTCTGTATACTCTGATCAATTTAATACTACTTTGGTGGACGGAGGAATCAATTTTATTCAAAATTATTAGAAGAAATGTTTGGAAAAGGTGATGACAAATTTTTTGGCAGTATTAATTCAGCTCACATTACCTACAAAGTATATCATTCAATCTTCAAACTTACTGCGAGTATACTGTATGCATATACTACATTGTCCAAATTAAAATATCATAAATCATCAATGATTGGATATAATTGTTGTCGATGAGGGCTGAACAACTCCAAGGACAGCTGCAGGCAACAGTGTCAGCAGTATTTGTTCCAACCATGCATAAACACTTGTGATTTCTTACAAGCAGACTTCCACATACAATTAAAATTGAACTAATGAAGCACTGCACTGGAGCCAGCTTCCATTGATGGAATATCAGTAATAAAGGAGATGAATTTCCCTTGTACAGTTGGCAGTGACATCAAGCCAACAGAGCTGATAGATTTGTTGATCAAGCTAATAATGTTAATGCACACATGTGCTAGTCATTTGGAATGAATACCAATACTACAGATGCATTAGCCAGTTTAGCAGTAACTGTGCAGAGCAACTGCAGTGTACTACTACATATTCCGAGCTTTGAAAACAACCAAAGCTACAGATCTGTTCCAAAATTATTTATTTAGCCTGGGATGTCCCGTTGAGATTGAAATCTCTTTTTCAAGGGAACCCTGGAGGTTGAGGAGGGGAGGGAGTGGATAAATTGCATAGCCAGTTAGATCAGGGGATGATTAGGTGGCAGGTAGAAAGAGCCAGGTTGGGAATTTAGCCATGACACCGGCACACCCCCTACTCTTATCGAAGGGTGTCATAGGATCTTTAATGACCACAGTGAGTCAGGACCTCAGTTTCACATCTCATCCGAAAGACTGCATCTCCTTCAGTACAGTGTCCCCGTCACTGCACTGGGGCATTGGGGATTATTCCACCAGAGGGAAGATCGCAACCTACTGTCCCACCAACACCTCTTCCAGCAGTAACTTGGTTTTCCCAGGTGGTCTCCCATCCAAGTGCTACCCAAGCCCACACCTGCTTAGCTTCAGCCGCATGGCTACAGCAGGTTGTGTAGTGGTATGGCTGCTGGCAAAGTGAAGTATACGCTACATACACACAGGCTGGTGCACCAGAATTGGCATACAAATGCGTTTTTATTTAAAAAGTATTAGTAATAAACATGGAATAACTCCCACATGCTCAAAAAAGCCACATCAATTGGACAGGCCCATGACTAGCATCCACCATAAGTGTGCATAGTGCTTTTGACTCCCTTTATAGTCCCTGGGAACTTCAATCATCAATTATTTTATATCTATCTTCCTTGGACCTTGGGGGTATACAGTATACATACACATAGAATGAGAGGACAATAGATTTACAAATATAAAGGTTTTCCTTTCCCAGTGGTTGGATTTAAATTTGCCGCCCGTAAACCCTTTCATCCCAAGGTGACATCATGTTGTACTCAAGGAAACCACCCAATGCATTCGGTTCGGAGTGCAGTCACTCATCATCGGTCAGCTCAACCAATCATAGAGTGAATATAAATCCACCCCTCCCCCTGAAACATTCAGTGCAGCCATGCCAGTATAGTCCACCAAAAAGCTATTTGTGTTACACATTTTATCACACGTACGTTAATTTTTTTTTTCCATTTGAACTAAAGTGGACGCTTCACACAAAGTCAATTTTGATATTTGACATCGTTTTTAAAGATTGATTCTGTGTTCCCAGGGACTTTTCCATTATGCTATCTCAGCAGTTTCTCTATGTACTTTGGCTTTTAATTATTTGTGACCATCTCAAAGTATTCCTTCCTTAACCAGCTTGCTGAAATGCTAATTAACAGGAACTTTCTCAATATCATTCACTGGTAGGGAGATACAATTTGATCAAGTACATACCCAAGTTAATGCTCAGAAAAGTGCCCCCCCCAAAAAAAAAAGCACACAGGTTAGAATCTGCCAATGGTGGACAGTGGGCAGTCAGCAAGTGAATGGGCAGCTTATAAGCAGCCAGACGGGAAAGCAGAACTGCCCAATCAGGAGCCACCTTCCCTCCTGGACTGGTTTATTTGATCTCCATCCCACGGATCCTGGCATCTCCTTCAAACTTGAGGACCCTGTACTTGGTTTGTCCCGGGCGGTTGGGGAATCGAATCACTGTGCCATTCGCCAAGGTCACCTGGAACTCCTGGGCATTGAAGGTGACCGTTATCTAAAGGGGGGGGGGTCACATAGGCAATGAGAGGAAGTGACAATGACATCAGTGGATATCCTTCTATGTCATCTGGTCTCAAAGGACACTATTCTAAGATAAGGAAGTAACAACACCTTGGCAGTGCAGTAAAGCACTAAAGGTATGCTAGTTCAGTGATCTGAGATTTAAAGGTATTTGGACAAGGTCATTTCTACATGAACATTATTGAAGTGACCTTTGGTAGATTGGGCAAAGGAATTAAGGACCTTGTACTAGGGCAGAGCTACACTGATCTTACTGATGCCGCACTAAGGGTTGAACAAACCATTATCTGAGTCCAAGTCTATACAAGGGCACTGCTTCTGAAGAGCTACTCTGCTTCTCGAGGCTGGATTAGGACTTCATCCCCCAACTTTCTCAGACCCAATCAAACAGCTTAGCCACTTGGCCCCATTCTGTCCCTAATACATCCTCCATGCAGAGCAAATAAAATGATCCAATCATTTGAAAGACACAAAAGGTTAAACTGTCCTCATTGTCCTTGGCAGCTATAGCACAAAATGTCTGCAGTCAGAATTGAAGATTGAGTCTTTACAAGACTAGGTCAACACTTAGCATTTGGCTGGACCGTTTCTGGTGTATGTGTGAAATTGTAGGCAATTCATTACAGGGATGGCCAGGGGTACAGGATCTCTGTGGATCCACTGTCAACACCCCCTAATGATGTAATAAAAACTGTTCGCGCCAAAATCAGTTTGAAAGAGCAATGGCCAATGTGGAAACGTACACTAAGCTGCCCAACCAATGATGTGCGTGTAACTCACTCGCTTACTCACTCGCACCTATCCATCCATCCATCCATGCATTCATCCATGGATGTGGGCTGGACCATGCCAGTCCACACATAAATGGGCATGGACCCATTTGAAAGAAGGCTGTGTAATCATTGTTGAGATATATAGTGGTTGGCACTGTTGCCTCACAGCAAGAAGGTCGTGGGTTCGATTCCGGCCTGGGGCCTTTCTGTGTGGAGTTTGCATGTTCTCCCCCTGTTTGCGTGGGTTTTCTCCGGGTACTCCGGTTTCCCCCACCCACAAAAACATGCATCGTAGGAACACTCCAACCAGTACCCCCGACCAAGGAACTGGCTTTAGAACTGGAGTTGGTCCCCGGGCGCTGCTCTGTGGCTGCCCACTGCTCCTAACTATAGGATGGATCAAATGCAGAGGACAAATTACCCCACGGGGTTCAATAAAGTGTATCTTATCTTATGCTCTCATACTGAACAAGTTTGGCTACCTACCATCAGAAACTGCTGATGAGCTAAATTAACATCATGAGACTGCCCGGCCGAACAGAGCAGAGCGAAGCAGGCGAACAGAGTGAGCCGGAAATCCCCTCAGGCTAAATATTTGGATCGTGCTCTGTGCTGGGGGATGTGCTGAAGACAACCACCTTTACCAGAACAGAAGAGAGACTGTACTTGAGAATAAAAACAGGATACTGTCTTTGTAGCTCGGAGGTGGGAGTCTCAAATCTCCGGCAAGGGCACAATCACAGCCCTCGAACAAACTCATCCTGAACCGTGTCTCTAACCCATCTTTATAACTCGTAAAAACCATAATCATGGTCAACATAATGATCCCAAAATGTGAGATCAAAACTATGTAACTAATAACTGAATGTTACAATGCTGGTGCAGCAATCCCTCCTGGTACCTGACTTCTATGTAGGGGTTCTGAAGCACAGACTGAGAATAGATGCTAAAAAAAAAAAAAAGACTAGGTAAATGGCTGGACCGTTTACGGTCTATGAGCAAAATTGTGGACAATTTGTTACAGGGATAGTCAGTGTGGTCTAGTATTCATATGAATCCGCTGTCAACGCCCCCCTGATGATGTAATAGAAATTGTTTTGGCCAATTTAGTTTGAAAAACCAATGGCCAATGGGGAAAGTTCACTGAGTGAGTCTGACTGACAAACTCACTCACCAACTAATTCACTAACTCATACATATAGTAACTGATTCACTCACTCACGCACTCACTTAGTAACTCACACACTTACTTAGTAACACACTCACTCACTCAGTAACTCTCTCACTCACTCACTCATTCACTCCCTCGCTCGCTCACTCACTCACTAACTCACTCACGCACACACTCTCTCACTGTGTAACACACTCACTCACTCACTCACTCACTCACTCACTTAGTAACTCACTCACTAACTCACTCACAAACAACCACAGATGCAGGGCCAGACCAAACACCTCGGTAAGCATTTAAACTTTTATGGAAAAAAGCACACCCACCATGTAAATAGCCCTATAATATGACTCAGCATGCCTGTTGGAGCCGCCAGGGATGACAGGAAGTGGCTCACCTTAAACTCCTTCCCCAGCTGGAAGGGGAAATTAGTATCCCGGACCTCCTCACACCATTTCCCACCCTGGTATGAGTTGCAGACGATGGTCCGCTGGTCCCCGTGCGCATCGAAGCGCGGGTTCACATGGAGGGCGATGTCCTTCTCGTGCCCGACATTGATGGCGAAACTGCGAGAGAGCGAGGAAGCGGCACAAAGGAGCATTTCAGGAAGCAAAACTTGTGACAAGCCCTCGCCCCGTTCAAATCTGTCATGCTAAACTTTAGCAAGCCAGTTACGTAACCCGATCTCCTCAAGGACATGGATCGCATTTCAAATATGAATTCTCAGGAACAGCAAGAAAGCAGCATCTGTCCTCCCTTTACGATTAAGCGCATTACACAAATAATTTGAGTTTTGTTCTCAGATGTACAAGTTGTTCAGGGGTAAGGCTCTGATGGTTCAAAGAGCCAGATGGAGCCAAAATGGAGATGCAAGGATTTTGCACTTACCTTGTGGCATTGGGATTGACCACGCCCGTGACGGTCAGGGTCTGCCCTGCCTTGAAGGACATGTTCTGCACCGTAACAGCCTGAACAGACTGTCAAAAATATAGATAGACACTGGAGTTATCACCTTCAGCAGTTTCTATAACATCCTGCACACAGTGAGGTGTGACTGCTAGAATCAGTACATCTCACCTCCTTACCAAGAGGCCCAGTGTACCAGGGGCCTCCATCAATTAAGGGCGCTTCCACACCAGGATAGTCCTAGGGCTCAGTTCGATTGGGCGGGGTATGCCGAAAAATTTCACACCTTTATTTGGTTTGGTTCACTTTCACACTGCACTTTTGAAAGCGAACCAAACCGCCTGGACAACGTCATGCAGGAACAATAGCTGCTCGTTTGGGGCGGTATTGCCCGAAACGAGCACTTAACAGGAAGAAAGAAAGCATGAGGAAGAAGAAAACCCAGCTCATTGATTGGCCAGGACCTCTCTTTGGTTCACTTCCTCTCTTTGGTTCACTGGATAGTCCGTTTTCATTTCCCACTGGAAGCGAACCGCACCAGGGTTCGCTTGCAAGCAAACCGAGACCCTCGTTTTCAGGCGGACCAGAGTTCGCTTGTTTGGTCCGCACCAGAGTTTGGATAAGCTTTCACACCCGCCCAAACAAAACGAACTATCCAAGGAAATGAACTCTGGTCTGTTTAAAGCGGACCAAACAGCTCTGGTGCGAAAGCGCCCGAAGACAACTGTAGTGTGGCTTTTCATTTTTTTGTGTCTTTGGATTTCAATAAATCGCACACACGCTCAAACGGTATGCTCATCGTCTGCCATTTTGGGTCTCCTCCTACATTATCATTGGCATCATGCTGAACGTCCTCACCACCACTGGCATATTTACCATGACCAGGGTTGGGTTCAATTACTTTTTTCAATGACAATTACAGTAATTGAAATCAATTACTTTCGTAATTACTTTACCCCACGGAGTGGGCGTGAAGTACCGTTTTTAGCAGCTCTGTGTGTGTGTTTGTTTGTTTGTTTGTCTGTCTGTCTGTGTTTCCGCACTTGTCAGTACATTCTTACCAGAAAGTAATTGTAATTGTAATTAAGTAATTGAACCCAACCCTGACCATGACTACGGTAATCCTCTCATTACACTGTAGGTTTAATTTGTGGAATAAATTATCCTCTTTAGGCACAAAAAAATGTGCATTTGTCGAAAAACATAAGTAATTACAGAAAAGTATGATAGGAAAAATGACCATGTTATAAATCAACATAAGTGCTGCCACTGTTGAAATATAAATGTTAGGGCACAACTCCATCTAAACCATCCACTGAGCTGTGCATCCGGTGAGTCACTGCAGCCTTCACTTGGGTGGGGTCACATTTTTAATGTAGTCCTTAATATAGAGCTACCAGCCCTCACTGTGCATCATTCCCAAGAAAAATTGCAGCTGTCTGATTGGCAAGCTCTCCTTTTGAAATTAAAAATGCAGGTCACTTTGCTCAACTAAAACATGAAGATCAGAACCCCACTTGGCTTATGGATTTCATTATGAGCCGAACATTGGTCACTCTATAGCTGTGGTAACTAACCCTGTTCCTGGAGATATACCATCCTGCAAGTTCTCACTCCAACCCTGATTTGGCTGACCATATTCTATAAATTGGCAGCTCGACAAAACCACTACCAGTTGAATGAAGTGTGCTTCATTAGGATTGGAGAGACGGTAGATCTACAGAAACAGGATTGGTTAAAACTGCTCTATGGACCATGCTACACAACACCATTCATCTCACCCCATATACGCACTGAATGTTGCTCGCACCCAATTGTCTTAATCAGCTGCAAACCATAGTGCAGTGCAAATAAACTCAAATGATATTTTTTTTTGGAGGGATCTGTGGGGGGGGCAAGGAGTATTAAAATCTGTCTTAGTATGTCACAGACAGTTTAAGTAAGCTGTGATCTTTGAACAGAAACATCTGCTTGCAATCTCCTTTTCTCCATATTTGGAAACTTCTAGAGTGCACTTTTTCAAAATCCTTGCGGTTGGCAGCGTCGCCTCGTTCCTGATTATTATAGGAGAACTAAAAATATTTCCGCTCAAAATTACGGGTAGGAAAACCTGAACGAAAAGCTAAAGCTCAGAGTTTCCAGAGAGCAAAGCACCTGGAGCTGAGCCCGAGTTGGATTGGGAGACCGGCGTCTTGCTCAGAGGAGCCCGATTTCAACCCCGCACATGTGGCAGAATCACCATACAAACCGCTCCAACTTAGGAACAAGTCACAATACAATTACAAACAGAGGCTGTAGTTTCTCTGCGAGACAAATGACCATCGTTCG
The DNA here is from genome assembly GCA_029692085.1 of Gymnothorax javanicus. NCBI lineage: Eukaryota > Metazoa > Chordata > Actinopteri > Anguilliformes > Muraenidae > Gymnothorax > Gymnothorax javanicus. Next base: position 48,908,887 of record CM056206.1, on the reverse strand, counting down.
CGCGTTCGTCCGAAAACTTGAAAAAGATGTCTGCTTTTCCCATCTCCTCCTAACTTGAAGAGTGGGAGGAAGGGAGAGGAGGACACAAGTTCAAGTATCGGGACTTTCCCAGTGTGCATTAGATATACTGTGCGGATTGGTCCCTTATGCTCGTTATTTATTAGCGACTAGGCTTTCGCCATTTAAGAGGTAAACACTGATGCAATGTTTTGGTGTGCGTCTGATGACAAGTGAGATTCGGTCACGGTGCGGAGAAGGATGCTCCATCTGCTCCACCACAGCGTTACGCTGCTTTCACACCGGACGCGAAACGAATTTTTCACACGACAGATTTACATTCAAAGCAAAGTATTCGCGTCTTTGCATTGACTTTGAATGTAATCTGTCGTGCGAAAAATTCGTTTCGCGTCCAATGTGAAAGCGGCTTTATGCAACCAGACATAAGCTAGGGTGCAGATTTAACATATGCTCAAAACGACAAAATGCAAACTCGCGAGCATCCCCTCTCCGCAACAACAAAGAAACAACAAACACGCAGACGCACTCCAGTAGCGTAAAGAGATTAGATGGGAAAGAGAGAAGATTGCAAGCCTTTCTGGGCCTCTCTGTGCTGAAATAGATTTGGCAGACACTGGGCTCAGTGGAGATCTGGTAGGGGAGGGGGAGATAGGGTAACTCCAGTGCATTCCTTCCATCTGAGTCCCCCAGCCCTACTGTAAACTCATTTGCAAAGATATAGGGGCGTGGATTGGGACCACTGCCACTACTGTAGACTGCATGTCCCGGTTATGTGATACATTCTGCAGCTCTGTCTGGAGCTGATGAGAAACAGCTGGGGTCCGCCGTTTTGGTATTGAAAAAAAAAAATGGCGCGCCGAAGAGCGATTTAGTTCAGATTGTTCGAGTTCTGCTGGAGCCAGTTTCCTTCTACTGAGGTTGTAGGAGACTGTACATTAACTTAAACAGTCTAAACTCTCAGTGTTTACACTGCAGTATGAGCATTTAGCCTAAAAATACAGCTGAATGTAAACCAAATACTGAACAAGGCTCTAAGAATTTCCAAAGGCTAGCATACATCTTTTTCCTTTGTTGGGCTTTTATAAAACCCATAGCACTGGGTAAGAGATTCACATTGATACACCCGAGCCCTTTCTCAATGTCTATATTGCCACAATTTTTTTTTTTTTTTCATTTTTTTTTAAGCTGAAAGATGGCTCAGAATCTAAAGCGGATCAGAGTCAGCTTAGATCACGGCCAAGGTTAGCACTACCCCAGTTCAGAATATGTCAAATCTCATTGTCCTTTTGTTGACAAAATGTCACATCTTGTATATGCTCTTTGTTTTGAGCTAATCTGAAACCGAGGTCATACTTTATATAAAGCAGAACCAATGGTGAGTTCTGCTTTATCTAAGTTTGAGTGCAAACTAAGTTTAATTAAGTTAAAGTTGGCATGCAGCACACGGGTCAACGTCGTAAGGAGGCTGGCAGCCATTGGTGGATGAAGACTCATTCAGAACCAAGCCAAATGTACACGAGAGAGCTAAGTCTATGCGTCTTTATAATTAACATTTCTTAAGTTTTTCTTTCCCGCAACAGTGATCGTTTCCGTATTCTGTTCTCATGATTAGCGCTGCGCCGAGAGCCGTGTTATATTGCACCACGCCCTAATCCGCCACATGTTCAACTGCACCAGAGAAGTTTGCATATAACCAGCAGTGGTGGTTTGTGGTAACTTACTGGTTCCTGCCCTGTGAATTTTACGAGAGGAGAAAAAGAAAATGACCATTTTGAACAAGAACTTGGCTCCTGCTAGAAAAGAACCACACTCTATAATGCCTCTCTGAATCGCTTTCTGTTTTCTGCCCTGAAAGAAAATTCAATCAACTGACATCTCAACTCCTCGGAGTAAATGAATTGAGAAGGGCCGGGGATGGGTCAGATGATTCCCCCTTCATTATAACCTCGATGACAACCAGACTTTGCTCATAATGTCATTTGCGTGCCGAAAATTGGCTCCAAACAGCAGCGTGCACTGGTGATTAATGAACAAAGAGGCAAAATAATAAAGCCCTTTTTGGACATCACAAACGTATCAAAAGAATCTCAAAACAGTAAAACACTGCCTTTAAGTTTATGAACAACTGGTAAAATAGTTTTTTTTTTTTTTTTTTTTTTTAACCACGTATTTAAAATTGCCCTTGTACTTACACGTTGATAAAATACTGATTCTTTTCGATCTTCACACAGCATCTACTTGTAAAATTCTTAAATATTCGGGGGAAATCTCGCAATATAAAGATTAGAGAGGTTCAGTATTTCATAGAAATGGCGCAGGGTCACACTTTATGAATAAAAATGCCTTGTAAGGTTCGCTAATCCACATACATTTAATACACCACTTGGTCTCCACAAATGATGTCATTCATAAGACGCACCAAATGAGAAAAAGTTCATATGATACATTAATGAAAAAACTGAGACAGTAGGCCAATACTGTGAACATAGCTCACCTTAAAGAAAAGTGCGCACATCAGCGCATTGGTTATTCTAGACGCGAGCAGACGTTCGGAGACGTTTGCAAACTCAGGAAAAATCCGAAGAGCGCATTATTTCACCATCCACGAAGAAGCTAAATCTAAAATCGCCCACAAAATGATCTTTAAAGCGATTTCCCTTTTGGCACGTAAATTAGAATATTGTCGTTGAATATTTACCCTTCTCCCCCGACTCATTGGGCTGCAATTATGCAGTAGGCTATGCATTCAAACGCTCGACATGAACAGTAATGTGTACTTACCGTCATTTTGGTCACTTGAACCGCGAATGCAACAAGCAGATGTTCAACTCCCCGCAGCTTCTTATAAAGAAAAGATTAAAGGGGACGGACAATACGTAATGCGCCAAGCCAGTGAGATTCCCGTTATTCAACTCAGACCAATCAGAAGAAAATGAAATATTATCTCCGTTATTTCATTAAAACGGCACAATAAAACTACATGCTTACTGAGCAGGAACAAAATGGTATGGACTTTACCTATTAAATAATGTGATGAATGAATAGAAACCGCAAAGAAATGCTATACCGCCCAACAGTGTTCACTAAGTGAAAAATAGGCACCAAGTTATAAGTTGCCACGGGGACTACAAAACATTCAGTTTAACTTTAAAATCATCTTAAATTATGTAGGAAAAGACCAGGATGTTCGATACTAAAATACCATGCGATTAATATTTGATTCTTGTTCTACAATGCCACTCGCATGCAATTTTTGCACGCTGCCTTTGGAATATTATTTAATACAGCTGTTTGGCAACGCTCTTTATTTTTGTCTATTTGTGATATATTCATACGCAAAACAAAATTATGAATAAAACAGCAATTGTCCGTGATGAATAGCGACTTGGAATATTGTGCACCATACTTTTTAGAAATATATCTTCGTGCAGGATTCAAAAGAGTATGGGGAAATACAATTGGTCAATGCGTTACCCAGGGACGGTATGTTACAGTCAGCAGCACACCCCCTCCTCGTCCGTTCTGTATATCGATGCGTGTGGTCGGCCAGCGCGAGCTCCACAGTTTGTGCGGTCTTCCTGCACGATCACTGCAAGCATCTGCTAGAACGCGAAATGAAGAGTCGATTTGCAACATACACTCCAGAGGACGCTCTCCTCAACGACTCTGCCACATTAAATGACAGAACACGTCACAGAATAATCTGATTTTTTAAAAATCAAATCGAGAGCAAATAATTTATTCAGAGTGCATACTTCCCTAAATACAAGGTTCACAAATAATGATGAAACTGCGCTATCGATTCACAATGGAAGTAGAATGAGTTTGACAATGACATTGGAAAATTCGTTATGTAAATTTTGGAATCAGTTTTAAATGAACAAAGAAAATTGACTTAACCGTATAGACTCAAGAACCGTTTGGGCCTTTGTTATTTTCGTATAGGCCTACAGCCTCATCCAACTGACGAATTCTAAACAACTATTGTGCAAGTGTAGACACAAGAAACGGCATACACACACACACACACACACACACATATATATATATATATATATATATATATATAAAACCCCAATTCCGAAATAGTTGGGACGAATTGTAAATTGTGAATAAAATCAAAATGCAATGACTTTCAGATCACATGAGCAAATATGTTACTTACAATAGAACATAGGCTAGATAACATTTCAAATGTTGAAACTGAGATATTTTAAATTTTCATCCACAAAATGAGCTTATTCCAATTTTCTGGCTGCAACGGGTCTAAAAAAAAGTTGGGACACAGGCAAAAAAGGGCTGAAAAAGCAATTAATATTTAAGAGAATCAGCTGAAAGAACATTTAGCAAGTAATTCAGTTAATTGGCATCAGGTGTGTAACATGATCGGCTACAAAAGGGATGTCTTAGAGAGGCTGAGTATCTCAGAAGTAAAGATGGCCAGAGGCTCCCCAACCTGTGAAGGCTTGCATAAAAAAATTGTGGAATACTTTAAAAACAATGTTCCTCAACGTCAAATTGCAAAGGCATTGAAGGTCTCATCATTGACCGTGCATAACATCATCAAAAGATTCAGAGAAACTGGAAAAATCTCTGTGTGTAAGGGACAAGGCCGAAGACCTTTTCTGGATGTCCGTGATCTTCAGGCCCTCAGACGCCACTGCATCACTCACCGGCACGATTCTGTCATTGACATCACTAAATGGGCCCAGGAATACTTCAAGAAACTACTGTCAGTAAACACAGTCCGCCGTGCCATCCACAGATGCCACCTAAAACTCTATCATGCAAAAAGGAAGCCATTGTTGAGCATGATCCAGAAGCGCCGTCATGTTCTGTGGGCCAAGGCTCATTTAAAATGGACTGTAGCAAAGTGGCAAAGCGTCCTGTGGTCAGACAAGTCCAAGTTTGACATTCTTGTTGGAAATCATGGGCGTCGTGTCCTCCGGGCTAAAGAGGAGACAGACCACCCCTCCTGTTATCAGCGTTCAGTTCAAAAGCCAGCATCTCTGATGGTATGGGGATGCATTAGTGCATATGGTGTGGGACACTTGCATGTTTTAAAAAGCACCATGAATGCTGAAAGGTGTATAAAGGTTTTAGAGCAACATATGCTCCCCTCCAGACAACATCTATTCCAGGGAAGGCCTTGTGTATTTCAGCAGGACAATGCAAAACCACATACTGCAGCTATTACAACAGCATGGCTTCATAGTAGAAGAGTCCGTGAGCTGAACTGGTCTGCCTGCAGTCGTGATCTTTCACCAATTGAGAACATTTGGCGCATAATTAAATAAAAAGTCCATCAAAGGAGACCCAAAACTCTCCAGCAGCTGTGAACCTGTATTAAACAAGAGTGAGATCAAATTCCAATGGCTAAACTCAAGAAACTTGTCTCCTCAATGCCCAGATGCCTCCACTCTGTGTTAAAAAGAAGAGGGGATGCTACACCATGGTAAACAGGCCCCTGTCCCAACTTTTTTGAGACCTGTAGCAGCCATAAAATTTGAATTGAGTTAATTTTGTGGATAAAATTGTAAAATTTCTCAGTTTCAACATTTGCTATGTTATCTCTGTTCTATTGTGAATAAAATACTGGCTGGTGTGATTTGAAAGTCATTGCGTTTTGATTTTACTCACAGTTTACACTTTGTCCCAACTATTTCGGAATTGGGGTTGTGTATATATATATATATATATATATTTTTTTTTAATTTTTTTTTTTTACTGGGTACTTAAATTATTTGAAGAAACTCTTGAAGGAAGCAGTTGAGAAGGTTGTTCTGCGATTAGCACTTTCTCTGTAGCGTTTATCACATGGAGTTTTCTATAAAAATAGCTGACATGTAAAAGCAGAAGTGAATCTTATGATTAGTCAGGGGGAAAGTTAACCATCATCATCAGTGACCCTGCTCTGCTCAAACAGAAGTCAGAGTGACTCTACTGCGCCCCTGTCTTCACAACCCGGGATTGTATCATGTAAGAGCCGAATGGCTTTTAAAAGAATGAGAAAACAGCCCCAAGTAGTCCGTTAAAAATGCGCACGTTGGTGAGGGGGCTGTGGTTCAGACAAATAAGAAAGAGATTATGCTTAACCTCTGGTGACTTTATTTATTTATTTTATGATCTCCTCAGCAGCCAGGAAAAGTCAGAAGCCAACTGCCGTCTGAGTGATTTTGAGTGTGCAACTCTCACTGCACATTAACACGATAGCACAGCACTGGGATTCAAACAAAGAGTTCCCTGTTGGGGAAGTTTTGATTTCCCCAGTGCGCATTTAATTGAATACATCAGCTAGTAAACACCTGTTACTAAATTTTGCTGTGATATGACAAAAGCTAGTGTGATGTAGCATGCACGCAGCACTACATGTAGACTGCAGAGGAAAGAGTACTTACCACAGCTCCGTTTTTACAGTTCAGGAGGGCAGTTAGCCAACTGGAATGCTCAAAGGCTGAAGGCGGGGGATCACACAGAGGCCGAACCTGCAGCTGAGGTGCAGCCAGTAAAGTTTTCCAATTGTAAAAGCAAAACATTTATCAAAGGTTTTGTTATCCATATGAAACCAGATTTGTTAAAGAACCCACTATCGTGCACATTTTGCAAGAATGTACCAATATGCGGTTTGAGCAGCATGAGGTGGCCTCACTTAAGGGCAGGTAGTGGTCACTTTGCATACACATCAGGCATTGTTTGACATGTAGCATAAAGGCTATCACCTGTCAGGACCTGCTCACAATGGTCCAGGATACATTTTGATGAGTCAAAGTTAAAATATTGGCCATAATTGTATCCAGAAGTCTATGGGAGAAGCAGACCACAAAGCCACATTTGAATAATGAATAATAATCTCCGTAGAAAGAGCATAATGAGTCATCAGAACACAGCTGCCAGAATGTTCTCAGAAATCCCAAGACTGTGATTCGGTCTTTCCAGTGGGCAGGTTTCATGGCCTAATGTGTACACTCTCCAACTTGTTTCTAACTGAGCAGAAAAACTTGCTCACTGCAGAACCTACATGTGGATAATTAGCGAAACAGATGTTTCTGGTCTTTAATTCAAAATGCTAAACAGGACAGAGACCTAAGAGCAGGACTGATGTGAACCAAAAACATATCTGCCAGCAATAAATAGACCCCTAAATTCATAACTGGTCAAAGCAAGAATCTGTAACGCATTCAGGCACACAGAGAGATTTTACAACAAAAAGGCATTTTAAGAAATTAAATAACTTTACCAAAAATCTGGCCGATCCACAAAGCAGAAACTACAACCCCAATTCCGAAATAGTTGGGACGAAGTGTAAATTGTGAATAAAATCGAAATGCAATGACTTTCAGATCAAATGAGCCAATATGTTATTTATAATAGAACATAGATAACATTTCAAATGTTGAAACTGAGACATTGTACATTTTTATCCACAAAATGAGCTTATTTCCAATTTTCTGGCTGCAACAGGTCTCAAAAAAGTTGGGGGACAGGCAAAAAAGGGCTGAAAAAGCAATGAATATATAAGAGAATCAACTGAAAGAACATTTAGTAAGTAATTAGGTTAACTGGCATCAGGCGTGTAACATGATTGGCAATAAAAGGGATGTCTTAGAGAGGCTGAGTCTCTCAGAAGTAAAGATGGCCAGAGGCTCTCCAACCTGTGAGGGCTTGCGTAAAAAAAATTGTGGAATACTTTAAAAACAATGTTCCTCAATGTCAAATTGCAAAGGCATTGAAGGTCTTATCATTGACTGTGCATAACATCATCAAAAGATTCAGAGAAACTGGAAAAATCTCTTTGCGTAAGGGACAAGGCCGAAGACCTTCACTGGATGCCCGTGATCTTCGGGCCCTCAGGCGCCACTGCATCACTCACCGGCATGATTCTGTCATTGACATTACTAAATGGGCCCAGGAATACTTCAAGAAACCACTGTCTGTAAACACAGTCCGCCGTGCCATCCACAGATGCCACCTAAAACTCTGTCATACAAAAAGGAAGCCATTGTTGAGCACGATCCAGAAGCGCCGCCGTGTTCTGTGGGCCAAGGCTCATTTAAAATGGACTGTAACAAAGTGGCAAAGTGTCTTGTGGTCAGACGAGTCCACATTTGACATTCTTGTCGGAAATCATGGGAGTCGTGTCCTCCAAGCTAAAGAGGAGAAAGACCACCCCTCCTGTTATCAGCGTTCAGTTCAAAAGCCAGCATCTCTGATGGTATGGGGATGCATTAGTGCATATGGTGTGGAACACTTCCATGTTTTTAAAAGCACCATGAATGCTGACAGGTATATTAAGATTTTAGAGCAACATATGCTCCCCTCCAGATGACATCTATTCCAGGGAAGGCCTTGTGTATTTCAGCAGGACAATGCAAAACCACATACTGCAGCTATTACAACAGCATGGCTTCATAGTAGAAGAGTCCGTGTGCTGAACTGGCCTGCCTGCAGTCCTGATTTTTCACCGATTGAGAACATTTAGCGCATAATTAAACGAAAAGTCCGTCAAAGGAGACCCAAAACTCTCCAGCAGCTGGAAGCCTGTATTAAACAAGAGTGGGATCAAATTCCAACGGCTTAAACTCAAGAAACTTGTCTCCTCAATGCCCAGACGCCTCCACTCTGTGTTAAAAACAAGAGGGTACACCATGGTAAACAGGCCCCTATGCCAACTTTTTTAAGACCTGTAGCAGCCATCAAATTTGAAATGAGCTCATGTTGTGGATAAAATTGTAAAATTTCTCAGTTTCAACATTTGCTGTGTTATCTCTGTTCTATTGTGAATAAAATTCTGGCTGGTGTGATTTGAAAGTAATTGCGTTTTGATTTTATTCACAATTTACACTTTTTTCCAACTATTTCGAATTGGGGTTGTATACTGACAGGTGCAATCACATTTTATCAACAATGTACAATTGAATTGACTTAAAAATGAGGCCAACATTTTGTAAAATGACCCCACACTGTCTTTTATTATTTCATAATGTACTTACATCGACAGATACTACTTTTTTTTTTTTTTTTTTTTTTTTTTTTGAAGATTCACACTCAGATTCTTTCCTGCACCTACATTAGCACCCAGTTTCAGGCATCTTAACAGTGCTACACCATTAAGCACCAGTGAAATACGTGCTAGACGTACAACATAATATTACTGCTCCCCAAACAAAACATGATAGCTATTTAAAAAAAAAAATGGTGCACCAAGTAACCACAGCTATGCTTCACACCATAAAGATGCATCTCATTTCCATGTGAAACCAATGACGCGGCCGTTCAAGGATTTGAGAGGCTTAGGTATCCACATTATGCCACTTCTAATAAAAAGACGCACATCCCAAATATTTCACCTAATGATAATCCAGCGGACAATTCAAACAGAAAAAGATAGCATTTGGCTTTTTTACAGGCCACTGTCGAATACATTAGGATTAGTCAGAGTGAAAATAAATAGTATTTTTCAAAATGTGCATGCTCTGTTAATTGCACAGTTTTCTATGATTTATCTACCTTCTGTCAATTTCACTGATATATCTGTGAGTGCTCTGAGACAAAAGCACGATGCCGAGGTTTTGACTGACTTGGACATCTTTATTCATGCTCAGCACTGCCAGAATGGCTCCCTATTCCCCCTGAGGCAGGTTCATGTATAACTAAGGGTTAAGAGTCTTTAATTAAGTTTACCTGATCTTTTTTTTTTCCCCCTAAAATTTCAGGCATTTTCATAAGTTCCTTGCGAGACATGACTTTCACAGTGCAGTGGAAATCATGTGGAGTTTACATGCTCTCCTCATGTAGTTTAACTTCCTCTGCGTTCTCAGCTTCCTCCAAGAGTCCAAATAAATTCAGTTTAGACTAATTGCAGATACTTTAATTGCTTGCCGTGTGTGTACTCGGATAAGGATTGCTGACCCACCCTGGGAGTATTTCTGCCCATTGCTTTACAATGGCTGAATCAGATGTACACCTTTAAAAAAACAAGTCATGGTAAAACTGACTGGTTGTCAAAGATATCCTTAAATATTATATCCTTATCTGCCAAACAAAGACTGAAATATCTGAAGACCAAAATGTTAAAAAAACCACCAACACTGATGCACATTTTGATAATGTACTACTAGTATTGTGAGTAATCATCTCACTGAGCCTCAGACAGATTTCAAGAGGAAATATAATAGCTGCAGTTGAAAATGTGGTTATGATTGCTCATGTATGACAGACTAATACAAATATGTGTGACCTTGAGGTTTAATTTTTCTCCTCGTTCCAATATTTTTCTGTTTTTCACACAGAAAGCACAAGCTGTCATCAAAGTCAAAATTCCTCTCCATCTGATGGGTGGGCCAGCTTTCCCACTCAAGAGATGGACAATAATGGCCTTTCCAGGAAGTGTGACAACTAACTTTGGGGCAGCAATCTTTCATCATGCAGCTGAACGAGGCCCGAAAGCACAAGGAGCCGGAGGTGACATTTGGCCAACTATAAGGCTAATGGAAGACCCTGGTCCAGAAGAAGGTGGTGAGCCGAATAACCTTGGACATCGTAGCCACCTGCTGTGTCCTGCACAATGTCTGAGCGGCCACACATGACCACCGTCTCCAGGAGTGGACAGGGCATGTGAATCAGCACAAGAGCACAAGGTGCTTCATGAGTTGGAAGATGGTGGAAGTTTTGGAGAAATATCTGCCATCAGAGATGCAGTGATGACTCTACTATGCAATGTGAACTTAATGTATGAAGGACGGCCTGTGCTTAAAGCCAGCAGTGTCCCTCAGTCCTTCAGCAGTGGCAGGTACCCATTGCCTTTTTTTCACCTCATGCCACCAGCTGAACTGTGCTATCACTTTGCAGCCAACCAGGGGTGCGTTTTCCAAAAGCGTAGTTGCGAACTAAGTTAGCAGCTTACATAGTTTGTCCATTCTGAGTCAATGGGCCCAACTATGTAAGTTAATATCTGTGATTTCGGGAAACACACCCCGGTGTAGCTGCACAATCACTCTGCAGCAAACCAGACAAGCTGTGCTGTCACTTTGCCATCCACCAGCTGCACTGAGCCATCACTCTCCACTCAGCCAGCCGAGCTCTGGCGTAGGCCAGCTTAGCTGTACAATCACTCTGCAGTCCGCCAGCTGGGCTGCACTGGCATTGCATTGCAGGAAGTGTACTTCATTTGAAGCTAGTTCAGACAGATGAGGTTGAACCCCTCCCTTTCTTGACAGTGATGTTCATTTGAGGGCCACAGGCAGAATTTTCCAGTGTAATGTGGCCCATCCAATTTGAGGTCCTGTGCTGGACCAAGGATGGGCAATCCAGTTAGCAGTGTTTGTTACAAATACAATGGGGGTCTTTACAGAGAATGATTTTAAAGTTCATTTCACTTCCTCTGACCTATTTTGTGTCTCTTCTAATGTTAAGACTTGATTCAGGCCCGGCGCTAGAACAGGGAATTGGGGGAGCACAAACACGTCCCTTTATGACAATTAGGATATTCCTGGCTAGTTCTCAATTATTTTCCTTTATTGACGCGTCTTGCAATTATCGTAATTGGCAACTGAAGACACGGTTTCTCTCCATATGCAATCTAACAGCGATGAAATCATGGGGTAAATTCAGTAGAACTGAGAATTGGGGTGGACAAAACATTCGTTTTAAACAATTATTAGTCCTGACCTGTTCTCAGTCATTTTCGTGATTAACAAAAGGTTCACTCCGAGAGCACTCCACACTTAACAGGTGTTGCTTGTTCTCCCCGATTAGGTAAGACGACAATCATTCATCTGGACGCATACTTGCTGAATTTAAATCATCGTTATTCCAAATTGCATACCTGCGCAAATAGCTTGAGCCGCATGCTTTTTATAGCCTATTTCACTGCCGAGTGCCACTTTTTTTTCCACTCAATACAAAGAGTGATTTTGAATAACGTTGATTTAAATTAAGCAAATACGCTTCCAGATGAATGATCGTCGTCTTACCTAATCGGGGAGAGCAAGCAACACCTGTTAAGGGTAGAGTGCTCTCGGAGTGAACCTTTTGTTAATCACGAAAATGACTGAGAACAGGTCAGGACTAATAATTGTTTAAAACGAATGTTTTGTCCACCCCAGTTCTCAGTTATACTGAATTTACCCCATGATTTCATCGATGTTAGATTGCATATGTAGAGAAACCGTGTCTTCAGTTGCCAATCACAATAATTGGAAAACGCGTCAATAAAGGAAAATGATTGAGAACTTGCCAGGACTATCCTAATTGTCATGAAGGGGCATGTCTGTGCCCCCCCGATTCCCTGTTCTAGCGCCGGGCCTGACTTGATTACAAACACAGTTGAACAAGCATTACCTGTTTTCATTCCGCTTTGTTTTTCCTGGTCCCGATGTGAGTTGTTAAAAGTACAGATACTGCAGCGGCGCAATCTATACTGCAGGACTGTGCATTTGTTATTGCACCTCCAGGCCAGCAAGCCACAATGGTGTAGCAGAAATTAACATTAGTTTCAGTGTCAGAGCAGCACAAGCCTTTGCTTAGGTTTATGAGTCAAGAACAAGCAGTTCTAATAAGTCCTCTCGGACAGAATATGGTGTTTTGAGACACTTTGTTTATTTTATAAAAGCTTAACTGCACAGAATTGTTACCACTGACATCATGGAGCCTTGCTTTCCTCTACAAAGAATAAAGCATTTGGGTAATAAAGACCAGGTAGAAATTTGAAAACAGGCCCAGTAGTGTTATATTAAGCGAGTTAACCAGGATACAGTCAGGTTATTCACCCCAAACTTCCATATGGCCACATCAACGTAATTTAAACTCATTTCTAAAATCTGTATCTACTGTTCATACTAAAATTACACCAGTCCACACCCGGGGCTGCGTGTGCCACGACAATCAGTAGACTTCCAGGGATTTTCGAGCCAAAATTTGCCATAGACTTGCCACTAATGCTCATAAACATATAACATTTGCTTGTAAACAGCTTAAATTTGGGAGAATTAAAAAAATCAGCTTCATCAGCCCCTACTAATGCGCATGTATAGTTTGATATTGACTAATCAAGCCATTGAGGAAAACAATGGATTCAGGCAGAAGGATGAACAATTTTCATTTTATAGTAGGATAACGATGTTAAGACCGCAAAAGGACAATAAAAGTTTTGAAGTAGAAGAGTAAACCCTTGGTCCATTGGCACAGTTTAAGTAAATGCATAAATGTACACTCTACAGTTTCATTCATAGCACTGTCGCCTCACAGCAAGAAGGCTGTGGGTTTGAATCCGGCCAGGGGCCTTTCTGTGTGGAGTTTGCATATTCTCACCATGTTCGTGTGGGTTTCCTGCAGGTACTCTGGTTTCTTCCCTCAGTCTGAAAACATGCCTGTCAGGCTAATTGGAGACTCTAAATTGCCCGTAGGTGTAAGTGAGAGACTGAATGGTGTTTGCACCCTGCAATTGATTGGTGAGCTGTCCAAGGTGTGTCCCTGTCTTTTGCCCTTAGTCAGGTGGGATAGGGACAGCTCTCCTGCGTACAGATAATGGATGGATGGATGAATGATGCTTTATGGTGCTATTTGTATAAAAAACAACAAAAACATGCTGAAATCAGTAACGCCTCAGTTAAACCCCTCAACGTGAGGCTGACAGCACAGTCATATTCATGATGAAAGAGCGGTCTGAGGAGGGCAGTGCAGTCAGTTTATGTCAAATTTTAAAACTGTCATTGCCGTTTTAGGTGACTGTCATAAAAGTAACATCTGTTATACCATTCGCTGGTAAAAAAAATATGTCAGTAACGTCACCTGTAAGGCAGGCTTGTGACATCTCGTTTTCAGTCAGCTCAGCTGAGCCATTCAGTCAAACTGTAGTATGCTGCAAAATGGAGTAAAAGATTTAGTCAGTTTGTAACATGTCATGAAACTGTCATCGCAATGTTTGATGAATGTAATAACGGCAATGCCTGTCAAAAACACTCACTAATAGATGTATGGCAGTTTGTAACTTGACTTAAATTGACTGACACCAGGCTCATGCCTAAATAAAATGTTACCTAGATATGTAAACAAGCTCAGATATAAAGGAACCCACTAAAGATAAGACATCTGGGGTAATGAAACTTGATGGGACAACCCGTTTTGCCCCACTGGCAACAATTGTTGCCAAAGTGTATCACTGTCATTTTCTACTCACAATTAAAAATCCCAAAGGTACTAATGCAACTTTTTCCACTTATATGCTAGTAGACAACTTAGACAAAGGTTTTGGTTTATAAAAAATAGTTTCCAAGTGCTTCCTGTCACATGACATCATCTGCTTCCTGCTCCTTCCGGCTGAAGACATGACGAATGCAAATCCTCCTGGAAAGAGGTAATTTTCATAAATTACTTATGATTTTCCCCCCAAACATATTATAATTATTTAATCATTCAAGTCTCTAGAGTAACCCTCCCCCAAAAAATTGTACCTGGGATAAATATTTTTTTGCTCATGGGCTTATTTCTGTGAGTGGCAACAAAAGTTGCCAGTGGGCACATAGCTTGTCGCTAACTAAAGGAAAACACTGTCTGCAGGATTGCTCATAATTTACTTATTTCAAATTGTAGAATGATGTACAATGGCTCATTTTAGTCCTCTTAGAATACTCTTCCTAGCTAAATAAATTCACAGGTATTCAAGGCCTGTGTCTATAGGATTTTGATACGTTACCATACACCATTTTCTTGCTAGCTGCTAAACGATCTTTCTCTGTTAGCTAACATTAGCTTGTGTTTCACTGAGGTAAAAAATTTTGATGTGCAGTTGGAGGTGCACTTTTCTTGACACACAAGTACTTACCATAGCCAATGCCCACACCTTCAACCCCCCCCCCCACACACACACACAAATCCCCCTTTTCCCTCTGGTATGCTATGTATGTAAGAAATTTTCATAAAATAACATAGGTCAAAATAAAAATCAATCATGTATGTTGTCCTTTCCTTAGGTGCTCCGTGGCAGAGGTCCTGGCCATGCTGCAGGACTCTGAAACTGTGGCGGACATCACAGTTGTGGTTATCTGTAGGTTATCTATTTCATATGCATTGCATTTCTGTGACATAGAAATTATTATTTCTGTTCTGTTTCATTTGCAAAATCAGCAACAACATATGATTTTATTTCCACCAACTTGTTCCCACGCTTGTTTGGCGGTTTTTCGATTGGCAGCGAGAATTCAATGTTTGAAACCTTTTGTTGTTATGTTTTAACCTGTTGGAGATTGTTTTTATATCATACAGACTTGGTCTGAGATGTATATCTGATAGAAATGTTATTTATAAATAAAGAAACCAGTTCAAATTGTTTGTTGTTTTGAATTTTATACAGGGGGAACCAAGGTTTGAACCATGATCATTAGCTACCTTCCTGGGATGATAATATCCATTGGTATCCATGTACAGTTTTACATATTTTTTTGTTTTACAACCCCCACCCCCCCTCCACCTTTTTGTTATTATTTATTATGACTATATTATTATTTTGTTATTACTATATTATTATTATTATTTCTATATTATTATTAGGTGACATTTGACCTAGTGACAAGCTGTGTGACTACTGGCAACGTAAAAATGCTATTTTCTTCAAAACAAAGTACAAAATGGAAAAAATAAATACATAACATGATTCAGAGGGATTCAACTGATAAAATTATATGCCTTACAACTCCGAAAAAAATCTGGGCATAAACGGGTTAAAGGCAAGATGACAAAGAGAATAATACAGAGTAGGGATTGTGTTAGAGAAATTAAAAGGCCCACATTCTTTGCAACTCAGATGATAAATGAACTGCTCTATTTAACGCCACTTCTATCATGACTTTGTGGCCTCTGATCCTATGGCATTCCGATGCGAATGAAAGATAATATCTGAGAGACTAGGACAGCAAGCTCTATTCCCCTTGAGGTACCATTACTAAATGGAAAATACATAATTAAAATATCAAAAGATACTACAGTCATCCCGGTAGAACTTCAATTCCATTCAAGTCCAATGGTCATCCCATATTCAAGGAGTGATTTTGCAATTCTATCTTGTGATTCTCATTTATTTTGCCGGCTCTGGGATGCGTCATGAGTCACGAGTCACAAGCTAGTCACAGCGATGAAGGTTTTTCGAACTGCTTTCTCTTAAATAGTTCTAGCAGAATACCGAAACACCATGCGCACGATTGTGGCACACAAACTTAATCACGCAATGAGTTAGCTCTAACTCAAAAGAGTTTAGATCAATAGCAATTCACCATTACATCTAACCAATGAACTTACTTCAGATTATGGTATCCAAAGGCAGTGCGCAAAAATAAGGAAACTGGAGTGAAATCATTCTGAATGAAAATGTCCCCTGTTAATGAAAAATATTCGTACGTTTCGTGCATACTGCGTGGTCACTCCTCCTGGTATTTTTTAAATTATTTGAATAATTGTATTTAAATAATTTTTAAGATGCTCTTATGAATGCCGTCTGTATTTATGAAACGTGAGATCGCATCCTTAAGCAAAAACGTGCCAGCGAAGTATGACTGAACTTAAATGCGTTTTAACAGACAATGTAAACACTGATTCCTGCTTCTTTTTTTTTTTTTTTTTTGCCATGATAAAAACATATTTACATGGCATAACCGCAGTGCCGCCCTGCGTGCAGAGAAAGTACTGCAATTACCGAGAAAATGGGACTGTTACAAGCGTACCAAGGTAGTCTCATCTTACAGTAGTCACACAAAAATCTTAACAATAACTTGTTTTAAGGGGGCATAGGACGTCATCAAGCCTACTTCAGCAAAAAATAATGCGGGCCCACACGGTGAAGTACCCAGAGAATAATACGACATTTCAGCAGTAGCAGACTACGCACGAGCGATCATATCTGATTTATGGGGAATATGGTTGCACAACGCTTAGTTGTAGTTACGGCAGGTCTGGTGCCTGGTCAGCATCAAGGATTTTTTATATGTCACGAACTTGGCGCTAAGACACACCATCGACGTAGTTGTAGCGTCCACTAACAACTCAACAACAGCTATGCACTTGACGTCATGAAGATCTGAACCAATCATGACTAGATGCGGTGAGCTCTCTACAACTCTCGACCAATGCAACACAGCGCGATGAGTAGTCTGCAAACGGAAACACATCACTGCCGTTCTGATAAAATAGTGAAATTACTTCGTTGTCCACGGGGGTTGTTGGTCCAATTTGAATATTTGATAAGCGGTGATGTTATTGGTCGTCACGAGTCACGACTGGCAGGACACCCAGCCTTGCTTGAGTAATTATTGTAAACAAAAATAAACGATTGGGGTAGACTCCCAGCTGCGCCTAGCAAGTGCGTCTCAAACATTATTGTATCACAGTTAACGAGTGCTAGACTGCTGAGGTTAGCTGAGGGGGAAGGTAATTCCTTGCAGCTAGCTACGATGATAATATTCAGAAAAAAATACGTATGCAAAATAAAAACGTGCTACCTACAGGCATTTAAACCGGTAATTTAGACCAGGCTGAGCAAACGTTAAGCCTTCCTATTTATGTGCGCTAAGATTGCGAGCCATTTCAACTGCAAGATTTAGGAAAACTCGCTACGTCGTTTCGTTTTCCATTATACAAAACTTAAGGGATGGAGTCGAGCTCAAGCCCGTCAGCAGACTCGCTGGTGCCCGCATGCATGTTCGCTCCGGACGGGGGATGCGGAGAGGATGCAGCGGACATGGTGTGTGGAGAGGACGGCGACACTTTCAATGGCGAGTGCGGGGACGGCGTTGATTTGAGTAGCAAGGTAGGCCGCGCACCGCTCCTCCTGCAATTTATGACTTTACGGAATCTTAATACCTAATTTTATTGACATCATAACGAGCAGTGCGTGTTCAAATTATTGCAGCGAATAGTCACATTTTACTATGGTATATTCAGTTGACAAGCCTGCTGGATAACTTTGCGAAGTCTGACTAACGTCAGTTCTAAAGGGTGACCTATGGCTTTGCATGACGGCCTTTCCTATTACTAAGAAACAGCATAGTTAAGACTTAACGCTCGATCTGATGAATGACACGGGACATATCTCTTTCTGGACCTTTTGCTAGCCGACATTTTTCATAATAAACGTCGAAAGCAGAACATTTTAAAATAATTTCCATTGACACACTGCTATTTCAGAAGCCGAACTAGCAAACCGACAAACCGTAAGTCGGCTGTATAATGATCCCGAATCAGAAGAGGAAACTTATATTAATATAACAAAGTTAACCTGTTACATGATTTCTCACGATTTTGGAAACACCCGTCGTGGCTTGATAATTTGGTGGCTCAGATGCTAGCTATGAGCCCAAGATTTACTGCATCACCTGTGGAAGATTTAACTTTAGGTGTTAGTTTGTTGCAACGAAAAGGGACAATGATTTTCATTGCTGATATCAGTTAGAGATAAAATGCTTTGGCTTGAGGAAACCAAAGCATGAGTGCAAAGTGTCGGCTTTATAATGTCTATTCGTTCCCTTCAATAGACGGAGTGATGCAGTTCATCGCTTTGGAAAGCAACTTGATGAACAACATCCAACTGATGTCACACACGCTGCGGCTCGGACTGAGGGCTGTATATCGAAGTGAGATATGTGGGTTAGTGAGTGAATGCGTTGAGCCTATATCTGCAGATTTCAGTCGCGAATGTGGCTCCCTTTTAACCTGCCATTGCAACTTACGGCTTCTCTGTTTGCGAGTTGAGCGAGCTCACGCGAAGAAAATCAGGCTAGTGTTGAACTTGCTTACGTTGTACGCCCCTCTGGTGTCGAAGGAAATATAAACACCAGAACACGAGGAAACCTCAGTGCAATTGCCAAATGGCATGGAGGGAACGCGGTCCTGATGCGAGGTAGAGATGCCGCCTCGGCTCATTTTCTCACGGTGGTGTGTGATGACTGATAACCGGTCTGTTCAGGTCCCTGATAAGAAAGAGTAGCTTTGTTTGAACAAGCATGCACACCACCAAGATCTTTTGAAACGTGTATATGAAGTGCTCCTGTGCATTTATAGTAGTCACTCCGTAGCTGCTGGTCTTTCTCACAGAAGGGGATGTGGGGGCCACTTTTGCAGTGGATTAACTCCTGTAGGTTGTCTAGTAATTCGGCCCCAAGAATGCGTCCACACGACCCATAGCACAGAGGCCTTCAGCAGCAACAAATGACAGTCTAATTTGAATACAACACCAAATGCAATGCTTGTTTAGCTTGCTCATACCATAGCCACAAACTTTACCAGTAAATGGCACCATTTTATTATTAAATACATAAGGAGTCATGATGGGCATCTTTTGATTCAGGCGAAGTAAATAAAGATGTACAGGTGTGTATTTTCATAGGGTATCTGCGATTCGGGAAACAACCAAAAACTCAATTTTCAGATCACAAAATGTTTGTCGATGAGCAAAAATGGAGAAATGTCTGTTTGGGAGATGCTTACTTTTCTCTCATTTGCTTTTAAAAACACTGTGGCTTTTATTCATAAGTGCAATAAAGCATCAGGTGATTTCTGTTTCTCTGGCTACAAAGCTTCCCAGTTTTAGGGAGTAATTAATGATCGCATTTCTGTGGACTCCATCAGTATGGTTTTCATGGCATTTGATTTGAATTAATGTATTTAGATGGCCCAGCCATCTTTGACAGGAGAGACTGTGGGTGTTAAATGAGCTATTCCTAATTTAATGCACTCTTGTTTTCTTTTCCCCCTCGCGGTTGGGGGGGTTTACCATTTTTGTTTGGTTAAAATTTTTCGAATAGTAATTTTGTTCAGCCCATTTCAATTTGACGCGGTTGTGATTTGCGCCTGTCATTTTACGGAGGGAAGAAGACAGTAAAAGGCAGTAATGCAGCAGAAACGGATTCCATTCTCCAATGTACGTCCGAATCCCAAAAAAATTAAATGATGAAAATTTTTGTTGTCCTGGCAGACCTGGCTTTATCAGAGGCTACGTGCTGCTTCCTTACACACTTCGATATTTATGGTGGCTCATGCTCCTGCTGGTGCGACCATAGTTGCCTACAACGTGCAGTCTTGTGGCTGCAAGCCTTGGTCATCATCTCCTGAAGCTGCTGGCCATGAATCAGTCTGAGGTCCATGTCATGTGACCAAATGCCATTAGCATCGAGCACTGGCTAAAGAGTGTCTGTGTTGTTTCCAGTGGCTATCCCAAAAGCATTCAGTCATGCGAAGAGTAATTACATCGACACTCCTGTCAGATGTCAGTGGCAGTCTGAGGCATCACCACTCCAGTCAATAGAGTGAAGACTGACCTTTTTTCCCCTCTTTCTAACCCTCTTCCCCCTCTCTCTCTCTCTCTCTCGCTCTCTCCCCCGCATTACAGTTGGCTCTGGTCAGCCCAAATGGCGCACAGTATGACTTGTTACTACGGCAACTGAGAGACCGCATGGAGGAAGGCTGCGGGGAGACGATTTATGTGGTGGGAGTGGGCTCAGGTGAGGATCGTACCACCAGGGGGCGTCCACTGAACTTACACATGCACAAAACATTCTTTTTAGGACCTCCTTTTCACCAGAGATGGCACGGCTCTGTCAAATCAGCCAATCATGTGGCGGCAATGCATACGGTCATTTAGACTGGAGCTTCAAATGGTGTTCACATTGAACATAAGAATGTTGAAAAAGTGATTTCAATGGCTTTGGCCGTGCCATGTTTGCTGTTGCCCAACTGGTTTGAGCATTCCTGAAATAGCTGATCTCCTGCGGGTATCACTGCTGGCCCACAACACCATAATTATCAAGCAGTGTCACAACAAAACTGTCCAGTGACTTTTGATTCAAGGGAAGCAAGTGCTGTTAGCGCTTCTGTGTTCTCGGGCTGCAGCTAATATAAGCACAGCTGACGAAGCGACTGCTGGTAATGAGGGTTAGCTGATCAATCAATCTACCAGCTATTAACTTGTCAACAGCTGGTAAAAGGAGGTTGAATTATTCAGGCTGTCATGGCGTGAGAACATGGGTGTGTTCAACTGATGCATTAGAGGACGGTGCTGATGCTTTCTTTTAACTCTTTACTCCCTAGTAGCTATCTTAGACTGCTGCCCTAGCAGCCACTGACCCCTGGTGCCCTAAGACAATATTTCTACTAAAATACCACGACTGTAGTCGGGATTCGCCGGCAGAAGCGATGTGTTTATCACGCCTGTAGTCGGGACTCGCCTGCACAGCGACCTAAATTGTCACGACTGTAGGCGGTATCAGGGAGTAAAGGATTAATGAAGACCAGCTCAGATCATGACACTCTGTTAACTAGTCTAGACCAGTCAGGTGGACCAATGCATTCATACAGACGGTGTGTCCCACAGACCAGGAAGCAATCTGTGGTGGCAGACCGGGGGGGTTTGGTTGGTGTCGGTGCGGTGGTTCCCCGGGGGTGGTGGATGGGGGTGTTGGTTGGTTTTGGGGGGGATGACAGTCAGTCGGAGTAGTACACAAAATTATTTATTCAAAGATTACAAAGAAAAAATGCAGCCTTTAAAAAAGGCTTAAGATTATAAGAAGAATATTACAATACTATTACAAGAAAAATTACAGTACTATTAGCCTATTGTCCCAAAACAAGAAAACTGTCAGACTAGGAGAGGGAAACAATGATTGTGGATTGAATCCAGAGCTCCTGTGTTTGTCACTATTTTTGCTTGAAGATGTTTCATCTAAGAACAAATGAATAGATGAAATTCTAAGTTTCAGTCCTGTCTTATATCTGTTGTTCCACCTCACCTCCACCTGCTGCTCTCGTCTGTCTCACAGCAGCATTTCGGCTGCGGGTCCTCCTCCTCCTCCTCCTCTCCTACATATATTTGTTCTTCACTACCTAATGTAGGTCTATCTGCCCCTTTCTGACCCTCACTCGCTGCATGAGCAGAACTGGTTGAAGCCTAGGAACATTTACAGTTAATTAAGCTAATTCATTTACAATTTACAATTAAAGAAATGTAGTATTCTTCTGGCCGCAGCCGTTATTCATCTTTATTGGAGACGATGCCTCTGGTTCAGGCTGGTCCGCCTCCTCCAGACGCACCCTTTTCCATCGTGGGAAATATTTTTCAATACTCATCTGAATTAAAGCGGCAAACAATCAGCGCCATAAATATATATAAAAAACCCACACAACTAAGAAGTATGTTTTCAATCAATTTTATTAAACTGTATAGCGTAGCCTATTTATCCCGACTGTATAACCACATTTAACCTGATTCAATAGCGTGACCGCTTTTATCGCCCGATATAGAAAAAAGGTTGTGGGGTGTTTAGCCTAATTCGTTCAGTTCATAACACACTCCTTTAATTTTTAACATTAACATTGACGACCTTGATTTTGGACAGGTGTGATTGAGCACAGTTGGCCATATTATACATACCGTTGTTGAGAGCTCTCCCCGATTGCGCCAACTCTCTTCTGTGTCAAATTCCCCGCTTCTTCGGGTTACTGTTTCATAGGCTGAACGCACAACGCGCGGAGCGGAAGGCCGACCAATCAGCTGTCAGCCTTTGTGCATGTGAGAATGCGTGCGTGTCTGTGTGTGTGCTGTGCGCATGTGTGTGCCTGTGAACGGGAGAGGGAGGGGGAAGAGAACTGCGCGCACGCAGATGAGAATGCGATATAGAAAATCGCGTTGGGGTGGAATCAATTTGTGGCGCTCCGAGTGGATTCTGTGGCGGCCCGCCACACGATGGTCTGTGTGCGGGAAACACTGTCATATTAAGGCATAATGGTTTTGTAATGGAACAGAACATGGAATAGCTAAAACTTGGATAGATTTATATTTGCCTGCAGCTGAACATGATCCCTTCCTAAAATAAGTATGGAGGACGTGGTGTTATTCATGCTCGATTTAAATTTTATCAAATTTTGTTGAAGCTAAGATTATTGAAGCTTACCTCGCACCTAGGGAGGGATTTCATAAAGTAGGATAGTGTCTGGATAATTTGGCTGATTATATCCCAGAATACCTATCGTTACTTAAGCCCATGTTCTAGTTTTTCTAGGGTTTCAGGCTTTTACACGCTGAATTTATCTTGCTAACTCAATCCTGCTTTGTGAAACAAGGAGCCCTGCGGTGATCGAACGTGCAATGTGCTCACGCTTCCGCTCAGACGGTGGTGATTACGGGCTGAACGAGAACGACATGGAGGCCTCGGTTGCCACGGTGAGGTCCATGAGCGAGCAGCTGGAGGCCGACGTGATCCTGCTACGTGAACGCAGCGAGGCCGGGGGACGTGTGGGCGATTACCTGATCCGCCGCCGCGTTGGAGAGACAGACTTCCTGGAGGTCAGGTGAGTGGGGAAGGGGAGGGGAATAATGGCAGGATCATCCCAGTCCCAGTGCAGCTGTTTGCTGTTGAAGATGATGTTAGCTGGGTGACTGGCTGCCTAACAGCCTGAAGTATTCAGATTTAATCTCAGCTGGGCCAAAACCTCCCTCATCATCCTCTTATTTTTCTATTCGTCTTTCTCCTCTCTCATACCTCAAACATTCGCCTTCCATATCTCTCTATCTCTCTCTCTTTCTCTCTCTCTCCCTCTTTCTTTCTCTCTCTCTCCCTTCCTTCTTTGCTGCTTGTCAATCCCCTCACTCTGTTGCATATTCTTGCCTCAAATTCTCTCGCTACTTTCCTTCCCATCATCCTCTCCCACCCATCTTTTTGCCTCCCCACTTGTTCTCTTACTCACCCTCTCTCTCTTTCATCCTTTCTTCCTCCCATTTTGCTCCTTCTACCCCCTCCTTGCTCTCTCCCTCTATCCCCCCTCTTTGTTCCCTCCATCTCTCCCCTTCCTTGCTCTCTCCCTCTCTCCGCCCACAGGGTGGCGGTGGTAGGGAATGTGGACGCTGGTAAGAGCACCCTGCTGGGCGTGCTCACTCACGGCGAGCTGGACAATGGCCGCGGCTTCGCCCGGCAGAAGCTCTTCCGGCACAAGCATGAGATGGAGAGCGGGCGCACCAGCAGTGTGGGCAACGATATTCTAGGCTTCGATCACCAGGGCCAGGTGGTCAACAAGCCCGACAGTCATGGCGGAAGCCTGGACTGGACCAAGATCTGCGAGAAGTCCTCCAAGGTCATCACGTTCATCGACCTGGCGGGACACGAGAAGTACCTGAAGACCACGGTGTTCGGCATGACTGGACACCTGCCTGACTTCTGCATGCTGATGGTGAGGCGGGTCCAGCAGAACTAAGCCACTCCGAACATCTCTAGGCCAATTTGATCACCTTGAAACTATGCCTGAACCGGTAAAATGCACCAATGTTCTCAACCATAATGTCCCATCAATACCCAACCCAGAACATCTTAATGAAGAACCTCGTGTTTCAAAATCTTTCACAATTTCTTATTCTGTCAAACTTGTGGAACCCAGGAAAGCTGCAGGCCAAAATTATTTCTTGTATATTTTTGAATACCACGCTGATCTTGCCCCACCGTTTTCACAAAGCTGTCTATATGACTCCCAGTTGAGACACAGACTCAATGCTGTTCAAATCAAGCAAGACATAAAGGTGGTAAACAGTGCATATAAACACACACTCACTAAATCTGTGTTCTCAAGGATTCCCTTCATGCCTTAATGTTTCCCAAACTCCTGTTCTCCCTCTCTTCTCCTCTCCTCGTACAGGTGGGCAGTAACGCTGGAATCGTGGGAATGACGAAAGAGCACCTGGGCCTGGCGCTGGCTCTGAATGTCCCAGTCTTTGTGGTGGTCACCAAGATCGACATGTGTCCAGCTAACATCCTACAAGGTGAGAACCAAGATGGGGGTTGGCAAACCATCACATAGGAAAAATCCTTTTCAGATCACACCTTCATCTCAAAGTTTTACATCTTCATAGAGGGTTTCATTGATACTGGATACTGTTTGACCGTAGTAGAGGTCAGTGAATGTGACATTGCTCATTGTGTTAGTTGTTGTGGTCAGTAAATGTGGCATTGCGCATGGTGGAAGTGGTTGTAGTCAGTTAATGCGGCATTGCTCATTGAAGTAGTTGTGGTCTGTCAAAATGGCAGTGCTTGGTGTAAGCAGTAGTTTTCAGTTCACATGGTGGTATGTCAGTAGTGGCGATCAGTTAACGTGGCATTTATCCTTGTGTCAGTAGTAGAGGTCATTAAATCTATGTTGTTATTATGTAACAGAAACCCTGAAGCTGCTGCAGAGGTTACTCAAGTCTCCAGGCTGCAGAAAGATCCCAGTTCTGGTTCAAAATAAAGATGATGTCATCGTCACAGCTTCCAACTTCAGTTCAGAGAGGTATTGTCACTCATTGCTGCTGTTTACTGGTTCTTAAATGGGCTTTAGAGTAATTGTACACGCATTTCTGTCCCTGTAACCTGGCATTTATGGACGTCCATTTCCGTGTGTGTGTGCGTGTAGAATGTGTCCCATCTTTCAGATCTCCAATGTGACTGGGGAAAACATGGACCTGCTGAAGATGTTCCTGAACCTGCTGTCCTCCAGAACGTCATACAGCGACGACGAGCCGGCAGAGTTTCAGATCGATGACACCTATTCAGTACCGGTCCGTATGACATACAGAATGCACTCCAACAAAGTCACTACTCTGAACAGATTAGTACCCGTGTCATGCACGTTAGCGCATACACGCAATTTCAGGCTTACACCCCCGTTCAGGCTAGTCGCTGCCTCGTAGCAACCGCAAATGTAATAAAAAACCACAAATGTAATAAAGTCATTTTTTTTAGACAAAGGACCACTTATCATTTCAGGAAGATAAATAAAACGTACGAAACTATTGGATCTGTCAGTATTAATTGGTATTTTGTCAAAATTTTCGCGTTTATTACATTTGTGGTTATTGTTACATTTGCGGTTGTACATGTGTAACCGCAAATGTCATAAAAAACCACAAATGTAATAAAGTCATATTTTCTTGAAAAATCATTCCAATTGTTGTTCCGGGATGATGAATACACTGCATAATCAACTGATTTGGCCAATGTTACCAATATCTATGCCTATTATAACAATAGTCATGTTTATTTAACTAGTAGTCAAAGTCACCAGCCTGTCAGAAGCATCCAAGAAATCCTCAAATGTAATAAAATCAATTTTCTTGGACAAAGGACTGGTTATTATTTTACGATGATATGTAAAAAGGACCAAACTATTGGATCTGTCGATATTTTCTGGTGTTTTGTCAAAATTTTCAAGTTTATTACATTTGTGATTATTGTTACATTTGCGGCTACAAATGTACAACCGCAAATGTAATAAAAACCTACAAATGTAATAAAGTCACATTTTCCTGACAAATCATTCCACGTGTTGTTCCGGGATCATGAATACACAGCATAATCAACTGATTTGGCCAATGTCACCAATATCTATTATAACAACAGTCATATTTATTCAGCTTGTAGCCTTGTCAAATACGCCTGCTTGTCAGAAACATCAGAGAAATCCATAAATGTAATATAGTAAATTTTCATGAAAAAAGGACTGGTTGTTACAACCCCAATTCCAAAATAGTTAAGACGAAGTGTAAATTGTGAATAAAATCAAAATGCAATGACTTTCAGATCACATGAGCCAATATGTTATTTACAATAGAACAAAGATTAACATTTCAAATGTTGAAACTGAGACTTTATACATTTTTATCCACAAAATGAGCTTATTTCAAATTTTCTGGCTGCAACAGATCTTAAAAAAGTTGGGACACAGGCAAAAAAGGGCTGAAAAAGCAACTAATATATAAGAAAATCAGCTAAAAGAACATTTAGCAAGTAATTAGGTTAACTGGCATCAGGTGTGTAACATGATTGGCTATAAAGGGATGTCTTAGAGAGGCTGAGTCTCTCAGAAGTAAAGATGGCCAGAGGCTCTCCAACCTGTGAAGGCTTGCGTAAGAGAATTGTGGAATACTTTAAAAACAATGTTCCTCAATGTGATATTGCAAAGGCTTTGAAGGTCTCATCTTTGACAGTGCATAACATCATCAAAAGATTCAGAGAAACTGGAAATATCTCTGTGCTTAAGGGACAAGGCCGAAGACCTTTACTGGATGCCAGTGATCTTCGGGCCCTCAGGCGCCACTGCATCACTCACCGGCATGATTCTCTCATTGACATTACTAATTGGCCCCAGGAATACTTCAAGAAACCACTGTCTGTAAACAGAGCCCGCCGTGCCATCCACAGATGCCACCTAGAACTCTATCATGCAAAAAGGAAGCCATTGTTGAGCATGATCCAGAAGCGTCGCCGTGTTCTATGGGCCAAGGCTCATTTAAAATGGACTGTAGCAAAGTGGCAAAGTGTCCTGTGGTCAGACGAGTCCAAATTTGACATTCTTGTTGGAAATCATGGGCGTCGTGTCCTCCAGGATAAAGAGGAGTAAGACCACCCCTCCTGTTATCAGCGTTCAGTTCAAAAGCCAGCATCCCTGATGGTATGGGGATGCATTAGTGCATATGGTGTGGGACACTTCCATGTTTTAAAAAGCACCATGAATGCTGAAAGGTATATAAAGGTTTTAGAGCAACATATGCTCCCCTCCAGACAACATCTATTCCAGGGAAGGCCTTGTGTATTTCAGCAGGACAATGCAAAACCACATACTGCAGCTATTACAACAGCATGGCTTCGTAGTAGAAGAGTCCGTGTACTGAACTGGCCTGCCTGCAGTCCTGATCTTTCACCAATTGAGAACATGTGGTGCATAATTAAACAAAAAGTCCGTCAAAGGAGACCCAAAACTCTCCAGCAGCTGGAAGCCTGTATTAAACAAGAGTGGGATCAAATTCCAATGGCTAAATTCAAGAAACTTGTCTCCTCAATGTCCAGACGCCTCCACTCGGTGTCAAAAAGAAGAGGGGATGCTACATCATGGTAAACAGGCCCCTGTCCCAACTTTTTTGAGACCTGTGGCAGCCATCAAATTTGAAATGAGCTCATTTTGTGGACAAAATTGTAAAATTTCTCAGTTTCAACATTTGCTATGTTATCTCTGTTCTATTATGAATAAAATACTAACTGGTGTGATTTGAAAATCATTGCGTTTTGATTTTATTCACAATTTACACTTTGTACAACCCCAATTCCAAAATAGTTGGGACAATCACGTGAATATTTGCGTTATCCGCGCTAATGCCGTCCAGAATTGCTATTGAATGTCAAACGGTGTGATAAAAATGTTAATAAATGTTATATGCACTTTAATGTTTGTTGATTGTCGCAAATGACTTTTAAGACTGTGTTAATGTCTTTCCAATTTGCGCAAATGAAAGTATTTTTTCTTTATTGTGTGCCTAATGATGCAAAAGAATGTCCAAAAAAATAATTGAATGTTTTAAATGAAAATATCGTTACTGAATCTGAGATACGTGCAAATGTTTCATTTTTGGCGCTAATGAATGTTTCTTGGCAATATAGGTCGCCATTTCACACACATGAATGTGCATTTTCTCATAATGAACAGCAAAAGGTGTATTAGGCAATTGTTATTTTTATTATTATCATGATTATTATTAATTGTACCCCCGCTACGAAGTAAGCGGGGGTATATAGCGGCCCGCCCGTCCGTCCTTCCGTCCGGGGTCATATCTCAAAAACCGTTGGAAATATTTCGACCAAACTTTGTACAATCGTGAACCATGTCACAAACTACGATCCAGTCATTTTCAGCTTTCTGGGATGTCAATTTTCTGACGTTTCCATGGAAAGCGTCACATTTTGTACTTTATTCTATAGTGGACAATGGGGACAAGTTTTCTCGGAAACTATTACACCTAGATGAATGAAATTTTGTTTGTAGGTACTCTGGCGATACTCTTGAGCGAGTTGAAACCCAGTTCGAAACTTTATTTTTACGGAGTTATTGCCCTTGAATCTTTGATTCGACTTAGTGCAAAAATCCGCCGGGATGCATCAATGGGGACAAATTTTTCTGGAAACTATTACACCTAGATGAATGAAATTTTGTTTGTGGGTACTCCTGATGATACTCTTGAGCGAGTTGAAACCCAGTTCGAAACTTTATTTTTTACGGAGTTATTGCCCTTGAATCTTTGATTCGACTTAGTGCAAAAATCCGCGGGATGCATCAATGGGGACAAATTTTCTCGGAAACTATTACACCTAGATGAATGAAATTTTGTTTGTGGGTACTCCTGATGATACTCTTGAACGAGTTGAAACCCAGTTCGAAACTTTATTTTTTTACGGAGTTATTGCCCTTGAATCTTTGATTCGACTTAGTGCAAAAATCCGCTGGGATGCATCATTGGGGACAAATTTTCTCGGAAACTATTACACCTAGATGAATGAAATTTTGTTTGTAGGTACTCCTGACGATACTCTTGAGCGAGTTTGAAACCCAGTTCGAAACTTTATTTTTACGGAGTTATTGCCCTTGAATCTTTGATTCGACTTAGTGCAAAAATCCGCCGGGATGCATCAATGGGGACAAATTTTTCGGAAACTATTACACCTAGATGAATGAAATTTGTTTGTAGGTACTCCTGACGATACTCTGAAGCAGTTGAAACCCAGTTCGAAACTTTATTTTTACGGAGTTATTGCCCTTGAATCTTTGATTCGACTTACTTCTAAAATTGGCTGGGACGTCAATGGGAACAAGTTTACTCGGAAATTACTACACCTAGATCAATGACATTTTGCTTGTGGGTACTCCTGACGATACTCTTAACGAGTTTCAAAATGAAACTGTTTTTTTTACGGAGTTATTGCCCTTGAATCTTAATTCAACTTAGTATGAAAATCGACGAGGGAGGCATCAATGGAGACAAGTTTTACACTAAATGGACCTTTTTGGTACTTGATTTGAATATGACTGCATATTACATTTCCATAGAAGCGTTATTTGCTATTGACATTCATTGAGCGACAAATGGGGAGCGGGGGTACGTGAGCTTTGCTCGCTTTTTTCTTGTTGTTCATGTATCAATGTGTGGCTCTTTGTCTCCCGTTGTTTGGTTGGAGGGGCTAAAATGGCTCTTTTGATGTTGAAGGTTGCCAGCCCCTGCCCTAGGTATTAGACAGAAATGGCGTAACAAACTCTGTATCGTCACCTCCCATGAGTATATTACATAAGAATTGCCCATTAACATTAACTACCATGATTATAACAGAAGATTTACCACCATTTTGTAGTGCTGACCTTGAACGCTCTAACCCCAAATCAATAGGTTTCGTCCTCTGTCCAAGGAGAAACTGCATTCCAGATTTCAAGTTTTTCCTGAGTCATTCGACGGAAACCGTTTAAAGAAGACGAAACTGACGAACACAAAAGGCCACCAGACATATGGCCCAGGATCAGAGACGTGCGGTCAGGGCAGGCAGTGACTTCTCCTTTTTATCGCTAGATTTTGTTTCCACGTACTATGCCTGATTGACAATCGATGAATTTTAACTTTTTTTTTTAAAAAACCAAACAATTAAGATCAAGCCTAGGCTTTATGTAGCCTGTAATGATTAAAAGGCGATAGTGACAAAAAGATTCATTTCCGTTTATGCTTTGATTCGAGACTGCAAGTATGTAAATCTGAATAATTAATTAGGAAAAAAAACTCAACTCCCTCGGTAATTCCGTGTATCGTTTTGACCTTTTGTTTATCGTTTACAAAACAAGACTGGAAAGAAACTCCCTATTTTTTTGAATGGCATTAAGAAGTACGTATTTAAGGGGGGAAACATTATCGTAAACATATTGGCCACACATTGAATGCCGCATAAGAAAGGTTTAAATACTTGTTACTGGCATTGCTTAGCTTCCTGTCAGCAAATATGAACAAATTTGGTGGCATTTTAACCCTTTCATTACCATTGCCGCATTTCCGCGACAGCGCGGGCCTGCATCACTTACCATTGTCGCTATTTTGCGCCTAGAGAAAGTCCCTCACAAAAACTGTCAAAGCTCCGCAACAAAACACCCCTTTGGACGAGTCTGGTATTGCAGAACATGTCAGTGATGTCATCAGGCTTCCCGTAGTTCCCAATCCTCCGGTTATGCACGGTTTTATTTTATACAGGTTATTGCTGGCAGTGCGTGCTACATACGTAAAGCTACATCAAGTGCAGCCAGTATGATGATGCTTGCGCTTGTTAGCAGCTTGTTCAGTGATTTAAAGGGAAGGTATATGTTAACAAGTGAATGCAGAATCTGAAAGACCGCTGACAAATTGTGTAAGATAGGTTTTCCCTCTCAATTAGACCGTTTTCCTCTCCTGGGTGGCTTTGCATTTCTTTGGACCATTAAAAGTGTGTAGTATCTGAAAGAGCAGCTTTGTTGTGTTGGTCCTGGATGAGTGTAGTCAGTCGCTTCTTCTAGGGAGTGGGCACTGTGGTATCCGGGACTACTTTACGCGGATTGATACGACTGAACGACACCATGCTGCTCGGCCCTGACCCCTTGGGCAACTTCCTGCCCATCGCCGTGAAATCCATTCACCGCAAGAGGATGCCGGTGAAGGAAGTGAGAGGGGGACAGACAGCCTCCTTCGCCCTCAAGAAGGTCAGAACCGCCAACCTGCCGAATGTCAGCCGCCAATTAGATCCAAACGAGGGCATTAACTCAATGTAACAATCCATAATGGATATCATGACTTCCAGTGGAAATGGAGATGGCTCGTTACATGAGTAAATGCATCTTTGCGTGTGGACGTACATTAGCACGTTAGCGTGCGCATTTGTTTTCTGTTGATTTGGCGTTTCCCTCGCTTCCCCTCTCAGATCAAGCGCTCATCCATCAGGAAGGGCATGGTGATGGTGTCGCCGAAACTAAGCCCTCAGGCATCATGGGAGTTTGAGGCGGAGATCCTAGTGCTGCACCATCCGACCACAATCTCACCCAGGTATCAGGCAATGGGTGAGTCTCTCCAACCCAGTCTTCTGATTGGCTCGATTCTAACTCAATAGCACATGTAATTTCCTGGAAAGCACTCACTTTTTTCTTCAAATTGATAAGAATGTCTGCTGGATGAGCAGTGGCCTTATTATTGTTTTACCTCATTTGTATTATTCCACATTAGTTTCTGCCCATATTTTACATTTCATGTACATTCCCCTTCTTATCGTTTTATTTTAATTGCTATGTTAGATTACTTTATTGGTTTTACTCTTTAGTCATGTGATGCACTAGCAAAGTGCGGTGCAAATAAAGGTGTTGTACTGGTGTGATATTATTGAATGTCATGTAAAAGCAAACTTACGGTGTGCAGCAAGGCCCAAAGTCAGTCTGTGAAGTTCTACGCTTCTCCACCAGTGCACTGCGGTAGTATCCGACAGACGGCCACCATCTTGTCCATGAACAAAGACTGCCTGCGGACGGGAGACAAGGCCACCGTGCACTTCCGCTTCATTAAGACCCCCGAGTACCTGCACACCGAACAGCGGCTGGTCTTCAGGGAGGGCCGAACCAAGGCCGTGGGCACCATTACCAAGGTGAAGCGAGGCCTTCAACGCGGGCCGAGGCGTATAACATTTACAAGGCCATTTTAATTTGGGTTTTACCAAAGAACTTAGACCCACATGTGACTAAAGAGTATGGTCAATAATAACAATGGCAGCTTTAAAAAGTTACTGACCATGACCCAAACTTGACCAAGTAATCAACTATAAAAAAAAGTATGGTTTCAAAAACAGCTAACAATGACCCATACTCGACTATAGTCAGTGGTGAATAGTAAAAATAGCCTGTTAAGAAAAAGAAAATAAAGTAACAATGATTCATACTGGACTAAAGGCTGTGGATAATGGTAAAAATGGAATGTTAAATAGAAGACTAACAAAGGCTGTAGTCAATAGTAGAAATGGTACGTTTTCCAAAATAACTGACAATGACCAGAGAAGTTATCATGTTTCTGCGTAGAAAGGAAAAATTTTGTATCTTACTCCTGAAGGCAAGCATGTACACTTGAAGCTTCCAAAATAGCTTGGTAAGCAGTTTTAATTTTGCTTGGCTAGGTTTAAAGGTGCAGTTTTCAGTGGGGGTAGCTAGCCTCAACCAAGCACTTTCTGTAATTGTTTGGCAAGTATTTGACAAGGCATTTAATTAGTTTTCCTAGTTTTTAATGAGCGGTTTTTTTGGGGGTTGGCCAGCCTCAACCAAGCACTTTTTGGCAAGTTTTTAACAAGGCATTTAATTAGTCTGGCAAACTTTGATCAAGCTGCTGAAATTAAGGTTTGGCTATGTGGAGGGGGATACCCTTTATATTTTTTTCTTTGTTGGCCCTCAAACAGTGACATTGGTCCAGTTTAGAGCTGAGTTTTGGTAAAGTGTCAGTTTAACCAAGGATAGAGCATTTGCTCACTTATTTTACATTTTGTGTGCTTGTAGCATAACAGTGCATAAGTAATGACCTTTTGCGTCACTAAAATATTCTCCTGCTCCCAACCAGTTGCTGCAGTCGACCAATAACCTTCCCTCCAATGCCAAGCCCCCACAAATCAAGATGCAGTCCACGAAGAAGGCATCACATCGCCGAGAGGACGTCTCCACAGTAGCCAATGAGGACGCAGCTCACGCGGGGAGGCCGAGCAGTCCGCACACAGCACAGGTATGGGGGTGCGGGGAGTGGAGCCGGGTAGGGGCACAAGTCGGAGTGAAGCTTAGTGGTGTGGAGTCTCTTTGTGTGGTTCTGCCCGCTGTCTTATAACAACCAGGAAATTCAGTGTGTTTGAAAATGCTACGCGCACCAATGCTCGCCTGCCCAGGAACCACTGTGCTTTAGCTGAAGATTAGCACCGCTGTGTCGTTAGCGCTTTTATCTGCTACGTCCACCTCTGGTCTTTTTCATTCTGCTAATCTATTCTCATTCCTTTTCCCTCCACATCATCCCTCCATCCAATTAAACCCAATATCTCCCTCGCTTTACCTTCCTCTCAACCATTTGGGTTTGTCCATCTCCTCACCATCCCTTTCTATCTATTAATTTCCTTTTCCATGATTTATTTTTCCCCACCGTTATTTTTTTTAAAAATCCGGTCCTTTACTTTTCGGCCCCCTCATTTTTGTTGGGTTTTTATCCCCCCTCGTTCCCCTCTCGCGGCTCACTCCGACAGGTCGCGGGCGAGGAAGACTCGGAGGTTCAGGACGGCAACAAAGAGAACAAGGTAAAGGAGATGAGAACCGACTGAGACTGCACTCCTGAGAGCAGACTGAGACTGCTGTATTTTGGTTAAGGAGACTAGAGCTGATTGAGACTGACCTCTTTTGGTAACTGAGAGTAGAACAGACTAAGACTTCTCTGCTGTGGTAAAAAGATGATGGGCACAAACGGAGACACTACTGCAGGGAAATGAGGCAAAGTGTGTTTCTTTGGCAAAAGGTGTTTGGTTAGAAGAGAGAAGATCAGACCAAGACTACTCCCCTGAGAACTGAGACTGAGCACATTCCTTTGGCAAAAGGAGTTTGGACAAAAGGGGGAGGAACAGACTGATACTGTCGCCTGATAACCGAGACTGGGAGTACATTCCTTTGGCAAAAGGAGTTTGCTTAAGAGGGAGAGGAACAGACTGAGACTGCCTCCTGATGACTGAGACTGGGAGTGCATTCCTTTGGCAAAAGGAGTTTGCTTAAGAGGGAGAGGAACAGACTGAGACTGCCTCCTGATGACTGAGACTGGGAGTGCATTCCTTTGGCAAAAGGAGTTTGGTTAAAGGAGAGAAAAACAAACTGAGACTGCTCCCCTGAGAACTGAGACTGAGAGTACTCTTCAGATAGATGGAGACCCAATCAGACGGAGACTGCTCTTCCTAGGTAAGAGGAGAGCGGCACAGACTGAGACTGCCGTGACAGTCAGAGATGGTCTCCTTCAGGCCATATTTACCAAGGAAATGGTCAAAGTGTAAAAAACATCAGCTAAAATCGGCGCAAATACCCACATATACCCACACATGAACTAAGCCTGTTCCTAGTATTACTTTCAATTCAGCTGAGTATTTTCGGGGACAAATTTAAATAAAGGGGCAGTCCCAGGGCAGTTAATGCTCTTCAAAATTTGAGTCACCTTGTGCTTGTTTATCACCCTGAAGAAGACATAAGTTGCAATGACAGTAAGCCTCATTACCTTCTCTCTCTCTCTCTCAGCCAAAGTCCGGAGGCGGAGGCAGGAGACGTGGCGGTCAGAGGCATAAAGGCAAATCCATGAGCAGCTCCACGGCGCCCCACACAGGCGGAGTTGGGGGCTGTTAAACTGTCCCTCTGCAAGCTTATGTGTAAAGCAGGACTCTGTTAATGTCTTCAGTTAATTCCCCCCCATTTTGTAGACGAGGGGTCTCTCGCTCTACTCCTGATGGGCCGTCGTGGCTACTGGTTTTTGGTTTGTTCCGACACTTAATTGAAGGCACTGATTGGCTAAGAAGTCCACACACCTTGTTCGCGAGGCCTGAATTCACTGCCCATTAAATGGAAATCACAAAAACCCGTAGACACTGCGGCCCTCGAAGAATGGAGATTGAGACCTCTGTTGACTGTTATCTGAGCGATCTATCGAGTTTATTGTGGGCTGAACCATTTCTGTTCAGGGATGAGGAAGAGTTGAAGCCAGTGTGATAAAGATTGCTTGTCTTGTTTCGATGAGTGGTACTGCTGGTTAGTTACCGTTCTGTTGTTGGGTTTATTTGATGGTTTGTACCATTCATCACATTTTTTGGGGGGAGGTATTTTTGTTGCATAGTAACAGGCAGCTATTAATCCAATTTCAAGAGATCAAATGAGCACATTACCTTAACCAGAAGGTGTGAAGACTAACAGCCACGGACAGACACTGCCATTGTTCTACTTCTTTCAGCTTCGAGACGCCTTACTTGTGGGAGTTAATTTACCTTGAAATCTTAGTAACTTGCTCGTTGACTTTGAGATCCCTCAGATGTTACTTATTTTTAACCCATGTAAATACCTCCACCCCCACCATCCCTCCCATTTGTTCAATTCAGCGTATTAGTTCCTCATTTTCCTGTTTTTAACAAAGTCCTGTTTTACAAGCTTATTGGTCACAGCATTATTTGTGTTTATATTTAAAAAGGAAAGCAATGTCACTTCACCAAAAACAAACCTAGAATTTAACCCCTCAGTGTCCTTACTGTCCGAGAATCACAGTGGTGCCCATTACCTTAAAAAGTTCCCGGAAATATATTGTCAAAATAGAAACTGTGCGAAAGGCAGAAGAGCGCACAGCCCTGAATAAAGGGAAATGTTCAGTATCGGAGTCGTTTGTGTTTCTCCGTTTGCCAACTGTAGCTTTGCTTCATTTGCGTATACCCACATGCTTATGCTACCAAATGAAGAAGCCCCAAGCAGTAATAGCGATGCTAATTGTACTGGGAGGCTATGTTACATTAGATGAGCCCAACCGTAATGACTGGTCAGTGGGGTTAAAAGCTGTACCTGACAGGAGTGCGCTCCCTGAAACGCCCTTGGCTCCGTAGTTAAGACAAACAGAACCGGCCGAAGGCTCCTTATCTGGTGTTACATGACACTGTTTACCATCAGCATGGAAATTCTCCATTCGCCTACATGGTTTCATAAGCGCTTTTCTTCATAGTTGAAGCTTAACTTTTATAGATCCCAAGTCATCCAGAGGGCACATTACCAACATGTCCTGGCTCAAGAGATGAAGTTGTTCAGACCGTATAGGTCCTCCCAGTACTTTGTTCCTATCACCTGATGTGCTGTTTAGCACTATTCGTCTGCCAGGAGGTGAAGTAACATTGTTCTTGTATTTAATTCTACACCACAGTAAGGGATTAAAGAAATATTTTGCCTTCTGTTTGCCAAACAAAGACCTCGTGAATCTTAGAAGAATGAATTCAGCTGAAGTTAAGCCTTACTCAGTCACGGGTCATGAAAGACGTGTTTCTTGCCAAATCACGGATGGGTAAAACGAATTTCTTTTGCAACTGAGGGATGGGGTGTCTCAGTCGAATGGGCTTTTCCACTGTTGCTTTTCTGATAGCAGCACTTGTGCTGCGTTGCTGTTGGATGAAATGGGTAAGATGCAGAAGCCAATCAAGTCTCTGGTAGCCGTATGTTGGTGACCGGCAACCCAGGTAATTCAAAGTTTTCATGCAAAAAAAAAAAAAAAAGAACCTATACATTTGAACACTGGATACTAAACTACTACATAAATACTAAGGAGATCAGGGTTGACGTGGAAGTATCGTGAAATTTGTTCAAAATCGGTGTTCTAACCTCAGTCGTAATTGGCAGTGGTCGAAATCCTTCTGAAAACAATACGTCTGTTTAGAAGTTAAGAAAATGTTTTCCATTCAGGTTTATGAAATTGCAACAGAGCATGTTTTTTTTTTTTGACGACAAAAGAAAAAAAAAAGTTTGATGTATAGGGGGGAAAAAAAGAAATGGTGTATTGCACATGAGTGGTTTGAGTTGATGTACATCATTTGAAATAAAAAGTTTATTATATTGAGTGCCAGCGATCGGGACTTGTATCTGTTATTAGTCAAATTTGGACCAAGTCATGTTGGACACCCTATTGGAACATTCTCCACAGAGCGAACTGACAGAGCACTGCGTCACTGTCGAGGAGCCAACACTTTCAGGAAAAACAAACCGACACTTCCCCAATAGAAACGCATCAGAACCATCAACGCTGCTGCTAATGCACTTATACACTCTCTGGAAACACTTAACCAATCAGCAAGCAAATGAATCTGGGAAAGAAGTGTGTCAGAAAGGTTGAAGGAATTCTTCTGGCCGAGTTTTATGCTTCCGACAATCCTGAATCAGATGGCGTAATGATTAAAGACAAACATCTTTACATATGTACACGTACGGCTTTATTATTTACTTTCTGTAGATATATTACAGCCCTGTATATTTCTGTTGGTCACTTTCAACCATAGCAAGAGCAAAAAAAAAAAAAAACCGAAAATAAGGAAGTGGGGGTCAGGCGGAACATTGACGGACCACCAGCAAGTCCAACGAGCACTGGAGTGCTTCCCCACCAATCAGTCTCTAACTGAACTGAAATCCACAACACAAATCAACATCAACTTATTCTGCTCTATATATTACATTTTATATCACTCTCATGCCTGTACATCCAGTGTCAACACCAAGCAGCTTCATTTTTAACATCAGTTGACTGGACGGCAACGATGCTTTATATTATCGCAAGTGCAATACAGGTAAATGGACTCATAAATCCCGATGGTCCACTCTTCAATCTAGAACAGGCTACAGAGAAAAATCAGGCACCTCTCAAGTGAAACAAACATGAACATTTTTTCACCCGGAGGGTGACCTCCGTTTGCGATTACACATTCAAGGATGTGATACATTTCTACCACCAACGAGCCAGAAACCAGCCGAAAATGAAATCGTACAGGAAATGAGCCAGGTTTCCAAAAAAAAAAAAAAAAAGCTCCGTTTTTGGCGAGACATTTGGCTTCCACCTGGAGTGCATATGGCAGCAAATCCAGAATGTGTTATTTTTGGCAGTTGCTGAGGGTACGGCAGTTTTCCAATGCATTTCAATGTGGAGAGGTACGGCAGTCCCCATTTCAAACCCTGCCCTAACCCTGACCCTAACCTTAACCCTGACCCCTAAACTAACCCTGACCCTAACCATAATCCCTTATCCTTATCCTAATCCCTTCAAATTGACTGCCGTACCCATAAAACTGCTGTATCTAGACACTGCGTTCCTGTTTCTCAGTGTCTAGAGATGCGGCAGTTTTTTTTGGTACGGCAGTCGATGGGGAAGGGTTAGGTTAGGGGTCAGGGTTAAGGTTAGGGTTAGGGTCAGGTTAAGACAGGGTTTGAAATTGGGACTGCCGTACCTCTCTACATTGAAAGGCATTGGAAAACTGCCGTACCCGTAGCAACTGCCTTTATGTTTTACTGACCGGTGGATGAGCATGATACGTTGGAGTGGTAACGCCCTTTGGCTTGTAACAGCTTTAAACATACTGCTTTATTCGATGTTAAAAGCACTAAACTTCTCAAACCACCTGCCCAGGTCCAGCGAGCTGCCCGTGGAAAGACGAACCAAAATAGTCAGACAGCTGCTATAAAGCATCAAACTGTAAACCCGTCAGGAGAAATGCTTCGCAAACGTACTGGCGGCGAAGACCTCCCTCTGTTTGAGGACTCCATGCATTCAACAATACTTTGTAAAATAGTAATGACTACTATTGCCCAGAGAAATGCGGCATATCGCCGCTTCACAGATTTTTTCACCAGGCGTTATCTCGCGACGGCAGCATAGCACAGCCATTTTAAATATTCTTCAGTTCGCTGCCTTGCACTGGGGCCAAAAGCCTGAGACACCATGAGAATTAATAAGTTCTTCAAAAAAAAAAAAAAAAAAAGGTGGGGGGTGGGCACAACAGGGACTAACAAATAACTGGACCCCGATTAGCTGAACGCAAACCAAGAAAGTCGCCCCCATTCAGGCTGTACACTGAACCATCGTCTGTCATGGAGAAAAGTACCGTTCAGCCTCGGGGGGAGGGGGAATTACCGTAAACTGCAGAATTTCTGAACCACCGTTTTGCCTTTGTGCATTGTCCCTTTTCGTCCAGCAGATGGCGCCTCTTCGCCGGTCTTCAGCGAGATGAGGTCTTTGGTCAATGAATACAAATACAGTGCGCTCCAAGGCGAGGGAGGGCAGCCGCAGTGAGCCACTGTGTTTGTACTGGAGCGTCCTTTGTACATTGCAGTGTACTTCTGTGAGCTCACATCCATCTGTGAGCGTCAGAAATCGATTTCTCTCCGTATTTGATTGTATTTTTTAGTATGGGAGTGTTAGAACAGTTCACGAGTGTGTATATATGTGTGTGCACGTGAGCCCGTGTGTGTTAGTGTGCGTTCATGAGCGCGGGCGCCCATGTTATCCGTCGATGTCCCAGCTGAAGAGATGATGTTTCACCAGCATGTCCTGGACGCCCTCTTTCAGGGGTCTGTGCTCCTTTTCCTGCGGAGAGAGAGAAAGAGGAGATGGACAAACTTTTCACAACTGCACCTTTCTAGGGATTAAGTGACAGAAAAGGCCTCACACCCTGTCCTCAGAGGTCTCAGTGCATGCTGCATTTTGTCACAGCGAGGTTGTGGGTTATATTTGGCATTTCCTATTCCTTTACAGTCAGTACTTTTCCCAGTGAAGCCGCTTTCACACCAGGTGCGAAACGAATTTTTCGCACGAAAGATTACATTCAAAATCAATGCAAAGACGCGAATACACGCGTTGCGAAACGTGTATTCGCGTCTTTGCATTGACTTTGAATGTAATCTGTCGCGCGGAAAATTCGTTTCGCACCCGGTGTGAAAGCGGCTTGAGACTGCGTACTCTAAAGCACAGACAGTTTGAGAGATTCAGGGATGAGTTTAGAGGATCCAGACAATTTGATCTTACAATCCATAATTCAATAAATTACGCATGTAAAAAAACTTTCCACTAGAACCATTTATCACACAGCGCATTACAGAGAATGAGAACATTGTTTAATCACGCTGACTGAAACGTCCTCAGACATGAATACGGAGTGTTTAATCTTCGCTGTGAACAGACATTCCCAACATTATATGATCTGAAAGAGCAAGTAAAAATTAGATCACTGAGAAGCTGTCGGCAAAAAATAAAAGGAATGAGATTTCGGGAACAATGGTAATGAAAGCCAGCTCACACAGGGCGTCCGCAGGGCCCTGAATGGGAGGCACAGATTACTGACACTATCCTTCATTCAACTGCCATTGCTGTGACTGAACAAGAACCCCATTCCTTCAGATCGACCGCTTTCCAGATTTTCAGCTCAATCATAATCTCAAAAACTAGATCCTAGCAATTAGCAGGCCGGAGAGATCTCTGGCTGTTAAATTTGGAGCGTATCATTAGCTTTGGAGAGAAAAACTTTACAGCGTCCTGTGTTCAGGGTTGTACAGAACTCGCTTAATTTCAGCATCGTCGTCATTTTGGCACGAATGGTTCTGCATTACTCTACAATCATGAATTTGCTCTTCCTGTTCAATTCAGACGAACAAAATGCTTCCTAGATGACTGTCGGTCACGCATCATACTGGGATGCCCAACCCATTCCGTCCTGATGCTCTGGCAAAATCTTGCTCGGTAACCAAGAAAGGAAGGCAGTCATTTTCCTATCCAAGCAGAAACTTCTACCCCGTGAAAACTGCCCCTCGACCACTCAAGCCATGAGTGCGCTAGGATAGCCCTCTGTGTGCGAGATGCATCAGGAGAGAGAGTGTTCTTATAGTGCTGCTCGGTTAGGCTCACAACAGTGAGCAGGGTTGGTTTAACACAGAGGGCAGGCCCTCTCAGAGAAGAGATGCGCATTCAGTAAAAACCACTAGGATTGTGGGTAGTGTAGTCACCAAAACCAGTCAAGTTCTCCTCACCATACCAACTAAGAAATATTTCCTCTGCAGACAAAAACAGGTGAACCCTGCTTGTGCACAAACAACGTGAATATTCATTAGTGGTAATGATTTCAAATAATTAACATTTCAACTACGAATGCCAAGACCACTGCTAACAATAAGTATCCTAAGAAATTGATTAAATTTCAGTTTTGGAGGATTCAGCAACATCTATGGCCAGTGCTTATCACAGAAGTTTGATTTCACTATCTCAAGTACCAGAATTTTATTTCAAGAAAGAAGACATTGTCCACTGACACAATAATATTCAGCAATATAAACCCCATTTTAAAAGATGCATACTTTATACAAAAGTACATGCTGGCCATTCTCCATTGATCATGCAATATTCTGAGAGTGCAAAAGACCTTGAGAAAATCTCTTAGTTCAATAGCTTATTATATATCATCAAATTTCAATACATCAAGGCAATTTTGCACTCAAAAAAAAAACAGTTCAAGGAAGCATAAGTAAAAAAATTTACAAAAGCAATTTGAAAATGCCTTGGAGAGAACACAACTTCTTATAAAAACTTAAAGGCTGGCACTTTAACCCCTAAAACTCTAATTTTTCACTTAAATTTTCCCTTAAGTAGGTTCTAAGTTAGAAAAAGCATTTTTTCCCCATATGGTAGGACAATGTCACACACATATTCTGTATCTGCTGGTTGCAGTGCTTCAATGAAGCTACATCACACTTATATTGAGAGAAATATTCAAGCCCAGGACGCCACGTTTTTATGGCCACAGCATTACACCAAATGAAAAATATCTAAATCTTGTGCATCATTTTATACCCATTTCCCTGTAATTCAACAGGACATACTTGAGATCCTAGGAAACATTTGGATTTCCACTAGAATTTGAAACATGGCTGAAGTTCCACAGGTTTGAATATAGCAGCTGCATTTTTCGGACCCATATACGGGTCCGTAGGTTTTACGGGTTTAAGATATAAAACAATGAGGATGTAATTATAGTTTATGACCTTGGTAAAATCTTATCACACCCGCGTGCACTGTGAAGGGACTGTCGTGTTTCAGGGCTTTGCAACACCAGGAAAAAAAAGCAGATGGGGTGCCAACTAAGTCTGCACTACAACAAAAAACCACCCGCACCCCCTACCCCCCTACCCCCTCCACCGAGGCCAGAGCAGCAGTTACGAGGCAGAGAGCCGAGCTGTCAAGAGTTACCTAGAGATCCCAACTAAAGAGGTGATGTTTCACCAACATGTCCACAACTCCTGATTTCAGTATGGAGGAGCTCTGGGAGAAGAGGTAACACACAGTGAGTTTGCGTGTTCTGCGCTTTCTTCTTCTTCTCTGAATATGTGCTGGATTATTTATGAATGGGGCTGCGTTTTACTCACCTCTCTCCTGGCTGGTAGTTCACAGTCCTGGGAGAGACTGAAGGCAAATTTGGACAGCACCCTGGAACGGGAATTATGCACACACGCAGGCGTATGCAAACACACAGCCACACACACACAAACATATGCAAACACACACATGCGTACACACACACACACACACACACACACACACACACA
Source organism: Gymnothorax javanicus (assembly GCA_029692085.1). Classification (NCBI taxonomy): domain Eukaryota; kingdom Metazoa; phylum Chordata; class Actinopteri; order Anguilliformes; family Muraenidae; genus Gymnothorax; species Gymnothorax javanicus. The sequence continues at coordinate 48,865,906 of CM056206.1, read as the reverse complement.
CACAAGGTGTGAGGACAAAGATGTGCACTTCGAATGATTTTTCAAGTAGCCAAAAACAATCAAGTTCCAGAACAGGAAATTAGAATAATATAAATAATCCAAAAAGAGTCTTTAAAGGGCCAGTATACAGGCAGGATAATCAGCAGGTTTAAGGGCCATTGGTTTAGTACAGCAGGCTGCAGTGCATTATTCTAGAACTGTGAGGTGTATGGCTCTCTGGCGCCCCCCTCTGGCTCACCTCAGCTCACACTTGATCTGCACCCAGCCAGGGCTGCGCAGGAAGGACCAGGGCTGGTACCACTTCTCCACTGCAGCCATACTGGAGCACAGGACCTCCAGCCACAGGTGCAGAACCTGCTCACTGAGACAGAGCAGAGACAGGGGTCAATGTGTGAGAGTGTGTGTGTGTGTGTGTGTGAGAGAGAGAGAGAGAGAGAGTTTGTGTGTGTGTGTGTGTGCGTGTGTGTGTGTGTGTGTGTGTGTGAGATAGTGAGTGCTTGCGTGCGTGTGTGTGTTTGTGTCTGTCAGGGAGCGAGTAAATGCGTGTGTGTATGTGTGTGTCATAGAGTGTGTACAAGACATCATGTGTGAATATGGGCATGAGAGTTTTTGATGTGTATTAAGAGTGTTTGTGAGAGAGAGTGCACGTGGGAGAGTGGGTGCAGGAGTATGTGAGTGTGTCAAAGAGAGACTGGGTGCCCGTGGGTGTATGCGCATGTGAGTGAGTGTGTGCAAGTGTCTGTGTGTGCGTGTATGTGTTAAAAGGCATGTACAATAAAGGGTGCGTGAATGTTTGCGTGTCATGAGTTTGTATGCATGTGAGAGTGTGTGTACACAAGTGTGAGTATGATGGCATGCAAGCACATCGGTGAGGGGTGCGAGTATGTGAGCACGCGTGTACATACAACAGTGAGTGTTCCTAAGTGAGTGCATCTGTGCTTTGGCGTGTGTACTTGTGTTAGTGTGTACGAATTTCTACCAGCTTGCTGAGAGACCGTCCCTGCCGAGTCTGGGTGTGTATTTGCATGTCCTGGAAAGCGAGGGTGTGTCTGTTTAGCAGGGAGATTAGCTCTGCACACAATGCGTTTGAATAGAAAGTGCTTACCGACCATCTGCTGCACCAGCATTGTGTGGAATGAGCATCGCGCATTGGAATGGTTGTGAATAGTTCTGTGTGTGTGTGTGTGTGTGTGTGTGTGCGCGCGCGTCACATTCACTGCTTTTATATTACTGCCCACGGCTGAGGCGGGTGAACCGAGGTTACATGACTCACTTCAGGCCCACGCAGACCAGCGAGCGGAACTTGACGTCCATCTGGGCGTGCGCCGTGTCATGGCTCATGTTGACAGACTGCACTGCCTGAGAAAGCAGACAGAGGGCGCTAAAGTCATGCCGAACGACGGCAGTCAGATCGCCGAGAGGGAGCCGGTGTGGTGACTCACTCCGGCTCTGACTAACGGCACATTCAGACTTCGACATTTCCAACGCTTTAGAATTTTTTCCGCCGGCCGGATGCGCGTCGAGGTCCCAGACGGGAAACTGCGCTCCGAGGAGCCGCGAGGCCGCCGACCGGCTTGAGACGTCAAATAGAAGACCTTTTTTCTACTCTGCAATGTCACAAAGAATAAAAAAAAAAAACAGCCACTCACTCTGTAAAGAAGCTCCTCGGGCGTCAGAACTTTGCCGTCTTCGTCGAGCCTGAAAGAATGGGATAAAAAAAAATTATTTCTCCATACACTTTCCTTAGGACTGAATGCCACTGAGTGACAAATTATAGCCCTCCAGTGACTAACACCCGCTAATACTGCTAACACCGCTAACACGAACGACGTAGCCGCAAGCTTCCTGTCTGACAGTGGCTTCTGCTAATCAAGCTCTTCACTCTCAATTATGATGTGTTGACACAGTGAGTCAGAAGCCTTCCTGTGCCTCCAGCCAATCAAACTGACCATGTAAAATGTATTCCTCGAATAGCTGGGAGCAAACTGCATGAAAATAACCTCATTTACAACAGAGACATGACCCACAAAATCCATTCAAATGATATCAGAATGTTACATATGCATGTAAACACCCAGAATGTAACAAAATAACCTTACTTGGTAATAAAGGAACGGACGTGTTTTAGCACGGGACAGGACTGAGGCCTGCTCTTTGGCGACAGTGCACCATGGACAGTTCAGCTTAGCGCAGTGCTACGGCGGAATCAAGGCCGACAGAGCCCTCCGAGGGCTGTAGTCACACGTACGCGCACAGACACGATCTCTCAGTGCGGAAACCATAGCAACGCAGAATCTTACACCCAGTTTTAACTCATTATGGCCTGAGCATATCTCACCAACCATTCATAATGAATGCTCCAGATTAAGCTATGAAAGAACAGTCTGCTGGATACAAGTGTCAGTTCCGTAAATAGACCTCTTGACTCTTGGTAAAGTATGTTAAGTGAATGTAGATAAATTGCAGTCAAACATGTTGTTTAGGGAAATGAACAGAAACGCCACACAGCAGCTTGCTATCCAGTTCCAGGCTGCACTGAACCCAGCAAACTCAGTTACCATCTGTTCCAAGACAGCAGAGACACCACCAGGCTCGCAGCTGTTCCCCGAGGAATGTTCCAGAAAGAAAATCCATAAACTTAAAGCCCCCACACGTCTGCACACTTGCATGGCATTCAAATCCATTGTTTATTTCACAAATATTTTGTATTTAAGAAAGCGAATGCAATGAACGATTTTATGAAAACTGAAACTCCATGGCCTTGGATAATTCTCTGTGGAGAACACGACACCTCACTGCCTATTAATGCCAAAAGGGATGAAAGATGATTTTAAATGGTAACACTTTACAATTAAGGTACATTGATTAACAGCTAAGGCAGTAAGAAGCATTAACTATCAGTTAATTAACAGTAAACTAATGGCTCTACTAATCATTTACTAATGGTGTTCATGTTAACTGAAGTATTAATGTATACTTTATTGAATAGTTTGATGTGTTACTGAAGGGATACTGAAGGGATGTTTTAAACTTCACAATAAGGATGTCAAAGACCATTAATAAATGTTAAGGTTACCTAATGCTTATTTAGCTCTCTGATGCATGAGTTAACTGTTAATTAATTGGTAGTTAATGGTTATTACTGCATTAATTTATGTACCCTAATTGTAAAGTGTTACCTTTTAAATTTTCCATACCATGTAGACACACACACACAGACACACACACACACACACACACACACACACACACACACACACACACACACAAATTTAAGTCCATCCAGAACAGCCCTTCAGGTAAGGTCATAAGAACATCCGTAAAATTAATGTCCAGTGGCTGTTCTAGCCTGACACCGTAACCGAACACACGACAGAAGCGGTTTAATTTCAAACGCAGCCCGTCAGACAAATGACACGGCTTCCTGACTAATCCTCTCGGTGCGATGTAAACACGCGACCCGCTCCAAGGTGCCCCCAGTCAGGATGTCCGGGCGAGCAGTCATGTGTCTGACACAGCGTCTGTGCGCACCGTTACCTGTAGGTCTTACACAGCACCAGTCTGGAGTACACAGAGTTGAAGTCTCGCTCCACTTCCCTGCTGGCTGCCTGTGGTTCGGAGATAAGAGAACGCACTCCGTCATAATCATAACCGTCATCGTCATCATCCAGACTATTATGATCACGAAAAAAAAAAAAAAAAAAAAAAAAAAGCCGATATTTCTCAAAGCTAAAGGGGTTCAACCCAGAATACACTCATACACGCTAACATATAAACACACTAGTGAGCACACACACACGAGCGAGTACAGAGACACACACTCCGGAAGAAACACAAACAAATAAACACACTCAGATAAATACAGACATATGCATGCAGGCAGGCACTCTACTCAGACACACAGACAGAAACAGACACAGAGAAACAGAGACACAGACGGAGAAACAGACACAGAAATACAGACAAGGAGACAGATAAAAAAGACAGACAAAAACACACAGACAACGAGACACAAAGACACAGATAGAAACATAGACACTGACACACACATACACACTCTCTCTCTCACACAAACACACACAGACACAGAGGAAGAGAGACCGATACAGTAACACGCAGACACACACAGAGACACAGAGTCACAGATAAAAAGACACATGGACACAAACACACACACACACACACACACGCGCACACATACACACACACATCACCTCCTCGATGAAGAGCCACGGGTGGCAGGGTCCCCCCAGGATGGAGGGCTTCTTGAGTCCGTGTTGGAAGATGGCCTTCAGCGCCGGGCACAGCGTCCCTCTCACCAGGTCTGTGACCGCCTCCGTCACCGAGTCATCGCCCGCCAGCGAGTACTGACACACGTACAGACACACACATACAGCCATATCACAGTCCTGCTCTGGCCCCATGCGAATATGCACCAATACACACATACAGTACAAACATACACTCGTGCACTCCTTCTCACACACACACACACACACACACACACAGATACAGCCATGTTCCACCTCTGGGCAGCCATGTTACAGTTTTACTTTGGGCTCATAGATACACACACACACACAGTCACACAGCAGTGATAAGAGTCCTGGTCTGACCCCATACAAACATGCACCAATACACACACACAAACATACATGCAAGCAATCCCACAACCACAAGTACATACACTCTCACACACACTCTCAAGCACACACACACACACACACACACACACACACACACAGACAGAGCCATGTTAAGTTCCTCCTCTGAGCTGTAGAAACAAACACACACACTCAATCCCTCTCCCTTACACACAAACACAAACTCCATCACACACACACAAATGGAGTAATGCCAGTTTCCTCTTCTGAGCCACACACACACACACACACACTTAATCCCTCTCCCTTACACACAAACACAAACTCCATTCCCACACACACACACACACACAAATGGAGTAATGCCAGTTTCCTCTTCTGAGCCACACACACACACACACACACACAGTCGTGCTCTGGCCACGCACACACACACACACACACACACACACACACACATTGAATCTGTTTTAAAAAGGCTGAAGCCGTCTGGCAATGCAGTGATAATGCAGAGAGGATGTGAGCCAAGAGAGAGCATTAAACAGAGAGAGAGAGAGAGAGAGAGAGAGAGAGAGAGAGAGAGAGACGCTCCACTACAGTGACACTCCCCCCAGCCGAAGCCACTCATCCTACAGCTCACAGCTCCCGCACAGCACCCAGCTGTCAATCACCTCCACACAATCCCACAGGGGCCATTTTACTGCCAGCCCCACCGCTCCCAGTGCGCCGTCTCATGAAAACTGAGTGTATTTGCAGCTGTCTGTTTGGCAAGGAAGTAGAGGGGCCAGAGGGGAGAAGGACTGGACCCCAAATGGCGGGGTCCGGGCCAGAACGGACTCAAGGGTCCACGCGGGGCCTCTAATCTTTCCCGCCACCACCACCACAATACACCGCGATATCACCATCGGCGCACCTTCGATAAGCAATCTCCCTCCGTCTGGCTCATCTCAGAAGCTTCTAGAACCACTTTCCAGGGGAATCATTCCTGATCTGGGAACGCTTCTAGCAATCGCTTCTGCATCCCCACAATGTTTTCACACAAAAAAATCTACCCTCATTTTGGTCCCATGTTCAAATCAAGGACTCCTAACAGCTGCAACAAAAGCCTCCCAATTCTCGAGAAACGGACATTCGGAGTTTTACTAGCCGCTGTGCATTTTGAAAGCGCTACACCCACACATAGTGCTAACAGTTGAACCAACTACTCTTTATATTTTCTATTTTTTTTTTTTTAATGAGGAAAGAAGACAGTTCTTAGCAGCCTTTTATCTGTTAGCGCACTGGTAATGGTTGGCGCTGATAATGTGCTCTTCGGCTTAATTAATGCGCTGCCGTGGCGACGGCAACTCGAGGCACTTTAAGTCCCTCTTAAGTGTCCAAAGTGCAGTGGAGTCACGTACCTCTTTGCTGCGCTCATCGAGGACTTCCACAAACTTCGCCGGAAACCAGCCTGGGAACAGAGAGAGAGAGGGGTGACGTCTGTGACATTCTCCATTGCCGCTGATCTTAATTAAGCGCTACAGCACGGACCGTACCATCGCTCGTGGAAAAAGGGGGGGGACAGTGGGAACTCATGAGTGAAATCGCCGTCAAACGAACATCTCACCTCTCAGCCCGTTGAGCTCTCCCACCCAGCAGTGCTCATCCTTCTG